>OY282560.1:131686545-132886545 GCA_958295665.1 Tipula vernalis
CCATATTTTTAAAGTGTTAAGATTGTTTTATTTGCGAAGTTGTCATCGGTTGCCGTGAATTGTTTACACATATCAAGTTCGGAATAATTATCGAAATTTGTACTCTGTTCCGCCATTTTCATCTGAATTATTTCGTAAATATTATATAGTTTCTGGGGCCACTTTTTTTAATCGATTGCCGCCTCATATAAGAACGATGATTTATGATAGGAAATTTTTGCATTTGGTCAAAGACTGGATACTGGAAACTAAAGATGTGGGGTTTATGTTTGCTAAATAATTTTTGTTTTGTATAATTTTATTTTTATTTTAATCTACTGTGGTTTTTTTTTCGTTTGTCTTTATTATATTTTTGTAAATTTAATTTTTAACACTTGGGTTAATCATAAGTGTCGTTTTGACAAAGATTATCCAATCTTCTTAACCACACTTTTTTTTTTTGTAGGAGTTTATAAAAAAAAAAATTAAAATAATTGTTTATTTGAATGGTTGAGAGAAATAAATAAATAAATAATTAAAAAAATAAATAAAAATGAGCAAATCAGCTACAAAGTAATAAAATAAATACTATAAGTAAAACCAATATAAAATTCATAGATACACTCACGAACCACTGAAATAGAATTTGGAAACAACAACACTACCCAGAGAAACGGGAAACATCAAACACAATTGCAATTGGGAAAAGTGGAACAGACGAAAGGGAAGCGAAAAATTATAAACCAATTTGCCTTGAATAAACGAGCATATAAATAAATACAAGATACTTAATGAAAATAATTTTGGGTTTATAAAAGGGAAAAACTCCAAAACTTATAAAATAAATTAAAGAGTCTGACAAAAAAAATCCTATTACTAAACACTGACATCAAAGAGGCCTTTTATCACGTTAATAAAAATATCTTAATAGAAAAAATGAAATCAATGAAATTAGATTTACCAATTCCTAACAACAAGGAAAATAATACTAAAATGCCGGCATCCCACAAGGAAGTTTTTTGAGTTCGGCACTTTTTAACATATACACAGCGGAATTACATACACTCAATGTTAGATATAATAAACTGTCCCAATTCGCAGATGACATAATGCGTGCTAGTTTGGAGAAACAACTATGATGGACTGAGAGAAAACGCAAATAAAATACTAAGAATACTAAACCAAATGCTTACTGAAATAAACCTTCAATTAAATAATGAGAAAACTCATTTCCTGAAAATGTTATTAACCTGAAAAACGTTTCAAAAAACAATAAACATAATAAAAGCCTTAACACATAAAAAGAAGAAGCACACCCGGAAGGAAAATAACAAAACAGTGAAGAAAAGATGCCAATCAATAAAAACTATAGGAATTAATCTATGTCCTGAATTTTTTTTTTTTTTTTTATTTAAAATAAATTTTTATTTATTTATTTTATGTAATTACAATCTAGTCTCCTGGACTAATGAGCAATTTGTTTCTGACTTAATTTACTAACTTGAATTAATCTATGGATTCTTCCCGTTGGCGTTCCATAGTGTTTGGTAAATTGAAGTAAACCACATCTTTGTTGTGGATTTTAGATCAGGATAATGCTGCTTAAAGTGACAATCACACCAGCTCAAAAGGTTTGGTTCTTTTAAGTCTGCTAACTAAATTCGTGATGCTTAGGAGCTGAGTTGCCTCAATGTTCACATGTTGGCGGAGCCTTTCTTCGTGTCTCCGTGCTTTTTCCTGGATTTCATTTAAGATGAGGTTCATTTTAAGGTCCCTATGAAGGTCATTGTTCCTGACATACCAAGGTGCATCAATGATGTTCCTTAATACCATATTCTGAAATCTTTGGATGATATTTACGTTGCTCTGTTTGGTACAACCCCAAAGCTGAATACCATAAGTCCAAATCGGTTTCAATATTTGCTTATAAAGTAGAAGCTTGTTGTATGTTGATAAAGAAGAGTTCCTTCCCATCAGCCAATACATTTTTCTGTATTTAAGTCTTAATTCTTCACTTTTCTTCTTGACGTGTGCTTTCCATCGTAGTTTAGCATCCAGGGTCATGCCGAGATACTTAGCTGTGTTCGCATGCGGTATTATTTCCCGATTTATGGTAATCGGAATATGTTCGATTCGTCTGTTTGTAAAGTTGATGTGAACTGATTTAGCTTCATTTAGTTTTATTCTCCATCTTTTTGTCCATTTATATATTTGAGTTATAGCTGATTGTAACTTCTGTGTTGATTCTTCGTTGCTTTTTCCAACAGCTAAGATCGCCGTATCATCTGCAAAAGTTGCCTCCGTGTTGTTTTCTAATGTAGGAAGATCATAGTGTGTATAGTAGGTATAAAACCGGCCCTAATACACTGCCCTGTGGAACTCCTGCATTGATTTCTTTCAATTCAGAAAATGTATCATCTAACTTAATCCTGAAGAACCTATCTTTCAAGTATGATTCCAGTATCTTAGCAAATTGCATTGGTAGAAGATTCCTTAACTTGTGGTTAAGTCCTTCATGCCACACTCTATCAAACGCTTGTGCAACGTCTAGAAATACTGTTGAACAGACTTTTTTCTCCTCCAATGCTTTCTCAATTATACTGGTTATTCTGTGTACTTGATCAATTGTCGAGTGTTGGTTGCGAAAACCGAACTGATGATTTGGGATCAAGTTTTTACTCTCGATTATCGAATTTAATCTTTTTACCAGAAGCTTCTCAAAGAGTTTGGACATGACTGGCAATAGCGAAATTGGCCTATAAGACGATGTTATGTGTGGTGGTTTCCCAGGTTTTGGGATCATAATTACTTCTGCAATTTTCCATAAGCTTGGTACACATTTGATTCTAAATGCTGCATTTATAAGATTGGTGAGTTTCACCAGAGCTTTCCTTGGCAGTTCTTTTAAGATTTCTGCAGTAATAAGATCGTACCCAGGAGCTTTTTTCGTATTCATATTAGCTTTTATCTCACGCATGACTTCTTTTGGTGTTGTGGGTAGGATTTCTTTACTTTCTTGCACAGCTTGTTCAGTTATTATCTCGGCTTCCAACGTTTGGTCTTCATGTGGCTGGAATAATTTTTCGAGGTGTTCGGCAAATTCTCGAGCTTTATCTTCATTATTTCTAGCCCATTTCTCACCTGCTATTTTTATTGGGGGAATCTGCATTATTGGTCTTTTGATTCTTTTGGTTGCTTTCCAAAGAGAATAATCAGTACTGTTATCATTAGTTAATTTTCTTAAATAGTTGCTGATTGATTCATCTTTCAATTCTTTGATCTCTCTTCTTAATTGTTGAGTGAGATTGTTCAAATGAGTTTTATCTTGGGGGGCCCTTGTTTGTTGCCATACTCTTCTCGCTCTTCTTTTTTCTGCGAGGAGTTCCCTAATTTCCATAGGGTAATTGTTTCCCTTGATTTTCGTTTTAATTTCAGGAGTATTTTCCCAAGCTGATTGCTGTATATCGTTTACAAATTTGTGAACTTCTTTGTCTAATTGTTCTTCAGTCTTTAATGGAATCATTAAGTTAATTTTTTCTTCTAGCGATAGTCTAAAGCATGCCCAATTAGTGTGATTATTTACTAGGAATGGGTTTCTTTCTTTCTGAATGATTTTTTCACTTAACGTTAGAAGTATTGGTGAATGATCAGAGTTTATGTCGTGGCTTTCATCTACTTGTACATAATTTACAGATATATTCTTTATTATAAAGAAATCAATCAGATCTGCTACTTTGTTTGGATCAGTTGGCCAGTAGGTTGGTTTTCCAGTTGAGAGGGCTTCACAACTGCATTTTCTGATAGCTTTTAGGAGTTCTTTACCCTTAGTCGTTGTTAATCTGGATCCCCAGTGGACATTTTTTGCATTAAATCTCCTCCGAGTACAAATCGTTTTTCTAATTTACTCAGGAACTCGAGATAATCTTTTTCTTTCATTGAGTGCTTCGGTGGGCAGTACATACTAGCAATACAAATAGAACTACTTTTGGATTTGACAATAACAGCAGTTGCTTGTATTTCTTCCGTTTCATATTTTAACTCCTCATAGTGATGAATACTATTTCTAATTATAACAGCACTACCTCCTTTAGCAGTGTTTCCAGGGTGAATAGTGTGATATATTTGATAATTTTTAAATTTAATGTTTGATTGTCTAGTGAAGTGTGTTTCCGTGATGAGACATACATCGATTTTTTCTGTGTCCAGGACCACTTGCAGTTCTTGTTGATGTTGCATCAGTCCATTGGCATTCCAACATAAGATTCTAAGATCTTTGGCCATTTTTCTGTTTAGGGATGGCTCCCTTAGTGCTGTACTCTAGTTTCTGTAATCGCTCATCAAATATATTTAGTCTGCTTAAAATTAATTTAAGTGTTTGACTTATATCGTCATTTTGAGCAGTTTTTCCTGGATTTCCTTTGCTCATCATTACTTGAGCATAAGTCATTTTACCAAATTGTCCTTGAGTAGTTCCTGACACTCTACGATTTACTTCGGGTCGGTTCATCTTAACCGCTTGTTTCCTGAATGAACTTGGATTTTTAGCAATCACGTTCTTATTTTTGATATTTTGCAGTTCAATAGCAACGCTGCATCCTCTGTAGTTAGCCGGATGGTTTTCTCCACAGTGAACGCATTTAGGTTGAACATTTTGGGCTTTTACACAATCTTTGGTATGATGTTTACCTAAACATTTGACACACCTAGGTTCCCTGTTGCAATATTTTTGTGTATGTCCATAGGCTTGACATTGTTTACATTGTGGTATAAGCTTAGATCTTCTTAGAGGCTGAATAACCACTTTGCACCCCAAGATGTACTTAATTTGATAAATTTTTTCGATATCTTCATCAGTATCGAAGGTCAACATAAACATGTTGAGAGGTACTTTGCCTCTCCGTTTTAGCTTAATCGATGCTTCAGTTGCCTTAAATCCTTTTGCTTTCAAGTCATCAATTATTTTATCTGGTTTACACGTAGAGTGTAAGTTTTTAGCCATGACCCTAATTGGTCTGGTTTGTTTATCTTCAAACGTGTGCCAAGCACGTTTTTCTTCATTTAACATTTTTGTCATTTTTCTGTATGTTTCAGCATCTTCTAAGTTTATTTTGATAGTGTTTCCATTCATCACCTTTGCATTAAGCTTATCAGTAGCAGTTATGTTTTTTATTTTTTCATAGAGTACATCGTAGTCTTTGACTTCATCTATTACTATTGGTGGTGGTGGAGGTATTTTTTTTGGTTGTTACTGGATAATATTTGGAACATTATCCTTTAATTGAGGTGGGGAGGGCGTATTATTCCGTCTCCTTTTTTTTCTCCCACCTTTAACTCTAATCCACTCAGTTTCTCGAGCTAGTTCTTCTTCATCCGTATGATACTCTTGTGGAGTTGTATTCTGGTTAGGAGTAGAACCGATGTCCTCCTTTGGCTTAAGAGCTTTTACTTCGTTTTCAAGCGTCTTCATACGCTCCTGCATCCATGTAATTGTAATATTCAGTTGCTTATTTATATGGTTGGCTTCAACTAATGCATTATTAGCTTTACAAAATTCATTGTGAAGCTTTTCTTCGTTTGTAGAACGAGTGTTGTGGCTGCTGGCCCCAATGGAGGAACTACCGCCTCTTATCGGAGAATACACGACTTTGTTACTCCTCTGGAAGGGATGTGAATTATCCTTTTCTGTTTCACTCAAATGAGCTTGTTTATTCACCAACAAGTCTTGGGATTGGTTAAAATATTTGTAGTATATCAATGGCTGGTCTCCCCCAGAATCCATCAGACCGACCTCCGAAGAGGGTGGATTTACCTGAGCAACAGGTGTATCACCTGGGGTATTAGTTTCCTTATTTGTTCCGCTCATTGCTCATTTATAGTATACTGCACTCGCCTCTAGTATTTCGCCGATGCTTCACATCGTTGCCCGGGTGTTACCACGTGGAGGTATACTAGACACATTTGGTGGTTTCTACATAGTTGCAGCGTTGGAATATAGACCACGAGATACATGGCTATAGACGGTCAACCCCTACCCTATTGAGACGCACCCAACACCCATGTCCTGAATTAAATAAAAAACACACCTATACCAGTTTTATTAGCAGAAGCTACAGAACATATAATTGATCTGGACACTAAATTAAAATATATAATTAACCAAATGTCTAAGAACACAAAAATAGGAAATGAGATAAAAGAAGAAAATTCGTTAATAAAATTAAATAATTTATACCACAAATCCAACATTTTACAAAGAAGAAAACCTCTACAAGACAACACAAAAAAACAAAATCAGCAAACCTAAAAATCGAAACACACATAAACGGCCTAACTGAGGAAAAAAAATCACAACACCTTAACACTAACTAAACTAACGAGAGAACCAATAGAAAAATACAAAGATTTACAACCACATATTCACGGATGGAACAATAAAAGAAAGATCAGTGCGAATAAGTATATATTTAAAAAAATCAATAAAAAATAGCAATAAAACTAAACAATCCCACAGGCATAAAATCAGTTGAGACGATATCAATTAAAATAGCAATCACCCTAGCACAATTAAGCAAAAAAAAGAAAACTATGTTTATATAATAATAACAGATTCACTAAGCGCTTGCAAATCAATAAAGACAGCGATGGAAAATGAAGCAGGTAAACATATATAAAACCAAATTATCGATATAATAGAACACAATGAAAATAATAAAATAATAATAAAATGGATACCAGGCCATATAGAAATACACTAGGAAACAATATAGCGGATGAACTTGCAAAAAACTCATAACATCCCCTTCCCCAAAATGGAAAACGAACCAAACCGATCCAACATATTAAATGAAATCAAAAAATTAATTTTGACAGAATGGTTTCAGAATGGCCATTTCTACAAGCAACTTTGTAATACGCCTCGAATAAATAGATGGTATAGCAATTCAAAATTAAAATCAGAAGATATAAAACATATAATCAGAATTAGATTAGGTCATTCATTCATCAAAAAATATAAAAACCTCCTTAACCGCATCAAAGGCCCTCATTATACACCAAAAACAAACATAAGGCCCATTTACCAGGATCAAAGAATCGACCCTATCTCAACTGCCAGTAGCATACATACCATATAATAAAATACAATGAAAAAGTCTTCACAAGACAATATCGTTCCAGACTAACACTAAATTCCCCAACAAAATAAACCCAATGATGGTCTCCACCTGTCAGCACTGACCCACACAAAACATGGAACACCTGGTCAACCCTGCCTTGGTCTAAACAAACCAACAATAATACGTCCAGTCACCCTTCCCGCCATGCAACGCCAAACTCCCAACCCAAAACTCGGCTCAGTTTTTATTGTCTTTACACCACCGATAGTACAAAAAGCCAAAACAGGACAACACCCTTCATAGTCGGTTTTACACCGGATAAACCGATAAAATATTCATAAAAAGTAATGAAAATTGATAACCATACAAAACACACAAATGCTCTTGGACCTACTCATCAACCACCCACCAACAGCGAGCGTTATTCTCCAGACAGCGCAGATTAACTGGTAGTTTGGAGAAATAATGCCGGTGACAATAAATTATAATAACTCAGTCTGTAAGTAGTGAATGAAGGATGGGAGAGCCTTAGTTGGGAATCCCAACTACATTAGCGAAGCTACATTAATGCCATTGCCATTACGCATTAGGTCGCATGAAATCTTCAATGTTGATTTGGGACGTGTTCGTGAAATTGATGTGGTTCGCTTAGAGTGGATTTTTATTTCGCATGACAAACAAATTTTGAAAACTTGTTGGCCAATTTCTCATTCAGAAAACTTGATGTTTTTCACAAAGGGCTTGATTCTGCCAGTCAAACGATGCTGTAATTAAGTATATCAGGACTTCAAGCCTTTGTGGTGATTGTTCAAATATGAGGTCAATAAATGACCTTTACAAAGGTGAGAGGAAAGCAGAGACAGGTGAACAGCAATCTTTGATATCAAAATTGCTTTGTGAGTTCAATTGAAACATAATTGAATCGTTCGGGTTGAAACGTTTGTGGCAAATGACTAACATTTTTTTTTTGGCAAACGTCTTTATAACATGCACAAATTTGTCGAGCTGGAGTTTTAGATAGCCTTCATTTTTTGAACAAAATATTAATGTTTTATCGGTATTATTTATTAAAAATATCAAAGAACTATAAATTTATCATGGTACTTCCTAAAACCTACAACTCCAAAAAATTATTTTACATCAATTCTTTGGTATTAAAAAAAAAAGGTGAATAACGGATTTCTATATTAACCGTATACTTTCTAAAATGTACATGCTTATACCATATTTTGTTATTCGTTAGAAACTTCACACTCATGTCGTTTTAACATATTTTGAGCAAAGTTAAAGGAAACAAAAAAAAAAAAAATTTAAAATGGCAAAATTTTTACTGAAAATGTAGCAAATTTTCCGGAATTTTTCTCTTGCACGATCCTATCAAAAGAATTTTTCAAAAACGCCCGACTGTACAAGATTTTCACGTTACACCCATAAATTCTTTTTATAGCCTTTGATTCGCTTATTTAACCTTATTGTACACACAAATATTTTATGTATCCCACTGTATTCACTGATCATTTCAGGTTTTAATACGGTAACTTACCGTATGAAATTAAACTAAAAAAAAATAAAAACCTAACGTGCTTTGTCGAATATTTGTGGCCCATAAATTAGTCGTAATTGAAATGTGATATAGTTAAAATATTTAAGTGATTGTGCTACATATAATAAGTGTGAAAATAAGTGAATTGTGCTAATGATTTTAAGTATATCGGGCTAGATTTTTACCGTAGTTTTAATTATTTTATAAAAGTGACAATTATTGTGTGTATTGTGATGCTGGTGTTTATAAATAATAAGGTAAGTGATATTGCAAACTTGTTCCAAACTTAATAAAAGTTTTGAATACTTTTAATGACAAATAAGGAAAGAGTATCATTTCTTCTTTTTTTTTGTTTTGTTTAAATATATTAACTCAAAATAAATTGTTCCTACTAATAATTGAAATTCATATAAGAATTTAATAAAAAAAGTTTGAATTATCGATATTTCGAGCTAAATGCTCATCATCGGGATACTATTTTTATTAAAGCACCCAAGAAAGTAAAAAATATAAGTTGCAAAAATTGTAACAAAAAGTTAAACATAGGCATACATATAAATTAAAAATTAAGATAATTTACAAAGAATAAAAATAAAAAATTCTTAATTCCTGGACTTTACTATTTGGCACTAAATATATAATTTTAATTTAATTTATTATAAGTTTACTCTGTGAGTCTGTCGCTATTTTAATTTCATTTGTTGTTCTTTTTGTTGTAACGCATCATCTTACATTAATATTTTATTAGCGTGAGTTATACTTTTGCGGTTGTGGCATTTAAATTGTTTAACAAAATTTTTTCATGTGGTTTAAAGATACATTTTCTTGTAAACAAATTCAAAAGAGAACTAATAAACAAATTTTTCATAATAATAATCACAAAAGGGTTACCTGTAGCTTTTCGTCGATTTAGGCTTTTAATTGAAAAATTTGTAAACAAAAATAAGGTATGGAACCTTTTTCGAAATAAATGAAACCAAAATAAATAAATTTAAAGCCAAAAACACCTAAACGACTAAAAATTGTTTATTTTAATTTGTTAAATAAAGCCCTCATTTAAATTCATTAAAAATAAGATGAAATTGGGGTAGTTCGTGTGTAGCTTCTTCTGTTTCAACCCTACGTTTAATCACGCCTTCTAATTGGAAAGATTTTTTCTATCTTACTTAATATCAGTTAATACGAAGAAAGAAACATTAGACGGTTTAGCACTGCTTAGATAAAGTTCTTCTAGCTCCTACAAATTCTGCGTATTTATTCAGGAGCTCATATTATACCGGAACCATAACACTAACCTGGGATCTCATGATTTATTCTTGGATACTGTGACAGCGTTTGGTAATTTTTTACAAAGAAGCCGTCGATGTTCAAATACCTGTTAAGGGGTAAATAATTCGTAATTCGCTAACGAACTTAACAAATTGGCTGTGTTATAAAAATGGCTTTAGCTGATAAGCAACGGTTAATTTCTGATATTCCTGATACAATAAATAGTTTTTATTTAAATTTAATTTATCCTGGAGAATTATACCTGATAATTAATGCCTTTAAAAATAAATCTTCTCCTTAATAAATCTTTTCTCGAAAATATTTGAGAAAGCAAAGAAATGAAGCTTTACCAATGTTGTGAACTTCGCGTTGAGAGATGATCTCTTGATGAAACTTTTAAGATCAATCCTCCAATGTAAAACAACACGACTTTTAATTTTACAATTGTTTCTTCATATTTTGTTTATTAATATTATAATTTATGTTTATAATTATTATCCAAATTATTACTTCAATTTATATCGACTATGTTTTCAGATCGATGGTGCAAGCAAGATTGAATATTGTTTTTCTTCATTCAAAACTGCTTTTGCATCATCTGTAACTGAGTATACGTTATTTACAATACATATTTAATTAGTAATCTTAAATACGGTGAGCGAAGTAGCATTTAATAAATTGTACGATATTAGCGTACGTCGCTCACAACACCTTCCCCCTAAGAAAAGGATATATTGTACAACAATATATCCATACAAAACAACGAAACTAGGTATTAAAATTATGTTTACAATATTAATTTTATAGTAAATTAGTTTTATAATAGCAAGCAATTCAATGATAAATATTTTAAAGATTTTATTTATTATTATTACAATTCAATAGTAATTTAATTTAATTAAACTAAATTTTATTATAAGTAAGTACAATTTATAATTAATCAACCTGTTTTAGCCGAGTACCGATTCATTGCACCAAATTAAAACATCATTCAACGAAACGTTTTAGGCGATTATTGTAAACAACTTTGATTTTTCTATTTATTCGAATAGCGGAATTTTCAGGGGAATTAATTCTTACAATTTCATATGGTCCTGTCCACAAAGGATCTAGTTTATTCTTAGTTTTTGGATTTTTCAGGAGGACCCTTTCACCTATATTATAAATTAAAGGTTTAGAATTCGCATCATAATAATCTTTAGCCTTATTTTTCTCAAAAATCAACCTTTCTCTAGCGAGCGCCCACGAATTTTGTAAACGGTGTTTCAATTCAGCCGAATAGTCATCGAAAGAATATACAACTTCTGGATTTTGGTTTACTACTGATGGAATTGAAGGTTTGAATCCATAGACAATGAATGGATCTTTTGAAGAGAAATTCCTTAGATATTCTGCTAAAGTTCGATGGGCACGTTCCAAGGCACCATTTGATTGGGGATGATATGCAGTGGTATTAATTTTCTTTATTTGTAGGATTTTACAGACATTACTAAAAACTTCGGACATAAAATTTGATCCTTGATCAGTTACTATTGAATGCGGTGCTCCATATTTACAAATGAATTCTTCACAAAACGCTTTCGCAATAGTTGAGGTTTCTTGATTGACCAGTGGGATTGCTACTGATAATTTTGTAAGATCGTCTTGCATTGTAAGCAAGTATTTATTACTTTGATATGATTGAGGTAAGGGTCCAACAATATTCAGAAAAATCTTTTGAAAAGGTTTACTGGAGGTTGTCGTAATTTTCATTGGACATTTATTGGGCTTTAGTATCTTATTTTTTTGACACAAAGCACAACCAGATATATATTTTCGAACTTTGCTATATAATTTTGGAAAGAAATAGTAACGCTTTAAACGATTTACAGTTCTTAGAACGCCTTGATGACCACCTAATGGTGTGATATGAAATTCTTTTATAACTTGTTTAATATCCTCTTCAGATTGTAGTTCTATAATTTGATCAGATTTTTGTTTTGTGACAGAAGAATTATCAGCATCCAGTGGATTAGGTAAATTAATCGAACTAATAAGCAATATTTTGTTTTGTTGTAATCGTGTAATAGCTAACATGTCGTTGACATTCGAATCAATTATATTACTCGAATTTGGAATTATTGTGGAATCGTCAACCGATACATCAGAATGAACAATACGACTAAGCGCATCAGCATTCCTATTGGCTACACCAGGTTTATATTCTATCTCATAATCATAACCATCCAACTATAAACGCCAACGCAATAATCGAGATGAAGGCTTTGGATTAAGTTTTAGCCATGTGAGAGGGCGATGATCAGTCCGTATTTTAAATTTTGTGCCATACAGATAAGGGTTGAATCTATGTACTGCCCAAACTATCGCCAATAATTCCTTTTCGACCGTAGGATAGTTATGTTCTGCACAATTTAATGATCGACTAGCATAAGCTATTGGAAGATCGCTATTATTAGTGTAATTCTGCGAAAGAACGGCACCTATGGCAAAATCACTAGCGTCCGTTGTCAGTATGAATGGTTCTCGAAAATTCGGATATTGCAGAATTGGTGGTGAAATAAGATTATTTTTTAACTCATTAAATGACTGATCACATGATACAAGAGGTGATGAAATCTTTGAATAATTTTCGACAAAACGACGGTAATATCCTGTAAATCCCAAAAATGATGTTACTTGCTTTTGATTTCGCGGAACTGGATAGTTTTTTACCACTTCTATTTTCGACGGATCGGGTTTACCTCCTTCGCTTGTCACACAGTGTCCCAAATAACAAAGTTCTTTATTCAAAAAATGACACTTTTGCGGCTGCAGCTTTAGGTTATGGGCTTTAATTGTTTTGAAAATTTCCACTAACCTTGAATTATGATCCATCAAATCATAACCATATATCACTATGTCGTCTAAATACACAAAACATTTTGTAACAGTCAAACCAGCCAAAACAGTATTCATCAAGCGCTGAAAAGTAGCCGGAGCTCCCTTCAGGCCAAATGGCATACGCAAAAAATGATAATGTCCTGATTGGGTACTAAATGCAGTTTTAATTTGATCATCTGGATGTAGTGAAATTTGATAATATCCATTTGCCAAGTCAAGTGTACTGAAATAATTAGATTGGCCAAGTTGGTCCAATATCTCGGTAATATTTGGCAATGGGTAAACTTCATCTACAGTTATTTGATTTAGTCTTCGAAAATCAACTACAACTCTAAATTTTTTACTTCCATCCTGAGATTTTTTCGGAACCACTAACAAAGGCGAATTAAATGGACTGTAGCTATTTTGTATTATTTTTTCGTGAAGCAGTCTCTCCACTTGCGAATTGATTTCGGCTTTACTAGATTCTGGTAATCTGTAAGGTTTTATGTTAATTGGACGGGAATTAGATATAAGTGAAATTTCGTGATAACATGAATTAGTAGAAGTTAACTTATCACCAGTTCGATAGAAAATTTCATTAAATTCCTTGCGTATTTTTAATATACTGTCCTTTTCTTGAGAATTCAGATGATCAGTTTTTATTTCAACTCTAATAAATTTAAGCGATTTTCTATGCGATCTTTGTTTTTAATAAAAAATATCTCAAAATTCAAAATGTTTTGTAATTTAAAAGATTTACCCGATAAATTTACAGGATGATCATTAGTGTTTACACAACTCACTATACATTCGCCATCCTTAAGTTCAACTATCGAGTTTGCTAAACGTACACCTGCGTGAATTTCTTGATTTTCACAGAAAAATGTGTGACTGATAGGACTTGTTGATACTCTAAATATTTTTTCAACACGAGCTGGAATTTCTAGCGTTAAAATTTTCTCAACGGTAATTCCACTTATAAAACATTTTTCAGTTTGAGACCAAGCAGCGTTATTTAGCAAATATTCTTGTTTAATTAAACTTATTTCTGATACTGAGTCGATATTGAAATACGAGCTAGCTGTATTTACTAAATCAATATCAACTAAAACAAACTTACATTCCGAGTTTTCTTGCAAATTAGGTGGTGTATAAAATATTTCTTTAGTCGCATTATTAGAAGTTTTATTACTTTTGATATCCTCGGACAGATCTAGGACAGATTTAGGAATTAATTTATTGGATATCAAATCGTAAGAAACAGAATTAGTATTTGCAATAATTTTATGCGATGCTGATAAATCATGGTTAGTTGAATCTGATTGTTTAACATTCGGACTTATATTATTAGTAGAGTTGGGACGCAGATTTATTTCTTCTCGGCATGAACTACTGCATTCGAACTGGTTGGTGCGGCCGTCCTGAAGTTTAAAGTTTTCTCCTCATTATTTTTCACCATATGGTTTACCTGGCCTTCTAACGTTTGACACTGTTCATTGACAAACTTCCGTTTTCTGCAATTTTCAATTACATGTCCAGGTTGTTTGCAATAATAACCAATTAACGCTACGTTTCGAACAAAATTGGTTCTAATAATTGATTTATTTTCAGATTGTTTAGCAGAGTTTGAATTCAAGGAAAAACATTGCCTAGCAGTATGCCCCAAACGAAAACAGATTTGACATTTCAAATCTCTACGAACAGAATTAGGTCTAGAATTTGAATTAGAGGATATATCGTTATTATCTTTGACGATTTGCAATTATAGATTCTTCTTCATTTGCCTTTTTAATAGCTAAGCTCAATTCATCAAAGCAACAAGCTTTCACTATCAACCTAATTGGTTCTCGTAGTCCTTCTTGGAATGATTTTAAAGCAGTTATTGAATTAATGTGCAGAATGCTTTTCGCGGCGTCATTTCCCTCTTTCGCAATACAAGCATCGTTTAGATCGGATAGCAATTGTTCAATTCTGTTACCAAAAGAAAAAACATTTTCACCTTTCTGCTGACTCGCTTTAATCAATTCCAGTTGAAGTTGGTCAATACTACGCACGTCAGAAAATTGGACTTTTAACTCGGATTTCAAAACACCCCAATCTTTAAAAGATTTATATTTGACTAAATCGTACGCTCTACCCGAAAGTCTTGCTTTAACAATATCAAGAAATTGAGCCAAATCATCATCTTTAGTAAGCGGTTTAGCGACTATGTCACAACACATAATGAATTTATGTAGCAAACTAGATGATCCATCGAACTCCGGTATTAATTTTAACGCAGTTTCCATATTAAAACACATATCAATTGAATTTTCAGAAAAAACAGAGTTCGCGTTGGTGAATGTATCGAAATCGCAAGACAAAAGATTTTCAGAAACACTGGTTCTAACGTTTTCAATATTTGGAGAATGATGTAATAATTCCGTGTCACTAAATGCAGTACTTACGGTTGGTAATTCCGACTGATCCGATTTTTTTTTGTCTTTTATTTTTTCCTTAATTTTTTCTCCTGTTCTTAGGTCGTAAAAACTCTCTCTCGGAGTTTCACTCGACACACAAGTTGGTTAATTATTTTGCATCATTGTATAATCTGGATTGAATTTGTTGAATTGATGCAACCGATAAAACAATAAAATTAATAATTAGTAGTAGAATTTACTCGAAGTAGCTATATGTTTGACAAAAATTTATGACTCCACTGATGGTATAGCAATTGATAAAATTTACAGCTACGTTGGATATACAGCAAAGATAATATTGACGATGTTCGAAAATTACTGTGCGATGGTTGATGATAAAAATTTCCGCAATTAATTGTTGATTACAATTTTATGATTTCATTGATGATTCTGCAATTGATGAATTTTACAGATGATTTGATTTTAACAATGTGATGACTAGAGTCATCCGCCAATTGTAACAGTAGATGGTTTTAATAGATAAACGTTTTGATGTAACCGAAAATTTTAAACTAATTTGTTTTTACACAATTCTGGAACAATCGAAGCGAACAGATAATATGTATGTGAAGCATTTAAATTGATTATTGGCACACAGTTTATTTTTCCAATAGCTAGTTACTAATATTCCGTACTTGAATTATTCACGCTCTGCGATATTGACTTACAGGTAACGGTATAACGGTAATTTTCGCAAAACGCATATTATTTTTCACTAGAAACTTCTTGTAATGTTCAACAACGATCACTTCTAACACGATTGAGTTCACTGATTTCTGGAATGTGAACTTGTACAATTGGTTCACTCACCCCAAAAGAAATTTGTTACCGAAATTAGGTTTGCCGGTATACAAATTTGTGTAAAATTTATTTGTACTGTTTATTTACATACTAAATATGTAAAACTAGACTAAATATGCACTGTTTCCGCTGTCACCAAAATATGCTGTGAACTTCGCGTTGAGAGATGATCTCTTGATGAAAATTTTAAGATCAATCCTCCAATGTAAAACACCACGACTTTTACTTTTAAAATTGTTTCTTCATATTTTGTTTATTAATATTATAATTTATGTTTATAATTATTATCCAAATTATTACTTCAATTTATATCGACTATGTTTTCAGATCGATGGTGCAAGCAAGATTGAATATTGTTTTTCTTCATTCAAAACTGCTTTTGCATCATCTGTAACTGAGTATACGTTATTTACAATACATATTTAATTAGTAATCTTAAATACGGTGAGCGAAGTAGCATTTAATAAATTGTACGATATTAGCGTACGTCGCTCACAACACCAATTTTTTAAATAAGTTTTTTTTTCTGCCCCCTCATCAATATGGGTTTAGAGAAAACAGGAGCACGGAACAAGCTATTTTGCCGTTTTTGAAACGCGTGAGGTAGAATATCAACCAAACATATAAGGTCGCTGCGTTATTCATTGACTTGACAAAAACTTTTGATAGAGTAGATTTTATTTATTTATTTAATCATATGAAATTTTGGTACATCCCATATTGAGTCTCATTCATAATAGAGTGCACATTAAAAAATAAAAAAAAACTACAGGCCACAGTCCAAAACAGTTTCTTTGTTGGGCTTTTGTAATAACAGATCTCCCATTAAATAGTTTCTATATAAAAATAAAAAGGTCTAATTGACTCGAAAGTCAAAGATACCAATTCAAAATGATTACTGCACACTTTTGAGGAAACTGATTTTGCTGTGGATTTCGTGATGTAATCCATAGGTGGCTATATTTCTATTTGCAAGGTCAAACTAAAGTGATAAAAGTAAATCTGCATTTTAGTATAATAAACTATCCGTTGATGTAGGGATCGCGCAGGGCTCGGTATTATGAACTTTGCTCTTTCTAGTTTATAAACGGCAACTTTCAACAAAACTTATGCAGTTCTCCCATTGCTTATACGGATGATTTTTTATTAAAGTATTCTGTTCATAGTTTTGTGGATAATATTGCTGACATTAATCAAGACTTAAATTTAGTATCGAAATGGCTAATGGCTCATAATTTGCTGTTGAGCACAAAACTAAAATGCTGAGTTTGATTGTGAGAGGAATTTAGGTTGTGCTTTGAACGGTTGGTTCCAGATAGAAAATGTCGATGTTTTCAGACTCATAGGCATAATCATTGAAGTAAATCGAATTGGAACGCACATATTAAGGGCTTGAATTCGTGGTTGTTTCTATTAAAATGTATGTTCTTCGTTTGTGTTGTCTCCAGAATCTTTTAAAAATGGTATATTTTGCTTTAGTGGAATCAACCTTGCACTATGGTCTCTCAAATTGGGGCAGTGCTCGTGAAACGTCGTTATACACCAGTGAAAATTATTTATTCTAAAAAAAATGATTACTCCGTCTTGACCTTTATTCCAATGGCTGAAATTACCGCCATTTTGTCATCTGTTTGTTTTTAAGGTACTATGGATATTTTTCGTGAGAAGTGGTAACACCGTTGTTGGCTATCGTGACTATGACCTTAAAAAAATTAGTTCCATGCTTAAAATTAGATTTTCGAAGACACTTTTTCACCTTCCATCTTTAATAATTTACCTGTGTTTTCCAAAAATTTGAAACATTGGTTTTGGTAAAATACAGAAATATGTAATAGTTTTTTGGAATTTTGTAGATACATTTTTTTATTTTTTATTTATAGTTATCATATTTATATTCTAAATACGTTTATAAATATAGCTAATGGAAAAATAAATTTAAAAATAGATAAACATAAACCTAAAATAAATAAATAAACATTATTGTGAAAACTTTAAAATAAATTTTGAAAATTGGCGTTCAATTATTTATACGACGCGTTCAATTATTTGTAACGAAATTAAAATAACCCTTTGCTAATTTAGAGCGTGTAACGAAATCCCGGTTTTCAAAATCCCCTTTTTCAAACTCCCGGTTCTGCAAAAATAAAAATCCCGGTTTTCTGAAAATCCCGATTTTTACTTTTATTTTACCTTTGTACTATGGAATCCTGTTTCAAAATTAAAAGTTTGCATAAAAGGTTTCATTCAATTCTGAATGACTTATACATTTATTTTGGAAACAGTTTCACTTAATTAAATCGAGTGTTTCGTTTACAGCAGAAAGGGTTTCATTTAATCCGAGAAATCTATACATGAAACTAGAGGTGTACCGATAGTTTAAAGCGCCTGTGGGCAAAAACATTAGGGCGTCCTATTTTAAGAATATGTTTCCGAGAATTAACACTTACTCAACTCTATAAAACGTTTATTGATTAACAACAACATATTGAGAAAATTTACAGAAGTTAGAACCTAAAACGATGTACTTAAACATCCTTACACAAATCGATCATTCAATTCATTAGTGAAATATTTCAAAATTTACTGATTTCTTCAGTAGAGTAGAGATTTCAGCAGTGAAAGAGATTTGAGAGTGCCTATTTTAGTTATGTATTTCAATATGTAAAACAGCAGTTTTTATAGTTGGTTGCTTTTATTTTAAATAAATATTCGACTGTACATCTCATTTTATGACCAAAATCCTTGCTCTGAGGAATATTTATTTCCGATTTCTGTAGCTTGTTTTGTAGAAAGTGATTCTTTTGCAATTCTTTCTTATCCTTCTTGTCGGTGACTTCAATGAAGGTTGAAGGGAAAAATTAAAGATGATAACAATTTTAATTTACTTGAATAATTTGATTAAGTTTGGTATATTTTTTAAGGCGAATGTATGTTTCGCACATATTTGCTGTGCGGCCCAGCACCAAACCAAATTAATTAACAACCAGTAAATTAAAATCGTAAAGGTAAAACATCTCGCTTCAATTTTTTGCCTGCCTCCTTTTAAAGATAATGCGTATTAAAGTTTCTGTAACCGTGATTCCCACTTTACTCTGGTGCGTCCTATTAGGAAATATAAGTCAGGTCGTCAGTAGCCAGCATAGATATCGGGGAACTTTTGGTCCAAACAGACGAGCTGCTTTACTTGTTAACTTTTTACGAATTTTTTACGCGGATACATTTCCTTAATTTACCTATTAAAAATTTTTACACATATACACACACACACACACACCAATCAAAATACATATATATCCAACTACATGATAATGAATTTCCCAATAATAAATATTTACCGTAGAATTTCATTATACTACAAAATCAATATTTAATGTCAATGCATTAATTGCTTTTACGTATGTGGAATGAGATTACCTGCCAAACGATACCTGAGCAGTACCGTTATGTAGTAAATTTCAAACATGTGTAATTCTGTTTCATGTTTAAATTCCAAACATCATTTTATTAATTCACTACAGACAAAACACACTTATAACAGCAACCCTTTCAGCATACCGTTTCTTATGATATATCTACTCTCCTAGATCACAATTTTACTTACAATATAAATAAGTTCCGAACCGAATTAATTACACAAAATTAAATTAAACTTAAATTCAATTTCCGGAGAGGTCTGAAAGCATCACTACTTTTCCAGCATATTGTATAACGTGCTGTCTCAAATGGGTTAGTCAACGCGCAGTGACTTGTGTAGACTCTAAATTTTTGATCTCACTGTGCGTGATTTTGGGCGCCGGTCTACCAGCACGATAAGCCGGCTTAGCTCGATTGCGAGCAATATGACTCGGGCGGGATGCAAATGAACACCACTATAAAGCCACCGCATGTTTTTTGGTTCCTTCGAATAATCGCGCTAACGGACTCACAACTCACCTGAAAAACCCCTCTGCTGGTTCAATCCCTCTGCGGCGAACTGATGATCTGCTTTTAGATATGCTGGTTTTATTGCTCACTCACTTATGGTTTTATTGTAAATTTTTTCTTTTAAGCTTTACCATTTTACACGGCGATAGTTAAAATAAAAAAAAAACACTTCTCACCATATGCACTGTCCAAGTTCGTTTAATCGCTTTTTATTTATCTTTTATTGGTTCTCTTTTTTTTTTTATTCACTTCACAAATTTTTAAAACCACAAACTTCTTTTTTTATGTTTATCACAGTCTTTGTATTCACAAAATTCCTTTTATGTTTATCACATAGTCTTTATATTATTATATTCACAACGAGAATTATGGCGGACTCAGTAACAAGCGGACACAAAAAAAAATTTGTAAAACAAACGCATTTCTTAACTCATTATAAAACTTATTTATTCAATTTTCATTTAACATACAAAATTAATTCACATTCAGTTTATTTTTATTTTTTTTATTTGTGTTTTTAAACCGACCCGTGAAAACCAAAAAAAAAAACAATTAGCTATGGATACCATAATAGGAAATACAAAATTTTTATGCCATTATTCCATAGTTCACGGGCACACACCAATTTTACTTTTTTTGGTTAACAACAAATTTTCCTTTCGATCTGACCACTTCTCTTATTCAGACTTGACTGCCTGTCATACGATCTTCCTCGTCTAAATATATGGCACCCTCTTCTCCTCGTCATCACCGCTTCTTCAATTTCCTATTATTTTTCTATCCGAATTAATATTATTAATATTATTTTTTTAGCAATCTTTTTTTTTTTGTGATGCTGGGTTGGTTTCCCAGATGGTAAATAATAAAAACTTTTGGAACATTCACGAATTTATGAAAAAATGTAAGAGATCACTAAAATTGTATTCTTACTGTCACATCCATGAAGTCCAAAGATTCTATCAAAACCACGTCTGGATTTTGCTAAAATTCCTTAATCAGTGTTCCAACATGTGTAAATACCCAAAAGGCTTCAAAACTTACTTAAATGTTGAACTAATGTTTTGTACTTGTTATCAACCCTTGCTGGTTTAGCAAAATGATTAAATCAAGTAATCTTTTAGTTATGGCGCTGTGGAAGCCTTCGTTGTGCATTTACTTAATACTTATATGTATATAGCGAAGGGAATCTTAGTTCATTTTATTTGATGTAAGGTTATAAGGTTAAGGTTACACCGTCTCCGTCTCCGGCTCTCGAACATTTCACTGGAATCAAATTCGTCGAGTAAATAAAGCTCTTCAGCGGCCTTCTTTAATTCACTCCGATTTGATAAAAGTTTTTCCCCTTCGGTGAAGGTTCTACCGTAATAACTTAAATCGTGATTAAGAGAATCATTCCAGGTGAAACATGGTCACCCTGGCTTCTTAGGTCCGGCAGTGTATCTCATAACGGTGCTTAGAATATGGGTTGGTCGGCGATGGATATATCCCCAGTAATTGTTTCGATGTACCTTAATCCTATTGGTAATAGTTCTACTAACTAATATTTCCTTAAGGCGTCGGGTGTTTGGCTTATTGTTGCTGAATTCGGCTAACATCTTCAGGAAAAATAATTTGTACTGCCTCAATCGGTGATGGTTCGCTTGATTGAGGGTAGCTGTTTTTAGTCCATAGGTGATCATTATTGGTGGTGGGTGAGCAAATGTTCGTCAAAGAGGATATACGTGTGTTTTCTATCCTCTTCAAAAAATTTAATTTTATTTTATTTTTATCTTTATTTTTGTTTTATTTATGTAGTGTTATGTATATACTTTATATACATATGTATATACATTTTAATTCTAATTAAATTCAATTTTAGTGAAATAATAAGAAAAGTGTAGTGAAATAATAATTAAAGTGTAATTTTGGAAAATGCAATCCACCGGGATGCATTTATCAGGCAATGTTTTATATTTATGGATAAAGAAATTAAAATTATTGATTTCTTCCTTAAGTGCATGATTTTGTCTTTTGTGTGATTTTACATGAAATTCAATTTCAATTTTAATTACTAAAATCTAATAATTGGATAGTATTAAAATGGATTCTAACTTAAATAGACATACGTCGTAGTTAATTTAATATTAGATTTTATCTTTACGCACATTTCTATGTGCTCTTGTGTTTTTATTTTATGTACAATCGACACAAATATATGATTGGAACATGATATATAACAAAACCAGCAATATGTTTATTCAGCCGTCTCATTCGCTCTTTACACAGGAAATGGGCTATATATTGTTGGTCTTTGTCTTGTAATATACAAACAACAACAAAACGGAGAGACATTTTTGTTGGTTTTGGTATAGTAGTCACAAATATTCTCGTGTATCTTATAGATCAGGTATGTATCACAGAGATCAGGTATGTTTGTATGTGTGCTAACTGGGTATTATCTATAATATTATGAAAACATGATAAGTCTCCTGCTACGCACATGAAAGATGGTAGATAATATTTACCTTCAATGTGTGTTGGTGGTTTAGTATATAAGATTAGGTTATTTGTATGCTGGTGTAAGTTTTCTCTTCGTGTGTTTCTGTATTCATGAAACAACTATGGTGTTCTTGATAAATCATGAATCATGAACTATACAAACACAATGAAATCTTAGTGTATTCGACTCAAATAGGATTCTGCTACTTTGTATAATCGAATAAGTTTGAGTCGAATTGGAAACGGCCTTATACAATTCATTTAAAATAGTTTATTTAGGTAGGATTAATATTTTTTTTTTACAGGGTATTACAAACTGCATCAAATTGATTTTAAATTAATTTAATTATTAATATAAAATTATAAATTAACTAACGATATAAATAAAATGCTAATTTGAAAATGTTGATTTGGGTTGAGTTAAGATTTGGTTTGTAACACATAATGACGTATTCATTTATGTGTGCAAAATTTAGATTAAACGAATGTGAACAACGTGGAATTATGTGGAAACATTTTGGAAGGCTAAATGTTTTGAATTTAATTATTAACTTATTGGAATTTATTGAAGTTTAGGTTGCAGGTTTCACACACAAACGTCATGATTACTTATATGGCACATCGATAAATTTTTAAGAAAATAATGTTTCATTTTCATTGCATTGATTTATTATTTTACTTACTTTGCATGCATGATTTGGCAGGGTAATATATACGAGAAGAGTTAAAGTTTTATGGATATGTTTATATTTATTTATAGAAATAGAAATCATCTTGATTTTTTGATTAAGTGCATGCTTTTATTTTTGTGCGGTTGTACATGGAATTTTAACTACTAAATTCTAATAATTTGATCATACTAAAATTTTTTTAACTTAATTTGATTTATGTCATAGTTAATTTCATATATGCATTTATTTTTGCGCATTCGTGATATGTTGTTGTATTTTATTATATGTACAGTTGATACGAATATATTCTAGAAGCTTGATTAATAGCAGGGTCAACGAAATGTTTATACAAGCAGTCTCGTTCACTCTTTACACAAATCTTATCAAGAAAATGTAATATTTGTTGTTGGTTTTTGTCATATAATATTTAAACAATAACAAGAACGGAGGGATATTTTTATTGGTTTTGTTATAGTCATCACTAATATTTCCCTGTATCTTGGATAAATGGAACAGAATTGTTTGTTTACTCGCTCTAGGGGTTTTGTTTGTGTATGGACAATAACACTACATAGACACGGATTTCAATAGAAACAATAAAACGACTGTCTTACACTCGATATTATCAACGACTCTCCTGTACTTTATTATTTTTTTTTTTATATAACATAATACAAACATTCTGAGGTTGGTACACCTTAATATAAATCAGGGTTATTTAACCTAACAGGACATTACAGTTTATTATATTATAATGAAACATGATATGTCTCCTGCTACGCACTTGATAGATGGTAAAAAATGTTTACCTTCAATATGTGTTGGTGGCTTAGTATATAAGATTATGCTATTTTATTTTGACGTGCTTTTCTCTTTTGGTGTTTTTTGTATTCATGAGACATTCATAGTGTTCTTGATCAAACATGATTTATGCAAACGCAACAAAAATTTTAGTGGATTCGACTCAAATAGGATTCTTATACTTTGTATAAAAGAGTAAATTTGAGTCGTATCGGAGACCGTCATATATAATACATATAAAATAGTATATTTAGATATGATTTATTTTCTTACAGGGTATTATAAACTACATTAAATTATACGTAATTAACTTTTAAATATTATAAGCTTAAAAATTAACTAAATTATATAAATAAATACAAATTTTGAAATATTGATTTTGAGTTGAGTTGAGATTTGGTTTGCAACACATAATGACGTATTTATTTATGAATGCCAAATTTTGATTAAAAGAATGTGAACAACGTGAAATTATGTAAAGGCAAATCGTGATGCTAAATGTATTGAACTTAATTAATTAACTTAATGGATTTTTCGAAATTTAGGTTGCAGTTTTTACATAAAAAGTCAATTTTACACAGATAAAATTTTTAAGAAATTATTGTTTCAGTTTTCTTTCATTGTTTTATTATTTTACTTACTTAACATTCTTTATTTTGCAGGGTAATATGTCTAGAAAAGGAGTTTTATGAAGTATATAATAATAAATTTCGTAGATATTAATTTTTGTTTATCTTAAATATGTCAACAAGATTAGTAAAATTAAAGCATTAATAATAATAATAATTTTTGATGTCCTGATTTAGATTCAAAGAATCCTGAGTTCTGGCATTGGATTACAGAGGAACGAGCATCTAATCATGAGATTGTAAACGGGTTGATTCTGGCCCAACTAATAATCATATCTTATCTATAGGTTTGGGGATGTGTAAATGGTTGTTCGATGTGTACCCGGGAATACTGAAGATCCTATTATAATATTTATTCATTTAAATAATAAAATTTGGTATTATGGTATTGTATTAATTAAATTTTGTTTTCAGAGTTGCCTATTGTTTATTTGTTGATTCTTGATATACTTATAGTACCTAAATGAATTATTGATAATTCTAGGGGTTGTGGTGCTGTAACATTATCATTTAAATCATTTTATATAAATTTTATCAAATTGGTAGGAAATTGATGATTAGTTTTAAGTTAAATTTTATGTTTAAATAGTTTAATGTTTATGTTAATTTTTGTTACAGTAAGTAATAATTATTTAATTGGGTATAAAAGGACCATGAATAAGGAAATATAGGTTGTTATTTTAAATTTTTCTAGGTTAACTAATGAAATGCGGTTAGGAGTGAAATTACAACATTAATAATAACTTTTCTTTTAAGGCCTGTTGTAAATTTAGGGAGTCCTGATTATCCGGCTCTGGATTCCAAAGAAAGGAGCACCTAATAAAGTAGTTAGATTGTGCTCTCTTGTGCTAACCTATTTACTATTTACTATATATTGTACTAATATCTTACTAACTATCGATCGCATTGGTGTCTGTAACCGGGGCGTGTCGGTCCCAACTAATAATCCTATTCTATCCTTCGGTGTTGTTATGTATATACGGGTGTACGGCGTGGGTCTGGGAGTCCGGCAGATCCTGCTATAATGCTTGGCCATATACTCATAATCAATCAATCATTGATTATGTCAACAAGATTAGTAATATGAAAACATTAATAATAATAATAATTTTTGATGTCCTAATTTAGATTTAAAGAATCCTGAGTTCTGGTATTAGATTTCAGAAGAACGAGCGTATAGTCATGTAGTCAAAAGTGCTATCTTCTGCTAACCTGTTTATCATTTATCATTTATTGTACTAAGAATTTATTATCTATTAATCGCTTAGGAGACTGCAAACGGGTTGAATCTGTCCCAACTAATAATCATAGCCTATCCATCGGTTTTGGTATGTGTAATTGCTACAGTAACCGTTCCGATTACAAGCGGCAATTGCCTAGGCATAAATCGCAGCTTTCTCTTCTCGCGTTTCTGTTCTATTTTTTTTTTTTAATATTAGTTGCTGAAGAGCCTTTCGAATAAAGATAATGAGTTGTACAACTAATTTGACATTTATCCATTCTTCACAAAATACAGAAAATATTAATTTTGATGCTTGTGAAATACAAATTAAATGACAGAGGCATCACCAAATGGAAATGGTGCCTAATAAAAGATTCGAATTTCGAAAATAAATTTAATATTTTTATTTTTTTTTTTTAATTTTATTGTGAGTATTATGGCCAAATTTGAAATAATCTATTTTACAATATGAATATGTATATAGTATAGTACAAGTAAGATAGATTTGCTTTTCTTTATGAAAATGAAAGGTTATTTTGAACCACCCCTATAGAACATACTCGGATACATACAAAAAATATTGGCAAAATTCAACCAAACCATAAAAATTGAAATACATACATCTATTTTATATTTTTTTTTTTGCTTTCTCGTGAACTTAATAAATCCAAAAGAGTGTGAAAACGAGTGGGCCAAAAATTGTAAGATTTTCGGTTTTACCAGGAATTACAAAAATAAAATATTTTGTTTTGTTTAATATCGTGCGCACTCATTAAATATTTAGAACAAGATCCCTTTTTCATATCTACCTTTCGTAATTTTTCGCTTGATTTAATTTAATCTGATTTTAATTAACAATTAAATTCGTTTTTAATTACAGAATATAAACTATTAACCACAAAGCATACCCAAAAAATTCCAGAAATCCGAAAATCGAGAAATGTATTGTTTTCAACAAATCATTTCACAAACAAAAAATGGTATCAATTCTCTAAAGTAATTAATTGGGCTACTCCCACTGCTATACAGATGGAGTCTGTTTTGTATACTGTTGTAAATTGCCTGAAGGGTTAAAACTTAAATTCAATTAAAAAATAAAATAATAATACCAACTCATCCATTCATTTTACAAACATTTATTTTGTTTTCATTTCGATTTACATTTTAAATTTAATTTTAATTGAGTAAATCTTTTACTTTTTTTTATAACCAATTTTCTTCTCTCTAAAAAATAATTTTTAATTGACATTTTACTTTTTTTAACAATAAATTTCAATGTTGTGTTTCAGCACTATCCACGTACTTTACGTATGTCTTACTTACCCTTATAATCTAAGGATAGATGTTATCTTCAGTTAATTGTGTTTTAGTACTAACTATATAAATATAGCAAAATTAAAAACTAGGGTCTCGAGACCAATTTCAGACGTTCTTCCTTTGACTAAATATTTTAAATAACTATACTTACTGTATTTAGAATAGACAAAGGGCAAACGTTCGAAATAGATCTTCTGACCAAAGATTATTTTTTAAAATAACAGCACATTAAGAAAGTTTTTAATTGTACCGCAATTAAAGAGTTTGTCTGAAATGTACATTCTGTTACAGTTATAAACGAATATTTACCAAAAAAAAAAAAAAAACATTAAGGGCTGCTGATTAGTTTAATTTAGCTGTCAAAGCTGAAGTTTATACGACATAATGTGTTATGCGACAATGTGGCACTTTGCGGTATTAATACATATAATTAACTATTTCTCAATCATAGAGAAACCACGTTCAAGATTGAAACCATATTGCAGGTACAATTTTTGTTCAATTTAAACATAATTATGTTGTTTAAATCATCAGCGACTCACAGCATTTTAAATACTCAAACTCTTCTGCAATTGCCACAAACCACGTATTCAATGTCAAATCGATTAACTTCTATATGTAGTTTAAGCGAAGTACGTGTACATGTTGTTGGTATTATTTCGTTTCATATTATTAATCGAAACTCAATTTATCCAATTCAATAATCATAAAATAATTTTTTATTCATGATTATCTATAAACACAAACATCTATAAATATGTAACGACGTATTAGATATGTTTGACCAATATATTTCATTTCCCCATATCACGCACTAAGCTAGTCAACCACAACAGTTTTTCTATTTATTTTGGATCAAACCAAAAACCAAAAAAACTCTACGGTAAAATATGAAAACTCAATTTTCTTTCGGACGTAAAATAATTTTTGTTTTGGATCGTTCCGTCTATTTTTGTGTATCAGGTACACAAACTAACCAATAAAATCATCATTTTATTATACATAACATGATATATAAAAATGAAAAAGGAGAGAATTGAAAATGGAGACATTTAAATAAATTATAAGTAGACAACAACAATGTTAGTATGACGGTGGATAAAAAGGATACCCAAGCATATAAGACACACATACAAAAGTAAAGAAACAAATAATGGTAAACTTACATGCAACATCTAATAGAGTATACTTATGTTTTGTTTTTATTAGTGCTTTCTTCCAGTTTTCATTATAAAGCTTTCAACTACAAACGTTACTACATTTTTCATTCGCACAGGATGACATATAGTATACAAAAAAAAAATGTTTTATATTCCCCGCAGTGATAAAGCAATCACTATGTACCTACAAATATAGTACATTCTATCCAATTACATCACCATAAAGGAAAATAGAAAATTAGGAAAATGAAAACAACAAAAATATATAAAATGTATAAGAGTGATGTATGTGTAAACGATACACAAATAAAAAAACGAAAATCAATCAAATTAATTTTGTATCAATTTTAGTAGAGAAAACAAAAATTCTAACACAATTTGCTGTAAACAATTCTCTGAACCATAAAGAAACAACAAAGCAAAATTTTCATTTTTATTTAGAAGTAGATTTTTTAGGTATTGTTGCTGTTATCTGTGTGTTCGAGGAAAATAAAAAGGAAAACTAAATGAAAATTGATTTTTATATTTTCTTCTTCTATTTATTTTATTGTTTAAAAACAAAAAAAGTTTTATATTGTTATTTACGGTTTTGTATTCGTATACATCAATATACTTGTACATGCTTGGGTGTTAGTTTTTCAAATACCAACTTCTTTTATAGTTTTAGGAGGGAGGCTATCGGAGCAGGAGAATAGATTATTGATTATCAAAAAGTTTATAGATTTTATCATGTTGTGGTATTTCATTTAAATCTTGATTTGATGTTTTCTTAAAATTGCTTTTGCTGAATTTTGATAATGTAAACAATTTATTTGTGCTTTTTAACTTTGTTATATCCAATTTTTCACATCATTATATTAGAGACATGAACATTTAGATAAAAGGGTGCAGACATTTAAAACAATTTTCATGGATACTAAAATTTTGTAGCGAATATCTATGTAGATGTAAAATTATATGAGTACATACAGATACATATTATTTAGAAATGGAGTTAAATCGATGTCTTTTTAACAACAATATTATTATGTTGATTTTTTTATTATTGAATGGTAGTTTGTTAAGTTTGATATTTTAGGTTAAATCACTAAAACCTGTCTAAAAGTTTACGCTACCAATTAAAATCAAAATTCTTCTAAACATTTGAGATTCCTTTATTTTTAAAATTCTATAAGAGGATTTCAATAAATTGAGCAGAAACAAATTACAATTGATTTAGAGTAATAAGATCAATGGTTTGCTTAAGTTAAATTCGATTTCGTTTTTTTTTTTTTTTTGCTTAAGTTAAATTCGAACAAATGGTCGATTTTATTTAAACTCTTCGACATCATGTTTACCGGTTCATTGTCACCATAGTTGTGAGTCAGTTTCTTTGAATTCTGCTGACATAATTAAAGTAACTTTACCTATCAATAAATTGAATTATACTTTTGTTTGTGTTTACCGGTTACAATTTGTCCCAATTGTTGATTTTGTTGCTGAGTTTTCTAATTGAGTATGATGCCTTCCAATGATGATTATTTCTTCATGATGTCATCAAATGGTTTTCATTCGTTGATTAACAAACCTATACTAGAATTACGAATCAAACCACAACATGTATTGATCATTGCTTTGCACGTGTCAATAATTCCTGTCAGATAGTTGCGTCACCCTTTAATTTACAAATTACTGATCATCATTTAATTTATGTAGCATTAGCAATGCTACATAAATTAAATGATGATCAGTAATTTGTAAATTAAAGGGTGACGGTTAATTGTGGTAATATAAAGACTATACCAAAACTGCTGTGGTTTCTCGTAAATTTGATAATATTAAGTTTTATACTATAATTTCCTTGTATAATTTCTCAGATTTGTTTTTCCAAACTGAACCTTGCGTAATTCTGTCAAAATTTGTCGCAGTATTTAATTGTTTATCTAACTCATGCTTCCAAATTATTAAACAGAATGCTACAGTTAAATTGAAACCGTGGACTTCCGACCATTTAATTAATTTAATGTCTAGAAAACATTACATTCATAAAAAATGTTTAAAGCATCCTAGCAATATTAGACTTCAAAGATTTTTTAGTAAATTATGTATGAAAGTTGATGTCAAGTATGACAAGTTCTCGTTCAATCAAATTTTAAATAGTAATAATTGCGGCCATGTTGAAAAAATTATGTCTGTTGATAATGTTATTCTTACAAACTATGAATCCATTGCTAATAATTTTGGGTTATATTTCTCGAACATTGTTTCTGAATTGAGAGCTACTAATATATTTCCTAACTCCCCGAGGCAGTATTCGTGTGATTTTAATAATTCATATAATTTTTTTATTAGCCCTGTTGATGAGACTGAAATCTGTGGTATAATTGCTGTACTTAAATCTAGTAATGTCATTGATATCCTTGGGATGAGCTCCAATATGTTTAAAGCAAATAAAGACTGTTTATCTCCTATACTGGTTTATTTTGTTAATCAATGTTTTTTGTCTGGCGTTATTCCTGAGGACTTAAAACTGCTATTGTTTTACCTTTGTTTAAGAAAGGTGATAAATTTAACAAAGATAATTATCAACCTATTTCTTTACAGCCAACCATAATGTAAATTATGGAAAAGGCTTTAAAGTCACGTATGAATTGTTTTTTGGAAAAACATAATATTCTTAGTAGTTGTCAATTTGGTTTTAGATCTGGAAAAAACACAGAGTCAGCTTTGATACAATTTATAAATGAAGTACATGGTCAACTTAATGAAAAAAAAATGTATGTGCCTCACCCTTATAAGCACATGATGGAAGTGAAACGTCTGTAGTAAAATGATTGGAGTCGGTTTCTAAAGTAAATAATAGAGTTGTGATATTATTTTTTATTATTGATTTATTTTATTGTTTTTTTCTTGTATAACCGTAACTAGAGGCTTATGATAGCTAAACTGTGACACAAATATTCGCGTTTCTACAGTATGCAAATATCGACTAAAAACAGCGTCTATTGTTGCTCCCTGCCTCGTTGTGGATTTTGCAGGATCGCTTGTCATACTCAAATTGAATTTGTCTTTGAAAAATTTTATAAGTTGCATAGATGATTCTGCTGCAAAGTTTACATTAAAATCCCCTCCAAGAATTATTGGTATTTTTTCTAAATTTAAGTTAAGTATTGGTGCTTCAGAGGAATATTGAAGTAACTTTTCATAAAGGAATTCAATTATGTTTTTAACACTTTGATGTGGTGATATATATACCGCTACCAATAACATCGTTTGACCGTGCTCTGTAGAACATTGACAGGCGCACATACTTCTCCTACTTCATCAATTTGCACCCCAAATGCTAGTGGTTTCTGTACTCTAATATCCCTTGATGTCGTTAAAACATGAGCAGTATCATCTGCATTCTGGTAAATAGCAACGCCACCAGATCGAACACTTGGCCGTTTATATTTAACTATACAGTTGAAATTCGGTATAGCGACATGTTCGTCGTTGTGAACCCACGTCTCCGACAAAATTAAAACATTAGAATGTTTAGCAACTCTATCGATTAGATCAAGATTATGAGCCCGTAAACTTTGAATGTTGAAGGTATAAAGCGACAAACCTGGTGCGTTTGTGATGAAATCAATTAATTCTGATTCTAATGTAATGAGTGGATTCAGCGAAAGTCGTTTAAATTCCAGCTTCAACAGAAGAGTAGACGATGGCTCCTTTCTGCAATGATAAAATATTGAATCCTTATGTTTTGACACGATGCGTATAATTTTTCGATTGTAGTGACTCTGGATAAAGCAACGTATAGTAATTGCACCGAGTGAGTTTTTTCATACTCATACACGATTTCGTCGAATGTACCACCTTGAGATTTATGAATCGTCATAGAGCAACCAGATATTAGAGGGAAGTGACTTCGTTTTACTATCATTGTTCTGTTATTATTTAAAGAAATCGTAGAATTGCGTCGATTGATTGGCACTTCATTCAATGTAATATTATGTTGTTGCATATATCCAGCAGCCTTCATTCGTAATTTTCTTCCAATTTTAATGTCAGGAAAAGTTAGCCAAACACGAGTTACTTCTTCATTCTCGTTTTGTTCAACGCGAACTAATTTGCCGACGGCGCCATTGGCTAATCCATCTGATACATCGATATTGGTTGTTATTATGTAATATTTGTCAATAACAAAAATTATATTATATGGAAGTCCGCCTGTGTCAATAGTAAACTTTTTGTGCAGTTTTTGACGTAGTGATGCCAAATGTGTAGCGTCGTTGTAGCCAGAATATACATCAATCGCGATGGACGTAATTTTAACCTCAGCTTCGTTTAAAATTTTATTATTATATGCGTTAACAGATTGATTCGAATAAAATAGTCGAATACCATGAGGACATAATGCATTGACTTCGTTTTCCGTAAAGAAACGTGACTGCATTAGAATTAACTCATCATCATCAAGTATTTGACCGTTTCCTATTTTCGTTAAAATATTCGAAAATTGAACGTTAGCTTCGCGCATTATTTCATCGAGTTCATAGAATTTGAGCCCTCTCCATAATATTGGTCCAGACATGCTTTGTTTCGGTTGATTATAAATGGGTGTTGCTTTAACTGGTGGTAATTGACGTAAGTCACCAATTAAAATAACGTCATATCCTCCAAAGTTAACATCAAAGATACCGCTAATCTGTTTGAGTCGTTGATCGATCTGTGCTAATAATTCTGCGCCGATCATACTGATTTCATCGATGATTAAGACTCGGACGTATTTGAATAGTGTGCGATATTTGAGTGCGATTTCATAAGACAATGGAAGTAGTTTTGACAACGTGATTTTTAAAGCAGTATGCACTGTGGTACCGTTAATAGCCACAGCAGCTTTGCCAGTTGAAGCGCACGTAATGTAAGCGTTACAACAACCATCGTTATCGGTAAAGCGATTGTAAATCTCCATTAGAAGTTTAATGACAAACGTTTTGCCACATCCCGCCGGTCCAGTGAAGAAAATTTGCAATGGTGGAGAATTAGGAGACGATAGATGCGATATTGTATGTAACAAAAGGCTTCTTTGTTTATCATTAGTCATTCTCATTAAGGCCAAGAACTGTTCATTGTCCATTAAATTTTCTCTCCTTTTGGCGATGGAACCAAGTTTATCTAGCAAAGCAAGACGAAGGTCATTGTTATGTTCAGAATTAGGATCGTTGTATAATTGTTGGAACGGATTAGGATCCGGAGCACCGCCAGCATCGGCATGATTAGTATCGTCTTCAGTATCATCATGGACACGACATAATTTTCGACAAATCTCGATGGTTTTATCAATATCTAAATTGGATTCACATTCTTTTCTTGCTTCCAAAATGAATTCTTCATTGTCCTCGTAAAATTTTAGGAAGCACATTTCAGCCAATATATCACGTTCTTCATTTCTAAACGGTATATGTAGAGAAACCATTTCCCGTTTATAGTTGGTGAAATCTGTAGCCATGCCATAATTTCTGTACCGAATGATCCGCGATTCATTTCTTTTCGCAAATGTTCCGTCTTGTTTGACATTATAATGAGCAACAAATTGTGCTATAGAAACATTTTCTAGCTCTTCCCGTCGTTTCTCATATTTATCAAACCAATTTTCCTTCCAAATATTCGTAGAATCATCACCAACTTCTAATTGATTTAATTCTTTTTGAGTTTTTCTCATCCGCTGTCGTTCGATAGGCCATACAGTTGGAATATATTCAACTTTATGAGATGATTTGGACATAGGTTCTCGAAGAAGGTACCATGCTGCTTCTTGACTTGTCATTTCGACAGTATTCAGCACATTTACACTCATGTTTCTTGTAACATCGACAATATCGAACTCAGGATGTTTGTCCATCGTTTCTATTATTTGACGCTGCAAATTACTGATTCCTCTATTCGTTTTGTTGACATATTCTACAACATATGCAGCGCAAGAATATTCTTCGGTAATAAATTGGATGTCCATATTAGATTTGAGAATACTGAAAAGGAATGGGTTGAAACCGTTGTGCCATATTTCACTAGTTTTTCTTTTTAAGAACACCCGCGGTCGTTCAATTCCAGCTTGTAGAATTTTAATGTAATCAACGTCACACGTAATTTTATTTTGTTCGTAAAACGTATCTATATCAGGATAGTAGATATTTTCCAAATTCAATCTTATTTTATTGTATCGTTCTTTAAGCTTACGAAATTGTGGTTCGTCTTTTGGCATTGGTATCAGCATCATCGTTGATTTGCATGGCATGAAGGGAGCGTCGAAGCGACATTTTTGCGGCCTATTTGATGTAATTCCTTTGTAGCAAGTGAAAGTATGTTTATGGGTTTGTAGTTTGATGTTTCCCGATGCTTCTGATGCTGAAACCGATATCAAGTGATCGATCAATTGAAGACTGTCGTACAATCCGGCATTCAATGGATCGTCCGGCGTCTCCTCCAACCATAAAAATATATGAGCATGCGGACTTCCGCGATGCTGAAATTCGATCCTTTTAAAATATTTCCTGACGAAATAACGACCAAAAGGACTGTTTTTTTTTAGATTGCAAAACAGTCATTACTGTATTTATCAGCTTATTGAAATAAATGGCACATGTAACTGCATCATCATTAACTAGTGAGCTTTTTTCCATAAAATGTAGTTGATTAACGGCTTCAACCGTGATTTCTTTTCCATATTTCAACCTATATAAGGTTCGTAGTAAATCAGTCCATCCTATTTCATTAGCGCTCATCGTAAGAAATAATGTGGGTTTACCATTTTGTCGTATCATTGCAAACAAGTCTTTCTTTCGATTTGCCCAATACCACGTTGAATTGGGAATCGTTCGGAGGAAAGCGAGGTTTGTATCAATGCAATCGTGAATATATTCTTCAGATTCAATTTGACGACGGGTTATGGCAGTATTATTTCCCACGTGTTTAAATGCAATCGTAAGACAATCGCGAACTCTCAGTCGCATAATTTTCATTGCCATATACAGCAAGTGGTACGGGGTAACGCCACGTCGGTCTGATCTTCGTAGCTCACTAGTTGCCATCATGAATGGCGTGATGTGTGTGCCGTCTCTGAAAATTCGAAATTCGCCAAGATAAATAGACGGAAAAGAGAGTTCTTCTGCATGCTCATCAAAAAATAGGCTGATAGGAAGTTCGGTTTCGCCAGGGGCAATTCGCAAATACATATCTTCATTCCAAAGTAACGTTTGTTGTTGCGCGGTAAGGCTATCTTCGATAGGCACAACTTCACTAACTTCATCCTGTGACGGTATGGTTTCTACTGCATTCTCCGTAAAGAAAGAATTATCAATCGTAATATTATAGCGTTGATAAAGCGGCGTTCGAATTAAATATTGTAACCAAGCTTTGATTGTTCCTTTGTTGACCAAGCCAAACAAATAGGACGATTTGTGTATTTTTTTCTTTTTAATGTGAACGTTAATGCAGTAATCATCGTTCAAACTCCGAGGTAATCGAGATACCATCGTATTAACATCGACCGGAACGTTTATGATTTGTGCATAAATGCCGTATTGACCGTGACTATGACGCAATCTACGAACTTGCATAAACGGCAAGCGCGGCGAGATCAACCTCTCCGTAACCATCTCTAAAGGAGGAAGATCGGTTGGCATTTTAGGATATTGAAATCCATTAAATACTGATAGAGTCGGTATAGTGTTTTTCGACAATGCCCTTTTGCACGTAAAGCATACCTTCGCGTTATCAACGTTCGGCAATATGTCGTTAATAATACCACTATATTGAGAAGAGACAGGCGATAAGTCATTCTTGAACCATAACCGATCACAAATTGAGCATGCGTACCCAAATGGATTGTTCAAGAATTTCATAAAAAGTTTTCGAGCACCTGCATGCAGTTGATAACCTTCATACCGCACAGGCGTCTCGTCCTGATTACTCGTAGACGGTTCACAAATATTTGATGCTTGCTGAAAATTATCGGAACATTCCATAACTGGAGGGTTGTTGAGGTTTGACACATAGGGCGCATAATTATTTCCATCTCCAGTGGTAGATGGATTAGCTATGCCCGGTAAGACACCGTTGGAGCTATCTAAATCATTTAAATTACTATTATACATAATATAACTTAGCCAACAATGAATGAGTATAGTGACAATATATTTATAAGAGCACGGAATATATTTGTAAGAGCACGAAAATGAAATGCAGTAATTGTACAGATGCAAATAATAGACTTAATCTTAAGATTAATACAAATCATGCTACGTGGGATAATAGTTGTACAGTGTTTCAACGCAAGTTAAGATCACTTAAGAACCAAATTAATTACCAATAGCAGTTCAGTACACAAGACGTACTATATACAAACATTCGAAGTTTGTATTCAAATTTTTTGGAGCTTGAACAGATAATGTTAGATTTTAAACCAGCCATAGTGTTACTCAGTGAAACCAGAACAGTTCCAGAAATGTACGATGCAGAATTTCATATTAATAATTACAACTTTATTCGTTGCGATTCGGATAGTCGACATACGGGTGGTGTTGTATGTATATTCACGAAAACATAAATTTTAAAATAATTTCCAAGTGTGAGAAAGACCGCGCTTGGTTTCTAGCAATTCAAATTATTAAAGGATATCATACAACTGGCATATTTGGAGTAGTTTATCGATCATTTCAAACAACGAATGCAGTATTCTTAAGTCACTTCGATGAATGGTTAGAAAATGTCATAAACCACAACAAAAATAATTTTATTTTCGGTGATTGCAATATTGATGTTAAATCCAATGAATTTTACAGTGTTAAATTGAAACAGTTGATCACAGATAATAGATTGATTCAGATAGTAAATGATCATACTAGAGTTACATATAACAGCAAGAGCTTAATAGATATATTAATTACTAATTTACAGAATATTCGAATATGAAGTAGTCAAAGAACAACAAATTAGCGATCATTACATGTTAGCTGTTAGTATAAATAATAAAACGAAAATGCCAGCAGAAGAAGTTGCAGCAGTAGAAATAAGATCATGGAAAAATTACTCTTCTGAATCACTAAACAACTCTTTAAATCAAAAACTACTGGGATTTCAAGGAGGTGCAGAAATAAACCAAAAAGCTGAAGTTTTAGTATTAAAGTTAAAAACCTGTGTGAATGAATTGACACATATGGCAACAATTCGAAGAGAGAATAAAATACCATGGTTCTCAAAACTTAAAGTCGTTGAAACAAGATAAATTACGTAACTATGGCGTTTTAAAAATTTTTAATTCAAAGGATAACTGGGATAATTATAAAAAATCCAGAAATTTGTATAAACAATCACTGAGGAAAGAGCAATCGAAAACAAAAATAAACCAAAATAACTTTGGAAAACGTTAAAATCGATGTATAAAACTAAAAATAAAACACAGTGGAATATTCAATTTAACAATAAAATAATAACTGAGAAGCACGAATTAGCTGAGGCTCTAAATCAGTCATTTGTATCCAGTGTGATTAATATTCACAATAGTATTCCTGAAGTAAAGGATTGGGATTTTTCGGATGTGGATAAATGCTCAGAAAAATTCTGTTTTCAAAATGTAACTCATCAGGATTTATCCAAAATTATAAGTAGCATGAATTCTAATGCAGGAATAGATGGAATAAATCGAACTGTCATAATGGATGCGATGAAAAATCAAATATTCTCAAAAAATTTCACAGAGTTAATTAATCAAAGTTTAAATCAAGCTAAAGTACCTGAATCATGGAAAATATCAACAGTAATACCAATTCCCAAAACTATTAAATCGATGACACCAGAAGAATTACGCAAAATCAATATGTTGCCACCGTATGAAGCGATAATGGAACGTGTAATTAAAAATCAATTAATCAACCACATTAACAAAAATAATATACTAGTCGACCAACAATCCGGATTTCGAGAGCTGCACTCATGCGAAACAGCATTAAATCTAATGCTAGATAACTGGAAGGCAGAAATAAATGATAATAAAGTTGTGGTTTCAGTTTTCCTGGATTTTAAACGCGCTTTTGAAACAATCGATAGAAAAATTTTGCTTAAAAAGCTCATTAAATATGGAGTACAAGGGAAAGAACTTGAATGGTTCACTAATTATCTCGAAGGAAGGCAACAATACACAAAGATAGATAACTGTGTCTCTAAATTGACACCAAACAATCTAGGAGTTCCCCAGGGATCTATATTAGGACCATTGCTTTTCATCCTATATATTAATGATATAGTTACAGTCATAAAAGATTGTAAAGTGAATATGTTTGCAGATGATACGCTAATTACAACTTCTGCACCAACCCTTATAGAAGCCGTACAAAAAATAAACCAAGATTTAGAGAATTTAAGGAAATGGTTAATGTTCCACAAACTATCACTTAATATTTCAAAAACTAAGTATATGGTAATGTCAATAAGGACTACAATAGAATGTGATGAAAATATAAAAGTAGATAACCAAATCATAGATCGTGTAAAAAAATATAAATACCTGGGTGTTGTTATTGATGAAAATTTAAATTTCAACGATCATTTGGACTATATTGCTAAAAAGATGAATAAAAAATTGGGACTTTTTAATAGAATTAAGGACAAACTGCCGCTTGAAACAAAGATTATATTCTACGAATCAATTGTTGCCCCACATATTGACTATTGTTCATCAGTATTTTTTATAATGAACCAAGCACAAATATATCGTCTCCAAAAGATACAAAATAGATTTATGCGAGCTATTTTAAGGGCAGAAAGTAGAACCCATATACGAGAAATGCTTGAAGTGTTGGAGTGGAAGTCCATAAAGCAGAGGATTAACTTTAACGTTCTGAAATTGTTATTTCGCCTTGTAAACGGAGTACTTCCAAATTACTTAGATTCAATGCTCTGCACTAATAGAGAAGTTCACAACTATAATACAAGAAACACTCATTTTCGATTGCCGCTATATAGTAAATCATTTTGCCAACGATCATTAGCCTACAATGGAGTTAAGCTATATAATTCACTAAGTAATTTTTATACTTTAGGTGAATTAAGAGAATTAAAGTACGAGAATTTTCTAAATTTGTTAAATATATTCATTAAAGATAACATTAGTATTTAGATAAACTTAAGTAAAACTTACTATTATTTAATTTAATTTAATTAATTAAAACCAAAAAAAAATAAAAATGTCATATATTGATAAATAAATAAATAAAATAAAAAAAAAAATAAAAAAAAAATATAAAATTTACTAACCATTCATTACATTTTCAGTAGATAAACAATTATTTTCAAAAATACGTGCACGATTCTCTTCCTGCCGTTGTCGATAATCACGAAGACGATCAGCCGCTGTCCGGTTTCCTCGAGGTCTTCCTGAATTTTGCCTATAGCCACCACGTGATCGTTGCCCTTGTTCTTGTCGTTGCCTTGCTCTGAATTCGCGAAAGCGTTTCGTTGATGATTGTTGTGGCATTCTGAAGTATTAATATTGTTTCGGTATGATTTTTCGCATTTAAATTTACTATTGTGTAAATTCATATATAGGATACTTACGTTGTTAGTATATTCTAATAAAATTGTTCTTTTTAATCACTTTTCAATCACTTCACAAAAAATCACGTCTATAAATTTAATTTTTAAAGCATTTTTCATATAAGGAACGCGATTTTATATTATTTCCTAAATAAAAATATGACATTCACCTTCATCGTTGGAAAATAAAAGAAAAATGCAAAAATAATAATACGTATGTAATAGCAAAAAGTAGGCGAATTACGAATTTACGATACAAATACGAGACGTAGTATGTGTGGATTGTTACGCATTATAATACCTTACTTGTTTTCTGTATTAAAATTGTTTATACAAGCAGCAAATGTACTAAATGAACAAAAACGATAAATCGCACTACCAAAGCGTTTCACTTTGATTAGCGTTTCATTTTTTCAAGACTCACTACCTTCGCTAAGGAAGTTTCACTTCAAAAAATTGGTTGGAGCTCTGTTTATTGATATCATACGAGCTTTTGATATGGTAGACCACAAATTGATGTTGCATAAACTTTATTTAATTAGTTTTAGGGGTGTTCCGCTTAAATGGTTTGAGTTAGTTCTTTAAAATTAAAATTGGTGGCAGTTACAGTTTACCTTTTAAAGTTGAGTATGGTGTACCGCAAGGATCCGTCCTGGGTCCACTTTTATTTTTAATTTATATTAATTCAATATTTAATTTAAACTTAAAAAATAAAATTACTGCATTTGTTGACGATATGGCTTTAAGTTATTACGGTTCTAGTTGTCAAGAATTTTCTGCTCATATAAATTCCGATTTAAAAATTCTTCGTTCATGGTTTGACGGCCACTCTATGGTTTTAAGTGAAAAGACCAAGTAAATGTTTTTTAGTTTAGTGGGTGGGCCATATGCGGATAATATTCCTGATGTAATTTACCATGTTCCTAATTGTAACTCACTAAATTGTAGTTGCCTAAAAATTGAGCTGGTAAATAACTTAAAATAAAAAATATTTAGGTCTGCATCTTGATACTAACTTGAACTGGAAAATCCACTACCTTAAAACAAAAGAGCAATTAAATGGTACTTTACATGCTATGTATTTGCTACGCCCATTATGTCCAAATTCAGCTTTACTGAAATTTTATCATGCATGTGTGGAATCTAAACTAAACTCTGGTTTACCGCTGTTGGGGCGGTGTTAATCTGAATACATTGGGGCCGTTGCTCACATTGCAAAAGTATATAATACGAACTATATTTTTTAAACGCCGTCGTGATCATACATGGCCAATTTTTGTGGCATCGAAAATATTACCATTTCAACACCTTTATGTTTTTAGGGTTTTAAAACTGTTTTTCTCTAGAAGTGGCCATCGTTTGCGAAGGGTGCTTACCAGGTATGATATTAGAAATAATAACAGGAACCTATTTTGTGTTCCACATTTTAATACCGAAGCTTTTCGTAAATATTTCTTAGTTTCAGCGCCAACTTTTTTTAATCATTTGCCGCTTTGTTTACGAGGGTTGCTTAACTATAAAAATGTTCCAAGTTTAATAAAACTTGGTTATTTGATAATAAAGACATTGTTTTCATGTTTGCTAAATAATCTTATGATTTAATTCCAGATGATTTAGTATTGTATAACTTATGTATTTTTATATTTTTTTCTTTTTTTAAATTATATGTCCCCACGCCATTTTTAATTTGTATAATTTTAAAGCTAAAGGTTAATCGCTACTGTCTGCGGACATAGATTGACCTATCTTCATAAGCTTTTATTTTATTGTTTAATGTAATTGTTTTTTTTTAGTTTATACTATATTTTGTCTATATGTATTCTGTTGTAAAAATGTTTTATTGGTTATGAGAATAAATAAATAAATAACAAATAGTTTGTTCTGTGTTTATTCAGATGAAGGAACTTATAACCTCTTAAATTCCTACTCGTTGCTTTTATTTTAATTGGATGTATGGCAGTATGGATGGTGCATAGATTTGATGAAATAAAATATTTCCAACAAATGAAAACTTTAAAAGCTCTCGTCTATTTGCCAATGTTGTCATGTGATAGGTTTTACATCCAGTAGCATAGGTATGATGGTAATCGCTTCAGGATAACGTAGTACGGTAAGTCTTGGTCGTAATCCCATCAGTCTTTCCACGTTATATACCGTATAACATTTTTTTGGACACTCGATGTTTCGGATAGGTTCATCGTAAAAAGAACACCAAACCTTGACAGCGTATTCAAGTTGAGACCTGACGTAGGCATAATACAGGATCTTAATTTTCTTGAGGCATGGAATTAGCTCTAGGTCTTTAATCTAGTACACTTTTTGTAAAACTTCCGATGGAACAATAAACTCGTACACATGTTGATGTTGAGACTGAGAAGGTTCGACCACCATTTGGCTAAACTGTCGATGTCTTCTTGTAGCTTATGGGCATCGCCGACGTTTTCTAACTTAGAAAATTGTATTCATTAATCCATCATTCATTAATAATTCATTAATACCTTAGAATGTTGTATTACTTCAGTAACGTCATTGATGAAAATTATAAAGATCCAAGGACCAACATGAGAGCCTTGTGGTACCGATGAAGTAGCTTGAATTAATTTTGATATTCTATTACTAAGCTCAATATATTGTATGCGGGTACTCAAATATGACTTAAGCCACGCAACAAACTGTTGAGAAAAACCGAATCTGTATAACTGTTCCAACGTTTTACAATGACTGATGGAGTTAAAGGCTTTAGCAAAGCCAGTATACACCACATCAATTTGGTGTTGCTGGTAAGCTCAATAAGGTTTGTTGATGTCGATCTTTTGGGTATACAACCATGCTGACACTGTGAGATGAATAGAGGAACCAAAGATCTGAATGAATTGCATACTACCAGTTCAAAAAATTTGGGTATTTAAGATATTGATGTAATCCCTCTGTAACAAGAAACATCATTTCTTGCTCCTGTTTTGAAAATTAGTGTTACTGTCAAAAATCAAAACAACCTAGCGTACCTTATTTTTTAAGAAGACTTTCCCTAAGAAAAAATAAATTTTCATGTCTCGATTTTTCAATCAAATAAAATTACCTGTTTTGAGATCATTTTCGTATAATTTTAATAGACTAAAAATGTAAATGAAAATTATCGTTTTTCCATATGGCTTTATACAAACCAAAAAAATTGGCATACGCCTTATTTCTAAAAATTGTATATTGTGTAACCTTAGTAAAAAATACAGTCGTTGCTAGAGGCTCTTATTTATGTAGTAGGCTCTGGTACTACTGAGAAATACAATTTCTGATCCTAGCAGTGAGTTCATGGTCAATGAGCTTTCGTTATTGATGTGAGAACATTTTTAGCGCAGGTAAGTCAAAAATTTCATGTATAAAAGTGTAGTCAGCTTTGATACAATTTACAAAGTGTAGGGCAAGTAACTCAAATAACGCATACTTTAAATATTAAATATTATACATCTTAACAACAATATTATACATATTATGGTATACTGCAAAAACTGCACTTGTACATTGATTCATAATAAAATAATAATTTTGAAATTTGGTAATCGTTATGCTATGTTTAGTATTGCTCGTGCTGTTGGTGAGTTTGGTTATGCGGCTTTTATACGAAACAAAAACTATGAAACTAATTGCTACGATTTTACAAACAAAATAGAGTCTCTGTCAAATAGAATCTTCGTATTTCATTTAGTTTAAACTAATCAAAACCGCGATGCCACTTTGCTTTGTGCACCGGGTTTGCCGTGAGCATTCACAAAAGTTTAAATATGGAATCTTCAACAAGATTGCTGTGTATGACTAATGATGTATTTTAAAGCGTACAGGTCGGGATGGATGATTAACTTATTAGGTGTGTGAATTAATTCTTAGACTCGACATTTAGATGTCGCTACGTGAGATTGCGTATAGTTTGACAAGCAATTCCAATTGCATTTTGTAGCTATCACAATTGTCAATCTAATTCAGAGCAGAAAGTGTTATTTTTCCTATTACGTCATTTTTTTGTAATCGATTTAAAATGGATCGTGATAAGTTATTTTTTCGAGGGATCCTTCGTTTCTTTTTTGATTCCAAGGAAACTGCCGCTGAAGTTCACCGATTGCTTTCTGATACTTATGATAATCAAGCTCCATCGAGAGCAAGCTGTTTCAATTGGTTTCATCGATTCCAAAGTGGTGATTTTGATTTGACAGACAAAGAACGGCCAGGTCAGCCCAAAAAGTTTGAAGATGCCAAATTACAAACATTATTGCAATGCAGTTAAACATTGACCGATCAACCATTTCTCATCGGTTGCACGCAATGGGCAAGATTCGAAAGCTAGGAAGATGGGTCCCACATCAACTGTCCGAAAATCAATTGAGAGCACGAATTGAAGCATGGAAACAAAATCTTGCTGAGTATAAAAAACATAGTTTTTTGCATCGAATTGTTACTGGCGATGTAAAGTGGGTCTATTACGATAACCCCAAACGTAAAGCAGCTTACGTCGATCCAGGCCAAGCAGGACCATCGCAGCCAAAACGAGACATTCATTGCGATAAGGTTATGCTGAGTATTTGGTGGGACCAGAAAGGTGTGGTGTATTATGAGCTGTTAAATCCAAATGAAACGGTTACAGGTGATCGCTACCGGCGCCAACTGGGCAATTTGACACGTGCATTAGACGAAAAACGGCCAGCAATAACGAACAAAAGCTATAAAGTTTTGTTTCATGATGACAATGCCAGACCACATCGTGCAAAAACCGCTCAAAACAAGGTAGAGCAACTCGGTTGGGATCGACTTGAACAACCTGCGTATTCTCCAGACCTTGCACCTTCCGACTACCATTTGTTTCGATCAATGCAAATTGGCCTGGCTGACGTACGCTTCCGAAACGACGGAGAAGTGCGAAATTGGAACGATGGCTGGATAGCTGGGAAAGTTGAAGGCTTCTTCAAACGAGGAATCCACAAACTTTCCAGGAGATGGCAGGAAGTCATAGCTGACGATGGCGAATATATTGGATAAAATATACTGTATCGTTATCTTTTAATAAACATTTCTTTTTTATAAAAAGACTAAAAATTAATTTACACACATAATAACAGAACTGTACTTTGCTCAAGCTCACCAAGGCATGACTATACTGAAATACTGTCGTTTGTATTTCTCGTTGTCAACAAATAAATTATAAATTTCAATTTTTAGTCAAACAATTAATGTCGGTAAGGTTCGTCCTCCAAATTCAAACTAGAAGAACTTATTGACTTTTAAAACATAACGACTTTCATAACAGCTGTGTCTAACTGCATTCGTTTCTCACGCGTATAAAAGAGGCTTTTACCTAAATGTTTTCACATAATTCTTTTGCGAGTTGAGCGTGACTCGCCCGTTTATTTATTTCACTTGCTTGCACAATTCTAAGATTATTATACTGTAGATATGAACAGCACAATATATTAAAAATATTATGATAAACTAGGGATCCGTGGAACTGGGCATAATTTACAGAATTTCCTTTAATTCTGGAACTTCCTCCTATGGGCGGTGTGCTGTAATCTTGATACAAGGAAATTTAAAGGCAGTTCTACTTTCAGAAAATCAGTATTAAAAGAAATGAAGTTTGGCTGAAACTCTAACTAGAGGGTAACTAGGGTACCTGTCACATGAATTTACTTAAAATTATATCACCTAAAAATTAAAAAATAAAGATTAAAAGGTAAAAAGTAAAAAGTAAATTGTAAAAAGTGAAAGCTGGTTTGAGGATTGAGTTGAGCATTGAGTTTGCGGTTGAGTTGGTTCCATTTGCAGGTTGCATTGGGGTTGAGTTAGAGTTCAGTTCGGGTTGGGTTATGGTTTAGTGGTCAGTTCGGCTGGGCATTTGGAGTTAGCTTGATTTGGGAGTTGAGTTGAGTTGAGTAGGAGATAGCGGTTATATTGGGAATTTATTTGGCGTGGTGTTGAAGGTTGAGTTGGAAGTTAGCTTAAATTGTTTTAAGTGCAGTTCATGTACGAATGTAGTTTTTCGACTGGCGTTGATTTGATTATTGAGTTAGACGTTGAGTTTGGCGTTAAGTTAAGTTAGAGGTTGCGCTATTATTGAGTTGTGTTCATAGAAACATGCAGTTTTGGGACTGTGTTGGTTTAAGGGTTGCGTTGGGAGTTGAGTTCAGATGTGGATTTATTTGGGAAAAGTTGTGGCTTAAGTTGGAAGTTAGCTTGAGTTGAGTTATGAGTGTAAAGTAAGGCATGTAAATACCCGGAAAATTTCAAAAACCGGTTTTCGGGTTTTTAGTGAATTGAAAAACCGGTTAACCGGTTTTGGTCGGTTTTTTGTCGACTTTAAATAAACAATAAAAAAATGAAATTTTTTAACTATATCGGAGCTGTTAACTTAGAAAAATAAACGAAACTGTAAAACAAACGTTTGTTCTGCTTTAAAATTGTTTTATTTAAGAAAAAACTCAAAAATAACGTACGTATTAAAATTCATTATATGAAAAAAATTGTAAAGAAACAAATCTTATAAATCTTGTTTTTTAATAAAATAGAAATTTAGAAAAATTATTGCGTCCGACAGGTCAAATTATCATAGATGAACGTAATGAGGTACAGAAATTACCGGCGATCGAAAATACTATCTCAGGGTCTGTTGACGTGGGTTGAATTTATGCCAGAGCATTAAACAACTTGGTGACCTTTATTGATGTTTCCTTAGTAACGCCAAACATTTTCAACTCTTTTTGGAAGGATGACTCGAAATTGCTACCGTCGGCACACTCCTTTGAACCCTGTAGGACTGCAGAAATTGAATGCTGTAATTTTTGTATTAAAGATGAGGATCCGGATGCTATTAGTTCGACTTCACCTTCGTCAATATCTTCTTCATCAATTAATTAACCAACTGGTGGATCGTCGAATAATCTAGCAGCCACCGTCATTGCAAAGGGCAAAGTCGGCGTTTTAGGCGAATATGGAAGTTTCAATAAATCTGTTTTTGTAAAAGTTTCATTTTGTAAAAATTTATACAATATTATTATTTCTTTGTTTCGTCTTTCAGAAGTTCTTATTTTCAAGGAATAATAAAGGAATAATAAAATTTTTTCTCCAAAGCAGTAGTATTTTGTTTCATTTGAGTAAATAAAAATGTGAGTACTCCTTCCGCAGAAAGTAAGCTTGAAGTTTTTTTGCCTAGTTCTTTTACTGCTAATTCTGTCGGATTTAATATTGCAATTAGATTTACCAAAACATTAAAATGATTTTCGTTGTATAAATTAGCTTGCCCCATTTCTTACAATGCGCTTTTAATATAAACTTTAAGTTACACTAATCTCTCCATCATAGGTATAAGCGAGTTCGATCGTGTTTTGCAGTCCAATATAAGTTTAAGTTTTTTACCTTCTTTCTCTTCAACATATCGCTGCAATATGTCGTTTCTGACTGGCGATTTTCTGAAAAATCTAACAATCTTTCGAAAGCTTTGCAGTATTTCATTAATGTTTGCGTCTTCTAAATTGTACCCAATATTATTAATATCACCATCTGTGTTTAATTATGGTCGCCAGTAAAACAATCAAACTGATTTTCGGCTTCCTCATCAGTATTTTCAGAATTCGAAACTTCATTGAATACAGTATTTTGGTCGTAAAAAGTGTCTACAACAGCCAAATGAATTGCATGGTTCAGGCAAAATAGATTTTATATTTCATTTAATTTAGCGTATTTCTTCATAACGCTGGCTCCATCTTTTATTGATGCCAAAATATGTCGAAATTTAATACAGTACTCTTCCAATTTTTGTTCAACTAATGACTGAACCTGGTGTGCATCACATGAACCTTGCATGTCAATAAAGCCTAACTTATAACTGTCCTATTGAGAATGTCTTTGGCATTACAGCTAGTCCATTCATATATTATTATTGAGAAACGCATACCAGATTCAGCAATTTTTATAAACTTATTTTGAAATTCTAACTTTTTCTCATTAGCAAAATCCACAGTGTTTTTTTTTTACTGTTTTCTCGCTTCTTGGCAATTCGTAGCCCCGTTTTGTTATAATTTATTTTATAGCACTTGAATGTGTCATAGCATGAATCGAAAACCCGTCATTCGCCGCTTATTTGACCAATAATTCTCCAATAGATTCCCTTTAAATATACGTATTTAGAGTTGTTTTTGCTCTTTTCTCTAGAGGTTTTTCATTTTTTTTAACATCGACATTATGTTTTGCTCGAAGATGATTTGCTAAGCTTGATGTGTTCCCACCAGCATATTTTAAAACTGAATTGCACTTTGTGCATTTTCCCTTTCTTTTTGGAATATTTTCCATACTCCTGATTTCTTGCTGGTCATTTTGGAACTAAATTAAAATGTAATTAACGGTTGCACGAAGCTATTGATGTACGCATAAATAACTATAAAATATTTTTCAAAGTTCTTACTTTGAAGTTCAACACATATATGATTATGCGTTATGCACATAAATTCTTTATATACCGTATATCTTCGATTCTAAGTCACACATTTTTTTTTTTTTTCATATTTAAGGATTTCTAAAAAGCGGGTGCATTTTAGAATCGAGGGCGTCTAACATTGGCAGTTTTTCATAGAATTTATATTTTATTTTTGTATTTTATTGTATTCATATTTTTACTTCTTCTTGTGTACTGTTGGAAAATCCCTAAAACAATCAAAATATACAAATACACAATAGCTCATCAAAATACCAATACAAAAATATAAGAAATAAAAATAATACACGGTAATTCCAGGCGTTTATAAAAAAACCAAACAACTGTCCAAAATTCTTCTTAGGGTGCAGACAGGTAGATCTTTTGGTAGAAGTTTTAAACAACAAATTAGCGAAATTACAAAAACCGATACCAAATCAATAACGCCCATCACCAAAATCTGCAAAACACAAGTATAACGATTTTACTAAAAACTGAAAAATAATTCATAAAATTTAAAAAAGAGGAAATCTTAGACCGAACTTGGTTGGGTTTTACCAAAATGATAAAATTACACAAAAACAATTAAAATCTACTACGAAATAATATTACAAAGTAAACTTTTTTTTAATTTATATTAGTAACTACTAGTAAAATTTTAAATTTTAAAAATATTTAATGCTACAAAACTATAAAAAAAGAAATTTATTTACTGGAAGAAACAAAAAAAAATTACTTTCGGTTTTTCCCTAAAACCCGGTTTTTACAGGTTTGGTAAAAATAAACAAAAACCCGGTTAACCGGGTTCGGTTTTAACCGGTTTACATGCCCTAGTAAAGTTTATGCTAAAAAAAAAAATTACAAAAAATTACACTGTTAAATTAGCTATTTTCCAATTGGAATTTAAATTATATGAAAATTAAGTTTTTTTGTAATTTTGGATTTTTCGTACCACCAAACAGGTTCTTTTCACCAGGGAACAGGTTTTTTTCATCGTTTTCAGATGGCTGGACCATCTGTTTATCTCGTTAACCAAAAACATCCAATTGTGTTGAAAATTACTACAATTCAGATAATTTAAAAGTTGACTGATTTGTAATGGTTTAAATAATTATTTATCGTCGATCCTGGAAATGTCCCGAAGGTCCCGCACATTTATTAGAATAGCTAAGCCATATAGCGGTCGATGTCACCAAGCCGATCCAATTATAATGAACTATAATATATTTCACAGTTTTTGGAATTTTTAATAATTTTCCATTATTTTAAAAGTTTTATATCGACGATCGCGAATATGTCCACAAGGTCTTGCCTATATTTTTGGATAACTTGACTATATGCCAGTCTACGTGGTCAGTCTTATCCAATTGTGATGAACTATACTATACTTCACAGAATTTAGAATTTTTAATAAATTTGTTAGTTTTAAAAATTGTTGTATCGCTGATCACAGAGATGTCCACAAGGTCTTGCCTACATTTTTGGATAACTTGGCCATATGCCAGTCTACGTTGTTAATCTTATCCAATTGTGATGAACTTTACTATACTTCACAGAATTTAGAATTTTTAATAATTTTTGGCTTTAAAAATTATATCTCCGATCACAGAGATGTCCACAATGTCTTGCCTATATTTTTGGATAACTTGGCTGTATGCCAGTCTACGTGCCCAACCTTATCTAATTGTGATGAACTATACTATACTTCACAGAATTTAGAATTTTTAATAATTTTGTTGGTTTTAAAAATTGTTGTATCTCCGATCACAGAGATGTCCACAAGGTCTTGCCTACATTTTTGGATAACTTGGCCATATGCCAGTCTACGTGGCCAACTTTAACCAATTTTCTTATGTGATGACCAATGATCTCTGTGATTTGAATTCTATTCTGAAATTCTGTGAAGTATAGTATAGTTCATCACAATTGGGTAAGATTGACCACGTAGACTGGCATATAATCAAGTTATCCAAAAATATAGACAAGACCTTGTGGACATCTCTGCGATCGTCGATATAAAACTTTTAAAATAATGGAAAATTATTAAAAATTCCAAAAACTGTGAAATATATTATAGTTCATTATAATTGGATCGGCTTGGTGACATCGACCGCTATATGGCTTAGCTATTCTAAGAAATGTGCGGGACATTTCCAGGATCGACGCTAAATAATTATTTAAACCATTAAAAATCAGTCAACTTTTAAATTATCTGAATTGTAGTAATTTTCAACACAATTGGATGGTTTTGGTTAACGAGATAAACAGATGGTCCAGCCTTCTAAAAACGATGAAAAGAACCTGTTTCCTGATGAAAAGAACCTGTTTGGTGGTACGAAAACTCCAAAATTACAAAAAATTTAAATTTTCATATAATTTAAATTCCAATTGGAAAATAGCTAATTTAACAGTGTAATTTTTTATTATTTTTTTTAGCATAAGCTTCACATTCATGTTGAGTTTATGAACGCTTCAAATACATTCGGACCATTTTTATTTGGGGATTGAGCAGGCCGTTGAATATGGGGTAGAGTTGTAGAGCCGAATTTGGGGTTTGTGGTCGGTTTGAGGTTGATTAGGATTGTGTTGGAGTTGAGTTGGGGTTCACAATTTAGGTTGACTTGTTCTGAGTTGACTTCATGGAACGGTGTAGTTCTAGTTAGGGGTTGCGTTGAGGGTTGAGTTGTTCTCGAGTAGAATACTGGGATGGCGTTCAGCTATGTGGTTCAGTTGGAGATTTATTTGAGGGTTAAAATGGAGTTTGAGGTGGAGATTAGATTAAGTTTAGTTCATCTACGCACGAACGTGCAAACCGTGTTCATTTATAGTTTGAGTTGAACGTTTGGGGTTGCGTTGAGGGTTAAGTTTGGGTTGAGTTATGGTTGAGTTTGTTGTTGGATTTAGGGTTGAATTGAAGTCGAGGTAGGGTTGAAAAGGGTTTGAATTGAAGTTGATTTGGATTTGAGTTAGGGTTTGGTTGGGGATTAATTTGGATAGAGATTGAATTGGTCGTTGAGGGTGGAATTGAGTAGAGGGTTGAGATTTGGTTCGAGCTAAGTTAAGTTTAAGTTAAGTTATGATTGGCTTTGCTTGCGTTGGGCTTAAGGAAGCCTTTATACTTTTTATCTACTTCTAAGAAGTAATCGTAAACTTCTTTTGTTTGGCCGGCTATGTAATTATCTATTGTTAATGCTTCAAATTAACAATTTGTTTAAATTCTTTGAATTATTTACAATGTCAACTACCAAGAATCCTATAGGTGTGTTATTGCACAGTGACTGTTAAATTCGTGAAAATTAAAATTGAGAAGTTAAATCTCAACAAGCGATCAAGCTTTTAATGCCCAGTACTGGACTTCGCATTTCGATTGAATAGGGCCATTGTCCAGTGCCACTGGACATATTTTATTTCCCTATTCATACTAATATAGTATATTTATTTTCAATGTAAGATACGCTTTGGTTAATATATTTTTTTTCCTCTGGTGCATTTGGAAAACATTGTATTTTTTCATCAGATTTGTGCGCACATTCTGACTTTGCATACAAAATAAATAAGTTCAAATTCAGGCAAGAAATGAAATTCTGCAATTGTGAGTGATAAACCTTTCTATGGCATCAATAAGAAAGAATGAAAGGGGGTATAGTTGTAATCGTCAGTTTATTCTGCGAATACCTTTTACTGAATATACGAAGTAGGATAAAATTACTCTAGAATGAACTCTTGGAATGAAGAAACAATAAATAATTTTGACTGCGGTGGTGACAAAGGAGATTACTTAAAATTACCAACACTAAAAAAAAATCAATGGAACGCAAAGGACTAATATACATGTTTTGCCTAAATAAATTTCCTTTTAAGCATATTCTCCAAATTAATAGTTTTACCTATTTTGTACCATCCCAACAAAAACAAAAATAAAGGTCAACAAAGTAAAAATTGTTTTTCACTCAATTTCATTTACTTACACATATAATTCCCCAAAGCTGTACAATAAATAAAACATTTCAAAATAATTTATTTAATTAACGCAATTTAAATAACAAAAATTAAATTAATTAAACAACAACAAGTACATAAATAATAAATATAATAATTTCGGAAAAAACGAGAAGAATTAAATGATTATTGCCATTATGTATTAAAAAAAAGGTTTTGCAATCGCTTATTAATTATACATAAACAATTCAATGTATTAATTATTTAATTTAATTCTTATTGTTTACTGTCCCTTTTTTGAATTATTTTTGTTATTATTTCAGTTTCCACGATGTTAATAAAAGAGGAATTTTTTTTTTACTTAACATTTCCGCTTCATTCCACTTCCAGTTTTCTCTTTTTTCTATAATTTGCAAAATTATAATGATTCTCAATTCAATTATATTATTCGTTTTGTTATTATTATATATGTACATAGATAGAGAGAGCATAAATTTGTTATGTTTTTGTGAGATTGAAACAGGAAAATATATTTCTGATAAAAAAACAATTATAAGATTTTTTTTTGGTATAGTGGGTGAATAATTTATTATAATAAATTAAGGATATAAACAAAACGTTGAATGTACGGAAGTATATACGGCTTATTTTAGAAGTGGTATGATAGGTTGTGAAACTTTAATAAATATTTAAAATTTGTTAAATAAATTATTATAACTTTAAAATTTGCTGGTGCTTAACCTTACAAGGAGTATTCTTTATTTGAAATACAACTGCGAAGTTTTATTTAGAATACATCTTTACTTTTCTTTACAGTTTTACCACATATTCACTGAATCATAATTCACTCCATATTCACTCATAATTCACACATTATTCACGCAATTAATTAACCATTATTCAATTAGTGTTCACTCATTATCCACTCATCACTAGTACCAATTATCAGTCATTATTCGCCAATATTTCATTAATTACTCACTCATTGTTTTCATTCACTGAAGAATAAAGAACCGAATGGTGATTGATCATTTCACTTATTATTTTTCAGATTCACTGATTATTTACTAAACATTCACATATTATTCACTGATTTTGCACTAGTGATTCACAGCGAATGGTGTTTGATAAATTAACATATTTTCCACCAAATATTTAAATTAGTTCACACATTATTCACTCTTCATTCACTGTTGATTGATGATTTGACTTAATATTCACCCATTATTCACTCATTAATCATTTATTATTCACTGGTTATTCAAAGATTCTTCTCTGAAAGATGGATGTTGAATATGAGGGATGACTACGAATAATCTGTGAGTAATGATTAAATATAGAATGAATAATGAGAAGAATCAATCATTCGTGATTTTTGGTTTACGAGAAAAGTCGCCTCATTTTTGCGCATTTGTTGGGCAGCCCCACGCTTTTTGGCCGCCCGAGTGCAGGTTAAAATCGGTCGCAACTTTGAGACAAAAAGTTACCATATATTCTATACATTAAAGATTTGTTTTGTTTTCTTTCTCGTTCTTTCTTTTTCTTTTACGGATTTTAGATCGTTTCCACAGTAATATCCAGAAGTTGTTTGGTTTAAAATTATTTTAACCTAAATGTGATTGTTGGTAACGCTATTAAAAATGATAAAAAAAAAATTCTTTTTTCTTGTTGGAAGCGTATTTCGGTAGACTTATTTGAATTGGGCTTTATGAAATTTTTTTAAAATTCTCTACTTTTATCACTATTTTCAAGTTATTCGTTTCCATACATACGTGTTTGATTTAAATATATGCTTAAGTATTGCTTTTCAACGATGCAATAAATCGAGGTGACACCAAACCGTACAGAAGCGATTTTGCTTAAAGTGACGAAGGAATTTTGAATCGCTGCTAGGTTTGCCCATTAGGGAAAGTGTGGAAAAAATAGCATTAAGTTGTATAATCATGAAAAACAGCATAATTCATTCTTACGCAAAATCAAATTTCTGTACGCAGAATATATTATTGTATTACTTTTATTGTGTTTTTATTGGTTATAAAGGAAATTTGCATCAATGTCTTTGGGGGATCCGATGACCTACAGGTCTGGTCAGATGCTATTAGTTTATCGTTGTTTTTGAAGATCGGATAAGTACATTTTGAATTAATACTTATTTACAGGCAGACATTCGCAGCGGAGATATAAGCATCTCTCTCCCTCTGGCTGTGGTTGATTTCGAATGCCTAAAATATTTAACAGTAAACAAATAACTGAAATTTTAACAATAATTTAGCAGTGCAATCAGTATTGATTGTGGTTAGGATTTATTAATTTTATCAAATGAAAATTATATAAAAAACAATGCAAATAATTAAATTAATATGAGTGAGAAATTAAATTTAGGAATGACCATAACCAAATAACTGTTCCTGTAATTGTTTAATCGACTGTAATTATTTACTATGGAGAAAATGCTTTTCTTTCGAATCAAGTGGAATGAAAGAAATTTTTCCAATAATTACAAGGTAGCATTTTGCATAAAATAGAACAATCACTTTACATGTGCCATTTCTTTGCCATTGATTGACAATGGTAGACTTACTAAATTATATGTATTATACAGTAAAAATCTCAACATCTATATCTACATCTATCTGTATATAAAGTCTCACAACGTAGCGCAGACCAAAACGGATGGTGAGGTGGTTTCTCCTTACTGAATAACAAAAAGCAAAATGGTGGTTTGGTGCAGCTTTGTGTTTCTTTTTTCCTTCAAATCTCGACGTTATATAAAAAGCATTTTCAGCTCTGCTGTTATTTTATATATTAAAGAAAATAATATTTTGTTGGTATTGCTGCTGCATGGAAAATAGAAAGAGGGTTGATGATTTTCAAAAAGTATTTCTTTTTCCTTTATTTTATTTTTACTTAGAAAGTTAAGTTTTTCCAGAAGAAGATTGGGGAGACAATAGAATATAACGCATAAATAACAAAAACAAAATTACAAATATCTTTTGTTCTATTTTTTCCTTGAATAGACTTTTCCGACATTGAACAAGAAAAACAACAAAATGTGGAAAAAACGAACGATTTTTTTTTTTTCATTTTTTGTGAAATGTTTTTAAATAAAATTGTGGAAAGGATATGTATATTCTCCTATAATATTTTATACAGCAGAGTAAATGGAAAAGGAAAAAAACGAAGAAGATTTTTTTTGATGGAAAATAAAAATGAAAATAGAAAACAGAATAAAGGAAAAGTACAAAAAAAAAAGAAGTTTTTTTTTATTGTTTTTAAGAAGATGACGAAAATAAAACAAATATTAAACAGGATGATTATGGTTGTCAATAAGGTAATTTAGGATGACAAAGGAAATATGATATACAAACTTTGCAAATTGCTTTTTGTTTGGCTGAATAAACTAATTGATTGATTTGTTTGATAAATATAAAGGAAGCTATCATTCGATTATGTGTAATCTTTTCTAATTATACTCTACTTCATTCAGAAATAATAATTGACCTTATTTACAATATGTAAAAATTTCCGCGTTACACCCTGTAATTCATTTATTATGTACATAAAAAAAAAAGGAAATCATTTTATGATTTTCTCAGTTTTATATTTTTTTAAGCATTTACAGTTATATGTTTGTGTATACATCCACTTTGTTTGTACATATATATATTTATCGTATATATGCACACTGACAAAACACTGAAGTATAAACACATCAACGACTTTCCAAAATTAAAAAAAAAAATATCAGGAAAAACTGAAGGGGAAGAACAAGAAAATCTAATTATTATGATTTTTATTTTCCGTTTTTTACGGTTGAAAATAATTTTTGTCCATAAAGTAAAAAAAAAAAATGTTAATTTTTCAAGTTGCTTTCATATTTTGAAATTTTCTATTTGAATTTGTGTCCAAATGAAAAATCCAACAACAATAGCAATGCGGAATACAAAGGATAAAGGAAAAATAAAAAAAAAACGTCAAAAGCAAAATTTTGCTGGTTTCATTGTTTGCGTGTAAACGAGTACATTCATACATAAATGTTATATTTATATGGTTTTATCCTGAAAATCTGTTTTGTGGTTGAATGTAATGATTTTATGTGAAAATTTTCCGACTTCTTCTTCATTGTGAACTACTACTTTATTTACTGTGAGTTGTTCTTATGATTTTTTTTTTCCTTTTGAGATTTTAATTGGCTTGTTGCTATAGAGTTGTTACTTTGAAAGTCAATTTAACAATAAATTTTTGTTTTCTGTATTTATAAATTTAATATCTCTTTGTAGCGTTTAGCCTAGGTATTTGTTTTTGGCTACTAGCTATGTAAACTTGTTGTGTACTATATAGTACAGCAAATGGGCGGTGGTAATAAAATTAAAATTTATGTTAGTTGGAGTGGTACACAGATAGTGGAAGATGCATTGTTAGCTATTTTGTAATGTGGATAATCGGCTTTTTTAACTCATAAAATGGTGAGTAAACTTTTTAACTTTTAATTCAACCATTTTTATTTTAAGAAGACAGATTTTTATTTTATTTTTATGAAGGGTAATTTATTTTGATACGATAATAATTACTTGGAACGAAACTCATTCTAACTTGTAATCTGTTTGCCTTGGTACTAGCAAAATTTTTTCCTGTTTTACTCTATGGAAAGTTTAATGAATTTTTAATTGAATTTAGGATCATTCGTGTATGCTGTTGTTGTAAAACTCCGAGTATTATCTAGATATAGATTTAATTTCTTCTAAAGGTAAAATGGATAAACCATCGGAATTGAAATTGGTTCGAGAGGCACAAATGTTTGGTCTAACATGTGTCTATATATGAAAATGGATTTTTTTACTTTTCAATTATATACGAAATAGATTTTTGGCTTATACTGTGTTTGGCAATATGTAGCAATAGTTCATCGTAGAAGGACGCATGGTGGAAAAATTGCTCTACTCTCGTGTCGTAAATTAGGTTGGAATATTATTTTAAAATAAATATTGGGTAAATTACGCTTTTCTGAATTCACGTTCTTCTCTTCTGGACTGCCTAAATTAAACAGGGAGGTATTTAATTCTGAACTCATTACTCATAAATTTCTTAATTTAGACTTTTGGAATTAATTAATTAGAAATTTGTAGAAATTTATGAGAAATGGGTTGAAGGCTAAATTCATCCGTGCTTCCTTTAACCGTATATATGACCTGGATAATGCATGACAAAAAATGTTTTTTTTTTATGAATAATGGTTTTACCTATCGTCCTTATGCCTACAACACTTAATATGATTTACGGAAGCACAGCTTTGTTCTGGCTGCACCCCAAGTAACAATTTGATGGGTAAATTGTCCTAGACAGCAAAAACAAAGCTGTTACAACGTCTTGAAATCAGAAAAATTGCATCAATTAGTTATAAATGTTAAATAGATATTCAATAAATTTTTAAAACGTTGTGGCAGTGAAAAAAAAGCTAATTAGCTTAAGTTGGTATAAAAGACTGCAGATCACTGCAAAATTTTTTCAAAAAATGAATAAACTCAATCAAGTGAAGAGGAGTGTCCAAGTACGCATGGATAATTTTATTATATTTCCTTGATACATATATTAAAAATACTGCAAGTATTCAGCGAACGTAGGAACGAACAGCAAACTTGACAGAAACGGCAAATTATTTTTTTGTTCGTTTGATTTTGTTTGATGTGCCCGATACTCCAAACAGGCAATGAATGAACAGCAAACATTCGCTGTTTAGCGTTATTTCGTTGTTCGGCGTTCTTTCGCTCAATCTGTAGGCGGCTTTACAAGAAATCTTCAAGGCACACGATCTATAATAATAATAATAATAATAATATTATTATTATTATTATTAATTACCAGCGACCACGCTGGCAAATTTACCACGTGTTCGCATGAAATGGACGCCACAAATAAAAAAATTTATCATGCGAACATATTACACTATCACACATTTAGAAACTGACACAACATCTTACAGACATACATTACACCAAATTTTTACACACAAATACCCAAACATAATTGTCACTACTCAGAATCTTGCGGATCGACGCAGATCAATTGTTAGGAATGGCCTTCTACCCGAGTTTCTTCTTCAGCAGATTAGGGATGAGGTTGCTGAAGAAATAAATAGTGGTCAAAGTGATATTGCTTCTGAGGTGTCAGTACAAAATGCACCAAATACAAATTTACACACACAATTAGATGACGTTGCTCCTACCATAATTCGGAATACAACAACACAATCAGATACATCAACACAATAGCTTACACACATTTTTCAAAACACGCTTACATAATACACTGGATTAAATCCAACATTAAAACCACAAATACCAAAATTACATACATCAAGGAAACTTGCACAAACAGTTCACATAATTAACACCAATATTTTACCTGCTTGTGTTGGTGCAGATGCAACATTTGGTGAGATTCACAATTTTGTATACTGTGCTGCTGTGACTGCAGTTAAATTTATGGGTGGTACAGTTAACAATCCCAATTATCCTGACCTTTGATGCCAGGTTGGGAGCGCAGATTGCAGGGTAAGATTGAGAGAATTCGTCAGGATCTGGGTCGTCTCCAGCAATATAAGTTAGGAAATTGATCAAGGAGAATTCAAAGAATATTATCACGAACGTTCTATAGAAAACTTGCAAAGCACGATACAGAGAACACTGATGCACAGCCGCCTTCATCTGCAGATTTACACAGGTTTTGGTCTGGAGTCTGGGAAACAGGTATCTCACATAATAGTGAGGCATCTTGGATCACAGATGAGGCGACCAAAACACACAATATTCTATAGATGATTTTCCCATGTATCACACAAAACACACTTACAGACATCATAAATCATACACATAATTGGAAAGCCCCCGGTACAGATAAAATTCAAAATTATTGGTACAAGAAATTCGCAAGTGTGCATCCGTATTTAACTCAACATATAAACAAATTTATAACAAATCCGCAGGAGATGCCCGATTTTTTAACAGACGGGATTACGTATATGTTACCGAAACAAAATAATGTCACGGATCCATCTAAATACAGGCCGCCGATCACATGTTTACAGACAATATACAAGATAATTACAACATGCATTTCGCACCGCATACAAAAACATATAACAGATCATAATATATTAGCGGAGCAACAAAAAGGATGTTGGCCAGAGTCACAAGGGTGTAAAGAGCAAATAATCATTGACTCAGTGGTACTTAAACAAGCGCATACTAAGAAGCGCAATCTGTTTACAACGTTTATAGATGACTAAAAAGCCTTTGACTCTGTTCCTCACTCATGGTTGGTGAAGGTTTTGCAGTTGCACAAAATTAATCCTGATATCATACTTTTTCTGCAGCATGCCATGAGCCATTGGAGAACGACCCTACAACTGTCTTTTAATAATTGCAAAATTACAACAAAACAAATACAAATTAGAAGAGCTATATTTCAGGGAGACTCTTTGAGCCTTCTCTGGTTTTGCCTCTCTCTAAATCCACTCTCAAACATTCTAAACAATAGCAAATACGGATATAAAATTAAACACAACACACAAGTTTTACATACAATATCACACTTGATGTATATGAATGATATTAAACTGTACGCATCAACAAAAACACATATCCAGTCACTGACACAAATAGGACATACATTTTCCAATGACATCAAAATGCAGTTTGGTTTGGACAACAGCTAATTAGCGGAGGGCGACAGGAGTTTGGGGGTATCGAACTTGAGGATGGTTCGATAATTCAATCAATGCAAGAGGGGGATACTTACAAATATCTTGGCTTCCTTCAATCTCGCTATATAAATCACACAAGTACCAAAACACAAATAATACAAAAATACAAAAACAGACTTACACATATACTCAAAACATACTAAAACTCAAAGAATTCATTTAGAGCAATAAATATATACGCAATCCCAATTCTGACATATACATTTGGTATTATACACTGGACAGAAACTGATCTTCAAACGTTAGAAAGATTAACACGTACCACACTCACAAAATACAGAAAACATGACCCACAATCTGCGATCGGGGCTGACCCTTCTGAATCTGCATCACAAAATCATACACAAGCTCCGGGAATATTTTTACTCTAAACAAAACACATCACCACTACATAACGCAATAGTTAAAGCAGACACAAAATACACACCATTAAACTTATGCCATTCTGATAGTTCAAATGAACCCAGTAGTATTACTGAACAGGATAAAATGTTAGCATGGTCTCAGAAGTCGCTCCACGGAAGGCATCAACATGACCTAAGCCAAATTCATGTCGACAATGAAGCGTCGAACAAATGGTTAAGTATTGGAGATGTCTTTCCGGAGACTGAAGGATTCATGCTGGCTTGACCGTTACCTTATTACACATACTATATATACCCGAAACAGTTTTGGAAAATAATTATTATAAATTATATTATGATAGGAGCATCACCACTGATCACACAATACCACACAATAGACCGGATATTACACTAATAGATAACAGAAACAAAACCACATACATAGTAAATATCACAATACCAAACACACATAATTTACAACACAGTTACACAGAAAAAATCACAAAATACACAACATTGGCGAATGAGGTGCAGCAGATGTGGAGAATGGACAGTGTCATTACGGTGCCCATTGTACTTTCCTCCACAGGAGTCATACCCCTTTCGCTGCACAATAGCATTAATACACTTCCACTACCTAAAAACACGTACATGACACTTCAGAAAGCGGTCATTTTGAGCACGTGTAGTTTAGTCCACAAGTTTCTGAATACACAACCAATCACACACACACACACAATATTAAACCGCACAAACAATTAATACAATAAATCCACCCAACAGCGCCTAACTATGCTCTTGTTTCTCTGAAGCCGTTCATAGTAGGTAAAAATCCCAGCACAAGCTGGGCAATATATAAACATAGCCATAGCCCAGAAATATATAAACACCAAAGTTTGAAAAAATTGGCCTGTTCCATACTCTGGCATTCTTAAGTAAGATTGTTACTGTTAGTATTTCAAATAATAAAATTTGAAACTTATAAAATCTTTCATTCTGCCATTTATACTCCGACCCCAAACTGAACTTTACACACAGCACAATGGGAACAAAAATACTTAGAAAGCAGCAACAAACAAAATCATAATAAACTTGGCTTCGACTAAGCCTAAAATACATCAAAACTTTTCAGCTATAAATGACACATACTTAAACTTATAATTTTACTATCAATACCCATACGCATACCCAAACTATACACTAAAATAATACATAAATAATCATAGCACACCCCCACTACAACCTTCATCCACATGCACACTGTCCCACATCTACACCTAGACGGATACCCATTTCCACTCCCACCTTCAAACCTAAACCCATTTCGATACTTACTAGACTCTTTGTTACTTCATAACCACAATAATGATTTTTGTGAAAAATTGAAATGAAATATTGTTTCGAGTTTTTTCCAATATTACGCACCTTTTAACCACAAAATGAATTAATGAAATGCTACACAAAGTTGAATCATATTTGAACTCTCCCATATACATGAAGATCATTTAGTACGTACTACTACCGGCACGAGTAATTTGTATCACTTAAATTTAAGGGAGTTTAAGTCGCAAATAATTTTTGAAATGTGTCTTCATTAATGAGCAATTTCAAACATACTGTCATATTAGTGTTCTGGTGGTTAACCGATTCTGTCTTTCCAGTAGCATGCACTTCGAACATTTCATAGATCCTTGTGGTTGTGGTACTGTACAATTGCGAATTCAGTTTACACGGCCACCATTTATATATATATATATATATATATATATATATATATATATATATATATATATATATATATATATATATATATATATATAGCGTATATAAATTCTTAATAGAAATCTGTTGGTAGAACTCACTAATCATAAATTATACATTTTTTATTTTATGTGCTATATAATAAACGAGTATGTTATATACATACGTCGAATACATATAAAATTGTATAGAATAGCAACTTTTGTATTGGGTTGGGGAAGATGTATTGAGAGATTTTTGTCGCTAGGTGGTGTTTGATGTCATATAGCAGGCAACACTAATCAGATTGCGTCATACTGCCGTGCGTTTGAAAGTTAACATTTTAATCTATGATTTTCATGAAAATTGAGTGTCAAAAGTTGTGAAATTTTTGAAAAAATCTTACGCTGAAAAAAAGCTTACGCTGCCCAAGCCCGGGTCATCCAACCAATGTGTTTCATCATGAAAACGCCAAACCACACACCCAGACCAAAATTTGCGAGATCTTGGCTGGGAAGTTTTAATGCATCCACCGTATAGTGCGGACCTTGCACCCTCTAACTACCTTTTGTTTCGATATCTCCCAATTTTTTCGCCGAAAAACCGCAGAAGTTCTATACCGATGGAATTATGAATCTTCTCGAAAAATGGCACAAGGACATCTTAAATAAAAGAAAAATTTAATCGACCTAAATCTCTCAAAACTTTCCGCCAACCCAATATTTTAGTAAATCAACAGAAAATATATTCATAAAAAAACACTAAAAACGGAACTAGTTTATGTATGTTGAAATTTTGTGCTTATGTTTTAAAACATAAAATTTTATGACATTTTTGAAAACATAGAAAATTGAGATAAATTATAAAAACATTAAATTTAGCGTAATTTTTCATTTAATTTTTCGATTTTTTTTGTTTTACGCCAACGGATAAACAACGTACAAAATCTAGTAACAAAAAGATTATTCAACAGTCTTTTTTGTTGTTTCCAAGAATTTTTCTTTTCCAGTTATGTTATCCTTCCTTTTTTATATTTCAAGTGTGATATTTAATTTTTAAAATCATATTTGTTTTATAATTTGAAAATATTGAAAATATTTATAATTTGGATAATTGTGTTGCGGGTGTGGTTAGCAGCAATTATTGCGTTGGTTAATTTATACAATTAGAATTTTAGAAAACATTTTGGGAAGCATGAATCAATTATTTCATCTGATAAATAAACTATCATTTAAATGATGAAAGATGTAACGAACTATTGGGAGCACCCCGAAATCATGCAAATCAAAATCTTGCCAACTCAAAATCTTGCAGTTATAAAATCTTGCAAGTACAAAATTTTGCATTTCAAAATTTTGCAGTTTTAGTATCTGTACCTGTCTTTAGTATCTAACATAATATTGCGTCTTCATAAAATTCAATTGAAAATTGAAATTAGTCAGTTTTGAGTTTATATTAAATTATAGACATTTTATTCACATTCATTTCAGTCTTTCCCTATTTTTGATTATTGCCTTTTTTTTTCTTTGAAAGGCGTTCTCCGGATTTCACCTTATCAATTTGAGCTTTTGCCACAATTAGTTCCTTTGATAAATTTTCAATGATTCGGTATACTCCGGCATGCCGTTGTCCAACCACAACTTTAAGGCGTCGGTGCCAAGCTTCGGCACTGTTTTCGGTCCGTGGAAAGTTTTCTGATCCTATATCTGCATCGGCAATAGACCAGAATTGTGGCATATATCTTGGTGTATGATTGAGGCCCCCAATATAATTTTTGTGGAACCACCGTCCAATTAATTTCGCTCCGCTGTTCTCATCAAATTGTTCATATAAATGTTGTGATATCCAAGTATTTCGTTTGGTGGAACGAAAGCCAAACTTTTCAGCATCCGAATTTGGATTGAAAAATCCTCAGAACTGGCGTATCTATCCACAAACCGTTGCTTTTGTATCCTTTGCCAAATTATTTGCCCGATGTGGAAAAGGCAACCTTTAATTGTTGCTTCGGGGAAAAATGTTAAAGCTGATGACACAATTGGCTTTTCGAAATCTGTTATGACTCGCCTTGGATTTAAATTAATACCCAGTTCCAAGCAGACTTTCTTTAAGTTAAAAAAAATCTGGCATAAACCTTCAGAGATTTTTTGCTCATTAAGCAAAATATTAAAAGTACAATTTGACCCTCAACACACCCGTGAATTAAAAAGAGTTGCCTCATGATGGATGGCACTACGTCGATAATTCCATCCATAATCCAGCAACTCGATTCCGCTAGTAACGCTAACGATGATTGCAATAAAAATGCAACTTTAATTTCAGTAGAATTACATACAGTAGAATTTTGTCAATGCGATTTTTTATCTTGCATAACAATTTCCCGTACATTTATAGAATCGCGCGGAGTTTTCTGATCCTACATCTGCATCGGCAATAGACCAGAATTGTGGCATATATCTTGGTGTATGATTGAGGCCCCCAATATAATTTTTGTGGAACCACCGTCCAATTTTTCAGCAATTTGGTATCTTGCATAACAATTTCCCGTACATTTATAGAATCGCGCGCGCGATTCTATAAATGTACGGGAAATTGTTATGCAAGATTTTGTAATGCAAGATTTTGTAATGCAAGATTTTGTAATGGAAGATTTTGAAATGCAAGATTAAGGGGCTAACCCGAACTATTTAATATTAATCTCTGTTTTACTTCGTTGCTTATTTTTTTACAATAGAAAAAATTCGAATGATCAGAAAAATTTCGAAAGCATTGAAATTCTCGAATTATTGCGTCACAATATGTTAAAAACTTAACTAAAGGCAAAAAGCAGTTTTATAGATATTTATTAATCAGTTGACGACGAATAGTTTAAGATGAATAAAAAATACAGACAAACATTTTTGAATAGCTATATATACGGCAGAATTCAGAATTGGTGTGTGACCCGTTCAGTAGTAAAGAATTGCAACCCACTTGCTAATTTTATAATAAATACTTTAATAGTAAACTAAAATCATCTGATTAATTCAACCAAAAATTTGCCAAACAATTCAAGAATGAGGAGGTGTACCTTTAACAACGCTAGAATATTGTCGTTCTAAAAGGGACAATTCCTTATTCTAGAATGTTAATCTTTAATTACTATGATTTTGCTACGAGATTGATCTATGCTCTGAAATTAGAGGCAAGGTTTGACAGATTTTTATGTATTTATTTCCCCAGTTGTAATTTCATTGGGTTGGCCAGCCAATCCTTTATCATTTTCAAAACAATTTTGAGAAATTTTATATGAATATGACTCATTTAAATGTTAGGGGTGGTACATATATCGTCCGAAAGTGTTAACGGTTTCTGAATAATCTAATACCTTAGACAGACTGTGGTTTAATAAATCTGATTTAGTTAAACTAGTTTAAGTTTTCCATGCAAAAACAAAGGGATTAGCTAAAATAGAGGTTGACACACTGCGACTAATCTCGAAAAATTCACAAAATCGGTTTTATTAAACCGCAGTGTGTCTAAATGACAACCGTTTAAAATTAGCCATGGCTATTTAAAAAAAAAATCGTATGGCCAATGAATCTTATAAAAGTACTAAAGAAAACCCCATACAACTGTAAGGAAGTTTTACCCACCGTGGGGAAGCAAAAAAATCTTTGTTTTCAGAACTCTAAGTGCTGCAAGGGTAGTTCTCCATGAAATAATCGATTGGAAAATATTTAGTCTTTCTCGACCTCATCTAGGAAATGCCCATTGTAGGTGTAAGAACAATTTATAAACTTCAAAAGAAGATACAAGAACAAAACGAAGAGCTCCGGAATAACACAGCATTGCGTCTCTAGCCTAGTAATATTAATAGTGAAATATAAGGTTTCTCCGGTACATAACCAGATAATTATTTTTTTCGAAGAATTACTGTCAGTCTCATCAGGCCATAGCGACTGAGTTGCTAATTACACTTTTGATTATGTTCTATTTATAGATTGGAACCATATACTGTACTAGAGAATTATATGCAACACATGTTAAACTCTTAATAATGCCAATTTTATTTTATTTAAAGCATAAATACGATTTCTGTTTGAAATATAAGGTGTCTGGTTATGTACCAGACGAACATTATATTTCAAACAGAAATCGTATTTATTGGTTAAATAAAATAAAATTGACATTATTAAGAGTTTAATATATGTTGTGTATAATTCGCTAATACTCAACGACATGGTTGCTTTCTATATATAGAAAGAAATTAAAAGTGTAATTAGCAATTCTGTTGCTATAGCCTGATGAGATTGACTGGAAACAAAATTTAATATGTCTTAATTCTCATTCAGATCGAAATTGAACTTTCTGTAATTTCATTCTGTAATTCTGTAAATGCTTTTTGTTCCTGAAATGAAACAAGCAAAGCTTTTATTTTAACACAAGAATTTGCTTTGTCTTTTACTTTCTTTACGTAAGTAAAATAAAGTATAGTAATCATGAAAATTTTGGACTTTGGTGGAAAATCTTCCGAAGACACCGTCGACCCATGTCGTCGGTAGTGTGAGATTTCTACTCACTAAAAACCATCTCCTTCTTCTGACCGTTATTTTCTCCCCGGAACCGCCGTTAAGCATTACTTCGGAGGGCGGCATTAGCGTTATAGCTCACTCATCCATTTCCTGCAAGCAATGCAGCGCGCCGACTCTCTGCCCGTTGGGTCTCCAACCGTCTCAACTCCTTCTGAACCGTAACTATGGCAGAACATATCGCGTCCCAGGCATCCTGCGATCTCAGCATTACCTCGAAAATGTTTCCGGGTTCGAGACATACTTTTACTGCGCCTTGTAATTCCGCTCTTACCGTCCCAAATCGTGGACAAACGAATAGTACATGTCCGGGCTCCTCCACCCTGTTACAATCTGGGCATAAGGGCGTGTCATCATGTCCAAACCGATGAAGGTAGCTGCGGTAACCTCCATGCCCCGTTAGGAACTGGGTCAGGTGGTAGTTTGCTTCTCCATGCTTTCTGTTTAGCCACGGCTCTATATATGGTATTAGCCGATGCGTCCACCTTCCCTTGCTGGAGTTGTCCCAACGTTCTTGCCACCTTTGCCTAGAAAGCGATGCCTCTATCTTCTTGACTTCGGGATTTAATCCATCCCTAGAACCCCTGCGCCCGTATAGGCGTCTCGCTTCATCCGCGACCAAATCTATCGGCATCATTCCAGCCTGAACGAAGGCTGCTTCGTTTGATACGGTTCTGTAAGCGCTGATGACTCTTAAAGCGCTCAACCTGTAGACTCTTTCCATGTGCTTCCTCTTGCGCGACACTTTTAATGCCTCCGCCCAGATCTGTGCACCGTAGAGTAGTGCCGAACTGACCACTCTGGCCAACAGACGTCGTCTGCTGCTCCTGGGATCTCCGATATTTGGTAGCATACCGGAGAGCGCGGAGCAGACCTTGGTTGCTTTCTCACCAGCATACTCCAGATGGGTTCCAAAGCTCAATCTGTCATCCACCATGACTCGCATGTATTTAATAGCTTCCTTGGTTCTAACGAGATATGATCCCTCCTTGACTGTTGCGCTTTCTGCTACTTTCCGGCTGGTAATCAGCACTGCCTTTGTCTTATTTTCGGCCAGTTTCAGGCCCACTGCCTGCATCCAGTTTCTAACCGTTTGAATTGCTTCGTTAGCCACATCTTGAACCTCGTCAATATGTTTCGCAACTGTAACTATAGCAATGTCATCAGCAAATCCCACAATCTTAACCCCTTCAGGGGTTTCTATTTTAAGTAATGCATCGTTTATTATATTCCACAGAGTTGGGCCCAGGACATATCCCTGTGGAACGCCAGACGTAGCAACATACTCTTTCGTGCCTTCATCGCTATAATACTCCAGTACTCTGTCCTCAAAGTAACTTTCCAAAACCTTTAGCAAGTATCCTGGAACGTTCAGATTTCTTAGCGCATCCATGATACAACCCCAATTCGCCGTGTTGAATGCGTTTCTCACATCAAGCGTGACAACCAAGCAGTATTTCTTGGTACCCCCTTTCCATCGCTTTCCATTCACTGCCTCTCGGGAAATTTGCACGAACGAGCCTTACGGAACCCGAATTACTGGTCTGAGAGGCCTTCATCACCTTCTGTGATCGGAGTCAGTCTATTTCGGATGATGTTCTCCAGCACCTTACCTACTGAGTCTAGCCGGCATATCGGGCGGTATGATGACGGTATTCCTGGAGGTTTATCCGTTTTGAGAATGAGGACCAGTCTTTGTCTTTTCCATTTCTTTGGGAACACCCCATTTTTAAGGCATGAGCGCATTATTTCGGCGAACAATCCTGGGTTGCTGCTCAACGCCATCTTAATCGCCTTATTGGGTATTTCGTCTGGGCCGGGGGCTTTGTTTACTCCCACTATTCTACATGCCCCCAGAATCTCTTCACTGGTTACTTCCGGAATGTTAAACTCGCTATGTCCACTTTCATCCTGCCGACTTCTGGGCCGTGTTGCATGGTGATGATAAGGCTCCTTAATAATTTCAAGCAACAACCTTGGATCTTTCTCCTGTGGTTTTCTTCTTCCATTAATCCTGGTCATTACAACTTTGTAGGCATTGCCCCACGGATTTGCACCCGCTTCCTCGCACATGCTTTTGAAACAGTACTTTTTACTTTTTCGAATCGCGTCGCGGTTTCTTAGCCTCTTATATTGAATCCAATTTTCCTTATGGCTTACGCAGCCCACTGTTCTTTGCCTCTTCCTTCTAGCTCTGAGATACTTAGATCTCAGTGTTTTGATTTCGTCGTTCCACCAGTAAGCCGCTTATCTCTTGTTGCCACATGTCTATTGACATGCTCTACCTTTTTTCGGCTGTCCCTACTGGAATGCTAATGTCACGTACCATCTCCGTGAAGACTTCGTTGTCAAAAGTTTTTGCTGACCATCCCCTTGCTTCATGTACTCTTAGGTTTGTTGGAGATCCTGTCTGTCCCCTGATTTCATACAGCAGTGCTCGGTGATCGCTACCTGTGTACCTTTCGCTGACATTCCACTTAATATCTTTCAGTAATGTTCTGCTGGCGAATGTGACGTCGATTATCGACTCATGACCATTCTTACGGAAGGTACTGGAACCGCCCTTATTAGCCAATCCGATATCTAAAGGTGTAAGTGCCTCCAACAGTAAGCTTCCCCCAGCATTTGTGCGTTTAGTCCCCCATTGAATGGCCCACGCATTAAAATCTCCAGCAATAACCACCGAATCGCGTCCCCTTGCCTCCGCTGTAACCTTATCCACCAGAATCCCGTACTGGATGGGTGAAAAGCTTGGAGGAGCGTAACAACTATAGATGTTCACCCCATTTATCTTGGCGAACACGTAACATTCCTCTTTCCTCTCTTGTATTTCTTGGAAAGGGTACCTCCCACACGCCCCTATTGCCACATTGCTCGTTCTATCTGCGGTCCATGCGCTGCTTAACTGTGTTTTGAACGGTTCTGAAAGTATAGCTACGCCCGCTTGTATTTCCAAAATGATTTGCCTCAAAAGATCTTGGGCAACTTCGCAGTGATTAAGGTTAACTTGTATCACCTTCATCTTCGTGTTGGATTTAGAGCCTTCTTGAATGCTAGGCATCGGAAACTCCCCGTGATGTGTTTCTTTGGTTGACCGTTATCACCTTTGCATAGCAAGCATCTCTCCTCCTTAGCGCAGGTCTTTGCTATGTGGCCTTCCTCACCACATCTGCAGCAGAGCTTCGATATATCATCGTTTTTGCACCCGCTCGCCAGGTGTCCGTATTCATGGCATCTGTAGCATCTTTTAGGCACGATCTGCTCAGTTATCTTGCAGCTTACCCGCCCAATTTTGGCTTTCCCGGCTTCCAATAACTTGTTAGCTATTTCCATTGGTACTCTCACTGTTTCATTCTGTGTCCCCCCATAGGATTTCCTTAGTTTTGATTGCCGATTCCTTCAAGCAATCTAGCTGGAATTGCTTTTTTAGTGCACTACATATGCCCTCCTTTGTAGTGACTTCATCCAGTCCTTTAAGTCCTACCGAACCTTCATGTGCAAGGGTTCTGACGTCAGTTAGGTCATCTAGTGCTATTTTATCATCGTCCCATATTCATCGCTCACCTTTGCTTGTCTTTACTCAGTTCAAATAGCATTTCTCCTTTAAGGGTTTTCCTGATAAGGGTGACGTTTTCTCCCAGAGCCTTCAACTATGGATCATTTTTCGTTTTCCGAAGACCAACGCCTCCGGCCTAATTTTTCTATGGCGCTTACTGACTCACCTTTTTCTTGTGACAGTTTCTCTTCTTCGCTTCAGGGTCATTGATTGGTTGTCCAAACTTAATCCCGCCCCTACTAGCTGGGTCGCTACCCATCCGTTTGACTTGCACTTATTTCATGCGTAAGTTTATTCATCTCCTCTCTTCTGAACTGCTTCTCTGCACTTCTCATCTTGGCCATTTATTCGTGAATCCCCGAATCCAGGCCGATGTAGGAAGACTTGATTTCGCGCAGCATACGCTTGATCTCCCGATGGACATTATGTCGATTTTTCATGTAATCTTGCAAGCTTTCAATATTTTTTCCCAATGCTTGTGGTCTCTCGTTAATCACTACCTCGTCTTTCCCGCTTTCCATATTCCTATCAGCAGCGTCTAAGGAGCCTGGCCTGAGGTCGGATAGCGATTGAACCCTCTGTCACAAACATTTTTCTCCTTCTCGCTGGACATATTAGTTTTATTTTCGGGGAACCACCCCTAGCATTTTTTGCCTACTGCCAAGATATTTATAACAGCCGCTCCTCCTGGAGAACAGACGCTGACCAGAAAGCCGCCCACTGTGGACAGACGCTTCTGGATTTTTAATCCTCCTTTTGAATCCGCACCTCCTGGTGAACAGACGACTCGTCAACGTGCTAGTTTTGGTCCGCGAGTGGTATTTTATTTTCCATCTGCCTGCCGGCAAGCCGGTGAGGGCATTCCCTTATTCGCCACCTAAGGACGCGCCCGGTGGGAGATCCAGCAACTCCACGCGGGTCTGTCAGTATGTCAATCTGTCAGTATGTCAGTCTGTGTCCTCTCTACAGCCCAGATGGTTAAACCAATCGAACTGAAACTTCAGAATTAAGCTTTTTTGATAAATTGGGAGGTCCCAGTGAATCAAAATCAGCTAACCGGAAGTGGCCTTACTTACTTAACTACTTAACACAAAATGTTTCCAAAAAATAAAACAATAAAAAATTAAAAAAAAAAAAAATTTCTTAAAATTTTCTGTTTGTAAAAGAACGGTCACACCTCCATTTTTTTCATCGTTTTTAGGTCATTTTCGCATGGGTTAAAATTATCTGATTTCGAGAGTTGGATTTAAGAAATTACACTTTTCGAGCGCTTAATGTTAGTCTTTGAAAGTATAGTTATATTTCCTGCAAATTTTGAAGATGTTAAAATGCTTTTAAGCATTTAAGTTCGAAAAAACACCAAACAATTTTCAAAAGCTTAAAGAAAGTTTATTATGTATAACGGTTTGGCTCAACTCTCCCTCCTTTATTTCTTTTTCTATAGATAAAGGCGCAAAGAAATTCTGTATTTTTTGGAAAACAAGTTAACTGAATTTTTATCGATTTTGAGTTATGGATTAATGAAAATTACTCGACAAAGTTTCAAAAAACAATTTGCAGTTTTCCAATATTTTCCTCCATTTCTCCAGAAAATCTAAAGGTACATTTTATTCGTAATTTTATTAACGCTATTTTTTAACTACATTGTGAATAATATTATTCCTAACTTTTTGTAAGTACACGATTAAATCTATTCCACTTTCAGTTACAGTGCTAATATCTTGTAATTAGCTAGAAAAACGTACATACGTCCATCGTAACTAAATTATTTTTTGAAGCAGATGCAGGCCTGTTATTACACATTTTATTTTTTGTTTACTTTAATTTTGGCCTTTTAACTGAAAGAATGTAAGATAAAACCTAAACTCGGCTCTCGGATGAAATTGAGCCTTCCGTACACCCTTTACACATAATAATACCGAAGGATAGAAAAGGTTATATTAATAATTTTAGAATCTGATCCGGTTACCTAAGTAGTCAATATTTAGTATGTTTTTCGTTAATTTTTTAATTTTTTTTTTTATTTTCTTGTTTATGACAATTTGTTAAAGCAAAATACAACACTCCTAATACAAAATTCCCCATTAGAGCCATTAGAACTTCATTAATTATTTATTATTATTATTTTTTGCTCTTAATTATATTCCTTTTTTTTCTATTTTGTTTTTCTTGTTTTTGCACTGTTTTGTTTTTCTTTTTTGCTTTTCACTTTATTTTCCGCCGGCGGTTGGAGAAGGGGTGAGAATTCATTCCATCATCATTACGTTCACACGCGATCACCCAAATTTGTGTCACCCCTTACATTTATGCTTCCTTCGAGCCCTGCCTACATAATTGTGTAGGTAAATTGCTATTATCATTGTGTGACTTTTGGACCAAGCTACACATTTGTGTAGGGTTCAGGAAAATTAAATGTTCAAAAATGTCAACATTCTCCGTGGTAGTAGTTCCAATCTATGTTCATTAATACAATAAGATGGTATGCCTGCCATTGAATAACCACTTTCATTAGGCTAGGGACATTATTTACACCTTTCTGATGTTGACAGATATTTTATCAATTTGTCGGAAACTTCACATTTGAGGAGAATTATTAGAAAATAGAAGCAATATTTGAAATAAGATTCTTTAAGATTTCTCGGCCAATAAAAGAAAAAAATAGAAGGTGCATTAAGGCGTGGAAAAGGAAATTCGAAGTATTCTAAACTGATAATGTGTAATTTCTTGAAACTTACATATACATAACTATTTTTCTAAATTGACTGTTGTGTAATAAAGAAAGTTGAAAAAGTTTTACGAAAAAATCGATTAAAATCCTAAAAATTAGCATTCGGATAATATTTCCAAATGCATACAAGTAAAACTTTTACCATCTTCAATTAGTAAAGCTAATTTTGTATTCAAATGCGATGCACCCATTAAACGAGCATACATACTTCTCGAAATCGATACAAAACCCCTATCAGCAATCCTAACATTTTGTACTTTAATTTTTTTTTTGTATTTCACCTAATCCAAGCACATATATATATACATTTTCCGATTTTCTGTTACTCGTCGAAAATTTGCTATCAACTTTAATTTCGTTTTTCCGTTCTTACCCTCCCCATCTATGGATTTCAGTTCCCCATTCCATCCAGTAATTTAATTTTCTGTTTTTGTTGATATGTTCGCTTTTAACTTTTCTATGTGCTCAGTATTACAGTGTTTTTCGAATTTTTTTTTTTGTTCATACATATTATGTCCTACAACCATTTTGATAGAATCACACAAAACTACCATGTATGACTGTACTAGTTGTATAGCAGAATATTTTATGTGGAGAGTAAAAAAAAACCAACTCGAACAAAATGAAAAGTTCTACAATTTTTTTTATTTGTAAAATGTTTGAATAGATAGAAGAAATTTAAAAAAAAAAAAACCAACAACAACGGAAAATGTATTCTGAAATGATTTTAATTCAAGTTTATTTTATCGAGAAAATGGTTTTTTCATTTTCTTCCTTTTTTCAATTTTTATTTCATTTTATATTGGATGTTTTGGGGTTGAATCACGATAATAAAATAAAAACCGAGTAGAAGTGGGAGAATGAACGAAATGAAAAAGATGAAAACAGGAAAATTAATGGAAAAAGGTATTTTTCAAACATTTTTATTTTTAACAGAGACGAAAAATGTTTTATTTTTTTTTAAACTATTAAATCGTTCTTTAACAGATTTACAATAATAATAAAAACAAAATCAAACATATGTATTATACGGATATATAAATGGTTTTATGAAGTTATCATCTTACATATATAAATATTATATTTAAAATTGATTCTTGGTGTACGTATTTTGTACAAAGTATTTGTTTATTTATAAGATTTTTCTCAACATTCGGTATTTTAGGTTAAATTATTTGTTTAAATAACTATGAAATGTTTAGAAGGATTTCCTCTCTCTCTCGTTCCAGTAAAAGAAATTAATATTTAAATGTTTATACAGACAATTATTTTTTAGAATTTTTATTTTGTTTGTTCGGTTTTAGGCTATCGAATAATTCTAAACACTCCATCGAATAACAAAATATAATACGACAAAAGAGTAAAGTTGTAATTTTATATTTAAGTGCCGCAAGGTGGAAAAATTATTTTTATTATGATAATAGTCATTAAGCATTACGCTCATGCTATTTTCAAAGATGAAAGAAAAATGAATTTTCAATAAAAAGCGATTTACCGATTAGGTACATATTTTAGTGCTTATCATTGTAATATTTATCGAATGTAGAGTACAAAGAGTGGCTTACTAAACTGTGGTCACGAGTTCGGATCTCGCTGCTGGCCAATGATTTATTTAATTAATAATAACATGCTCCGACGGACATGACCACCTTCAATATCCACGAATAATGGGCCCAGCCTTCCCGCGGGCCGCATGTCTCAAGATGGCAGATATATTGCGGTGGCCTTCACACTCATTCCAGTGTGATGGTGAATTTTATTAAATTATTTTCAAGTGATTGAATTTTTATGCGAACTACAACTACAAGCGAATTTATGCGAATATATTAAATTGTTTGATTGATTAGAGCGACGGTGGATGATGGGTCAAATGAAAGGTATCCCTAATTTAATTAAATTTATTAAATAAAATCCAAATTTATTCTTGTTAATGCAAAAATGGAGGTGTGGCCAACACACGACTTTCTTTTACGAACAGCGAATTTTGAGAAATTTTATTATTTTTAATTTTTATTTTTTGTAAACCCTAAACTTTTTAAGATATTTGCAAAATAAATTTTCTGGACCAGGTGAGTGGCCACTTCCGGTTAACCGATTTGGAGTAAAATGCACTGGGACCTCCCAATTTATAAGCAAAGCTTAAATCTGAAGTGTCAGTTCGATTGGTTAAACCATCTGGGCTGTAGAGAGGACAAAGGCTGACATACTGACAGACTGACAGACGGACACCACTTCGAAACCCACTTTTTCGGACTCAGGGGACCTCGAAACAAATATATCTCTAAAAACCAAACACTTGAGGAAGTGCCTCATGTTGCGGTAGTGGATCATCCCATGCAATTTGAAATTGCCAAAGTTGTTGTAGAAATAATTTTGCTGTTACGATTACTGGGCCTAGAAATCCCAGCGGGTCGAATACCTTCGCTACCTCTGATAACACAATTCGCTTTGTTACCGTTCGATTGAGTTCAAGATAATCAACGTTGAATGTGAATACATCTTCGATGGGGTTCAATTTTATACCGAGAGTCTTTATTGTTTGGTTAGTATGAGTTTCGTCTAAACTCAATTATTGTTCTCGATCATCGATTGGAATTTGCTGCAGCAATGCAGTAGAGTTTGATGAAAACTTTCTTAGTTTCATACCTCCCTTTGTTAACATGTCTGGCAGTTGTTGTGTGATTCTGTAAGCTTCTTCTTCAGTTAAGTCATCCATGATATAGGCAGGTAGCTGACAGTTCTCCGATTCGTAAATATGTATTTATTTCAACGTTCGTTGTGCTAAATGCGGTGCCGCCGATGTTCCATACGTTATTGTTCGCATTTCATATGTTTGGATTGGGTTTTCCGTTTGTTTCGCCATAATATTCGTTGGTACCTTCGATGTTCTTTTTTTACCCAAACTTGGCAGTACATTTTTTCGATATCCACCGTGAATACGATATTATGCTTGCGGAATCGTAGCATAATTGAAAATAAATCGTATTGTATAGTTGGACCGGTAAGTAAAACGTCGTTAAGCGAAAGTCCTGATGAATTTTTTGCCGATGCATCGAAGACGATGCGACATTTCGTCGTTGGATTATTGGTTTGTCGTATACGCCATTTTTACATTTTTAGAAAACGTACGTCAAAGTTTAAAGGCCGATTAAAAAATAATTAGCCGATAGATTTTCTTTTTTTTACAAACAGTTATTCTTTGATTTGTATTCTCTAATAATACAGTTGAAACAGACTTCCGACTGAATCAGGACATAAATTGTGTCTTAAAAATCTCAGAATGGGATTGTCGTATACGCCATATAAAAAAAAAAAATTCCTTTCATACACGTACGACAACAGAAATACACGTACGACAGTCCAATTATAACACATTTTGTTATCATTATTATTTTATTAAATAATAAACAAAAACAAGGTTCAAAATTATAAAATACAAAAATTAATTCATTAATTAATCTTGTTATAATAAATATTAGAAACAAGAAGTCTTTCTAGACGAAGTTTAACTAAGCCTTTTACATGGCTAAAATATAAAACGTAATTTATTAATTCACAGCTCGAAATAATTATTTAAATAAAATATAATTCTTTAATGTATTATTCATAAATTCTTTATCACAAAAGATAATCACGAGAGTCCTGTTAGTTTGTCTTAGTTCGATACTAGACATTTTGGCATAATCTCAATTTATTTTGAGTAGTACTTTGTAATATTCCTGATCAACTTGCGGCATAAATGCAAATAAACTTTTAATGTCAGCCACTTTTTCCTTTGATATTGATTTATTTCTGTTCTGAATTGAGTTGATCTTTTGGCAAAATAAATCTTTCGCTGTTGGTAATGTTTTTTTGGTGGCTAGTTTTTTTAATTTAATACTTTGAAATTCTTGTCGAGCGTTTGTTTTAAACTGCAGTTTGAAAATATCATCTTTTTCGAATTTAAGAACTTTTATTTTCATAAACGGCACTTGTGCAAAATTTAAACTGCCGCATTTAATAGAATATGCGGAGAAATCAGATTTTTTCATTTGCATTATTTTTAGTGTTACATTTTTGTATGACATATTCTTAAGTTGCCTTAAAAGCGATAACGGACTAAACATTTCTAAATGTTTCAAATGCCTGTCGATTACGCTATGTACGCAATCAACTTCCTGAATTAATGAATGTCCTGGAGTTAAGAATTTTTGAATTATAGTGCGTATATTTGAACTTGTTTGCAAAAAATATAATAAGGCCGTTGTTAAAATTTTATTTTTGTTTTGTGCAATGCAGGACTCCAAAGGGTTATATATTCTAATTCTGCATTATCAATAACTACTTGCTTCAAAATTTTTATGAATGAGCTAGCAATATCATCGCCTGAGCGTCCACTGTGTGCTTCGTTCCACATAGCGCAGTATGTTATTTTTGGCTTATCAACAACAATGCATGTTGCTGTCATATTATAAACGTTTAGCTTCCGCTTATAATAAAATGCTGATGCGTTCCCTTTCGGTAGGGCAAATATACTTTGTAAATCAATACAAATTACTGCGTGTTTCGGTTCAATGTTTTGCCTATCCAATTGCCTTTCAGCTTTCATAGCCATTTTATCTGCTTGATGTACGTTGTGGTCAGTTATCTGAGCCTCACTCGGATTCTGGCAGTTTTTGAAAATAATACATTTATCGCATTGGTCCTTCTTCGGTTTATAAAATGAAATATTAAATGATTTGAACTGTTTCCGATAAATCGCTTCTTTCACCGGATCGTTTGTGATTTCTCTATACAAAGAATACATTTTAGCGACTGTTAAATTTGAGTCAAAATATTTCCTTTCTGAGCTTGATCTGCAATAGTGCGAATCGATTGTAGAGAAACTACTAATGTGATTCACAACACCTTCGATTTTTGCAGGTGGGATTACTTTTTTAACATTCCTGCCTTTATTGGATGTAATAGGGCAGCCGGTAGCGTTATCGTTCAAATGATTATGAAAATAATAAATTCTTCTCTCACTGACATCAATAGTGTTCAAAAAAAATGTTTTACACACTTGATGTATTCTTTCTTCCAATTGCAAATAAAAGTTGTAAGTATTTTTCTTTTTAGTTGATTCATGTACTCTTCTTCGTTTAACTAATTTTTTTTTTGACAAATTTGCAATAAAATGACGTCTTGTCTTTATCAGATAGTCTCCAAAACGTTGCGTTCAGTTTTAGTCTATCACTGAAAGTAAAATTTTGTCTACATTCGTAAAAGCAAGAATTGTTACAAGGCGGTTTAACATTTCGCGGTCGCATAGTTTTGCCATCAATATTAACGTACTTTTGACCAGTTTCACGTAATTTTTGGCGAACATGCTGCTTCCACAATATTGGATTCCGTTTTTTCTTTTTTGGCAGTGGTGAAGAATTTGAATCACTTTCTAAAAACAATTAATAAAAATTACGCATGACGATTTACAAAAAATAGTATGTAGTATAATTTACCAGATGACTGGTATTCCGAGGGAATATTTCTTAGATTTTCATTCACCACCGGTTCATTTATTTGCGTACTCTTTTCCGCCGGATTTAATGCAAACAAGGTTCTTGACGTTGGAGGTTCACTTCTGTCATTGGTTTCAAATTGAAAATTCGGATCGGCAAAAGAATCGTCACTATCTATAAACCAGCAATTAAGTTGTAATAAATTTTTATTTGTTAAAGATTAATGATAAATACCAAAATAACGTTCTGAAGAACGTGATGAAGCGTCACTACTCATTCTGTTCAGTTTTTATATGCCAGCTTTCAAGATAAACATAAAAATTAATATAAATAAATGAAATAAAAGTAATAGCTAGTTGTAATAAAGAATTTCCTTACCACACGAGACGAGTTAACGACACGTTTATGACTGATGTTTCTATTGTTTTTATTGTTCCTCTTCTACTAATCAATCGCCTTCTTTGTTTTGTTTTATACTTTATTATACACATACACAGAAAAAAATGTAACAAAACCATATAAAAGCCAACCCAATACATTAATTTGCAAAAAATGTCTCTATCGTTTTAATTTAACACTTAGGAACATACGACAAACCAATATTAAGAAAATAGTAACTGCATTGTTCATATAAATTTTTGTCGTACGTGCAAAAATTGGGGTTTACGACAAACCAATACTAAAAACTTCGAAATTTTTGGGATATACGACAAAATCATATTCTATACCTTAGAAACGGTTAAAGGTAAAGCAAAACCGATTACAAAATTGGAAAGAGCGCAACCGTAAACCTATAGATAACTTATTAGCTCAAAAAAGTCAAATTGGCGTTTACGACAAACCAATAATCCAACGACGATTTGGTGGTCGAGCTTGTTGGTTTTATTATGGCGTGGTGCGGTAAATAAAAACTGTTCGATTGGTCAGCGATATCATCAGAAACTGGTTCCTTATGACCCAAGCTAATACATTCAGCCATGAATTTGATGTACTGATTCCTTAAATCTTCGTTACGCTCGAGTCATAGTTCTAAGTACATTAACCTTTTTAACGCTGCTTGTTTTGAGCCACCCAATTTTGAAATATTTTCGTTGAACGGTAGCTCCGCGGCGTAGCGACTAGTGGATGCATCTCTGGAATAAGTTTTGACAAAAATGTTCTCACATTCTTTTTCTTCAGGGTATCGATTTTGGTCGCAAAATGAGGATTGAGGATTGAGAATTTTGTATATGTACACGGCGTATAATATACATTTTGCTATTGTGTGCCGTCAAATATTTTTATTGTATTAGTGTGTTGTCTCATGATGGTAAGCATCAAAAATAAGCTAAGCGGGTGAAATCGGTTCAACTTTTTTGTTGCTTCCGCTCGCCTTGAGTTATTTTTCCCTACCTTTTAACATGAGGAATTCATGTTTTTCTATCTATTGTTGTTGTAAACGAGACATTCATTTTACTTCGTTACCAAAAATCCAAAACAATATACGCAATCAATTGCTCGTGGGGATCTTCAATATAAAAAACAAAAAGCAACATAAATAAATGGTTTTTAATTTTTACATTCTTCGTCGACCACATTCATAATATTTTTAACTTGTTTTTTTTTTTTGAGTTATGTCAGTGAGAATAAACATTTGAAAAATAAAAAAAAACATTTCAGTGTTATCTCATGCGTACGAAAGGAATGTTGTACATATCTTTATTTCCAGTAATTTTCTATAAAATTTAAAACTAATAAAATGGTAAATTGAATTATGATTTAAAGATAAACAAAAATTAGCTAAAAATGGAAAACAAGTCAGAAAAATATTTATAAACTATAATTTTATTAATAATTTTAAATGATGAAAAGACACACGACGTACATCCTTCCTCTCCTGCGTTTGAATTAACACTAAGCCAAAATAACTAATTTACTTCTTATATTTTCCACATTATATTTTATATCCCTCTTTTTCGTATCATTTTATCTCTCTTATTTGCATCATGTAAAACAAAAAACAAAAAAAACCGCCCATCAATTTTTTAGTTTTTTGTTTAACATCGAATAAGAGGGATAATGTGAAAATATAAGTAAATTAGTGATTTTGGGATGGGCAAGTAGGATGTACGTCGTATATCTTTTCATCATTTAAATTTATTAATAAAATTATAGTTTATAAATATTTTTTTGACTTAATTTCCATTTTTAGCTAATTTTGATTTATCTTTAAATCATTATTCAATTTACCATTTTATTAGTTTTAAATTTTACAGAAAATTACTGGAAATAAAAATATGTACAACATTTCTTTCGTACACATGAGATAACACTGAATTGTTTTTTTTTATTTTTCAAATGTTTATTCTCTGTTTTTCTCTATTCTTTGAACACCAATACAATTTACCAATACTATTGCCTTCCGGTAATTCTCAACTCAATCCTCAAATTGCGACCAAAATCGCTACCCTGTGTAAAATGGCCTTGATTTGTGACTGGTTGGAGTTGCCACAGTTGTTTCAATTCTTCTTGAAGCGTAGTATCCGCTAATTCAATCGTAACATTAAGCGCATTGGAATCATTCGAGATACCTTCCATTTTACCTCCAATGATAAAACCGAATGACGTGTTTTGAAGTATTGGTAATCTTTTGTGTAAACGAACCTGCTCCATAAGCAGACATTTATAGTAGCATTCAGCTCCATGGAGCGCGTCGAATTGTTGCTGAATATTAAATTAAGGATCGGCTAATTTTATATGCGAGGGAATTAACCAATTCTTCACACTGTTGCATTTGTGTGGAAGTTTGCATGTAATGTTCGGTACGACCATAAATTGAAGATGTTTTGAGTATGATGTTAATCGTGAGGCTATTGTTGTGGACACAGCTGATTGCACGACCTCTGTTATTCCGCTGACACCTTTAATCTTCGTTTTGCTAGACTGATGCGATATAGTTTTAGTTTGTCAACCATCTCTTGCGTAAGAAAATTGGATTGCGCGGCTCCATGTAACAAAGCTCGACACGGATGTACCCTTCCGCAAGAATCCTGAATGTTCACTATCGCAGTTGACAACCAAATGTAACCTTCCGGTTGCGCACCTTCCAATGCTACACATACTTCTCTGATTGCAATTTCCTCAGTCAAATGCGCAGTTAACGCCGTTTGACCTGACGAATCTGCCTGTAACGAGATATTAGACATATGATTAGAAATATTTGAATTCGCAGAATACGACTGCGTTTTTTCGAAGTGTGGATGGAGCAATGTGTGATGCCTTTGTCGACAAACATTGCACAATCGCGACCGACACGTCTTTACGGAATGGCCCGAACGTAAGCAATTGATGCATAAATTTAATTGGTTGACTTTTTTAATTCGCTCCGAAACGCTGAGTTGAATAAACTGCAAGCACTGCGACGCGTAATGTAATTTGGACTCACACAGACTACAATATACATTAGTTGGTGTTGTAGCAGTTGCGAACACTCGGATGGATCCTCTGGAGTAATTTTTAATGAATGACTTATTTTATTCCTTATTTAACGATATAGCTGTTGATTTCGGTGTTGTTATGGACTGAGATGGCTTTGATTCAATTGCGTCCAATACTCGAACACGATTGTTTAAAAAATTCAGCATTTTTACCCACGTTGGAATTTCGTTTATTTCAATAGACATTTCCCACAATGTCTTCGTTTCTCCGATTATACGTGCTGAAATTATACTGACAATAATGATGTCCCAATAATTAACAGTTTGTTTCAATGTTTTGAGCGCTGTCAAATGATTAACAGAATTATCTATCAATTTATGCAGCTCCGCTGATGTTTCAGACCTCATTGTACGGAGATTGAGTTTACATGTTTGTCTATGATCAATCGAGCATTATCATACCGATTAAAAAGTGCACTCCATGCCTGTTTGTAACCCTGTTCTGACAAGTCGATGTTATCCACAAGCTTACGAGCATCGCCACTCAAATTACCCACCAGATAGTGGAAAGGCTGAATATCCGATAAAATTCTTTCTTCATTTATCAGCGATTTGAAAATGTCTCGAAATGAAACCCATTCATCATATTTTCCGGTAAATGTCGGTAACTGTATCTGCATCCTTTTTGTGCCATCTGATGTGTTCGTTCTCAATAACTCTGGCGATGATGTGTTGGGTTTTTTGAGCTCGTTTATTTTTGATTGCAACCTCGATTTCACTTCAATGAATGCGGCTTCGAAACTATCGTAATATATTTCGTGTTCGTGATTGTAATCCGTTAATTCAAGAATTTCGGTATTTATATCGATAAACTTTTCATAGATCTCCGATACGATCTCCAACCGAGTCGAAAATTCATCCGAATTTGCTTGCTTTTCGTTTAACAAGCTTTTTGTTTTGTTAATCGTTGTTTTACATACCCGCCTTTGGATACGAGCGCGTTTATACGATCTTCAATGTCGCTCATTTTTAATAATTAATTTTTAATTACAAATCGCTTCTTATTCCTCGAGACGATATGGTGATGCAGAATGATGCACTGTTGGAACGTGATGGAATAAAGCGCTTGCGATTTGCGTTGTACGATAACGAGATGATATTGCGATTTCGATAATATTCACAACTACACAAAATCCGGCTCGAAGAACCAAAATGTTCGAGCTTCGAGACGATATTATTTGTGGACTGTATTATTATAATTTTTTTTTCTAGGGATGATTAACACATTTAATATATAATCGTGTTTTTTCTTTTCTTTATTTTTTCAAACTAATTTTTATCTCACATTAAGAACCTTTGTTTTATCGACTACTTAGTGTGAAGCACATATTAAAAAGAACTCTCGTAATTTCGATAGATGGCAGAACTCAACCGGTAACTTTTAGTATATTTGACAGTACAGCGGTTGACAGACGAGCTTTGTTATAATATGTCGAATATGTGTAAGTGATTTTCCGAATTCCCTTAAGAAAATCCTAAGGTGCGGCCAATAAAATATTGCATATTCTAAGTTGTCATAAGGTTTTCGCTATTCGTTTAGGACAACTATTTTTGCCATAATCTCATATTTGAAGATCCATTTTGTTTTCAAAATTGACATTTGTATTTTGTATTGTTTTGGCAAATTATCATGGAAAGATTAACCGTTGCACATCGTATAGAAACCGACCTTCAGAGCCTGCTGCTCGTAATTTAATCATTAAATTTTAGTGAAGGTAGTGTTTTGTGACGTGAATAAATGTAAAAACCTGCACATATTCCTGAAAATTTCCAATCGATTGCAACGCCATTCTCAAGAATCTGGATTTTCTTATGACACTGTACGGTATATTCTCCGTAAAGATTTGCATGAAGGCATTAAAATTCAGTTGTCTCAAGCACTCAAGCGAAATGACCGTTTAGTACTTAGGTGCCCAAGACACTGTTATTTTCGTTGAAACCATTGAAGCAGGGATTTTCTTTATTGAAAAGCTGTTATTTTACTGCACCCAAATAATCGATGGCACTATTCAGGACTACTTGAGCTGTAATACTTGAATTCGCCTTTGGTTGTGGGTTCAATCGTTTAACTTTGGTTCGCATGTATTTAGAACCATCGATTTTCTTGCCAAAAAACACAAGGAATTGTTGGGAACTCATACTCACTAGATGCCTGTGCCAGTTTACTTGATATTTTAGATGGTTTAAAAAGTTTCCGCTATTTGGACAATAGATGCCAGTAATGTTATATATTTCATTTTTTTGAAATTCATAAGACGAGTTATTTGCCCTTTAAGCTAAGCACCGATTTTTTTAAGTTATCTAAGACCAGCAGATATTCTTTCAAGTGTTTCGGTTTAATCGTTTGGTTTACAGATGAATTTTGTTTAAATTTCGGATTTATAAATCCTGCTCGAAGGATCTTAAAATGATCAGATAATTATCGTTCATGCGGTGCGATTACTGCGATTTCATTCCAAGAATGGTACAGATGTCGTTAATATATTTTGATTTCAGCTTAATCATTTGTCTACAAACTGGACTTATTAGTTCTACAGCGTGGCATCGAAATATATTGTTAAGTACTAAAACTTCTGTAATCGTTGAACTTGATTATCGTCGGCAGCATCATCATCACCTTCATTCACATTACCTTCATCCTTATCGTCATCCAACCGGAATTCGATTTAAAAAAAGAAAAAAAGCTGGGGTAATAGTATAAACAAAGAAAGATTACCTGTTGTCACAAATGGAACTGGGCCATCAGCAAATACACGGTCAAAAGACACAATTATTGATAAAACCTTTACCATTGATGCAAGTAACAGTACCAATAAGTTAGTAGCTGATATATCGTCGCAGTCAAAATGCAACAATTACAGAAACAATAATAATAATATTATTGGAAATAATGTTATTATTGGGTCATCAGTTGTAGTTGATAATGTCATTGGCAGCTGATGCAAGAATATGGTTCTTCATTTCCCGCCTTCGGAATTCAACAACGGAAGCTGAAATTATGAAGTATATCAAGGGTAAATTTAATATTCACGATTTTCGTTGCCTTAAACTAAAGCATCGGTTTGAAATGGAGTATGCTTCATTTAAAGTGAACACTTCAGCAAACATGGTGGATAGATTGTTGGACGGAAATATGTGGCCAGTGGGGGTACTGGTTAAAGAATTTGTGAATCCGGATATTTATCGCCAATTTTTTCAACGGAGCCGTAGCATACAGTCTCCGGTTTAGTAAATTACGAAAAAATTATTAATAATAATGACAGTAATAATAAAACTAATAATAATAATAATAATAACGATAATACGAGTATTTATAATAATGATGCTAATAATGGTGACGAAGAAGTGGGTAATTATATGACTAACGATAAATATTGGTTTAATATATATTACCATAACACGGGTGGAATGCGCACAAAAGTGGATACATTTTTTACATCGGTTATGGAAGAAGATTATGACATCATAGTCATAACTGAGACATGGCTGGTTCCTGCTATAAAGAATGAAGAATTCTTTCCTGCCTATTATATAGTTTTCCGCAGAGATCGGCACGAAACTGGGGAGTGTCTGGATGTTGGTGGTGGTCTACTAATAGCTGTAATAAATCAGTATAAATGTCTACAAATTAATATTGCATCCGGTGATATTGAAATCCTTTTAGTAAAGATAAAAATGGCGAAAGGAAATCTTTTCGTTTGTGCTACGTATGTTCCCGGGAAATCTACAAGTGAATTCCTTAAGGAATTTATCGATATAATTGGAAATAAGATTCATCCCAAAATGGAAGAAAATGATAGTTTGTGCATCGTGGGTGATTTTAACTTTCCAAATTTAAATTGGAAACGAATTGACGGAATGCTTACACCGTTTGGTAACACTGCCAATACTTCTTTCGTGATAGATTCATTTTTTGAAATGGGTCTAAGGCAACATAACGAAGTGCACAATCAAAATGGCTCACTTTTGGATCTTGTTTTCACTGACGATAATTTACATCCATCAGTGCAATCTTGTGAAGACCCTCGCTCATCAAGTATTCATCATACGCCGTTGTTAATTAAGTTAAGTTTTCAATGTTTCGACGATTATGTTCCAAATGATAATATTTTAATCTTTGATTTTAGAAATGGTGATTATGACTCTCTAAATGGATTTCTTGAAAGTATTTCCTGCGATTTCATTTGTAATGAGAAGGATATTGAAATTATGACTAGCTGGTTTTACGAAATTTTGTATGTGGGGATGGATCTATTCATTCCAAAAATTGTCAACAAACACAATTCGTATCGTGAAAAGTGGTTCAACAAAAAACTTTGTTATTTATATAACCGTAAAACCAAGGCACACAAACTGTATAAAAAGACGAACACATCAGCTGATTATGCATTGTATTCTCACCTTCGGTATGAGTTTAAGGTTTTGAATCAATTTATATATGGTAATTATTTGTTAGAAATTGAATCTGGTATCAAGTCCAATCCATCGTGTTTCTGGCGTTATTTTAACTCTAAAAGAAATTCTGTTGGTTATCCTTTACCCATGAGTTATAATGATAGGCAAGCTCATGATCTAAATGCTGTTTGTGAATTATTTGCAACGTTTTTCAAATCCGTTTATTCAGTCGCAAATGTTTTAACATCTCCCAGTGACCAAGTCTTGGTCAATAATCATATTCACGGTATTTCTTCTTTTACGGGGGAACAAATCAAAATGGCTTTAGTTGGAATTAATAGTAAAATTTCTATGGGCCCTGATGGTATTCCCTCACTACTGTTAAATAATTGCGCCGAAGCCTTAAGTGGCCATTTAGCACATTTATTTAATTACAGCAAGGTATTTTTCCCCAGTGCTGGAAGCCCTCGTATGTAATTCCAGTATTTAAATCGGGACCTAAAAATTCGTTGAGAATTATAGAGCAATAGCTATATTATCTGTTATCCCTAAACTTTTTGAAAAACTGGTAAAGGATTGTATTTATCTTAATATTAAAAACCTTATTGTTCCCCAACAGCAAGGTTTTTTTTTTCTGGTAGATCAACGACAAGCAATCTTGCGGTATTTGTTAATGATGCGATATGCTGTTTGGAAAAAGGTGCCCAAGTTGACACTATCTATACAGATTTCAGTAAGGCCTTTGACAAAATTAATCACAAATTATTAATTGATAAATTGATTAAAGTGAATTCTAATTTTATTCCTATAAAATGGTTATCATCTTATTTGTCGCAAAGGTCTCAACTAGTACGTATTGGTCAAAATTATTCTGAGAAGTTTACAGTCTCATCTGGTGTTCCTCAGGGTAGCCATTTAGGTCCATTATTATTTATTCTATTTGTTAATGATATTGTTACATGTTTTAAGTTTTATAAATGTCTGTTATATGCAGATGACCTTAAAATTTACGCTACTATCCGAAATGGTGCAGACGTTTTATTGGTACAACAGGACCTTAATCGGTTTAGTGATTGGACTACCGAAAATCGTTTAGCTATCAATATCTCCAAATGTAAAACAATGTCATTTGCACGAATTAAGATATTAATTGTAGCTCCGTACAGTTTACAAAACGTGGAAATAGATAGAGTTACTCGGTTTATTGATTTAGGTCTTTTGTTTACAGATAACCTAAGTTTTACTAAACATATAGAAATGATTGTAGCTAGAGCCGGCTCGATGCTCGGTTTCATAAAGAGACATGCTCGTCAATTTTCTGACTCATATACTCTCAAGACATTATATACCGCTTTTGTTAGGTCTATTTTGGAATACGCTGTAGTTATCTGGAATTCTGGTTATAAAATCTTTAGTGATCGTATAGAGCGGATTCAAAAAAAGTTCTTAATATTTGCCCTCCGAAGACTTCCAAGGTCAACTTCAGGATTTAGTTTACCTTCTTATGCCGGTCGTTGTACACTTTTGAACATTCGTAGTCTTGAATTCAGAAGAGAGATGATTCATGCAGTATTTGCTCGGGGTGTATTTTGTGCTAAGATTGATTGCCCGGTATTGCTTGACTTATATTCATTTTACGTTCCTAAGAGAATTCTTCGTCCACGACAGTTAAGACTGAGTATTGCTTTTCATTGTACGAATTATGGAATTGATGAACCGGTCGCGTGTACGTCAAAATATTTAACCAATATTCAGAACTTTTCGGTTTTAACATTTTAAGGAATCTTTTTAAGAGTCGTATTCGAAATAATAATTTGTAACTCTATTTTATATCAAAATTATTGGTATTGTAACTTACGCCTGTTCCGCCACATTAAACTCAACATTACCAAAGGGCTATACGGGCGTTAGGAAATAAGCTAAACCAGAGTGTTCCGCATTAAATCGTTTAAGAATCAATGGTATATCAATTAATTTTTTACTTGCTAGATATCGATCCGATAAAGTAAACACCACAACAACAATAAAATATGTTATTCATTAAATTGCTTCTCCTTTTGTTGTTATTCACAACACACTATTTATACAGCACGATTTTGTTATTTAATATTGCTTATATTTATATAATTCATTAAATCAATCTATGTAAAAATCTACTTCTACGGGTGATTAATTTAGTATTAATTGAATTTCTTGAAAAAAATAAAATCTTATAGTAAGACACGAAGGTGATAATTTTTAATAAACAAAACCATTGTTTTTTGAATATTTGTTTATTTTAAATATAAATCTATAATACTCTATTTCTTAACTAAAGTAAATTTTAATTCCCAAAATTGTAGTTTTATTCAATATCAGATACTGAATAAAACCACCCCAAAATTAATAATTTGGATTAAAAATCCAATTAAATAATGTAATAATTATTACAGCTTACGCTTTACATATTTAGTGATGTTTTGAAACATAAATTAGATACTGTAGGCTGTGTGCCCTTGTATCTTACCATCTAATATATATCTTAATAAAGAAAATAACAGTAATAAAATTTAAAACACAATTACTTCTCCAGAAGAATTGGAAAAATCTATTGTACCAATTTTTCTTCCTATTTATATTCTGTCGTCGCACACTTAAACGAATAACATAACAATATATGCTGTATTATGGTATTATTATTTTTATAGTACACAGGGGTTAGTCAATTTAATACCCTCTAACTCCTATACGTATAGCAAACGTACGAGTACATTGTATGTAAGTATATACAATATACATACATACGAAAATATACCATATATCCCTCGCTTAGCTTTTTTCTTTTGTTTTTCCAAGCAGATTTTCTATTTTTCCAGCTAAATATAATATTAAAAAACCAAAAAAAATAAGTTGTACATTATAGAATTTTATTATTGTTGTTAAATTTTTCTATTTACCAAATAAAATAAAATATTTCGTTTTTCCACAAATTTCAACTTTATAAATATTATGTATCTGTTGGCCTTTTGTATTGTTTGCGGTTTTTAAGAGAGAAATTTTGCAGCAAAATATTACAAAATACCAAAATTTTTAATTTTGCCCATTTTGTCTAGTCAATTTCGATAAAATCTGGCACGTATTCAAGTTTTCTTTCTTATTGTTCATTTTTTCCAATCTAATTTTGGTTTTGCAGTAAGACTCCAATTCTAAATCATGACATTAGTCATTGGTAGTTGTAATTTTTGTCTAGCATCCCGTTTTATTAAAATATTTAAAAAAAAAATGCTGAGAATTTAGCACATTCAACAATTTTCCATCATTTAAAACCTGTAAGCGTTATAAACCAATAAGAGTTGAATTCGTGTTGAGAGGATAATATTATTAACTTATCTCTTATTATGGAGAATAACTGCGGCTATATATTATTGTGGAACTAATTAAATATGATCTAATTAAATAAAAGGGAGAACAAATCACATTCAAAAACACTTATAGTCTTATTCGGATCTTAAAAAAAAAAATTGTTTTAATAGTTTTGCGGAGCCTTCAGTGATGTAATTCTAAAAATTATAAAAAGTTTGATGGGTCGCATTTATTTTACATAGTAATCCTAAATAAAATAATAAATAATGATTAGAATGTACTATATTTCAGTTTCAATACACAAAACATTCAAAATGATTATGATTTTATGTTATTGCAAACATATTTCATGTGTAAATTAATAGATGAAAAAAAAAAATTGCACGCCTATGAAAACATCGTCTTTGGAAAACTTTTGCCACGAACTAAGGAACCTATGTATTTTTTCTGCGCGTGAACTGTCAGAATTCCAGCGAGAATAGAATACTACTGTATTGTTTCTGATGTATTTGTTAAAATAAACATTCTCTTCCAGCAACGTAAGAACGAATCAATTTATGAATTCGGATTTTTTTATGATAAAAATAATGAAAGTTAATTTACTGTACATTTAAAGGCATACACATGTATTTCGGACATACCCAGAATAATTCTGTATAACTCTCTGCCGTCAATTTATTTTACACTCTAAAGCTATTAAGTATGTTGGAGCTAAAACAAGTTTCTATCTATTTCGTTGTATAACCATTTTTGTTGTATAACAATTAGGTTTATCCGACTTCTCAATTTTTGTTTTTTGGATAAAGTTCGCGGCATGATTCGTATGTTCTCTTTTCGTAATCAATGACAACTGACCAAAACAGACGGTATGTCAGGTAATGTATATACAATACTGATTTGGTCGGGACCACTGTCGGCCCGACAAGTCATACAGTGTGTAGGGCCCTTAATGTTAGACTATTTAAAACTGAAATGGGTTGAACAGCAATCAAAATGGCATTCGGTATTTCCATCTTTGGCTTTTAAGGATTAGCCCCATTTATAGATTTCTAAGAAAATCGAAAGAATTTAAATTATTACGGAGCATCCAACATTATATGAGGAACGTCAGAATTGACTGATATAATTCGTTACTCAGTGCTTCATTCGAGTAACACAAACAAACAAAATTCAGACAATAAAAAATCAGAATTAGTGTTAATTATCTTTTGTGCCTCTTTCTCGCATAGTTTTACATTTTCTATGTATCCCAACAAACAACGCGCACGGAAAACCGTACGTTTTCAGTTCCAAAATCGCACGGCGTACTCGGAAACGCACGCTTTCAGTGCACGGAATTCCTTGTACTTGGCCGAAGGAAACTGTCACTTTTTTCCATATGCTTCCCCATAGTAGTGCGTGCGAATTTCCCGTACGCACTGCTTCCTCTTTCAAAATCAATTTATCACAATATTCTGAACGAATTCAGTACCCAAAATCGTGCGTTTGCAGCGCGATACTGGCAACTAATACCATGCGCCTTCCGTAAAATTAATATTTAAAAAAAAAGTAAAAGTGAAAGCCTTCTATAATAAATATTTTATTTCAGTTAAAACACAAAATTTATCACATAAAAGAAATGACTTCAGTCTAGTATAATTATTATATCTTACACATAATTAATTATGCATTTATTTATTATATATAGTAACTTAAGTATAAAATATAACTTGAATTATTTAATAAGTTGAACTATAAGATAATAAGGTTATAACAAATAAGTTATTTTTAATACATTTTTAAAAATAAATGTAATAATGTATATTTTATCTCTGTTGAAGAAATTGGCCGCAACCAATTAAAAAATAATTCATTTATAGGAACAACTAAGACTTAATACAATCAATCAATCAATATCTTAAACTTAAAAATTAGTTTGTATAGTATATACTAGATGTATAACTTACATAAATTAAAAAAGACTTCATGTCTAATGCAGTTAATATACCTTAAAACTAATATTAGTAAAGAACTATAATCGCAGTTGCTTATTTTTTTGTTTCCGAACTCTGTCTTTAGCTCGCTGAAACCATTTTTTAATAAGCGTGGTGACATCTTCTTCAGAGGCATTTGAAAATTTCTCAGCAGCAGATTCTTTGTACGTAAGTGTGTAATTTGTTATAAAAATATAATGTAATTGGAACATGTATGAAGAAATTTACCTTTGAGTATTTTCATTATCAGAAATTTTTTAATCATCACATTATTCTGTAGACCAAACCATGAAAACTTCATTGCTACTTGGTCAGTTATAATTTTATTTAAGCAGGTACTAATAAACTCTGTCATATCATTTTGTTTAACATGGTTAAAAGTGTTTTTCTGAAAAGGCCAATTTAGCATTCAACTTTAGCGTCTTAGTCAATTTAGCATTCAACTTTAGCGTTTAAATGAAATGCTGACCGATGGTAAAGTAGTTCCAAATTTACTTAAACTTACTATGTAATTACTAAGTATTTTTCAACCTTAGGATCCTCTTTACATTTTCGTTCTAGGTCTTCAAATTCAGCCGCAGAATTAGTAGGTAAACGAATATCCTAAGGATCTTCACCATTTTCTAATGACATATTTGATTGTTTCGATTCATTGAACGGTCCGAAGAACAATAAGTTGCCTCATTATGGTTCGTTGATTTTTTATGATTTCCAAATTTTGCTCTTCCATTTTTTGAAGCCTATAGTTGATTTTTTTCATTGGGCTTGTTCTTAATGCTAAAAAATACATTAAGCAATTTTACAAATAAAATCAATTAAAAAATTAACTTACTACAATGTTCTTTATTTTCTGTACCTGACACTTCTAAATATTCAGCTGTGAATGTAGTTGGTAAAACATCACGAATTTTAAAAAAATGTTGATAACCTAATTCCGAATCGGAGTATGAGGGACTTTCAGTGGCATCTTTTTCTCTGCTATCTGTGACAGACTCTTCTTGAACTAAAACGTGAAGTAAATTATTTGAAAATATTTATATACTCGTACATATCGAACAACTTACTTTTCCTTTTAAATTGAAAAATTGTTGGGCTGTGTGATTCCATAATTAAAATTAATTGCCGAAATTATCCTATAGTAAACGTAAATAAAGCGTTGTTGAATCCCTTTTTAAAGCCATTATTTTAAATTTAATTGCTGATATTTTATATTTGTTTAACTCTGGTTCTAGCAGTTCATTAGTTGAACAGGAAATATGTAAATTGCTTGACGAAAATGGTTTATTAAAAAAGTCCACTCTATTCATTACAAAATTGCCCTTTATATAAACATCTAAATTGACTTGCAATATTTCTTTAATTACAAAAACTTTGGTTTCTACAAAGCAATAATTATTAGGCCATTTCACTGAATAGTGACAATCCTTAAACTGTAGGTCTCGGTATGAGAATTCATCTACATTATAATTTAAAATTGCGTATGGAATTTGATCATCATTTTGTGCAGCTGATACATGCCTACTAACTTCGTACAATCTGTTGCTGAGTTGTTGAAGCGGTTGACTGTGTTTTTTAATGTGTTTTTTTAAATGTTGTAAACAGTTTTCAATTTTGAAAGCGCTGAATTGGTCAAGAGGTCCAAACTTTACCACGTCGTCAGCCAAATGAATCAAATTGTGTATATTATACCCAACTGAACTTGGGCCATATATCACCGGAAAATCTACAACGTATTTTCGTAGCATTCTGGTACCACATGAATTATTAAGAATGCATTGTTCGGAATCGCATAGTATTCTTATTGAACAAGCCAATAGTATAAAGTGATTGTAATAATCATCCTGCAAAATGCCCTTTAATAATATTGGGTCTGTTTAGCATAACAACAACCGAAGTTCCGTCGCCTTCCATCTATCAATTTCTGTGAAAGTTCTAGGTTTTCTCGAAAATTCCTTTAGTATGCTATGCTTAATCACTTTGATGCGTTCATCGAGGATTGCTATATGATAGTTCGTTAAGGAATATTTTCTTTTTTTTTATTTTCACCCATGACTTTATATTTTGTCGCATTACTCTGAGTAGTACGCAGTGCATGTAGTCCACTGGTATCTGTAATACACAGCCTACATTAATTCGTTCTATAGCAATTGGCTCAAATATTTTGTGATATTCTAACTGGTTTCTGCTAGAAAAATTTTCATCTGTTCTCAGTGGTGTGTTTATATCTAAAAAGCACATCCGTCTATTTATGTACTCGCCTTTGACTTGACATTTAGTGCAACCGTAATAACCGTTGTGTCCTTTAACACCGAGAATCATGGATTTAGCAGGTGCGTCGCAAACAATTGCCCGTAATCCGATATAAATTGCGTTATTGTTATACATAACACCTTCCGATTTTAACACATCCATTTCACTAACAAATTGTTCTAAAAATACGTCGGAGCAAAACGGCTTTTTATAACCATGGTACGCACCGATTACAAAAACTTCCTTTTTACCTAAAACTACAACGTTTCCTAATATAGGCCATAATTGACTCAATGAACTTCTTGATAATGGAAGTCCGTCTACACCAATATCAATATTCACCGCTTTTAAATATTTATTTTCATTTTGCTGCAAAAAATTTGTTAGGTACTTTGTGATACCAAAATGTCTGTAGCACCCGCTTCCCATACCAATTACGTTAGTTTGTTTTGGTGTTCTTTTCAAAGTACGAACATCTCTTGGTAAATTCGGATGGAGTTTCCTTAGTATGCTCAACAAAGTATATGCAGATTCATTTGTAATTTTGTATTTCACAAACCATTCAGCCAAATCGTTTTCCAAAGTATCCTCCGATTCATTAGGAACTTTGAAACTATCGATACTATGTTTCGATGAAAATACATCACTAACATCACCAATATCAATATTATTTTCAAGCAAACTTTCTAAATATTCATCAGCCGTTTTACTTTCTTCAAAAATATTTACATTAATATTTTCCTTACTCAAATTCACAATTCTACTTGTTGTTGATTGGCTATCTTGATTATTTTTTTTAGATTGAAGTCCGTACGACACCAAAATATCTAGTACCTCTTTAATTTTTCATAAATTATTTCTTTTCAACATTTTTAGAACAATTGTTTTTATTAAACAATCATTAAACACAATAAAAATTAAGTAAAATAGATTTTATTTACCTGTTTACTTTAAAAAAAATGTCGCGTTTGCAGACAAAGGATTGAAAATGAAATATGTACGCCATATGGTTTGACACATGTGGAACTGAAACCTCCCAACATACTGTGTGTACGGAAAGCGGACCTTTTTTTACTTCTCAAATTCATCGCGCTGTGCGCAAACTCCAAAATGGATATCCACACACACTCGCATTTGTTTTATGTAAATGTATAGCAAAATGGGTATGGAAAACCGTGCGTAAATTGCACTGCGCTGGGTACGTACCCAGAAATGTTTGATGGGTATGTTCTATATATCCTACTGTCTCTCCACTCAACCTCTTCGGCCCTAATAGCGTGATGTTATTTAAGTGGCGTCTAATATTAATTAGCTATTATGATTTATATAAGACCTTTAATAACAAGAGAATTTATTACTCAGGAATAATAGCAACATGTCCCTGAAATTCTAATCAATAAAATATAATAATAATCCTCTTCTTCTACCAAAAGTTAAACAAACTGCTTATTACTAAACGTATCTTTGTACAAAATTTCGACCATAACTATCGATATTTGTGAGAATAGGAGGTAAAAGAGAAATAACAAAAATTTATGACGACATTTTTTCAATCGATGTTTTGTAGTGCAGGGGTCAATTCTCGTTAAATCCTCTCATTGGTCAATCCTCATGAAGTCTTTTGCATTTATAACATTTCACACAACGACAATAAGCGATTCTCGATGTCCAAATGAAAAATAATCGTGAAAAAACGCTGAATATGTTGTTTTCATAGTAAGCTACACTGTGAACAGACATTTTATCGAGTTTCATATAGATTTCCGCTAGATGATACAGCAATTGGTTTAAACATTAGGTAATTTTGTTGTGTTTGTATAGTTCGTGTTTTATCAAGAACACTATAGTTGTCTCATGACTACAAAACCAAAATAGAGAAAACAACACCAAAATAAAAATAACAGAATCTTAGATACTAAACCACCAACACACATTGAAGGTAAATATTTTTCTACAATCTTCCATGTCCGTAGCATGAGACGTATTATGTTTTCATTATATTATTATATAGAAATAATACCCTTATAGCGAACATACAGACATTCCTGTTCTATGTGACGACTATACCAAAACCAACAAAAATGTCTCTCTGTTTTTGTTGTTGTTTAAATATTATATGACAAAAACCAAAAATAAATAGTACATTTTCTTGATAGGATCTGTGTAAAAAGCGAACGAGACGGCCTGTATAAACATTTTTGTTGGTTTTGCTTTGTATCAAGCTTCAAGAATATATTTGTGTCGATTGTACATAAAATAAAACACAAGAACACATTCAAGTAAGCGTATAAATAAAATCAGATATGAAATTAACTACGACGTATATGAAATTAAGTTAAAATCAATTTAATTAAATTCCATGTACAGCCACACCAAAGTTAAAATCATGCACATAATCAAGAAATCAAGAATTTTGATTTATTTATCTGTAAATATAAAACATTGCCTGGTAAATGCATCCCGTGAATTGCATTTTTTAAAATTAAACTTTAATTATTATTTCTCTTACACTTTAATTATTATTTCACTAAAATTGAATTGAATAGAGTTAAAATTATAATTAAAATGTATATAATACACATATGTATATAAAGCATATACATAACAATAGATAAATAAAACAGAAAAAAACAAACAAACAAAAAAATAAAAATAAAATAAAATAAATTTTTGAAAAGGATAGAAAAAACACGTCTATCCACATTTGCTCCCTCAGTACGTTTTTATCAACATTAAATGAACAAAAAAAAAAAAAAAAAGGAAGAGTTAATCCAACTAGTACTCTCAAGGTGGATGATGTGTAAACATGGCGTGTGTGTATTATGTGTACAGTTCGCAGGGAAGGAACAAGAAATGACCTTTTATTTACTATAATAATTTAATAATCGTAATAGATAAAATACATATTCATAATTGAATCTCTCAGAGTGGACTATTTCGAGATATTTCAGACGAAGTATTGAGGGGACTAAAGGTTTTGGGCGAACAAACTGAATCACGCGATCCGTGGTTGATTCATATTTTGGTAAGCAAGCTAGACCAGACTACTAAACACGATTGGACTCAACCTAGTTATGGAATCGATTTCCCAACAATTAACAATTTTTTTGACTTTCTGAATAAACAAAGCGACACATTAGAAAGCTTCGTTTATCTCCGAATCTTGTGCTCAGCGACTTGCATTGCCACGAAAAAATGCGAATGTATTCATAAAAGGTCTCACACCTGCAGTGAATCGACGAGAGGCATGATGAGGATCGAAGCGGTATCACTATATTCCAAAGCCGAAACACTTAAAATCGATATTCTTGTGTTACGCAAACTTACCAGCTGTCTACCAACTTGTGAAATAAATGCAGACAATTTCCAGAAAATTCATAATTTACAATTGGCAGATTCACAATTTTGTAAGCCTGCAGCAGAAGATTTAATAATTGGAGAAGGCCGTATTGACAATTTGGAAGATAATTTGATTGCGCAAAATTCAATGTTTGGATGGCTTTTATCAGGTGAAGCAACTAAAAAAGAAACCGAGAATTACCAAATGAGTCTTAATTTTCACATCGGCATTAACGTCGACGAAACCTTAAAAAAGTTTTGGGAATTAGAAGAAATTCCCGCATGGAATCCATATTCCAAAGAAGAGAGCGACTGTAAAGAACATTTCAAAAACAATTTCAGCGGCACATCAGTGGTAAATACATAGTGAAATTACCATTCAAAAAATCGCCTTCAGCAATGGGGAATTCAATAGGCATCGCGAGAACAAGATTCTTTAACCTGGAGCAGAAATTGAACCGTGATACTGCATTAAAAACTGAATACGCCAAAGTCATACAAGAATACATTACATTGGGACATTTACTAGAAATACCCACCATTACGAAGGACGTTCAAGAAAATCAAGCTACTACTTGCCACATCACGCCGTCACAAAAATTGAGAGGACGACTGTTCAGGATCTTCACCTAAAAAGAAAAATTTGTAAATATTTTGAATGATAATTTCATAAAATATGTAACAACTTATCTTGGTGTTGCACAGCAATTATATTTATTCACTATATTTATGTTGTATAATTCTGAAATCAATTTAAATTATTGCTGTTAATTTATTGTATTGCATATATATATTATTTATAACTTATTTATTTTATAATTTAAAAGCGAAAACTTACCCGGTATTATCATTTCAGCTGATTTTCACATAAATTATTTGTTTACAAATTAGCTTTTGACATTTGTTCAATTGTTAGAAATTTATTCTATGTTTTTTAAGAAAGTTTTATAAAGATCGATCACTGCCATCTATCATTAAACATTTAATTATCTAACGTCTAATAGATAGTGCTGGTGTAGAATATACTATTTTTGTACGTACTATTTTGAAATGATATTGCCGCCCTTTTTTAGTAAATTCGCGCTTTTTCAATTTTTTTATAACGCTTAATCATTATTTTCTCGTTCACTTTGATTTTGAACATTGAGCTGTGTGCACCAAGAGATCGAATAAAGAAAAAAAAATATTAAAAGGAAAAAGTTGTTTGTGCTAATAAAATTATAAATTTAATAAAACAAGTGTTTTCATATTTGTGGTAAAGAGATTTTTTTGAACGTTTTTATTGCTACAACGACCACGAAGCTACGCCTTGTTTTTGATGAGTCTAGTAAGACGACTAACGGGAATTGCATCAACGATATGCTGCAGCCCACCCTATGGGCAACTCTGATGAACTTTCTGTACAATAAGATTGCACTTACAGCCGATATTGAGAAAATGTACCGGCAAGTGATGGTAGCTGATGAATACCAAGATTTTCAGCGAATCATTTGGCGAGAGAGTTTAAGCGACCCACTGTGACTTTTGGGATGTCCAGTTTCATCGTTATTAGCCATTCGATTACTACAACATGCTGCGTACGATTTCGAAAAGGAACACCCAATCATCGCAAACGAGATTATAAGCAAATTCTATATAGATGATTACATATCTGGAGCAAACACAGTGGTGGAAGCAAAATATTTAAAGCAAAAATTGTCTGATATTCTTTCCCAAAGAGGATTCAACTTGCGCAAGTGGAAATCCAACGCTCATGAATTATTGGATCAACCCTTGGATGAAGAGAAGTCATTGGTTCCTTTTGAAGAAGCTAATTCATCCACACAAATCTTAGGTTTTCAATGGGACTCAAATAATGACCTACTATCTACTTTAATATCGAATGCTTCCAAAGTTTTTGATCCTTTTGGACTGCTTTCCCCTTCGATAGTGATGGCCAGAATTCTGTACCAGAAATTATGGCTAAATTGCGATAGTGTGAAAACAGCTTAAGGGAGAACTTCCACAATTTGAGCAGCTCAAACTAAAAAGACATGCCAACGGGAAAGAAATACAACTGCATGGTTTTTGCGACGCGAGCGAGCGAGCCTATTCAGCGGTAGTCTACGGCCGATTTAAAGATGAGTATGGAGAAATGCGAGTCGAACTAATCACCTCAAACAAGTGCGGAAAACTCTATCTGAAGAGGTACCGGTTTATGGTTGGACGGATTTAACTATTGTTTTAGCTTGGATGTTCGATCATCCAACTAAATGGAAAATTTTGTGGCTAACCGTGTATCAGAAATACAAGAGTTGCTATCTAGGAACCACTGGTACCACGTTAAATGTGATAATAATCCAGCCGACTACGCTTCTAGAGGGGTTCTACCGTCCAAGCTTCTGACGATCCAACAATGGTGGCACGGTCCGCTATGGCTAAAAGAGCTAGAAAATTCATGGCCAACCGTAAAACAACAAGTTTTTTATGATGATACCATTTTTGTAAAATGAGAAAGCAGCCACCGTTGATGTTATTGTTTGCTACCGAATGTCAGAATGAAGAAATCGAAATATTTCAATTCATATTAAATAAAACGTTTTCCTTCACTAAAGTGATAAGAATCTTAAGTTTTATTTATAGATTTATCGAAAACGCGAAAAAAGAGAAGGGAAAACTTACTACTTCGGCGATAAATTTAGCAGAAATCAATAAGGCTAGCGAGAAGTTAATAAAATGGGTGCATCACAAAGAGTACGCCAACGAAATAAGAATGCCAACGAAAGGTCATAAGTTGTCTAAAAATCATAAAATTTTAAATCTCAGCAATTTATGGATAATGGTCTATTGCGTGTCGGTGGGAGGTTAAACAACTCAGCGTATTCTTACGATTTTAAACATCCTATTATTCTACCAAAGTCACTCATCCTAAGTAGAATGATAATTTCCTATTACCATAAAACATATCTCCATCCTGGCCCATCTCATACATCCCATCTCACGGGAAATCTACCGTCTGTTCGTATTACACCTGCGAAACCATTCACGAACACCGGTATAGATTATGCTGGACCTATCCTTCTAGCCAGCAAAAGAGGTCGTGGAGTAAAATTAGTTAAAGGTTACATCGCGATTTTTGTTTGTATGGCAACCAAAGCTATACACATAGAAGTAGTCACAGACCTAACGACTGATACCTTTATTGCTGCGCTAAAAAGATTTTCGGCGAGAAGAAATGTGCCAAGCAACTTTTATTCAGATAATGATACAATTTTCGTTATAATGAATGGGAATTTGCCAAACCGTATCTTGAGCATGAAGACCTGTGGTGTTGTATCGAAAATAAAGACGAAATAAAAGATGAAATGAAGAAGGCCAAGCGGGAAACACAAGCAAAATCGAAGATCATCATGTGCGTGCATTCAAGTGTTTATATGCATATTCGTAGTCTAGAAACTTCAAAAGAAGTGTGGGAAAAATTAAAGAAAGTATTCCAGCATGGTGGACTATCTAATAGAATCGCGTTAATGCGAAAAATGATCAACACCAAACTTGAAAATTGTCCATCAATGGAGCAGTATGTAACAACAATCATATGTGCGTCTCAAAAGTTAAACGACATTGGTTTTATAATCGATGAGGAATGGATTGGGACGTTTTTACTTGCGGGTTTACCAGAAAAATTTCATCCAATGATTATGGCCATGGAAAATTCTGAAACGAAAGTTACTGGGGAGTACGTAAAATCAAAATTACACATTAGTGAGTACGGTGATACCAAGAGATTGATAAATACAGCGTTTATTGCCAAAGAAAATAGAAAGCGATTTAAACCAAGATGCTACAACTGTAACCAAATTGGTCATTTCGCAAATAAATGCAAGTTTCCGCTCAAGAAAAAGGAGACGGAAAATAAACAGGCTTTATTATCAATTTTTGCGGTAAATGAAACAAAAATTCATGATGAATGGTATATTGATTCCGGCGCATCATCGCATATGACAAATAATATGCAAATTATTACAAATTGTTCCAAATTGTCGACACCTAAAGAAGTTATCAAGGCTAACAATGAAAAGGTTCCAGTAAGGAACGTGTAATCTGGACATTATAATTGACAATAAAAAGGCAACTGTCACAGCTGACGTAATGTAAGTGCCCGAATTATCGACAAACTTACTTTCTGTTGGTTAGATAGCAAAAAATGGTAAAGTGATAGTTTTCTTTTCACTCTTGATGACAAGAGTGTGTGTTGTTCATTCGGATCAGTGGTCAAGGACAATTTTGAATTGTGGCATCGTCGTCTTGGACATATGAACGTCCAATATATGAAAGAATTACAAAAATCGGCGGGCATAGCCTTTGTCGAAATCACAGTACGGCAAATCAACGTCATCATCGAGCCATAAATTGGAATTGGTTCATCCAGATTTGTGCGGATCCATGGAAGAAAAATCAATTAGTGGATCGCGTTATTTTTTCTCCTTGGTTGATGATTACACGCACAAGACGTTCGTTTACTTCTTAAAATCCAAAGCTGTATATTTAATCAACCGTTCACCAACAAATGCGTTATCAGGACGGATACCAGAGACGGTGTGGACAGGGAAACAACCGAATTTGTTGAACTTGAGGGTTTTTGGATCAAAGGCTATGGTACATGTGCGCAAAAGTGGAAAAAGTTCGATCCAACAGCACAACAATGCATAATGGTTGGCTATTGTGAAACTCAAAAGGGCAATCGTGTGTACAATCCAGTGAATGATGAGGTTTTCTCAGCCCGTGACTGTATTTTTGACGAGTCATCTAAATATTTAAACAACAATGGAGACGTTCAATTTTTCTAAATGTTAAATCATCCAGACAGCCCAAGCGATGAAGATGAATGTTCTATTGATCAAACGATTGTTGACGCACAAGTAAATGATTCGGATAGCGATTATTGTCCAGAAATTGCAGTAATTCAGAACTGTGAAAGTAGGCGTTCAGAAAGGGCACCAAAGTCAAACAGGAAAGAAGATTTTGTTTATTCATCAATTGATTTATCGACGAATGATCCGCTTAGTGTTGAAGAAGCATTGAGTTGCAGTGATAGTAATTCATGGCGACAAGCTATGAAAGATTAATGTGAAGCAATTATGGCAAACGAAACATGGACTCTTTGCAATTTAAAACCAAATTAAAAATAGATGGTTCATTTCAATACAAAGCACGGCTCGTGGTAAAGGGTTGTGCCCAACGTGAAGGATTGGATTATGAGGAGACGTATGCACCGGTGGTGAAGTATAGCTCAATTCGCTATCTATTGGCATTGGCTGTTCAATATGATATGTATGTTGAGCAGATGGATGCAGGGTCTGAGTTCCTTCAAGGTGAATTGAGGGAAACGGTGTATATGTTACAACCAGAAAACTTTGCGGATGGTTCAGGTAAAGTGTGCAAATTGAAAAAGGCACTTTATGGATTAAAACAAGCCGGCCGTGCCTGGAACCAAAAGTCGGACAAGGTGTTGGAAGAGATCGGCATGACACGATCTAAAGCTGATAGGAGAGGTGCAAAGCATATTAGGATTCCGAATTACAAGGGATCGAGAAAAGGGAATTTTATCGCTGGGTCAACAGGAATACATTACCAGGATTTTGGAAAAATTCAACATGCCGCAATCTAATCCTGTTGCGACACCAATCGACATAAACGTTAAGTTAGACAAAAATATGTCACCAACCAGCAAAGCCAAAATTGAGGACATGAAGAAAATTCCATTTCAAGAAGCGGTAGGCAGCCTTTTGTATGCAGCCCAGGGTACGCAACCTGATATTGCCTACGCAGTGAATTTGTTGAGTCGTTTTTCAAATAATCCCGGCAAACAACATTGGGTTACAGTGAAACGAATTTTCCGTTATTTGAAGGGCACAATAGGTGCGAAGCTAAATTATCGGAAATCAGAACAGGAAAACACTACGGGATTTAGTGATGCCGACTGGGCGAGTGATCTTGATGAAAGAAAGTCCACCACTGGTTATATTTTTTTGAAAGGCGGTGGAGCAATAACATGGTCATGACGTAAGCAACAAACCGTTGCTCTTTCCTCAACTGAAGCCGAATATATGGCTCTCTCGGCAGCCTGTCAAGAAGCACTATGTCTTCGAAAATTAGACGTGGAACTCAGCAGACCGACGGCGATTCCGACCTTCTGCGACAATCAAAGTGCGATAAATCTCTCGAAAACAGATTCCTACCATCCTCGTACAAAACACATAGATGTCAGACACCACTTTATAAAGGAGAAAGTAGCAGCATCTGTTATTACAATAAAAACAGATCAGATGATTGCTGATGCGTTAACAAAAGGACTTTCAAAATTGAAACATCAACAACATCGTGAAGAAATGGTAACTAGTATAAATTCAAGTGGGATTGTTGGTATAAAGGGTGAATTTATGTTGTTAATTGGGACAGCTGATAAGCTGGTTTGTAGGCAACATTCTGTCAAATTAAATATAAATATGTTACTTCCGTTTTACTTATAATAAGTAAGAGACGTGTTTAATTTCCAATTACCAAAAATCTGTTTTCAACATTCTATTTATTTAATTATATGATTTTAATATGTTCCGAAGATTGTAAGAGAATTCAATCCAGTTTCGAACTGATGAGCTTATGATTATGAAAAAATCAATCTTCTCATCAGGCCGCGGCGGCTGGACTGACTAGTACTTATCGCACAGCACATTCTGTATATATAGAATGTAAATTGTGGTATAATCAGTCCAGTCGCCGCGGTCTGATGAGAAGATTGATTTTTTCATAATCATAAGCTCATCAGTTCGAAACTAGATTGAATTCTCTTACAATCTTCGGAACATATTAAAATCATATTATATAATTTAGGGGTTTTGGACAATTATACACCTTCTTATAACCCTGGATACTAGCTCAAATAAAAAAGTGGTAATAGCATTACAAAACTCACTCACATTATCGAGTCAACAATGAAATGTATGTAGAATCTTTTGATTAATTGACTTTCTGCAGTTTATATACTTGAAATATGGAGTTCCAAATAGTTTGTCTAATTATTTACAGCAATTAGTGTTGATTTATTAATGATATATCTTATACCTTACACGTTAAATATTTCGTAATATATTGATATGTAAAAAAAAATAAAACTTTTTTTGTATGAAACCAACATTGAAGGATAAGGTAGGATTTTGGAGTCAGAACGTTGGTAATGAATATTTTTAGTTTGTAGTCCTGCAATATGAAGCGTTCATTCTAACTCAATGTTTAGTTCGTAGGCAAACGTTAATACAACATGTACGGGCGTTTATTTAGTGATCACATCTGAAAATTTGCGAAAAACATATTCCAATCGACACGTTGCCATTTTTAAAATATTATTTGTGTTTATAAACTGAACTTTATAAACTGAACTAAAGAACAGTACAAACCATTTTGTACATCCCATCTTAAAACATTTAAATTTGTCTATGAATAGTTTTGCACTGAATTTAAGCTCATTGTATACTATATACTTCACTGTATGTACCATATATCCATTTTGTATGTTATATAACGAAATGGCAAAAAAATGATAAAAAAAAACACTCACCACCCTATTATAATCATTTGCTGCTTTGTATTCTTTGTACGAGAATGCTACAAAAAAGTCACCCCAGAAAAAACCTCATTCTCCTCAATCTACGAGTATATCCCAAATACGTAGAACGAACGTTGAAAATATCAAAATAAGGATATTCCACTGTTGTTTTATTCGTTTATCTTTGCCATAATTTTTTTTTATTCGTAAAACATGAAGATAACTTTTTTTTTGTTATTGTTGGATTGTGTTCCTCCATGTTATGTATACAATATACATAAAAAATATTGCTTGTTTAGCACTTTTAAGGATAAAAAAAAATTTATTTTTTGAAATAAATATTAATTTTAAATTGAAATGATTTCTGGTTGTCTGGTTTAACATTTTTGTTGTGTTGCTTGCCTCGTAGATTTGTTTTTTTTTTTTTTTTTTTTTACTATTTAGATTTTGGGTTGTTGGTGTTGTTAAGATATTTTTGGAAAACATTTTGATTAAATTGTGACTTTTCAATATATGTACGTATTTTATTTGTAGATTTAAATGATTAAATGAAAATATGTGAATTGAATAATTTAGCACATAACAAAATACAATATTTAGATATGTGCTTCAGACAAGATTATTTACAGAATAAAATTAACACTTTGGTAAAAGAAAACTATAAACGATAATTAAACTTTTCAGTAGTACTTGTAATATTATTTTCATACAAAATACATATATAATTAACTTAGTACTTCGTTTTGATATAATAAAGTGTATAATCTGCACAAAAAGGAAATTGCTTCGTCCTTCTTATTCTGCTTTCTTCTGTATGTACAATAGGTAAAAAGATTTTTCAGGTATTCAGAAAGCTGTGTGAAAAAAGTAAGAAAGCACAAATTAATTTAATTCATCTCGACTCTCTGTTATATTTGTGTTATTTATTTAGTTTGCTTTTTTGTATTCATGCTTTTAAGCTAAAAAATATTTAATATGGGAAGGAAATTTTCCGTTTTATTTGTTTAAATTTTCATTTCTGAAGTGTTGGATTTTTATTTTTATTTTTCGAAAACATAATATTCTATGATGTGCAAATTGAATGGGTGTGGTTTTTCATTTTTTTTATACTTTTCATTATACATATACATACATATATTTTATGTTTTTGTCAAAGAAAAACTGAAAACATGGGAGAAAAAAGTGAAACGAAACTCGAGATCGATATAAGAGATATCTCTTTCCTGTTACACGTTTCACCTTGTTTTATACAACAACATATTAGAGATGTGAAACGAAAATGTAGAGTATAATTTTCCTTAAGATGGTTTACAGTGTAGATATATTCTTTTCTGGAAAATGAAATAAAATAAAACAAAAATTCAAACGTTTATAATTAATCTTTATACTATACAATCTTCGATTTAAATATGATTAAGGGTTTTGTAGATAAATTTTCGTTTTTAAGTATTTTCCGGATTAGGTTTTATAAATTTGTTTATTGTGTGATTCGGGTTGATACGATATAAACAAACCTTTAAGGCTATTAAGTGTAATCTTTCCAACGGTGCTCACATTTTTATTGGTTGAGTTTATTTATTTGGTTTAAAAACAAAATTTTGCTACATTTGAATAAAAATTCTCTTGATTTTTTCAATTTGGTTGATATTAAGTCATAGATAATGTGGAATATTATATGGTACTGAAAAACATATGCCGAATATTTAGAACTGTCGAGTCAATAAGAATTACTTACAGATCTCTGGAATCATATGTAAATCAAATTTACGAATCTACGATTGCCGTTTTTTTTTCAGATCATCTTTAAGTAATGGGGGGGGGAGAAATATCACATAACGATATGGTTCGCACCATCGACAATTACCGATAGTTTGTATTAAAACTTTCGATAGTTTTAATAATCCTAGATCAAAATTGCTTGAACTTCATTAGTAATACTAGTATTTCTGAAACAACTAGAAAAATTACTAGATTATGTTTGGTTAGGTTGGATTCCACACCAAAAAATGCATTTTTTCATAAAATCCAACATAAAATTAGAGACAGCTTGAAAATAAACATTCTAAAAGTAAGAAAGCCAAATTTTCAGCCCTCAATACGATAGCGAACGGAAATAAGCGTAAAATTTCGACCAGAGACAAACAAAAATTCAAAAAATACGGAAAACAATTTTTCGAGTATGTTTGCTTGTTTCTTTTTGTTTCAACAAGGAAAATCAAGTTAGTTGTTCAATTCGGAAAATTATTTTGGTTTACTTGCAAGCATGCTTCGATTTTTCTTGAAATTTCCAAATTGTTCGGAATTGGTTTCGTTTTGAATTTTTGTTAGTTTGTAGATAGTAGTATTATATAATTCTAACTATTTCTTCATTATAATCAATCTTAAAATGTAAATCGGAAAACAGCACAGCAATTCAAGACACCCCAAACAACAAAAATTCTCCCCAGTGAAAGCAAAAGTATAAAAAAATTTTACGTAAACAAAAATTTAATGGCAATTACATATTATTGTGATAAATTATATTCATGAACAAACTGACCAAATAAAAGCTTTTTGATTTCTTTCTTAAAAATATTTATTGGAGTTGTTTTTAGGTTTTCTGGCAAGTTATTGAAAAGATTAATACCTTTATAAAAGATACTACTTTAGGCAATATTTATTGTGTAAGGAGGAACACGATAGTGGCCACTAAAACGAGTTTGCCTGTTGGTCACACTGTAGTTTGTTGTAAGGTCATTATTGAATTTTATTAAATTATAAATCATTTTATACACTATAATTAATTACTCATAGTCAATTAGCTTAGATACAGGCAGCATATTTTCGGAGTATAATAAAATTGTGGGTGTTAGTGATTTTAGTCCTTTCAAAGCCTTGATAGATTTTGTAAAACTTGCAATTTTCCTACCTCAGTTGGCGTTGTAGCTCCCCATATAGTAATAAGATACAGTAGATACATATGAGAAATATAGGTTAAATAACATTTCTTTAGGTAAGTATTTTCCCACACGCCGAACACACACATATTATTGGAGCAATTTTGGCTTGAATATGGTTTGTATGCTTGTGCCAATTGAGTTGCGAATTGATGTATAGCCCTAAATAGCACAACTTTTCGACTCTTTTAATTACTTTATTATCAGCTATAGTAAGTTCACAGAATAAATCATAATCCATCGGTTTGTGTCCTATATAAAATATGATGAAGTTTGATTTTGTATAATTTATCTGTAGTTTGTTCATTGAAAATCAGCTTTGTAGAATTTTAAGGTCAGATTTTATAGCAGGTCCTAACATTGAAATATTTTTAGTTCCATATACCAAAGCTGAATTATCTGCATAAAGCAGTAATTTACCAACTAGAGTAAATTTGAAAATGTCATTCATATAGCAGAGGAATAGTAAGGAACCCAGAATGGATCCCTGGGGAACTCCACATTCTAGAAATCGACAACTGGAAGATTGATCCTCAATTTTAGTAAAATGAGTTCTGTCAGTCAAGTAGCTTTTCAACAGTGACAAGCTTTTGCTTTTTATTCCCATAAACTCCAACTTCTTAAAAAGTATTGTATAATCCATGCAGTCTAAAGCTTTTCTCAAATCAAGAAAAAGAGCAGCAGTAACTTGTTTTCTCTCAATATTATTAAAAATGTTTTCAGATAGATTTAAAGTTGCAGAGAGAGTGCTACTCTTTCTTAAAAATCCAAATTGATTCGAGGCAATTAACTTGTTCTTTTCCAAATGAGTTACAAGCTGGTTTTTATAACCGTTTCAAAAATTTTAGAAAAAAATGGTAAGATCGAAATGGGCCGATAGTTATTAGGGTTCAGCCTACTTCCTAATTTATAAAGGGGGATAATTATTGCTTTCTTAAACTCATTTGGAAACCTGCATGTTTCAAATGATTCATTTACTGCTGTTGCAATTGCCTTAGATAGACGTATTTTTATCGATTGAACAAAACTGGCCCATATATTATCCCATCCAGCAACTGCATCTGATTTCAAACCAGATATTATTTTGGAAATTTCCTCCTCATTTACTATATTAAAATTATTCAAATCATACTTGGTATTATACCTACTGTAGTAAACCAATGTCATATTGAACATTAGGGAAACACTCGATAATTCTTTTACCAGCTACGTTAAAATGCTCATTAAATTTCTCAGCAACTGCTATCTTATTATTTTCGATAATACCGTTAATTTGGAGTTGAAATTCTTCAGGTATGTTGTTGAAAGATTTATTTGATATTAATTCACGAAAAAGAGTCCATGCTTTTTTAGGATTACCTATACTATGGTTAAATTGCGTAATGTAATATTGCTTCTTTCTATAAAATATTTCTTTTCGAATTTCTAATTTCAAAATACTAAATCTCTCTGCATAAAATGCATTTAAAGCGTATTTCTTTTTAAGTTTGTAATACCATATTTATCCCTAAATTTAATTTTATTTTTTAAATTATTGGTAAACCAAGGTTTTTTAAATTCACTTTGTTTTATTTTTTGCGTAATAATTTTGGAGTTACTTAATAATTTATCAACTAGCGCTAGATAAAATTCTTGAATGGCAAAGTGATCAATTATAACTTTTGTTAGTATTATTTCTTTATTTCTAATAGGAACGAAACACTTTGTAAGGATGAATTTATGGTCACTAAAATGTAAATCACCATAAAGAATTAGAAACGTATACTTACTAGAAGTTAAAACATGATCTATTAGTGTTCTAATTTGATTTGAGACATGAGTGGCATATTTGGATTCCATTTTATTCACGATCTTAAAACCATTTACTGTTAAAACGGATTGGTAACTATAAACTTCCGAATCAGACGTATTCAAAAGATTAATATTAAAGCCTCCAAAAATTAGTGATGTTTTATATTTTTCAAGTTTTTGATTTAAATAATCAAAAAATTGGGATAAGGAAATATGTGGCGGTCTGTAGATTCCAATTATGTTGATATTAACTAGCCTACTCTTAATAACCAAAAAATTATTCTCCATTAAATCTGAAGCTTCTAACAATTCACATCTCAGATATTTAGCAGCAAATATACTAATCCAACCACCACCTCGTCCACTTTGGTACAAAAAAGTTTCAGTCAATATACATACTTCAATTTGAAAGTTAAATCTGCTTAAAAATTCTTCCAGTTTAGACAATTTGTTCATAAAGCGATTTATGTTTATATATAAAATATTCATCCCTTTCTGACTAGAAAGTTTTAGTTCAGAGTTGAAATCATTAAGGTCAGTGAAATGCTTGTTGCTGTTATCATCATAATTACCGTTGCCGTTCCGATTCACATTGATATTCATATTCTAAAATTAAATAGAAATAAATAGTTAAAATAAAAATTAAAATAAGAATAATAAGCAAGAAAAAAATAATAATAAATAAATGTATAATAATAAACTTTACGATATGTATTTGTAATTCAAAAATGTTGAGTAAATATACAGTTGTGTTGACCATCAGAAAAATAGGTTTGTAAATGTAACTACAACATGACAGTTAAATCATCTATTTAATTATTGATTTAATTTGATCCAAAGAGTGAATAAGAATAGCGTAATCGTTTTCTTTCACTCGATTATACATTTTTCCATTCGTAATCCAACAGTATTTGAGTTTGTTATTTCTCTTAAGGTTCTTAAGGTGTTTCAATATTTCTCCATTTACGGCAGTTATTTTTTCACTGATATGGATTATATGCTCCTTATTTGTGTTGTTGCATAAATCGGTATATATTTCATTCCATAATAAAGGTCCCTTATTTTTAGCATTTTTAAGTAGGATATTTTTCGATTCGTGTTTTTTAAACTTAATGGTGACATAAACGGATGCTTTTACTCCACTACGTACTTGACGCTGGTTTTTGGTTTGTTGTAAAAAATATGAAAACACATTCTCAACCCCAAAATGATATAATAAGATAACCCCAAAATGATGTGTCTAATTTGGTTACCATATTTGCAGCTGAGGGAACCGCTGGTGGTAAGCCAGTTATCACTGCATCGTTCTGTAATTCCCTTTGCCTCAAATAATTCACTTCAGCTTGAAGCGTTTGAATAGCTGTATTGTGTCTTTGCAGATCATTTTCTATTTTATCCACACGTTTTTTTGTATTTTTATTGTCGGTGATAATACTATTCACAGATTCTTGAAGGCCAACATGAATTTGTGATACTGATATAGATAATTGTTTAATAGCTGTGAAAATATCAGCATTGGTTGGGTTATGATTTTCAAGAAGTATTTCCAAATTCATTGTGTATATTTTATTTATTTACGTGAAATATAATTTAAAGTAAAATAATACTGATCAGAATTGTATAAAGGCGCATCTACTCGTATTTACGTGTCTCCTATTTTAATTTTGCTTGTTTGTAGATTTAAAATATATTAGCACTAACTAAAGAACTTTATATAATCACTTCATGCATATCCAAAATACAGTAAATTTGTGACGTATGCACATTGTATTTATTCATTCACTAAAACTGAACAGGTTTTTATTTCGATTCCATGACATTTGCTCGAAAAACATTTCCTCGAAAAACATTTTCTCGAAAAACATTTGCCCGAAAACATTTGCTCGAACAACAATTACTCGAACGTCATTTCTGGTAAAATTAATAATCGAAAAATTCTTCAAAAAAATCGCGCGATTTTTTTGAAGAATTTTTCGATTATTAATTTTACCAGAAAATGATTATTGAATATTAATTAAATGCTATTTTGTTTTTAACTTTTTTTAGATTTTTAATTAAATATTTAAATTTTTTTGGTTACTTTTATAATACAGTATTGTATGCAATTGCAGTTAAATAATCGGTGATTTCCATAATTGAATATTTCTCAGCAACATTTTTGATTCTTTTATCTAAATCCCGATATTTTTTGTGTTTTGGAGGCATTGGAGTTCCAGCAAAAATTTGCTCGAGAACTATTTCATTTTTTGATTGTTCTAGTTGAATTTTTTCAAAAAAAAATATCAACAGATGGATGTTCACAACCAACTAACCGGGAAAATCCATTATGCCAACCTTCAACGCAGTTATTTGTTCGAGCAGAATCTTCTAGTGTTGCAGTATAAACATTCCAGGATTCAATACAATACCTGGGATTGCGCCTACCAGTTTCATTTTTAGACCGCACATCAAATCTGCCGATATAATTATCCTCAAAATAATCCAATATTTCATTAGCTTCTTCTGGGATAACATTGATTTCAGTTAAAGATTGGAAAGCGTTAATAACATCGGCCGGCGGCACAAATGCAACTGATAAAATCATACGAATTTTATGAGCGAACACTGCATCCTGGTCATATTGAGCTTTTAAGCCCACCTGACATATTTTGCGATATAAACTCTGGCCTAAATGAAAGAAGCAAAATTTTTGTTGAGCATCTGGAAAAGATACGGAAACTGCGTTTATAATAGCTTGTTCAAAATCTGACATTAAATGCAATGGTTTTAAATAAACATTTAACAATTTTAACTGTTCGAATGCCCTTTTGTATGATTCAGTTAATTTGTTCGGTAATAAGACAATACACTAATAGTAAAGATTGCTTTTCTTTTATCCCATGTATGGTAAAAAGTTGATTAAAAATTAACGGTACTGTTTTAAAAGTACCATCAACGAACCACATGTCAGATTGCGAAAAAAAGTGAAGATTTCGTTGGGTTGAGAATATCAAAATTCGAGTTTCGGTAGGCCCTGAATCATACAGCAAAAATGGATCACCCTGAAGAGTAACATTAAATTTTTCTTGTATAATTAAATCAATTAACGATTTTGGAATAACAGCATTTCCTTGTCTTTGTCTGTGAATTGTGCGCTGCATGGATGGAATAGACGGCATATGGACTCTTACTGGATTATTTATGGCAACAGTAGATTCAGCAATAATATGTTGTGTATTACTATTTGTAGATATAGCTCTCTTTTTAATTTCAGTAAGGGTTTTTCTAACACCAACATTTGCTGAATTGCCAGCATGATTATGCTCTCCAACTTTCTTTATAATAACATCACCTTTGGTATTAATTCGTGCTTTACATCGATTTTTCCGATTATTCGTGCAAACCAGTACGTAACATCATTATGCTGTTTATTTTTAATAAATACATAACCATCTACTAGGAAGCAAGGCTTATTTTTTGTTGTTTTTAAATTATCCACACTGGTCATCTACAAGGTTAGAAATTTTATTTTATTTTATTAAGTTTATTCTATTTTAAAGTTTGTATATTTATCCTTACCAACATTGTTTAATTTTTATATGTTTAAATAGTAAACATTATTGTTGAACTAATAAATATTTTGGTTGAATGACATTTCAATTGTTTTGGTTGAAAACATAGACTACTTATTTCAAGTTTTTTTTCGAGAAAATGTTTTTTGAGTAAATGTTCTTAGAGCAAATGTGGTTTTATTCATTTTAGTGAAAGTGTTTTTCGAGTAAATGTTTTTCGAGCACATAATTTTCGAGTAAAGGTTTTTATAGAATATTTTTTCCGAGTAAGTGTCTGGGTACCTTTTATTTCTATAGCACTGTAGTTTATCAGTTTGTAATTCTCACATTTAACGCGATTTTTACAATCGGGCATAGAAAAACTATTATTCATTTAGTTTAATTTTCAATAATTAGTATTTATAGCACATAATCAATATTATTTAATTATTTATTTCTTCCGATCAGCACGCACACATTCTTTTTTTTTTTGCATTAAGTGTATTTCCTTGACAAATTTACAACAACAATTGCATATGATAAACCCCGCAAGAATAACATTAACCCAAAAAAAATTGGGTTTAATTAAACATAATTCTAATTCTTGGTTATGATACCTGCCACCAGAGTCAGATTACATATTAAATTTATAATATTTTATTTGGAAAGGTTGGCTTTTGTCAATTAAATCGAATTGGCTATTTTCTTGAAAAAAAAAAAAAATAAACCCCAAATAATTCGAATTAAATTTTGATCAACAAAATACGCTTATTATTGATATAAACAGAACAAGAGCGATAACTACAAGCGACGACTTCAAAATAAATTTGTCGGCCGGCGATGTCGCCGTAGTAAATACAACAAGAGCGTCAGCGACAGACGACAAAATTAAATAACATAATAAACAACAGAAACTTAAATATCGCCTCACTAGCTCAATTAATTTTTTTTTCAATCGATATTATGTTTAATGAATTTAAAAAAATAATTTAAAGTAAATTTACGTTGTTTGTTGTTAAGGGTGCGAAAACTAAGGATTTGAAAAATTGATAACCAAAAATTTGCAACTACCAACATAACGACCCAAAAATCAGTTGGTAACATTACAACGCTGGCGACAAAATTAGAAATAGACTCTAAAAAAAAGTTCGGCGATATTGTCGTTGTCGCCAGCGACATTGGTTCTGTTAGCTTCGTATGCTTTCTGCGTATTTTAATTTGACAGGCGTCGTCGCTTGTCGTCGTCGCTCTTGTTCTGTTTATACCTTTAGTCTTTGCCAAGTTCTCGCTTAAAATAAAACGAATTAATTAAAATTTATTGTTGAATTATTAAAACTAGCTGATAATTACAGTAAGTAAATAAAATAATGCATATATTTATTTAGAACTAACATGTAAAGTTGTCGTTATTTGTATAAAAACTGAATCTTATTAAATTTATTTGTTTTTAATCCTATTTGTGCATTCATTTTCTTTTTCAAAATATTTATAGTAAAAATTCATTAAAATTAAAAGTAATTTAGAAATATGTATATTGAACGTATACCTTAGTTTTTATCATACATTTTATTATGTCAAGTCTTTGATTTTATCAAGCATGAGAAAGAACAAATATTTTTAGTACATATCTCAATATGATTTGTTAGTTTTTTATATTTTGCAAAAAGCATACCTTTTCATGCTCTATAAGTTTGCCTTGAATTAATTTTGCAGAATAAATTAATAATCAATTTTACCACACAAAATTTTCCCGGAATTAATTAGGTTCCCGGTTTCTACGCAGTTTGTTTAAATTATTTGTAATCTGTTGCAAAGAAATAGCACTACTAATGCCTTAATTAAAGATCGTTTAATTTCACACACTACAAACGTATAGCAAAGTTGCAATTTAAAATGCTCCATACCGTTATAAATTGCATTCCTTAACTTTTGAAAAGGAGCAACTAATATTTTTGCAAAATTGACCAAGATTCAAACTCTTGTAACTAGGATTAATTAAGAGATTTTTTAAATTAAGGGGGTGGGGTATTCTGGTCAAGAAAATATAGAAAAAAAATTTTGAAAAAAAAAAACAGAATGAAAATTAAATAAATTATAAGCTAGTAAAGTTGGGGGTAAAAAGCGGGGTATGCTGGTTGATACAATTGCAACCCTTCTGATCATTTGAAACACAATTAAAAACGGACTCTTAATTAGTAAGAATGTCGTTATAGCCCCTACCTAAGAGGAAACAGTAGAATTTCTTTTCGCAAAATGGCGGCTGTCTGATTAAAAAAGGTATTTTTGACTCTTTTTTTCATAATTTTTAATTTTTGCATATAGTAAAAAAAAATAATTTTGATTCATAAATAGTATGGGCGATAGAAAATTCAACATAATTGAATGAATGATGAAACATGAATACATTGAAGGTTGGTACAAAATTTGAAGTAAATCGGTTAAATGGAACTTGAGATATCATGTCAGCCATGTTGAAAATAGTAGTTTTGAGAAACATGCGCTTCAAGTTTTGAGCAAAAGTTACAGGCAGTCGCAGCGGTCTATGTTTAAAATAGCTAACTCCGTAAATTATTGGAATTTTAAAATTTTTTCTCGAGGTTCTATATATATTCTTAAAGGTCTAAATTCAGTTCAAAATTCTAGACCAGAATACGGTCTTAAAGAAAGTTATGTGAGATAAGTTTCTGTGAAGTTTACCTGTCTGTATTTACAACCTGTTTTAATATAGTAAAAAAAAATCTCACTTTAGAGCAACCAATGGGAAACTCTTTGCAAAATTAACTTTTTACTAACCCAATTTTATTAGGAATTAAATTATCTCTCAATCTTGTTGTTATGATTTTCTGCGCGGTGCACTCTCGCCGAGTTATTACTATTTTAGTAAAATACTAATAAAAATAAATTTTAAAGCATATAAATGCAGGCCGTATTCGTATAAATAAAAATTTTGTAAGTAATTATATAATATTTATATCAGTGAGTTTAAAAAATGCTTTTTTACTAAACTATAATAACCCGAGAGAAACTCGTAGCACAGACAATCATACTATCCAGGTTTAAAGATAACATAATTCCAATAACTGAATCGATACATTTGAAAATGACTAAGGTAGCACATTTAGAAATGCGACTTTGATCATTTTCAAATTAATCGATTCAATTGAATTTTGCAAAAAGTTTCATCGTTATATTGTTTCAAAGTTCGATTATTTTTCTTATCTTGAATCAAATTTTTTATTATAATAAAAGGTATAAAATTATTAGGCTAGATATACTTATCTTCCATTTAAAGAAAAAGATCTAAAAAAATCTCTAAAATTGACCAATTTACAGGAATTTGGGTCTTGGTCAATTTTACAAAAAATGTGAATGTTCCTTTAAGTTTGTTGAGGAGTTTATGTTTACTGTCAAAGTGACATGAAGAGAAAAAAAATTTAAATAAAATGAAAGCTCCATCTACTCTAACAAATATGTTCACGTATTTCTTGTGCTTCTAATGGATTCATTCTGTAGAATACTAATTTCCCTGTGGATTGGCTAGTTATTGCCATTCGTTCGGTGGTTTAAGCATAAGATTTCGTTCTGGCTAATCTGGCTAATATCAGCTTACCTAGCTGAAGTGAATATTCCACCAGTCATTCTAGGTAAGCTAATTTTGAAAGCGCAGAAGCGCCAGGTTTGAAACATCCAGGGGAATGATGCAAATTCGCATCACACATTCATGTTTCTCGACACATTCCTAATAAATGGACGGAAGTGAAGGTTGTATTCATACCTATGGCGGAAAAACGCTCACACTGCAATTCCAAAGACTAGACCGACTAGCTTGTCTTCCTTCCTCATTAAAACACTGGAAAGACATAGAAGCTCACATTAGAGGCGTGATTGTGCCGGAAAAACTGTCTAAATCTCAACGAGCGTATTTCAAGGAGTGATCTGTAGAGACTGCTCTTCATTCTCTTATATATTTAATTGAAAAATCTTTCGAGTATACATACTATGCAATGGTAACCTTTTTGGATATTGAGGGCGTCCTTAACGAGATCAAATGTTAAAATCAAGGATCACAAACCCCAGTTCGCCGCAGGGTAGCGTACTGCTCCCTACTTTGAAACTTGGTCATAAATGACCTGTTGCTAGAACTGGTTTAATGTGAACCCACACAAAATCGAATAAGTGCTCTTCTCTATCAAATATTAACTTCCTCAAATCGATCCTCCCACTTTAAATGGGTTCAGCTTGTCTTTTATAGAAGAAGCGAAGTTTCTGGGTCTCGTTTTGGATAGCAAATTAAATTGGAAATATAATATTTTGGAAAGGGTAAATAAAGCTACGGAAGCACTATACTCTTGCAAAAATCCCATTGAAAGAGGATGGAGCTGGAGACTGGATTGTTAAAAGATGAAGGTTTTTCTCTTTAACCTTCACTCTGTGTATAGCTTACTATCACGTTGTCTGTGTGCAGGGGTCAACCTTCATATATTTCATAGAAAAAGCTACTAAATTACGAAATTTATTGGTAATTTGAGACCACATTTCATTGTATTGCGTGTATAAGATATTATTTGAGGTTATCTTATAAGGCATGCGCTATTTAAATAATAAGAAACGTATTTTTTTAATTCTAAAATCGATTTGGGTTAATTTGACCCCAATGTATGGAGTAAGGGTTAATTATTTTTCAGCACGTGTTTTCAAGATTACTTGACTTGGTTTGAATGTAAATCACACATTTAAATCATTCCGATATCTATAGTTTATCGGAATGATTTAAATACAATATTTCCAACGCTGTTGGCTATACCTTTTACATCCATTAGTAGTACATTTTGATGTAAAATAATCATATATAAGAACATTCAGTGTGTACTCCTATTTCCAGATACATACTGTCGTCCTAGAATATTATTCTTGCCTATGTCCGTTGTGCATTTTACCTAAGTTGGAGGAAACCTAAAATATGTTCCCGAGGCTTTATTTGTGCAAATGTGGCGTATTGTGGTATTGTTATATTATTCCACTAAGTCTTTGATTAGCCTTTGGTAATCGCTTAAGTAAAATTTGGTCAAACTTAAACGATTACAACTTGCCGGCCACTGCTGTACATTTTTGATTTAAATTAATTCATCAAATTTCAAATGAAAAATACCATTTAAGTGAAAATGCGTTGCTGGGAACGGCGGAAATCAAAAATGCTAATTTTAAAAATGCTGCTTTACCTATTCATAAATGGAAAATCTGTTTCTATTAAAACGTCTCAGGACCCCATATTCAATATCTGTTTATACAGTGTATCAAAGACAACAAACTGAACGACTTTGACGTAGATTACCCACAGGTAGTTCAAGTACCATACGCTTCCGATATATATTGAGACATTAATAAATATTAAAGTGGTCACCTTTGACATCAGTTTTTCCCAAAACGATTGTAATTATTGTGAATAAATTAAATTTTTGATTGATAATAATAATAATAAACGACTTTTGCAAGGTCAAGGTCCAACTCTCATACCCACACTTATGTCAATAGACCTGATTAAGACCCTATACAACATCAGCAATTTGGCATTTGCAAGATATTTGCCATTTAGCAGTGGACGTAGAGGATACAAAGCACGGCCGCAAACTGTAAGAGATCCCCAGTATGTATTTGAATCTTATCACTCTAAAACCAGAGATCACATTAAAAAGCATCGGTAACAGAGTTTCCTTATTGAACACCAACAAAAGAGAACAAAAATTTAGCATTTGGCAATAAATGATATTGTCAAAGTACGGGACAGTAAACTTAACCTAGTAGCTCTTTTTAATACCTGTGGTTAGAAACGATTCATCAAAAGTTTAGTGAGAGTGTAGGTGTATGTGTCACGTATGGGCTGGTGTGACTGCTAACTAATTGGATCATTCAGGCTTCCTCAGGGTTTACTATACTGCTTGGGGATATTCTAAAAGCACATACGGAGAATAGTGTGTATAAGCAAGACAATACTTCAGCATTTAATTATAGTAATGAAACAGTTAATATAATCGATACTATTTTGAATTTGTGTGTAAAAGCAAGCACGAATAAAATTAAAAAATAAATCTCGGAAGGGTCTTCAATGTACCGGTATGATACCAACAAACTATAGGCATCACCTCGAACAACTTTTCTTTGACGTACTGTATCTCAGTAGATATTGAAAATGGGTTAAAAGTTCGCTCTCAATTATTCAAGGAAACATTCCTTAAAATATTTACAGTGAAGTAATTAACAACGTGCATAATAAATTTTGTGGCCTGTTAACCATACCAAATTTAAAAAAAAAACTAGGTACTTTCGGATTCCTTCTTCGTGAGACCACTCTCCTAGCAATTCGTTAATTTTGCGGATACTTGTGTTCATTGCAATTCAGTTTAATTTCTTAATAGGGTTGTTCTCTAATAACTTTGAAAATGATCAGGAACTGCCCGATTGTCCGAGCTTTCACATTGGTTTAGTAATTGTTTCCTGTGTCACAAGATAATGTTTACATTTCTGTGTTAAACACGAAACAAATCCCATATTAATTTATTAAAAAAGGTTTGTTATAAGCTATTTGGTCAGATTCTATACATAACCGTAATTGATCCCGGGATCACGAGATTCGAAATGTAAATTGGCGGTTGCTCAACGAGGATGCGGATAAACGAATCGATGATATGTTTTTCTGTCATATCTTTCTTTCAATTTGTTCAGAGCCTCGATGTAATTACCTTAAGTAACATTGAGAATGGTGCTATGTGGATTTTAGGTAGTTTCACTTTTGACCATGCGCCAAATTGTGTTGTTTGGAGTAACCAGCATTACTCTCGCTAAGAATTTTTTCTCGAATCTGAGTGTTTAGAGCGGCGACCGCGTTGTAAAAATTTTCCTCGTATACAGCGTGGCGTCAAATTGAGCCATTTTGATTATCTCTTATTTCAATCACTCTTAACTTTATAATTTAATTAAAACTGCTCACATCAAAATAAAATTTCTACTTATCTGACCATCCGACGAATGACAATCTTCTATTTATTTTCCGAAGAATTTTTCAGATGAAGCGTCTGTTGATGATTTTATCCAAGGATACGAATGCTCCAAATCGAGGTTTTTTCTTTTATGTTTCGATGAAAGTGAGCCGATCCGGTTAGAAGGACCGTTTTCTTCTACAGTTCGTTTTATGGTCTGTGTCATCTTCTGTCAATGCATACCAAGTCGATCCACGAGTTCACACCAGTGACTTCTATCAGTTCCAAAATCTAAAACAATTTCTATCTTTAGCAGGTAAACGGTTATTTTGCAAATGTTTCGGAATCGCATTTCCGCAACGGGATAAATTTATTGCAGAACTATTGAACAAAGTGCATTGAATGAACACATTGAAAAACACAGTGTTTCATTTTTAATTGTTTCAATTTTAACAAAAATATATAAAATTCAATAGATTAATTCTAATCTCAAGTGCCTGGGTCAATAAATTAATTCTAATGTCGTGCGGCTAAATTGACTATCTAAACTAAGTCAGCGCTCTCGGTGGTAGAGAGGGTAGAACGCTTGCTCTATCATTTGAGGGCCCCAGGTTCCATTCCTGGTGGTGACAAGAAAACATGTTACGATTGGTGTTGTCTTCTGCAAGCCCCTAGCCCTCTAAGTCGTTTTCAAATCATAAACAGAAATGTTGAACAAAAGTTATTCACAATACATGAAAATTCATTGAAAAGTAATTTTGCCAATTAACTTTTCGATTGTCACCTAAGGGACAACAGCTGAAGCTCAAAACTTTTTAATTTAGTTAGTTTAATCGATTGAGGTACATAGCATAAGCACCTAACAAATTTTATTTTATATTCAATTTTGAATCTCTCAACAACTTCCATAAAAGATAATAAATAAAATTCCGTTTTCCTTTTCGAATTTCTTTTCTTTCATGTACAAATTGACTTTTCTTCGATTTTTCGGCTACTATTTCCCGTGCTTACACATTTTATTACTGGGAAATTTTCAGTTTTATTTTATTTATTCAAGTTATCTCAAATAGAAATACGATAAAATAGCACACACACATAAGAGAAAAAAAATATTAACAGATTTTCTTTCAGATATAATATCAAGCGTATTATATACATAGATAATACATTGAGAAGCAAAAAAAAAAAGTGGAAAACTTATTTTTACTGTCACTGAAGACACAAAATGTATTCTACTATACATATATTGTATAAAATAATACATAATAAATATTTTTTTTGCAAAATGACTACAACATCGACGTCAACGATAACACAAAAAAATAAAATCTTTTCAGATTTTCATTTTATCCCTATTTTCTACTTATTTATCCAAATACAGTATATCAAATTTACACAAAACGAAGAAATCAGATCGTCTCTTCATATTTATTTATACATACTATATTTTAGACAAAGTAAATTATTATTGTTGTGTTATACTTGTACATATTACTATTATGTAGATGTATTTAAATTTTCCGAGAGATTTCTATCTCGTTCATATTTTCTCGGAGGTGGAAAAATATGTCAACAAGTATTTTTATAAAAGAAAATTTAGTACATGTTTACGGTGCATGTTACCTACATGTTTTTTATTATTCCCCAAAAATGCCAGATTATTTTAGATAAGCTATTCAATGATTTATTTTATCTACTTGAAGCCAATTCATAAAATACTATATGTTTTTTTTACAATGTAGACAAAGTTATTGAATAAAAAAAGTTAGGTTTTATTTAAGGTATATTTATGTAAATATTATATAACATGGCTCTTGTTAAATTACTGCAAAAAAAAAAATTCATAATAATCAATAAAAATGGAATTGGGGAAAAAAAAAGTTTGGGACTGAGTTGAAAATTTATTCAAGTAATTTTATTGGCATCAAAAGTTTTGTTGTACTTTTGTATGTTTAATATTTAAGACTTTTTTATTTATTTAAGTTCGGCAATTTTTTTGTATTGCAGCTTAGGGCGAATTGCTTTAGTTACATAAGCGATATAGTTCTATTGTCACAGATAATGATCCTCTAAATATTATGAAACACAAGCTTAAATTCCCCTAAAATTATGGAGCCAACGGTCAGATTTTATTTTGTCTTTCAAAGTGTAAGTTAATTGTGTGAAGTTGCCTGAGATTTAAAATTGAATTTGGCTTTTGCAGTTTATTTAACTACTCGTGCTTAGATAAATAAAATGGTTGATATGTAAGTGGACGTGTGTACGTATGTACACGCAAATTACATTAAACACTTCCAATGTAAATCCGTTTATCTAACATACTGTAATTACTTTCTTTTACGTAAGTAAAATAATGTATACTAATCATGATTTTGGATCTTGAGATTTTTAGAGATTTATCTGTTTTGAGGAGGTCTGAGTCCAAAAAAGTTAGTTTCGAAATGGTGTCTGTCTGTCAGTCTGTGTTCTCTCTACATACCAGATTGTTTAACCAACCGAACTGACACTTCAGATTTAAGTTTTCTTAGTAAAATTATATAAATTGGGAGGTACCAGTGGATTTTACTCCAAATCGGCTAAACGGAAGTGGCCACTCCCTTGGTCCGGAAAATTTATTTTGCAAATATCTTAAAAATGTATAAGGTTTACAAAAAATTACTTAATACAAAATGTTTCCAAAAAATAAAAAAAAAAAAAAAAATTTCTCAAAATTCGCTGTTTGTAAAAGAAAATCGTGTGTTGGCCACACCTCCATTCTTTTCTAGAAATTAAGAGAGAAAGTCAATAAGTATCAAAATGTTCTAAATTAAGTTAAAAATAAATTTATTGTTGTAACATTTTTCGAAGGTCCGAATCATTTTTCGATGAAAGGAAGCCTTTCCTAAAAACATTCTAACAACAACAGAAAACTACTCACACCAAGCTATACTGTCGATGGCGTATTTGTTTTTAGTTGTGTTATTAAGAATTGCGTTTCATTGGATGCCCTAAATTGAATTGTAAAATAAAACAAGTATGGGGAATTTCAAATCGGTCCTCTGCCCATTTCAATTTTTGGGAAAACAATTTTTGAGCACACGGAAAAATTCGTCAAGAAATCTAGTTTTTGATACCGTTAGCTGTTTAAAAACGAAAAAAAATTCTAACCTCAAAAAAACTATCTAAAGTGAGGTATCTCGCAATAAAAAGCCATTTTTTAGTCAAAAATTATCGAACAAATTATAATTCCTCAATAATTTTGACCAAATTACTCATTAAAAGTATTTTGGGGGTCGCTGAACAAGAATCCGATATCAGAATTCAATTTCAAAATGGCGGATGCAAGATGGCGGACCTTAATTTCAAATTCCAGATTGCGGTTCTAAAATGGTGGACAAATATTTTCTCATAATTGGCTGATTTCTACAAAATTTTGTAAACGGAAGTTTTCGAGGTCTCTGATAACGAATTTGTTCAGCGACCCCCAAAATACTTTTAATGAGTCATTTGGTTAAAATTATTGAGGAATTATAATTTTTTCGATAATTTGACTAAAAAATGGCTTTTTTTTGCGAGATACCTCACTTTAGATAGTTTTTTTGAGGTTAGAATTTTTTTCTTTTTTAAACACTTATCGGTATCATAAACAAGACTTCTTGACGAATTTTTTCGTGTGCTCAAAAAATTTTTTTCTCCAAAATTGAAATGGGCAGCAAAAATGGGGAAACAAATTTTTGAGCACACGAAAAAATTCGGCAAGAAGTCTAGTCTAGTATCATCGGTGGCCGATTTGAAAAAGAATTCCCCGTATTCAAAAATTTTGAAGGTCAAAATGTAAAAATTTATTGTTGAACATTTTTGTTGTGGATGTAAATACGCATTGGAAAAAAATTATAAATCAGGCTGGTTTTTTCTAAATATCCGATGAATTCAAATGTGTAAGATTCGTATTTGATTTAAATAAGAAACGATTGAATCAGGATCAAATCAAATAAGAATCTATTTTGAAGAGCTGAATACGTTCGAATTGCATTCATAAATAGCGCCCATATTCGTGTAGCAGTGATGATATTGCAACATTTTCAATAGTACTTTTTCCATGCAAAAAATAGTACTTTTTCGGACACGAAGGTACTTTTCTAGACAAAATTGCTTTCATATTTAAATAAAAAAGAAACACTGTCAAGTTTAATTGTTTAGCGTATATTTTTTTAATTCATTCTATAAATACTTTAAATACATACAAATTAAACACCGGTGTGAATTTTATCCTAAACTTTTCCTAAAACAAAAACACCAACTAAAAAATCATGATTGTATTAGTAAAATGCATGCATTTAGGCGATTGCATAAAGAATTGAATTTATAAATATTTTTAATAATGTTAATATTAATAAAAGTAAATTATTAAACGTATAATTAAGGAATAAAATGTGATTTATTTAAATATATTGGATACAAATTATTGACAAAATTATAACTTAAAATTTCGAAATACGATTTTAAGTATGCTAATTCCATATTGGGAAGGGGTGTCGAACTTTACGTAATACTAAACAGGGTTATAGGTCGTTCTCATCGGTTTCCCTAATAGGGTAGTAAGATGTATATGTCAGCCAACTTATCAGCGATTTGTAGAATTTTATCATGGATTTTGCGTATTGAAATTTGCATTTATCTGCATAAAACTCCGTATATTTGGTAGGGGTGTCGAACTTGACGTAATACTAAACAGGGCTATAGGTCGTTCTCATCTGTTTCCCTAATGGGGTAGTAAGATGTATATGTCAGCCAACTTATCAGCGATTTGTAGAATTTTATCATGGATTTTGCGTATTGAAATTTGCATTTATCTGCAAAAAACTCCATATATTTGGTAGGGGTGTCGAATTTTACGTAATACTAAACAGGGTTATAGGTCGTTCTCATCGGTTTCCCTAATGGGGTAGTAAGATGTATATGTCAGCCAACTTATCAGCGATTTGTAGAATTTTATCATGGATTTTGCATATTGAAATGTGAATTTATTTGCAAAAACTCCGTATATTTGGTAGGGGTGTCGAACTTTACGTAATACTAAACAGGGTTATAGGTCGTTCTCATCGGTTTCCCTAATGGGGTAGTAAGATGTATATGTCAGCCAACTAATCAGCGATTTGTAGAATTTTATCATGGATTTTGCGTATTGAAATTTGCATTTATCTGCAAAAACTCCGTATATTTGGTAGGGGTGTCAAATTTGACGTAATACTAAACAGGGTTATAGGTCGTTCTCATCGGTTTCCCTAATAGGGTAGTAAGATGTATATGTCAGCCAACTTATCAGCGATTTGTAGAATTTTATCATGGATTTTGCTTATTGAAATGTGAATTTATTTGCAAAAACTCCGTATATTTGGTAGGGGTGTCGAACTTGACGTAATACTAAACAGGGTTATAGGTCGTTCTCATCGGTTTCCCTAATACGGTAGTAAGATGTATATGTCAGCCAACTATTTAGCGATTTGTAGAATTTTATCATGGGTTTTGCATATTGAAATGTGAATTTATTTGCAAAAACTCCATATATTTGGTAGGGGTGTCGAACTTGACGTAATACTAAACAGGGTTTTAGGTCGTTATCATCGGTTTCCCTAATGGAGTAGTAAGATGTATATGTCAGCCAAATAATCAGCGATTTGTAGAATTTTATCATGGATTTTGCGTATTGAAATTTGCATTTATCTGCAAAAACTCCGTATATTTGGTAGGGGTGTCAAACTTGACGTAATACTAAACAGGGTTATAGGTCGTTCTCATCGGTTTCCCTAATAGGGTAGTAAGATGTATATGTCAGCCAACTTATCAGCGATTTGTAGAATTTTATCATGGATTTTGCTTATTGAAATGTGAATTTATTTGCAAAAACTCCATATATTTGGTAGGGGTGTCGAACTTTACGTAATACTAAACAGGGTTATAGGTCGTTCTCATCGGTTTCCCTAATGGGGTAGTAAGATGTATATGTCAGCCAACTTATCAGCGATTTGTAGAATTTTATCATGGATTTTGCATATTGAAATGTGAATTTATTTGCAAAAACTCCGTATATTTGGTAGGGTTGTCGAACTTTACGTAATACTAAACAGGGTTATAGGTCGTTCTCATCGGTTTCCCTAATGGGGTAGTAAGATGTATATGTCAGCCAACTAATCAGCGATTTGTAGAATTTTATCATGGATTTTGCGTATTGAAATTTGCATTTATCTGCAAAAACTCCGTATATTTGGTAGGGGTGTCAAATTTGACGTAATACTAAACAGGGTTATAGGTCGTTCTCATCGGTTTCCCTAATAGGGTAGTAAGATGTATATGTCAGCCAACTTATCAGCGATTTGTAGAATTTTATCATGGATTTTGCTTATTGAAATGTGAATTTATTTGCAAAAACTCCGTATATTTGGTAGGGGTGTCGAACTTGACGTAATACTAAACAGGGTTATAGGTCGTTCTCATCGGTTTCCCTAATACGGTAGTAAGATGTATATGTCAGCCAACTATTTAGCGATTTGTAGAATTTTATCATGGGTTTTGCATATTGAAATGTGAATTTATTTGAAAAAACTCCATATATTTGGTAGGGGTGTCGAACTTGACGTAATACTAAACAGGGTTATAGGTCGTTCTCATCGGTTTCCCTAATGGAGTAGTAAGATGTATATGTCAGCAAAATAATCAGCGATTTGTAGAATTTTATCATGGATTTTGCGTATTGAAATTTGCATTTATCTGCAAAAACTCCGTATATTTGGTAGGGGTGTCAAACTTGACGTAATACTAAACAGGGTTATAGGTCGTTCTCATCGGTTTCCCTAATAGGGTAGTAAGATGTATATGTCAGCCAACTTATCAGCGATTTGTAGAATTTTATCATGGATTTTGCTTATTGAAATGTGAATTTATTTGCAAAAACTCCGTATATTTGGTAGGGGTGTCGAACTTGACGTAATACTAAACAGGGTTATAGGTCGTTCTCATCGGTTTCCCTAATACGGTAGTAAGATGTATATGTCAGCCAACTATTTAGCGATTTGTAGAATTTTATCATGGGTTTTGCATATTGAAATGTGAATTTATTTGCAAAAACTCCATATATTTGGTAGGGGTGTCGAACTTGACGTAATACTAAACAGGGTTTTAGGTCGTTCTCATCGGTTTCCCTAATGGAGTAGTAAGATGTATATGTCAGCCAAATAATCAGCGATTTGTAGAATTTTATCATGGATTTTGCGTATTGAAATTTGCATTTATCTGCAAAAACTCCGTATATTTGGTAGGGGTGTCAAACTTGACGTAATACTAAACAGGGTTATAGGTCGTTCTCATCGGTTTCCCTAATAGGGTAGTAAGATGTATATGTCAGCCAACTTATCAGCGATTTGTAGAATTTTATCATGGATTTTGCTTATTGAAATGTGAATTTATTTGCAAAAACTCCGTATATTTGGTAGGGGTGTCAAACTTGACGTAATACTAAACAGGGTTATAGGTCGTTCTCATCGGTTTCCCTAATGGGGTAGTAAGATGTATATGTCAGCCAACTTATCAGCGATTTGTAGAATTTTATCATGGATTTTGCATATTGAAATGTGAATTTATTTGCAAAAACTCCATATATTTGGTAGGGGTGTCGAACTTTACGTAATACTAAACAGGGTTATAGGTCGTTCTCATCGGTTGGGGTAGTAAGATGTATATGTCAGCCAGCTTATCAGCGATTTGTAGAATTTTATCATGGATTTTGCATATTGAAATGTGAATTTATTTGCAAAAACTCCGTATATTTGGTAGGGTTGTCGAACTTTACGTAATACTAAACAGGGTTATAGGTCGTTCTCATCGGTTTCCCTAATGGGGTAGTAAGATGTATATGTCAGCCAACTAATCAGCGATTTGTAGAATTTTATCATGGATTTTGCGTATTGAAATTTGCATTTATCTGCAAAAACTCCGTATATTTGGTAGGGGTGTCAAATTTGACGTAATACTAAACAGGGTTATAGGTCGTTCTCATCGGTTTCCCTAATAGGGTAGTAAGATGTATATGTCAGCCAACTTATCAGCGATTTGTAGAATTTTATCATGGATTTTGCTTATTGAAATGTGAATTTATTTGCAAAAACTCCGTATATTTGGTAGGGGTGTCGAACTTGACGTAATACTAAACAGGGTTATAGGTCGTTCTCATCGGTTTCCCTAATACGGTAGTAAGATGTATATGTCAGCCAACTATTTAGCGATTTGTAGAATTTTATCATGGGTTTTGCATATTGAAATGTGAATTTATTTGAAAAAACTCCATATATTTGGTAGGGGTGTCGAACTTGACGTAATACTAAACAGGGTTATAGGTCGTTCTCATCGGTTTCCCTAATGGAGTAGTAAGATGTATATGTCAGCCAAATAATCAGCGATTTGTAGAATTTTATCATGGATTTTGCGTATTGAAATTTGCATTTATCTGCAAAAACTCCGTATATTTGGTAGGGGTGTCAAACTTGACGTAATACTAAACAGGGTTATAGGTCGTTCTCATCGGTTTCCCTAATAGGGTAGTAAGATGTATATGTCAGCCAACTTATCAGCGATTTGTAGAATTTTATCATGGATTTTGCTTATTGAAATGTGAATTTATTTGCAAAAACTCCGTATATTTGGTAGGGGTGTCGAACTTGACGTAATACTAAACAGGGTTATAGGTCGTTCTCATCGGTTTCCCTAATGGGGTAGTAAGATGTATATGTCAGCCAACTTATCAGCGATTTGTAGAATTTTATCATGGATTTTGCATATTGAAATGTGAATTTATTTGCAAAAACTCCATATATTTGGTAGGGGTGTCGAACTTTACGTAATACTAAACAGGGTTATAGGTCGTTCTCATCGGTTTCCCTAATGGGGTAGTAAGATGTATATGTCAGCCAACTTATCAGCGATTTGTAGAATTTTATCATGGATTTTGCATATTGAAATGTGAATTTATTTGCAAAAACTCCATATATTTGGTAGGGGTGTCGAACTTTACGTAATACTAAACAGGGTTATAGGTCGTTCTCATCGGTTGGGGTAGTAAGATGTATATGTCAGCCAGCTTATCAGCGATTTGTAGAATTTTATCATGGATTTTGCATATTGAAATGTGAATTTATTTGCAAAAACTCCGTATATTTGGTAGGGTTGTCGAACTTTACGTAATACTAAACAGGGTTATAGGTCGTTCTCATCGGTTTCCCTAATACGGTAGTAAGATGTATATGTCAGCCAACTATTTAGCGATTTGTAGAATTTTATCATGGGTTTTGCATATTGAAATGTGAATTTATTTGAAAAAACTCCATATATTTGGTAGGGGTGTCGAACTTGACGTAATACTAAACAGGGTTATAGGTCGTTCTCATCGGTTTCCCTAATGGAGTAGTAAGATGTATATGTCAGCCAAATAATCAGCGATTTGTAGAATTTTATCATGGATTTTGCGTATTGAAATTTGCATTTATCTGCAAAAACTCCGTATATTTGGTAGGGGTGTCAAACTTGACGTAATACTAAACAGGGTTATAGGTCGTTCTCATCGGTTTCCCTAATAGGGTAGTAAGATGTATATGTCAGCCAAATAATCAGCGATTTGTAGAATTTTATCATGGATTTTGCGTATTGAAATTTGCATTTATCTGCAAAAACTCCGTATATTTGGTAGGGGTGTCAAACTTGACGTAATACTAAACAGGGTTATAGGTCGTTCTCATCGGTTTCCCTAATAGGGTAGTAAGATGTATATGTCAGCCAACTTATCAGCGATTTGTAGAATTTTATCATGGATTTTGCTTATTGAAATGTGAATTTATTTGCAAAAACTCCGTATATTTGGTAGGGGTGTCGAACTTGACGTAATACTAAACAGGGTTATAGGTCGTTCTCATCGGTTTCCCTAATGGGGTAGTAAGATGTATATGTCAGCCAACTTATCAGCGATTTGTAGAATTTTATCATGGATTTTGCATATTGAAATGTGAATTTATTTGCAAAAACTCCATATATTTGGTAGGGGTGTCGAACTTTACGTAATACTAAACAGGGTTATAGGTCGTTCTCATCGGTTGGGGTAGTAAGATGTATATGTCAGCCAGCTTATCAGCGATTTGTAGAATTTTATCATGGATTTTGCATATTGAAATGTGAATTTATTTGCAAAAACTCCGTATATTTGGTAGGGTTGTCGAACTTTACGTAATACTAAACAGGGTTATAGGTCGTTCTCATCGGTTTCCCTAATGGGGTAGTAAGATGTATATGTCAGCCAACTAATCAGCGATTTGTAGAATTTTATCATGGATTTTGCGTATTGAAATTTGCATTTATCTGCAAAAACTCCGTATATTTGGTAGGGGTGTCAAATTTGACGTAATACTAAACAGGGTTATAGGTCGTTCTCATCGGTTTCCCTAATAGGGTAGTAAGATGTATATGTCAGCCAACTTATCAGCGATTTGTAGAATTTTATCATGGATTTTGCTTATTGAAATGTGAATTTATTTGCAAAAACTCCGTATATTTGGTAGGGGTGTCGAACTTGACGTAATACTAAACAGGGTTATAGGTCGTTCTCATCGGTTTCCCTAATACGGTAGTAAGATGTATATGTCAGCCAACTATTTAGCGATTTGTAGAATTTTATCATGGGTTTTGCATATTGAAATGTGAATTTATTTGAAAAAACTCCATATATTTGGTAGGGGTGTCGAACTTGACGTAATACTAAACAGGGTTATAGGTCGTTCTCATCGGTTTCCCTAATGGAGTAGTAAGATGTATATGTCAGCCAAATAATCAGCGATTTGTAGAATTTTATCATGGATTTTGCGTATTGAAATTTGCATTTATCTGCAAAAACTCCGTATATTTGGTAGGGGTGTCAAACTTGACGTAATACTAAACAGGGTTATAGGTCGTTCTCATCGGTTTCCCTAATAGGGTAGTAAGATGTATATGTCAGCCAACTTATCAGCGATTTGTAGAATTTTATCATGAATTTTGCTTATTGAAATGTGAATTTATTTGCAAAAACTCCGTATATTTGGTAGGGGTGTCGAACTTGACGTAATACTAAACAGGGTTATAGGTCGTTCTCATCGGTTTCCCTAATGGGGTAGTAAGATGTATATGTCAGCCAACTTATCAGCGATTTGTAGAATTTTATCATGGATTTTGCATATTGAAATGTGAATTTATTTGCAAAAACTCCATATATTTGGTAGGGGTGTCGAACTTTACGTAATACTAAACAGGGTTATAGGTCGTTCTCATCGGTTTCCCTAATGGGGTAGTAAGATGTATATGTCAGCCAACTTATCAGCGATTTGTAGAATTTTATCATGGATTTTGCATATTGAAATGTGAATTTATTTGCAAAAACACCGTATATTTGGTAGGGGTGTCGAACTTTACGTAATACTAAACAGGGTTATAGGTCGTTCTCATCGGTTGGGGTAGTAAGATGTATATGTCAGCCAACTTATCAGCGATTTGTAGAATTTTATCATGGATTTTGCATATTGAAATGTGAATTTATTTGCAAAAACTCCGTATATTTGGTAGGGGTGTCGAACTTTACGTAATACTAAACAGGGTTATAGGTCGTTCTCATCGGTTTCCCTAATGGGGTAGTAAGATGTATATGTCAGCCAACTTATCAGCGATTTGTAGAATTTTATCATGGATTTTGCTTATTGAAATGTGAATTTATTTGCAAAAACTCCATATATTTGGTAGGGGTGTCGAACTTGACGTAATACTAAACAGGGTTATAGGTCGCTCTCATCGGTTTCCCTAATAGGGTAGTAAGATGTATATGTCAGCCAACTAATCAGCGATTTGTAGAATTTTATCATGGATTTTGCTTATTGAAATGTGAATTTATTTGCAAAAACCCCATATATTTGGTAGGGGTGTCGAACTTTACGTAATACTAAACAGGGTTATAGGTCGTTCTCATCGGTTTTCCTAATAGGGTAGTAAGATGTATATGTCAGCCAACTTATCAGCGATTTGTAGAATTTTATCATGGATTTTGCATATTGAAATGTGAATTTATTTGCAAAAACTCCATATATTTGGTAGGGGTGTCGAACTTTACGTAATACTAAACAGGGTTATAGGTCGTTCTCATCGGTTTCCCTAATAGGGTAGTAAGATGTATATGTCAGCCAACTTATCAGCGATTTGTAGAATTTTATCATGGATTTTGCATATTGAAATGTGAATTTATTTGCAAAAACTCCATATATTTGGTAGGGGTGTCGAACTTTACGTAATACTAAACAGGGTTATAGGTCGTTCTCATCGGTTTCCCTAATAGGGTAGTAAGATGTATATGTCAGCCAACTTATCAGCGATTTGTAGAATTTTATCATGGATTTTGCATATTGAAATGTGAATTTATTTGCAAAAACTCCATATATTTGGTAGGGGTGTCGAACTTTACGTAATACTAAACAGGGTTATAGGTCGTTCTCATCGGTTTCCCTAATAGGGTAGTAAGATGTATATGTCAGCCAACTTATCAGCGATTTGTAGAATTTTATCATGGATATTGCATATTGAAATGTGAATTTATTTGCAAAAACCCCATATATTTGGTAGGGGTGTCGAACTTTACGTAATACTAAACAGGGTTATAGGTCGTTCTCATCGGTTTCCCTAATAGGGTAGTAAGATGTATATGTCAGCCAACTTATCAGCGATTTGTAGAATTTTATCATGGATTTTGCATATTGAAATGTGAATTTATTTGCAAAAACTCCATATATTTGGTAGGGGTGTCGAACTTTACGTAATACTAAACAGGGTTATAGGTCGTTCTCATCGGTTTCCCTAATAGGGTAGTAAGATGTATATGTCAGCCAACTTATCAGCGATTTGTAGAATTTTATCATGGATTTTGCATATTGAAATGTGAATTTATTTGCAAAAACTCCATATATTTGGTAGGGGTGTCGAACTTTACGTTTGTAAGTTTTGAATTTGGAAAAAAGATGGTTGAGTGTCAATTTGTGGAAAAAAGACAGTTCAGTTGTTACTTTAAAGAAATCGGTCGGGAAAATTATGAATTTTTTTCAAAATCGTTTTTGTTTTGTACTTAACAAATATTGCGGCCGGCCATTGGGTTTGTGCTGGTGTAAAAAAAGAAAAAGTTAGGAAAAAGTTAGGAAAAAGTTAGGAAAAAGTTAGGAAAAAGTTTGGAAAAAGTTAGGAAAAAGTTAGGAAAAAGTTAGGAAAAAGTTAGGAAAAAGTTATAAAAAAGTTAGGAAAAAGTTAGGAAAAAGTTAGGAAAAAATTAGGAAAAGTTAGGAAAAAGTTAGGAAAAAGTTAGGAAAAAGTTAGGAAAAAGTAAGGAAAAAGTTAGGAAAAAGTTAGGAAAAAGTTAGGAAAAAGTTAGGAAAAAGTTAGGAAAAAGTTAAGAAAAGTTAGGAAAAAGTTAGGAAAAAGTTAGGAAAAAGTTAGGAAAAAGTTAGGAAAAAGTTAGGAAAAAGTTAGGAAAAACTTAGAAAAAAGTTAGGAAAAGTTAGGAAAAAGTTAGAAAAAAGTTAGGAAAAAGTTAGGAAAAAGTTAGGAAAAAGTTAAGAAAAAGTTAGGAAAAAGTTAAGAAAAAGTTAGGAAAAAGTTAGGAAAAAGTTAGGAAAAAGTTAGGAAAAAGTTAGGAAAAAGTTAGGAAAAAGTTAAGAAAAAGTTAGGAAAAAGTTAGAAAAAAGTTAGGAAAAAGTTAGGAAAAAGTTAGGAAAAAGTTAGGAAAAAGTTTGAAAAAGTTTGACTTTTCCTAACTTTTTCCTAATTTTTTCCTAACTTTTTCCTAACTTTTTCCTAACTTTTTCCTAACTTTTTCCTAACTTTTTCCTCACTTTTTCCTAACTTTTTCCTAACTTTTTCCTAACTTTTTCTTAACTTTTTCCTAACTTTTTCCTAACTTTTTCTTAACTTTTTCCTAACTTATTCCTCACTTTTTCCTAACTTTTTCCTAACTTTTTCCTAACTTTTTCCTAACTTTTTCCTAACTTTTTCCTAACTTTTCTTAACTTTTTCCTAACTTTTTCCTAACTTTTTCCTAACTTTTTCCTAACTTTTCCTAACTTTTTCCTAACTTTTTCCTAACTTTTTCCTAACTTTTTCTTAACTTTTTCCTAACTTTTTCGTAACTTTTTCCTAACTTTTTCCTAACTTTTTCAAACTTTCTAGTGGTTCGTTTTCTAGTGGTTCGTTGTCACATTCAGTTGAGAAATTATTAACATTGTCAGTGATCGATTTTTTAATGAATTTTAAAAACTGATTATACGTACTATTAAATAATGGGTTCTCATATTTAGAACAACAGATAATACAAAAACTTTCAGAAAGTTGGTCGACTTCTGAAATACTCTTCGCGTCAATTATTAAAAAAAACATAATCATTATAAAATTACGCAAATCGGTTGAGCAATTGGCCATCTTATTTTTTATTTGTCGGGTGAGTATAGCTGCGAAATGTGAGCAGCAAATAAATATACCAACAATCTTTTTTTCAGGCTTGCGCTTTGCCAAAACGGCATCGTACGAATACCTCAAATACTCATAAATGCCCATAACATTAACTACTTTTAAAACACTATTGATAAACACCCACGACCAATCGGTAACAAAATATTTTGGCAACTTATTTCGTGGATTATTATTAATTAGCTCTGAATAAAAATAATTTAAAAAATTACCAACTGCCACGCTGTCGTGTCTAGCTGAAATGAGCTCTGCAATAGGAAAACGACTTCATTCACTTTTATTATGCAAGCATAATAATAAATTCGTGAATAGTCATGAGCTTCACAGCATTTAGGATTCCTTATGAGACCTCCTGTTGCATCGATGTGAATTTGAGTAACGTCGTATTTCGATAGAATTGACAAATAGTCAGGCCTCATTAATATTATGTATAAAGGGTCACTTGCTAAATATATTGTTTGGTGCTTGGTGCGCATACCGATAAATCGCATCCATCAACTCACACTTAGTTACTAAGTCCTTCAAATTTAGTCGCTCAGATCTAGCTTTGCGTAGCACTAGTGGCCTAGAAACATTTTGCGTATTTCCGGTTTTAAGGAGGTTTCCATCGATGACGTTCAGTTTTTCTAAATAAGCCAAATTTGCCGTTTTGTACACCATTTCATCCTGCATGACAATTCTCCGCTGGCCTCTTAATTGGGAAAACTCTTTAAGGATTCCATGATTTTTTAAATCGTTGCCTTTTGTATACAAATTAACAAAGTTCTTGTTAAAAATAACAAATTTATATTTTTGCTTATGGATGTGATATTTGCAAATTGCGTATATAACTGTTGTTTTTTTTGCAGTATTATAATTTATTGTTTTAAAAGACAATACGCAGCTTGAATTTGCGGCTATTAGTGAGGCCTTTAATGATTCGCGTAAGTCCTCTTTTGTCACATTTTCGACGTCTTCAATTGACAGTTTAAATGTTTCTCTTGGAAACCAATCAACATTTAAGTTTTCCTCATTTTTTAAATATTCTTCACAATTATAGGAATTAATTGGAACATTGGTACCAATAAAAGATGGTTTGATTTTTTTATGCCACAGATAATAAATCTTTAAACGGTTCGATACCATTTTAGAAATCTTTAGCGTTGAACAAAGCTTATTCATTAAGTCCGAGTTCGAACAATTTTAATGCTCCCTAAATCCTCGCCGAAAATAGCAATTAATGCGGTTTTTAAAGCATTTTCATTTAATTTTGCTGAATTTTCGCGGGCCCTGTGGTATCTAGGCATTTTTTTACCCTTTTACTAATCGTCAAAATAAAAAATTTAGTAAGTAAACAGAACCTGCATAAATATGAAATTGTATTTATTTACAAAAAAATTATATAGGAAACATACTGTAAAATTACACAAAATGTTTATCACTCACGGTTAAAATAAACCAACAGTTTTATTTTTATCTTAAAAACTCACTTAATTATAATATTCGAATTTAATAATATACTAAGTATGTATTTAAATTTTACACTATTCACACACACACCTCTTGTTTTAAAACTATTCTCTTTTTCACTTTTCTGTTTTCTCTACGTTCGCTGGTTCGTTTTAATAAAATATCGTTATACTGTGCATTTTAAATTCAACAGAACAAATTCTAGCATTTTACAGGTAATCATGCCTATGAAGTTTGTTTTCAATTTTAATTTATAGGTTTAGGTATTTTTTCCACTTACACTAAATTCACAAATCAATTTTTACCATTTATTCTTACCAAAAATTCACATTTCAATATGCAAAATCCATGATAAAATTCTACAAATCGCTGATAAGTTGGCTGACATATACATCTTACTACCCCATTAGGGAAACCGATGAGAACGACCTATAACCTTGTTTAGTATTACGTAAAGTTCGACACCCCTACCAAATATATGGAGTTTTTGCAAATAAATTCACATTTCAATATGCAAAATCCATGATAAAATTCTACAAATCGCTGATAAGTTGGCTGACATATACATCTTACTACCCCATTAGGGAAACCGATGAGAACGACCTATAACCCTGTTTAGTATTACGTAAAGTTCGACACGCCTACCAAATATATGGAGTTTTTGCAAATAAATTCACATTTCAATATGCAAAATCCATGATAAAATTCTACAAATCGCTGATTAGTTGGCTGATATATACATCTTACTACCCCATTAGGGAAACCGATGAGAACGACCTATAACCCTGTTTAGTATTACGTAAAGTTCGACACCCCTACCAAATATATGGAGTTTTTTGCAGATAAATGCAAATTTCAATACGCAAAATCCATGATAAAATTCTACAAATCGCTGATAAGTTGGCTGACATATACATCTTACTACCCTATTAGGGAAACCGATGAGAACGACCTATAACCCTGTTTAGTATTACGTCAAGTTCGACACCCCTACCAAATATACGGAGTTTTTGCAAATAAATTCACATTTCTAATAAGTTGGCTGACATATACATCTTACTACCCCATTAGGGAAACCGATGAGAACGACCTATAACCCTGTTTAGTATTACGTAAAGTTCGACACCCCTACCAAATATATGGAGTTTTTGCAAATAAATTCACATTTCAATATGCAAAATCCATGATAAAATTCTACAAATCGCTGATAAGTTGGCTGACATATACATCTTACTACTCCATTAGGGAAACCGATGACAACGACCTATAACCCTGTTTAGTATTACGTCAAGTTCGACACCCCTACCAAATATACGGAGTTTTTGCAAATAAATTCACATTTCAATAAGCAAAATCCATGATAAAATTCTACAAATCGCTGATAAGTTGGCTGACATATACATCTTACTACCCTATTAGGGAAACCGATGAGAACGACCTATAACCCTGTTTAGTATTACGTCAAGTTTGACACCCCTACCAAATATACGGAGTTTTTGCAGATAAATGCAAATTTCAATATGCAAAATCCATGATAAAATTCTACAAATCGCTGATTAGTTGGCTGACATATACATCTTACTACCCTATTAGGGAAACCGATGAGAACGACCTATAACCCTGTTTAGTATTACGTAAAGTTCGACACCCCTACCAAATATATGGAGTTTTTGCAAATAAATTCACATTTCAATATGCAAAATCCATGATAAAATTCTACAAATCGCTGATTAGTTGGCTGACATATACATCTTACTACCCCATTAGGGAAACCGATGAGAACGACCTATAACCCTGTTTAGTATTACGTAAAGTTCGACACCCCTACCAAATATACGGAGTTTTTGCAAATAAATTCACATTTCAATATGCAAAATCCATTATAAAATTCTACAAATCGCTGATAAGTTGGCTGACATATACATCTTACTATTCCATTAGGGAAACCGATGAGAACGACCTATAACCCTGTTTAGTATTACGTCAAGTTCGACACCCCTACCAAATATACGGAGTTTTTTGCAGATAAATGGAAATTTCAATACGCAAAATGCATGATAAAATTCTACAAATCGCTGATTAGTTGGCTGATATATACATCTTACTACCCCATTAGGGAAACCGATGAGAACGACCTATAACCCTGTTTAGTATTACGTATAAAGTTCGACACCCCTACCAAATATACGGAGTTTTTGCAGATAAATGCAAATTTCAATACGCAAAATCCATGATAAAATTCTACAAATCGCTGATAAGTTGGCTGACATATACATCTTACTACCCTATTAGGGAAACCGATGAGAACGACCTATAACCCTGTTTAGTATTACGTAAAGTTCGACACCCCTACCAAATATATGGAGTTTTTGCAAATAAATTCACATTTCAATATGGAAAATCCATGATAAAATTCTACAAATCGCTGATAAGTTGGCTGACATATACATCTTACTACCCTATTAGGGAAACCGATGAGAACGACCTATAACCCTGTTTAGTATTACGTAAAGTTCGACACCCCTACCAAATATATGGGGTTTTTGCAAATAAATTCACATTTCAATATGCAATATCCATGATAAAATTCTACAAATCGCTGATAAGTTGGCTGACATATACATATTACTACCCTATTAGGGAAACCGATGAGAACGACCTATAACCCTGTTTAGTATTACGTAAAGTTCGACACCCCTACCAAATATATGGAGTTTTTGCAAATAAATTCACATTTCAATATGCAAAATCCATGATAAAATTCTACAAATCGCTGATAAGTTGGCTGACATATACATCTTACTACCCTATTAGGGAAACCGATGAGAACGACCTATAACCCTGTTTAGTATTACGTAAAGTTCGACACCCCTACCAAATATATGGAGTTTTTGCAAATAAATTCACATTTCAATATGCAAAATCCATGATAAAATTCTACAAATCGCTGATAAGTTGGCTGACATATACATCTTACTACCCTATTAGGGAAACCGATGAGAACGACCTATAACCCTGTTTAGTATTACGTCAAGTTCGACACCCCTACCAAATATATGGAGTTTTTGCAAATAAATTCACATTTCAATATGCAAAATCCATGATAAAATTCTACAAATCGCTGATAAGTTGGCTGACATATACATCTTACTACCCTATTAGGGAAACCGATGAGAACGACCTATAACCCTGTTTAGTATTACGTAAAGTTCGACACCCCTACCAAATATATGGGGTTTTTGCAAATAAATTCACATTTCAATATGCAATATCCATGATAAAATTCTACAAATCGCTGATAAGTTGGCTGACATATACATCTTACTACCCTATTAGGGAAACCGATGAGAACGACCTATAACCCTGTTTAGTATTACGTAAAGTTCGACACCCCTACCAAATATATGGAGTTTTTGCAAATAAATTCACATTTCAATATGCAAAATCCATGATAAAATTCTACAAATCGCTGATAAGTTGGCTGACATATACATCTTACTACCCTATTAGGGAAACCGATGAGAACGACCTATAACCCTGTTTAGTATTACGTAAAGTTCGACACCCCTACCAAATATATGGAGTTTTTGCAAATAAATTCACATTTCAATATGCAAAATCCATGATAAAATTCTACAAATCGCTGATAAGTTGGCTGACATATACATCTTACTACCCTATTAGGGAAACCGATGAGAACGACCTATAACCCTGTTTAGTATTACGTCAAGTTCGACACCCCTACCAAATATATGGGGTTTTTGCAAATAAATTCACATTTCAATATGCAATATCCATGATAAAATTCTACAAATCGCTGATAAGTTGGCTGACATATACATCTTACTACCCTATTAGGGAAACCGATGAGAACGACCTATAACCCTGTTTAGTATTACGTAAAGTTCGACACCCCTACCAAATATATGGAGTTTTTGCAAATAAATTCACATTTCAATATGCAAAATCCATGATAAAATTCTACAAATCGCTGATAAGTTGGCTGACATATACATCTTACTACTCTATTAGGGAAACCGATGAGAACGACCTATAACCCTGTTTAGTATTACGTAAAGTTCGACACCCCTACCAAATATATGGAGTTTTTGCAAATAAATTCACATTTCAATATGCAAAATCCATGATAAAATTCTACAAATCGCTGATAAGTTGGCTGACATATACATCTTACTACCCTATTAGGGAAACCGATGAGAACGACCTATAACCCTGTTTAGTATTACGTAAAGTTCGACACCCCTACCAAATATATGGAGTTTTTGCAAATAAATTCACATTTCAATATGCAAAATCCATGATAAAATTCTACAAATCGCTGATAAGTTGGCTGACATATACATCTTACTACCCTATTAGGGAAACCGATGAGAACGACCTATAACCCTGTTTAGTATTACGTAAAGTTCGACACCCCTACCAAATATATGGGGTTTTTGCAAATAAATTCACATTTCAATATGCAAAATCCATGATAAAATTCTACAAATCGCTGATAAGTTGGCTGACATATACATCTTACTACCCTATTAGGGAAACCGATGAGAACGACCTATAACCCTGTTTAGTATTACGTAAAGTTCGACACCCCTACCAAATATATGGAGTTTTTGCAAATAAATTCACATTTCAATATTCAAAATCCATGATAAAATTCTACAAATCGCTGATAAGTTGGCTGACATATACATCTTACTACCCTATTAGGGAAACCGATGAGAACGACCTATAACCCTGTTTAGTATTACGTAAAGTTCGACACCCCTACCAAATATATGGAGTTTTTGCAAATAAATTCACATTTCAATATTCAAAATCCATGATAAAATTCTACAAAAAATGTAATTGTTGTGATTATTTATTTTGTTACTTAAATAAGAAATATTGTATGCTCTTTCAAGCGTTTTGATGTTTCGTTTAAACCGCCTGAATGTTTACATTACTCGAATACATTGAAGAAATATTATGTTTTTGTTGTTTTAGGAAAATTATAGTATAAACTTTACATCTGTATATAAGCATGTGAATTTTTTCTTAAAATATTCCTAAATTATTGTTTTTCTTGTTTTAAGAAATTTTTAGGATAAACTTCACATGCATAATTAAACATAAAACAAAATAAATACATAATTCAGTTATGTCTATAAAATAAAAAACACAGCATTTAAGTATATTTGAATTTTCTGTTGAAAACTCAAAATAGGAACATTTTGTATTTTTACAAACTAATAAATTATTATAATAATTCTTCTTCTTTTTTTTTGTCGTTAGTAAGACCTACTTTTATTAAATTATTTGGGACTTTAAAGCTATGACAACAATCGCCCTTTATTAAATCTCGTGTTTGAATTAAAGAGGAACATGTATTAACTTAGGACGTGTTCGAAGTTTGTGATAATTTTGTTTTTGTAATAATTTTGATAGAAGTGAAATAATTTTCTCTCCCATATTTTGTAATAAGTTTTATTTGTACTATTTTTTTTAGAAATAAATTAGCGTAATACAGATTAATTATTGTTATTGCGCTCTTTTGTTTATGAATATTATTACAGAAGTGTCAAATTTACAACACGTAGTGGCTGTAATAATTTGGTTGCATACAAAATAATGTCATAATTATTTCAGCTGGAATAATTATCACAAACTTCGAACACGTCCTTAATATAGAACGTGAAAAAAGAACGAATGAAAATAATAAAATGGATGAAATGAACACCAAAAGAAAACAATGAAGGTGGTACGAATTCGACATATCTTCACTTCAATGAACACCCAATAAACACATTTTATGGATTCCATTAGGAATTTTATAATGTAAAATGTACGGAATTCGAATTGAGTGTACTATTATATTTTCGAAACCGAAAAAGTACAATTGTACAGCCGATTGTACTAACGTACTTTCTTAAAGTGAATTGTACTGAAAAAAGTACAATTGTACACCCGATTGTACTAGCGTACTTTCGGAAAGTCAATTGTACTGAAAAAAGTACAATTGTACTGAAAAAATCATCACTGTCGTGTAGTACTAATTGGTATAAGAGTACAACTTTGGTTTTTGTGTACTGTACTTTAAAACTACCAAAATAGACGTACCTACTTTCATATATCCAAATGTAAAAAAGACATGTGCTTCACCTCCTTTTTCTTTCTGTTTTGGATCATCTGATAAGTCGGTTGGCGTATACGCCAAAATTTTGGTTAGCAAATACAAAAACTGATGTTTACATTTAAATTTAAAGGGTCCATACACGGTCAAACAATTTGCACAAACTTGGTACAACTTTCTGTTGTACAACACCTCGTTGTGTAAACCGTTTTCCGTACCCAGACACGGGTTTGCGCAACACTTACGCTACAATAATATTTATACAGATTAAGCCGAGGCTTAATCAGTATGGATGTCTACTGAAGCCGTAAGTTTGGTAATCATAATTTCTTGTGCTAAGGATGAATCTACAGTATCTGGCAATTGAATTAGAGCCACCGTCTAATTTTTGTATTTTTTCAAATTTATTGAAAACAATCCTAAATGGTTGTTTTTTATAGGAACAGATACGTATTTATATTTATATTCCAATCAAAAAATGTTTTCAGTTAATTTAGTGTTTAACAAAATTATTTGTGCACGTAAATTTTTTTGTGCAATTTGAAAAAATTAAAAATAAAACAAAAAATCAATTAAATTTATAATTATTTTTGTTAATTAAATTGTGATTTAGTCATTTATGTTTTGTATGTACTTGGTCAGTTTTTGTTGTGGCTTGGTAACATCTCGCAAGTGGTTCAAAAATTTGTTGATAAAATCACCAAGAAACTTACCACAGTCGGTTTTCTTGGCACCCTATTACAAATTTTTGAAGTTTCTAGATTGTAAATATTTTCCTCTTTAATTTAAGCCTCCGCAAGTTTAAACCGAACCTGCCCTTGCCGAGACCACAAACTATATTCAACATATTTCATTAATTTCACGGAATTGGGTTTTCTTATCTCAGCTAATTTAACGTAAACTAGGAATGTTACCTCATTTAGTAAAGTAAAATTGAACCTTGGGCTTGAACAGTTAAAATTAATAAGGTATATAAAGAAACGGAATATGATTTATCGCCAGGAAAGAAAAAGTGAACAGCATTGTAAGCATAACTCATTGAACTCTGGAGACTGTGTTATTCCCAAATTAATGCGTGTTTACCTTAATTTGATAAGATTCTTTCGGCTTTTAATAGTCAAGATATATTAACAATAATGGCATTCACAACATTTTTCGATTGGTTTTTCGTACTTTACCGCAAGAGTTACACAAAGTGTATAACCCTGAACAAAAAATGAGAACTTCCTTCAGTTCATTGTGTTGGTAGTTTGGTTTCGTACTGAAAAAGTTGGTCTACTCATCAGGTAGCTGCGACCAAACTACAAAAATATATATAGTGCCAAGTATGAACGTACTGACTTAGCGAATTATATTCACTAAATCAAAAAACTCAAGGAAAACCCTCATTTCTGCGTGTTTTATGCCCACACAAATACTTAAGAGAAAGATAAGAAAACTCTCTTTAATATTAAAGAGCCTTAGAAGAAGCCATTTTTAACTACAGGTTATCTCGCGCTCGTCGCGTGATAGAAAGTGTATTCGATATATTAGCCACCCGATTTAGAATATTGCTCACAGAAATAAATCTACTTCCAGAAAAAGCTATAATCATTGTTCTAGCGTGTTCCCATTTACATAACTTTTTACGAAAAAAAGTGGAAACATATTGTCAAGAGGGTTCGACGTTGAAACCCCTGTTACTGGGTAGCTATCAGCGGCCGATTGGAGGGCGAATCAAACGTTAATATAGCTTCAACATCTGCAAGAAAGGAATAGTACAGCATCAGCCAAAGATATACATCAGAATTTTTCACGTTACTTTAACACTGTTGGAGTTGTGTCGTACCATAATTATTATATAGAATGAATTTAAGAATAAATAAAAATATGAAAAAAAAAACAGAAAAACTTGCCGCCTGTATGATTTCCTCCGATTCATTGTTCTTACCCATAGTCGATTTTCCCTGCATCTGAAATTCCTGATCCCTCAAAAAATCATTTTCGTCAAAGTACCATAATGGCGGTACATATAAATCCTCTCTTCCGATGCCAGATTTTGTACTCTCCAGCTCCACTACATTTTTTAGTTCCCTGCGGTAAGCAGTACGAAAGCAATTCATTTTTTTCGCACTTGGTCTCTATCCTCATCTTTGTCCACAGCTTGTTAAATATCTATTCTTATCACTTTTCACCTTCCATAATTCAGGCAAATAATAAACTCTTGCCAAAATTGTTTATTATCAACCTTATCTGCCATTTTTGGTTCTTTAATGCGCAACGAATGAAAAAAAAACTGAATAAATGTTGTACAATAATCTCAAACATCGAAATACACGTGTCAAACTGTTGCACAACGGTAGACGTCGCGCAAATAATTTCAAACATGTTTCAATTTAAGCAAGCTGTTGTGCAACAATGGAAACTGCACCATATACGATCAACACGTTTGCACAACAGTGTTTGTTGCGCAAATTTTTTGGTCATGTATGGGGCCTCAATGTTTCCGTTTAACTGTTGTTTTACGTCCATCATTCTCATTTAGAAATTCTTAGTTTATAACTATAATTACACAATTCGATACCTGTCACTAGTACAATCCACATAAGAGACAGAAATTAGCTTTTCCTTTCTTATAAAAATAGTTTTATTTGGAATGCGTTTTGCGATGAATCTTTCACTAAGCTAAAAAATGGTTTATTAAATACTCTGATTTTACAACACCCCGATTTGTCCTTACCATTTACAATTACAACCGATGCGAGCGACATTGCGATCGGTGCTGTTCTATCCCAAAATTCAAACGATTTTGATTTGCCCATTGCATTTGCTAGTCGAGTGCTGAATCAAGCTGAACTTAATTACCCAACGATAGAGAAGGAGCTTTTCGCGATAGTATGGGCTTGCGAACATTTCCGCTCATATGTATACGGTCGTCATTTTTCCATAATTGTAGATCATAAGCCATTGATATGGATGTGTAATTTAAAAAACCCTTCCTCTCGAGGTAGCGCATTAGATTGGAAGATTTTGATTATAAGGTATATCATAAACCTGAAAATCACAATCAAAATGCCGATTCTTTCGGTAATTATACCTAATCAATCTACAGAACTTCCTTCAACTTCGAAAGAAATAAATGTCATAGCTCGATCGAAAAGCAAACAACAATCTGAAATTAGACAAAATTCCGAAAATCCTCAAAATACTGTAGCTACCGAAACAAATTTGACGAATTCTACAATAATACATCTCACTGATGATTCTGAAATTATTAAAGTGATTGAGTAATTTCATTATGTCAAAATTATGTCAAAAAATGAATGCTGCAGATTTAATAAAACTCCAATGCAAATAACTAAAACATCTTCCCCAAGCATTTGGCAAACTATTTTTAGATATTGTCGGTCACCTCCCTGTATCATATCAAGATAACAAATACATACTTACAGTTCAGGACGATCTTACAAAATTTTATCTTGCATTTCCTCTAATCAACCAGGATGCCGAAACCATAGCTCGAGTTTTTGTTGAGCGAACAATATGTGTTTTCGGAACTCCGCGGCAAATACTATCCGACCAAGGGGCGAATTTTATGAGTGAACTAATTTACAAACGTATGTGCAAACTTCTGAAAATTAAAAAATAAACACTACAGCCTACCACCCACAGACGAATGGGGCATTGGAGGGGTCACATCGAACATGTACGGAATATCTGAGAAATTATACGCAGTCAGACCCGCTCAATTGGGACACTTGGCTTCCTTATGCTATCTTTACGTTTAATTCGACTCCACTCAGTGCAACCAAATATATGCCTTTTGAATTGCTTTTTGGTTGGAAACCTGTGATGCCTACTGTATTAATTCGAGAGCCAGAAATAGTTTACAACTATGATGATTATATTAGAACTCAAAATTGGAATGCAAAAATCATTTCACCAAGCAAGGGAGAATCTTATAAGTCAAAAATTCAGATCAAAAGAATACTACGACATCAATACACATGTTCAAAATTTTCAAATCGGTGATCTAGTTTTATTACAAAATGAAGTTCGTTCTACTAAATTTGCGCCTCTTTGGATTGGTCCATTCGAGGTTAAACGTATTAATTCGCATACCAATATTACAATATTAGTGAAAAATAAATTGAAGACAGTCTACAATAACCGAATAAAATTATTTGTAACTTAATTTCAATAAAGTTGAGAATGTCGAAAGAATTTAAACTATAATAAATAAATTATATTCAAACAAAACTAAAATAAAATTATAGTTTAATTAAAATTTGTAAAATTATTAGTTTTAAATTATAGTTACTTATTTTAAATTATAGTTGTTAGTTATGAAATGGATTAATGAAAAATAAAAATAAAATGAATATTATTTTGTTCATATAAAATAATCTTTAGGATTATTTAAAACTTAGGGTGATGGTGTTATGGATTACTGATTGATTGATTGATTGATTGATTGTGAGTGTACGGCCAAGCATTATAGCAAGCCTCCCGGACTCCCGGGCACACACCGTACACACATAAAAAAACCGAAGGATAGGATATGGTTATTAGTTGGGACAGACTCGACCCGGTTATAGACACCAATGCGATCGATAGTTAGTAAATAGACGGCACAAAAGACAACACAATCTAACTACATTTTTAGATGATCATTTCTCTGGAATCCAGGGCCGGATACTCAGGATTTTCTAAACCTAAGTTAAAAATAATTAATGTTGTAATTTCCCTTGTTCGCCTTTCATTAATTTACCTGATAAAATAATTAAGAAAATCTAAAATGACTAAGCTAAAATTATAATTATAATTATAATTACAGTAGAATTCGCTTATAGCGAACACTCAAGGGACACAATTTTGTTCACTGTTCATTTTAATCAAATATTCGTTTTCTTTTATAACGTAGTTCTTTGTTTGTAGTGTATAAGAAAAAATAGGTGTTCGTGCAAATTCAAGGCACACAACTATATGACAAAACTATATGATCATTATAAGCTTTTGTTCGTTATATACATGGTTTGGTATAAACGGATTTTACTGTATTATAAAAAACATCATTATAACAAAATAAAGATAAAATTAAATAAAATAAAGTTGAAATTAAACTTTCATGATTTATTATGAGTGTACGACCAAGCATCATAGCAGGATCTCCCGGACTCCCGGGCCCATGCCGTATACCCGTACACATATAACAAAACCGAAGGATTGGATAGGATTATTAGTTGGGACAGACTCGACCCGGTTACAGACACCAATGCGATCGATAGTTAGTAAATTATTAGTACAATATATAATAAATAGGTTAGCACCAGACAGCACAATCTAACTACATTATTAGATGATCATTTCTCTGGAATCCAGGGCCGGATACTCAGGACTCCCTAAATCCTAAATCTAAAACAGGGCTTAAAAAATTATTAATTATTAATGTTGTAATTTCATCCTTGTCCGTCTTTTATTAATTTACCTGATAAAATAATTAATAAAACTTTAAAATAACAGCGCTTATTTCCTTATTAATGGTCCTTTTATATCCAATTAAAAATTATTACTTAATGCAACAAGAATTAACATAAACATTAAACCGTTTAAACATAAAATTTTACTTAAAACTAATCATCAATTTCCTACCGATTAAGAAAAGAAAATATATAATTATGAATTCAATTATTTTATAAAATTTATATAAAATGATTAACATGATAATATTACAGCACCACAATACCTAGATTTATTAATAGTTCAATAAATCAATTATCTACTATAAGTATATTAAGAATCAACAAATAAAATTAACATACAAATTCTCAGACGACTCTGAAAACTAAATTTAATTAATAAACGTCATAATAACCAATTTTATTACTTAAATGAATAATTATTATAACAGCATCTTCAGTATTCCCGAGCACACATCATACACCCATTTATCCATCCCCAGCCGAAGGATAAGAGTAAATTGTTAGTAATAATATAGTAAAAATAGTTAGCACTGGACAACACAATTTCTAAACTACAGCTTATTCACTACTTATTAATCCTGGAGGGTTGTTTCAAACTAAAATTTAAATTTGAAATTCGGGATTAATTTTGATCCCTATAATAATGATTAATTCTAGAACTATGTTTATTCTGAAAATTGGATTATTTATTAGTAAGTTAAAAAAGAGAGGGTGATGGTGTGATGGATTACTGATACTAAAATCCAAAATCATATTACAACAGCCGTACGTCCTCGATTTGGCTACTATAGTCCATTGAACGAAATGCGGTGCCTCTAATCACCACCGACGCCTTTCTAGTCGACACATATGCCACGTATAACAAAATTGTTGGCGAGGTAGCGATACCAATGAGGAAGACCTGCTCGTGGAAAGAACTCACGATGCTCTGGGTTGGTGAGGTACAAGCCGCAAAGAATTTCTCAGCATGAAATTACCGTTTTATTGTGCTTCGATGATTTCATGGTCGATATATTGGTTTGAAAAGTGGTTCTAAGGAACTCAGTCGATTTTGTTTTTATTATTTTCATTAAACGTTTATAAGTATTTGCTATAGTGGTGTGGTTTTAAGTCCCATTCTCTAGGTCTATTTGCTTGATCATTTGCAGACGTCTTACGGCCAACGGTCTGTCTAGCATACGGCATATCTCTATATTTTCATGCTGTCGGAGATGTGATTATGCTTGAGGGCATAATTTTAATCCGTAATAACCTCATTGATGTGTTCCATTTTTAAGTTTCAGTGGAGGTCTTCATTTCTAATATACCACGGGGCATTTACAATGTTACGCAGTACTTTATTTTAGATTGTGTGTATTATCTTGACATTAGTTCTCTTGGTACAGCTCCAATCCTGTATATCGTAGGCCCAAACCGGTTTCAAAATTTGCCGGTACAGAAGCAATTTATTATGTATGGATAGTGTCAATATATGAGCCAGTACATATCCTATATTTTATATTCAGCTCTTTCTTTTTCTTTTTGACGGGATTTGGTTAAAATTGATTTTATTTATTTATTTGTTGCTCCTACTATTTTGTTCATTTACAGGATGTACAAGATGGGCCCAATAAGCTGACGTTTTTCTTCAGGTTCGAGTATTCTTCTTCAAATCTAACACGAAAGTGCCTGCCAGTTATGTAGGATCTCAGAGTTTCTTAATATTGTTTGCGAAGGTCACGCTTTATCTTGTATTATTCCTTTATGCCAAACTCGATCAAATGCTTGCGCTACATCCAGAAAAACGCTTCAACATATTTTTTTCGATTCCATTGAATGTTCTACAGTATCTGTGATTCTATGAACTTGGTCTAGTCTTGGTCTGTTCTTCAGAAACGGTTTTTCAAATATCTTCGAAATGGTTGAGATTTGAGAGGATATGGATATTGGTTTGATGACCTTTTATCGTTACTTTTTTTCGTATCGCTTTATTTGGTAGTTCTTTAATGATTTGTCCAGTTATTAAATCGTATCTAGGAGCTTTTTTCATGTTTAGATTTTTAATTTTCTCTTTTATCCATGTAGGGTTACATTTTGTATTTCAAATTCATCAGATCTGTCCATTGGATTGACATTTTCATCAGCTGTTTGCCTAGGTAATGGTTGAAACATTTCTTCGAGGTGTCCCGCAAACAGATCAGCTTTTTGTTTTCTGCTTCCAGCCCATCTTCCATCATCATTTCAGATTGATGAAATCGTTCGTCGAAATTGTTGGTCTCTTAAGTACTTTCGTTGCTTTCCTTAAGGAGTATTCAGAGTCTTTTTGGCCAGTGAGTGAAGACAAATACTTACTTATTCCTTCATTCTTAACCGTGCTGATGAGATTTTTACATAGGTTATTAAGCGCGGTTTCGTATTTCGATTTATTTTGATTTGTTATTGATGTTTTGCTGTAACAGTTCACGGAAACGGTTCCAATTAGTATTCTTATTAGAGTGTCACTGATTGTCATAATAACAGAAGAGTGACCCCGAAGTAAGTTCTTCATTGCTTTCCATGCGCATATAGTTATCAGATTTACCTTTAGTTACATAAAAATCTACAAGCTCCGGTGTTCTGTATAAATCTGTTAGCCAGTAAGTTAGTGAGCCACCAGAATGAAAGTCGCGTTTAAATATTTTTCCTGTCTCGAAACGCCCCCTCCCTTTTGGTGTTGTAATGCTGGAACTCCAGCAGGTGTTTTTTTGTATTGAAGTCAACGCCAATGATGAAACATCGCCCCATGCTATTAAACAGCTCTTCATAATCTTCCCTTTTCAAGGTATATCGTGGTGGACAGTATATTGATGATATATTTACTTATTTGCACTTTGTTTGAATTTTGATACTTGTAACTTGCATAGATTTAATTTCAACTTTTAATTTTTCATTGTGTTTCAAACTTTCCTTAATAAAAATAGCAGATCCATTTCTTGCTCTTTCTGATGGAAGGATGTTGTGATAAAATCTGTAAGCATGTATTTTGGCATATGAAGACCTAGTGAAATGAGTTTCGGAGATTAAGCATATGTCAATTTTTTGTGAATATAAAAATATTTCCAGCTCGGGCATGTCTTGGATCAGCCCATTCACATTACAAATTATTATTCTAAGTGTTTGTAAATTTATTTTTTATTTTCTAGTCGCTTTAGGTAACGATGATGCCAGGTTTTCAATTGATCCACAATGTATAACACTGAACTTTCTCAGTGTTAAGCTTCATAGTTAGATTTCTATAAGTATCTGGTTCTGGGATATTTATCTTCCAGACATCGTTATTCAGTGCTACCAGCTTGAAGTTTTTGACGGTGATTGATGTCATCAGAGCTTTAATATTCGGATAGTCTTTGATATTAACTATGTTAATTTCTCTTTAGTTTGATTTTCCCCGTTGTGCTGGTTTGGTAAGTTTCTTCAACATATTCTGGCGATGATCCTTCTTTCCTCTTCTTCCTGGGAATGATTTTTTTCTTAATCCAATCAGATTCTCTTGCCACTTCCTGTGCTTCAGTAACTTCCATGTAAAACGTGTCGGTTTTTTTTGGTTTTCTAACCGCTAGTACCCCCAGGCGATCAGATCCTATTTCTTTTTCGAATTCGTCTTCGTCTGTGTGATATTCACGACAGACTTTATTATTTTCGTGGCCTGATTGGATATTCCGTTTCAGGTCTTCATTCTCTGTCTCTTTAATAAGGTAATTTTGTTACTCAGCTTTAAAACTACTTCTTTAGAATTTTTTACTGCGGATAAAGTATGCGTTTTTCGCTTTCACCTGTTGAGTTAGTTGTAGGAGAAGAAAAAAATCGAATAATATCTCCCATAGAGCTCTTTTTTTGTCATTATACGTAGGTAACTTAATGGTTCGGTTCCCTTGTTACATTTACTGCTACTGCAGCAAAGTTTGGCACAGCAGTAGCAGTGCTTGAAGTGTTATCTGTCCCATTTGGATTTCGAGTACAGGAAACCTACTTGCTCACCCCGGAAGGTCGCAGTTACTAGTTGTCCCAATCCTTGCACTGTATATTTATCTGAACCACTGCTTATGTTGGTTTTTTGATCAGGTAAGAAATCAGTCGTCTCCTACATGAGGACCAAACGCTGTCTGAAGCCGTACCTTCTATAGAACAGACGCTTCTTACAAGTTTTGGTCCGCGAGTGGTATTTTATTTCCCACTTACCGTCCGGTGAACCGGTGACGGCATCCCACTATCTCCCCACCTGAGTACGTACCTACGGAATTCAAAACAAAATTTAAAAAATAAAAATATTACTTAATGCAAATTCGAAGGGTAATACTTGAGAGTAAGAAAAAGATGGAAAACATACGTCAAGTGGCAAAGTGATTAACTAATACAGAAAGATCCTGGGAATGACATGGGAAAAACATGTCTCTATCAACATAAAGCAGGCTTCTACTTTAGAAGCAAATATTGAAATTGATTTGGAATTATAATACTTAACTTTGGAGTTGAACCAGAGCGACATAAAATCATCCAAATATTTCAAAACAAAATACATATTAAGAAAAATCGCTGGTGCACCTTGGTATCTCAGGAATAATGACCTCCGTAGGGACCTTAAGGTGAACTTCGTCAGACACAATGGAACGTCAATGGGAAGAAGAATCCAGTCCAGTCAAATCTAGTCTGATTGTAATTACATAAAATAAATAAATAAAATTTATTTAACATTAAAATAAAAAAATGTTTTTTTCTTATTTCTAAAATTAGAAAAATTGTAGTAAACCACTTAATTGGTTAATTCTACATTTCAACACAGCCTGATTATAAACATTCCATCCATAATCTTTAAATTTAATTAATTTACTTTATTATGTCTTTACGTAATTTCTGTCTGAAGGTGTATTTACATATCATATTCTTTGTGTTATTCAAACGTACCTGGATATGTATTTACAAACAAACAAAGTAAGAATATACCAAAAATTTACCCATCCTAATAAATTCAAAAATAAAGACTAAATCAGCAACAGCAGTTTATACAGATACGTAGGTGTATTATAGAATGTACAAATACGAGTAATAACACAAACATAAATCTATCTGAATTTCTATCCACAAAGTGAAAAAGCAACGCTACGAAAACTCTTTGTGGGTTAAATTTTCTTTAAAAAAAGTATGTAGCAACGAAACATAAAAGAAAGAAAAATATAATTCCATTTTCTTAGAAAATTCATAAAAAAAGAGGAAGAAGAAGAAAAGAAAACGGAAAATCATGAAATTGATAATATTCTATGAAAATTTTATCAATCCTATTTTATTTCCAGTTTTCTGATTTCTCCTCTTACTGACGTATGAATTGTACGCAATATGAAAAGGAAATAATCCTATAATGAAGGTTAAAGGGCAATTGAATTTAAGAAGTAATTTTGCTCCCATTAAAAAAAATGAATTTGATTAGGCGTACAGTTTTGTTGCTGTTGTTATATTATTTAGTCAATTATTAGAATATTCCTGTTTGTACCAATGAATGGCTTAATATTCTTAGGGAAAAGGTGATATCTTGTTTTACGAGTGATGCAAATACAATTTTCTGAACCGGAAAACAGTTAAGCTAAGTGAAGAAAAACAATATGTTTCCGTACTATCGGCCGCCGCCCATGTGCAGATTCAAATTGGCTGCCCTGTTAAACCTAAAAAATTGTTATATCCGATAACAATCGATATCTTTGCCCGATCTTTCTTTTTCTTCTCGGGTTTTAGATCGTCTTGAAATATGAAGACGATGAAGTCTCCTCAAAACAGTTTTTGAATATGAATTTACGTGGTTGTTAAATCACTAATTCATAAAATCATTCATTTCGTTTTGCTTAGATTTCTTTGTTTCTTTTTTAGAGTTTGCTGACAATAAGACTAAAGAGATATCCTCAGCTTAATTTGCAATTTCCGGTAGATTATTGGCAAGATCTAAAATTCTTTCTTCTAAAACAAATGGGTCGCCTAAGTTATGTCTTTAGCTTTCCTAAATCATTTTAAAGCAGTAATTTTCTCTAATAGGTTCTAAAGAAACACTTGAGATAAAGAAAAGTTAGTGTAACATAGCTTTTCATTTCTTTATTTTTCTTTTAAAACTTGGTTAAACCCCAAATGACCTTTTCCTTCCGTCCAATTAAGGATTGGCAGACATTAAACTCTCGTGTTTGTATGGTTTGGTAACCCGCTTCATATACAGGGTGATTATTGTGGCTTGTAGCCACTATTCAATCAATGATCACTGTACAAATTGAGACAGTTCCAGCTGTCTGATTCTAATTTTAATTTAATATAGTATACAAAAAGCAATATGGATCCTCAGATAACCAATCTTATATATACCGTGCTTGTTTGAGATACTATTGTGGACGGTTAAATTCCAGGCCCGGCCGTACACCCTTAAAAAAAGGCTTCGGTTTGGAAAAATTAATTTTTACTATTCATTATAGTTGTATAATAAAGAACTTGTTTAATTTTGATTTATTTCATTGTCCCGATGAAAAAATTCCCAAAATTTTTTAGCCGCTAGAATTGCCTATCCCCTTAAGAAATTCAAATTTCTTGAAATTAAAAAAATTGCGCTTTGGCGCAATGTAGATCTTCTTTGAATATTTCGGGTTTGTTTATCGTGGCTGTTTGCTTCCTGATTATATTTGAATTTTTAGCATTTCCATTTTTATTTTTCTTCCTCTGAAGTTATCCGGATGGTTTTCTCTACAAAGAACACATTTAGCCTGAACATTTAGTTTTGTCAAAATTATTCGTATATACTGTGTTCACCTGCATATTTGTAACACATGGGTTCCATGCAGCATTATTTGTAGGTATCTCCTTATACTTGAAACTGTATACATAAGTGGCATAAGCTTAGATCTTCTTTGAGGCTATATAATCACTATTTTGCATCCCAAGATGTACAAGTTGAGGCGAATCTTGCCTCAAAGTCGCTTTAAACTCCTTTTGCTTTTAGGATATAACTTTTTTGCTGGACTTTACGTGTTTTTTTATAATTCCAAAATTAATCCACTATCACCACATTTATGCTTTATGTTCATATTCTGTACTCTATTATATACATGTATATTTAATGGTCATATTCGATGTAAGTCATAACGATTTATCGTAAATTGAACAACCAATTGTTTTATTGAGTACCACTATCTAGACTTATTCACAAATGACAAAATAACACGAATGTTCTGGAGATAACTGAATTCAACGATACATGATTTGGTATATGGTAATTTACAGTATTAATTATTAAGAAATTTAAAGCGAATTATAATATTATTTCTCCGAAATAATATTTATTTTTTGACACGAACGACCCAACAAATAATCGTGCAATTTTTTTTCCTCACCACCGGGAATCGAACCCGACACCTTCGAATGTTAAAGCAACCTTTCTACTCACTCTACAATCGAGAGCTAGTATATTTTTTAATCCTATTCTTGTTCCGGAGACCAATTAAAATAATTTATTTTAAAACCAATATGCAATCAACGTAATATCATATATTTACATACTTCGAAAAGTTATATTCACATCCAAGACCCGAAATGAAAGGTATTGATTTTAATAATATTATAATAGTTTTTAAAGGCATTCCAAAAAAAAAATCAAAATACAAAGTTTTTGAATATTTACTAATTCAAAAATTATTCAATTTCCTTTTATTTTAGAAAATAAACTAAATTTCAATGATCCATCACAATAACTTCCTGTTTATTCATTTTTATCCTGTGTCACACAAATAGATTGATTTCCTTAAAAAGATTACAAATAGTGTGAACAGTTTCGATAAGAATTAATATCCTTATTCCGATCCGGATGTGGAAAAGATTATAGATAAATTAGATTTGAATGAATTTCATCAAATTGAATTTCTATTTTTTAAATGCTACGTATCAGGAGGTTTAAAGATTTTTTTCTTCGTGATTGTTTTTCATTGATCATTGATCTAAGTACTCGCATTTGTGAAAAATATTTAAATACACAATTTATTTAATTTTTAAATAATCCATTTTTTTTGTGTTTTCATCTATGCAATTTTTTTTCTGGGGCTCAAGTTGGCACTCCCAGCTCTTTCGCTTTTCATTTTACCGTCCTACTTTAAACCGTATCACTACGTATAGTTCTACGCAAATTTAAGCAACATATTACAGCTACATATGTTCCGGTAATTTTTAATGCAGTCTCTGTTTCGTAAACATGGCATCTCAAAAATGTTCTAAGTGCTTGAAGGTTTGTCCATGAGTTTTATTTATAAAACCAATGCGACTACAGGAATTGCTGGAACTGAAAATTGAGAATTTCATTAAATTGTTACCCAGCTGATGAGTTGATGGCAATTGGCATCGCGGAAAATGTGAAATTATGTAGAGACTCCGCTCCTATCGCTGTCATTCGATGAACGGCAGCGATATCAAAATTATCATCAATGATGGGTGGCGCTCAATTTTGAGGCGAATAATTTATGATTGAGCGAACCTCTTTCCTTCGGCAGTTTTTTGTCACTGTTTTTTAATTACACTCTCAACTTTCGCTCGGGAGTCCAAAACTTCGGTGGTTGGTTTGTTGGCAATTAGAAAAGACAGAGAAAAGATCCTCGAACCAAGTTGCACAATGAACTCTCACAAGCAGCTATCTCAATCAAACGCGTTTTTGCTCTGCCGAAAAATCAAGTTTTTTCAAGTCACTCTTCTTGTGTACCGACGATTAATACTTACATATTTTCTTACACTAAGTAGTTTTGGGATTGAATATATTTGGAGTATTCCTTCATTTTAAGGTTTTGTTTGGTAAAAATATAGATGTATTGTGAAAAATTGTTTTAAATTGATTATTCAAAGTATTATCCATCGCTTGGAACTACTTTTTCTCATCTTTCTGGCAATAGGTAGATTCCAAGTCGAAAGAACGAGACGTGTTTAGAAAATATTCACGAATCGACAATATCTGGAGAATAAAGGTGGGTGTAGTAGAACATCTAACGTTTCCTTGAACGGTTTCGCAACATAAGGCCGATCGTTTCAAGCTGGAAAGTTACTTTGTCATGTCTTTTCGTGTCATCTGGCCGTTTTTACTTCAATGCTCGGTTTAATTGCGCCAATTGTTGGTGGTAGCGTTCCGCAGTGATGGTTTCGTTTCGTTGGGCAGCTCATAATACACTATATTCAGCTGGTCTCACCAAATGCAGAGCTTGAGCTTTTCGCTATGAAAATTCGGCTTTGCCGTCGATGTTGATGGTCCACCTGGCCTGTACCACGATTTTTTGCGTTACGATGCAAACAACTTTTCCTTATGTATCTTTGAAGCAAACAATTCATAGATCATTCCCCGTTTTTTGAAGTTTCTCGGCTTCGACCAATTTTCTTGCTTGTACATATAATGATTCTGCAAGGTTTTTTTCCATTTGGCCTGGACGTTTCTTATCTTTCGTATCAATATCTTCTCCTCTGTAACGCCGAAACCAGTACTCACATCACCACAATGGCATCCAACAGCATTCGTTCACAACTCAAATTCATCGTTCAAAAAATTGGCATCTTTGACACTTTGGCAAAATAACACATAGGTACTGAAAACTGAAGCCACGTCATAATGCTTTGGCATGAAGTTAGCAAGGATATTACCCAATGCGAAATATTGTAGTACTAGTTAAGCCATCTCTTGAAAATCCCTTAAAATTAATGCACACTCCTAATAATTAGAATGGGCGGTTGCGATTTTTTCTACTACAACTTGTTAACGTGGCACAAGTTGCTTCTCGGCCTTTCATTGTTTGGACCAATGGTACATTCAAATGATTTTGATGATTACAATTCAAGTGCTTACTAAAACTTTTTAGTGAAAGTTTCTACATAAGTATATGTCAACTTTACTAAATGCAGCGGCCAGTAATTACACCGATGAAACAATTTGTATAAAACGGAAAAATATCTAAAATCCTATTGAACACTTATACAACATTTCGCGGGTTTCAATTTTAATAATTGATGGGCAACCCTTCCATGAAAATATTCAATTCAAACAATGCGACACAAACTTAGCAGCTTAGTTCAACAAAAGATTTGTGACACGAATCAAAGTATTCCCTTGCTTGGAAATTCATTTTAGTATTTTGTTATTCAAAATTAGCAGCAGAAAAATTAACCGTATTTTCGACTCAAGATTTTTTTTTATAAAAAATATTAATAGTAAACCCAATAATGGATGAAATTGAAGAAATGGATGGTTACGGGGACGTGATCACAACGATGGAGGAACCAGAATTCGTTGCAACGGTAATTTTAATACTATAAGCGTAACGAGTTTAACAAAATAACCTCAGTTAACTTTTTTCCATTTAGGCAGCTGATAACCAATCATCACTAAAAAATGTTATGTTCAACTTCTTATCAACGAACATGAATATGCCCAATGATATAACATCAATCCTTCTAGCAGCCGCATTTCTTATAGTTTCCTGGAAAGTTCTTCAAATTGTTATTAAATTTGTGTTGGCCGTTTTGTGGCCGATTATCGCATTTTCATCATTATTTGTAAGTAATTATTGTTTTACTATTCAAAAGAAAAGACATTTTTTAACATAGATATTATTTTACAGTTTTTATTACCATTGATTGGACAGGAAGAAATTATATCACGAGGTTATTCAATCTATTATTGTGTTAGAAATTTGATTTTCAAAATATTACGAACAATTCATCGAATGTACAAATAAATTTGCTTTTACGATCGACGTGGCCTTACTTGAATGTAAAATTTCATACAAAACATGGTTTTTGATTTATATTCCCCAATTAGGGTTACATAGTATGACTGTATACTACCAATTGGCATGTAATTCATGAGTTCGGCATCGATTGGTATTGCGCTCATTTTATATGAACCATTTAGAGGACATTTACCAGGTGGTTCAATAAGTGACGTAAATTTCGTTAAAACATTTTCCTCCATATCAAGAATTTCACAGATATTATTTATGGTGAAATTTGGTAAAAATTGTCTACAACTTTCGAGATTACCAGTGTTGTCTGGACATTTTTTAATATCAACAGAAACTGAAAAAAAAAAAATATATAAATTACATTAGCTGAAATTGATCAAACTATATATCGAAATTATTTAATTATTTAAACGAATACCTTTTGCTCCATAGGTCATCTTTTCCAAGAACGTGAATTCACCCGAAATCTTATAAACATTCCGTTCTGCCGGATAAGCAGTCACATTTCTGATTTGAACCGCTAAATTTTTATATTCTGGACATTCCTGCAAACTTTTCAATATGATATATCGTCTAATTGGACCTTTCGCCCATATTGTTGAAAAAATAAAACAACCACAAATGGTAATAAATTTACCAAAATTCATTGCAGCAGTTATTGTTGATGCCTTAATCACTCTATTTGTTCGCTTTTGTATAGTTTTACGTTACAATTTAGTTTTGAAAAACTTTGATAAAAATCAAATTAATTTTAAATATCGGACATAATAAATTAAAATTGTTATAAATACATACAATTATATAGTTATATAAATTTAAGTAGTCATTAAATAAAAAATGGAAAAAAAAAATCTTGATAGCGAATTAAGATCGTTTTGATCGGACAGCAACATTTAATTTAATGCATGCCTTCATTTCAGTATTTTTGTAGGCAGACAGTGTTATGTCGTAATTTGTGTTTACAGCAACTGGAAGAAAACTAAATAAAAAATAAAAATTATTAATATTTAGTTTAATAGTTTGTAATAATTATTACTATAGTTGTACTGAGTAGCTCTCCAATTTATCTCTTATCTAAAATAATGAAATTTTTATCTTGAATTAATTAATTAAATCGTGTATTTTCTAATGCCTCTCCTAATATTGTTTTAATGTGTTTTACAGGTAACACGTAGAAGTAGTGTATTAATATTAATTAACGAACAACTATTCAACACCCCATAGATAAATAGTAGATTTATGTACTCAATATTTTTAATTTAGTTGAAGTTAATATTTCCCGATAAAAATTGTTAACTGTTAAAATTTCCTTACACACACGAATAGTTAGTGGTCACTTAAAATATTTAAAAATAGCGAAAAAATTTTAACATTTTGATTAATTATTGTAAATAAATGTAAAAGGGAATATTTAAACAATAAACTAGACAATAAATAATTGAGTAATTGTAATATACATAAAACCTAACAAATAAAATTGAGGTATTAAATGGTGCATGTCGTTATAGTCGAATGCAAAATATGTAAAATCTTCTCTGTGATAACAAATATTAAAAAATGTAAAAAATGTATCTAAAAACTTCTGTTGCAAGAGATACGATCACCTTTATAGGAGCTCCACTGAGTGCCACATTGGAAACCGTTAATAAAGCGAGTGTTACAATAATGCAGCTTAAGAACTCAGTGGATGAGAAACCAGCCTGAACGGAGCACTAAAAATATGATGATTACGTTTTTAGGCTGGAAATAGATAGGGATAGATTCGTTGAGTTAAAATACTATAATAAGTAGATAAAAGAACGATTTATTTAAATTGTTTATTTTGTTAAGTACTTTTCGTATCAGTCGTACCTCAACTTTCAGCTTAATAATTAAAAAAAAAAAAAACATAATTTGACAAGTCAAAGCAATGCGTTCCACACTCTACTGCAATATTTTAAAGCAGTAAAAGGCGAAATATTTTGTCAACATAATCACGAAATGACCGATTTTCAATATAATTCATCATTTTAAATACTGAAATCTCGTTATAACGAACTCAAAGGGACCGGAAAAATTACTTCGTTAAACTGGAATTTCGTTTAAACGAATTTTTTTTTGGTTCAAATCACATTTTTATTTCACATGTTTTTAAAATTTGTATATGCACATACATATATGTATGTATGTAATGTATACACATATGTATTTCATGTATTCAGACTTATTTGTGAGTAAAAAAATCGGGAAGTTTGGATTGTAGCATATTCTTTGTGGCAGTTTTCATTATAACATTTTCGATGGCCTGAATGTTTTGAAATGCTTCATCGGGAACATTATTAACTGTTGACAAATAAAACTTTACATCGCTTAAACAATCCAGAGCTGTAGAAAAACACATTTTGGTTTTATTTATGGGTTCCTCCGTAGAATCGCTGTCACTATTGTCGCTTTCAATTGTTAATTCCACTGTATTAGACGCATCTTTAATGCTCTTCATAATTTCGTCATTAGTTAACTCATGTGAAATTAGAAGGTGATTATCGACATCCATATAATCCTGAAAGGTGATACCAGGCGCATCGACCGATCTCCACAAATCTTCCAATCCAGTATTAATCTCATTTTGCTCTGATTCACCATCAATGAATTCAATTTCGATGTGGTCAGCTTCTGATTCAAAAAGCTGGGTTTTAAGGAAACATTTTAGAATGGTTGACTCCCGAACATCGCACCAAGCCGCTGTTAATATCTCACAACCTTCTTTTACATTGAGTTTGGTATCACTCTGGATTATTCCCAAGTGAAGGGGTTGCAAAACTGCTGTGCAATGAGGTGGGAAATATTTAACATTAACATTTGTCAATTGACAATTTAAGTTATGAGCCGTACAATTGTCTATGAGCAGCAAAATTTTACGATTATTTTTTTCCATTTTCTTGTCAAGTTCGTTGAAAAGGTTTTGTGTCATTCAAGCCCTTTTATTGGCACGGTATTCACAAGGCAATGACTGGATATTTTCGAAACATCTTGGTTTCAATGATTTTCCAATTACTAGTGGCTTCAATTTTTCCGTTCCGGTGGAATTACAACAAAACAACAATTTGGATAATTCTAAGGCTTTTTCACGAATTAGAGGGCCATTGATAGGAATGTTTCTGGATCGCACTTCTTGAAACCACATAAAAACAGCCTTATCGACGTCTTCATATTTAGCTGCTCTAATTTTCTTTCGTTTTGGACCAATACCGCAGTCTCTAATTTGGTTTTTAATTTTATGTCGATCTTTAATAAACGTAGGCAACGTTGACGGAGCGATATTAAATTCTTTCGCCACACTCTGTTTTGCCTGACCAGAATCAATTTTTTCCAAAATTTTTAATTTATGTTCCAACGAAAATTGTTTTCGTTTAAAATTAATCATTTGACATAAACTGTGTGATTTCCCTTATTAAACAAAAGCCTCAGGCAAAAAACAACTATCACAACATGTACTAAAATTTTGATTGTCACAAATATGCATAAAGAAATTGTACTAGATGAGGGAATTCCATGTATTTACATAGAAAAGCGGTAAGCCGTTGTTTAGATTTTGTTCCACCTTTACAAGAATCGCCTTGTAATGTGAGAGTTTTATTAGGCAAAAGCTGATAAAATACACCTGTTTCGTCCGCGTTAAAAATGTCCTTCTTGTCATAATTTTTTAAAATTGTTTGAATTTCACCTTAAAAGAGTACACTTGGTTTTTAATTGTCTTAAATATAAAAGTCAATTTGTATTTACCTGAGCGCCATTCGTTCACTTTATCCAGTGGTACACTTTTTTCTTTACCGCAAATTATCTTAAAATAAATGCCAAATCTCTCACGAAAACGATTTAACCAACCAAAACTAGCCTGAAAATTTCCATGGCCAAACAATTTGGATAATTCTAAGGCTTTTTCACGAATTAGAGGGCCATTGATAGGAATGTTTCTGGATCGCACTTCTTGAAACCACATAAAAACAGCCTTATCGACGTCTTCATATTTAGCTGCTCTAATTTTCTTTCGTTTTGGACCAATACCGCAGTCTCTAATTTGGTTTTTAATTTTATGTCGATCTTTAATAAACGTAGGCAACGTTGACGGAGCGATATTAAATTCTTTCGCCACACTCTGTTTTGCCTGACCAGAATCAATTTTTTCCAAAATTTTTAATTTATGTTCCAACGAAAATTGTTTTCGTTTAAAATTAATCATTTGACATAAACTGTGTGATTTCCCTTATTAAACAAAAGCCTCAGGCAAAAAACAACTATCACAACATGTACTAAAATTTTGATTGTCACAAATATGCATAAAGAAATTGTACTAGATGAGGGAATTCCATGTATTTACATAGAAAAACTGCATGTAAACTGATTTTATCTTGTTTGTTTTTTCTTCATTATACTGAATTCATAGTTCGGTAAAACGGAAATTTTTCATTAAGTAGATGCCCTACGGCCAACCAAACAAGTTAAAATGGTTCGTTATACTGGAAATTTCGTTAAAATAATATTCGTTATAAGGAGATTTCACTGTATATCGAAGGAAATTCGATTTATTACTTTATACCCGTAAAATCGAAATTTTAGTGCGGTAGGATTTGTTACCAGAACAGGTTGGTACTTAAATGAAGTTCAACAAAGTGCGAAGTACAACAACTTCTTCTGAAAGCTAAATAAATCCTAAATTAGCTAAATCTTTTAAAGATCCATGATCAATTGATTAAAAAGCATTATTGACCATGGAGTCCATAATACATTACTGTTACCTATCCGTTTCTGTTCATAATATTTAAATATTACCTACAAAAAAGCTAGAACCCTGTAGGATGATCATATTACATACCCTAATACAACTCAACATAAAGCAGCTATACTGAATCCTAGTAAATTATCAAGTAATTTCGAAGAATCTTCAACAATTTCAAAATATCTTCTCGAATCCGCAAAATTACAAAAAATCTGGAAGAATTACCGAACATCAACAGTTTTGAATTAACTATAACATCATGCGAGTAACATTAACGAGCTATCTCGAATTATCTTCATTGATAATCTCGAAAATATCGAATTATACAATATCCAAAATAAATTCACAATATCCAAAATAATCGAAAATTATTTCAAGCAACTCGGGATAATCAGAAATATTCTCAAAAAATGTCACCTTTGTCACCGTTGCAAAATTCGACGAATATCAGAAACATCAGAATTTTAGCAAAATATCGATAATGACAAAAAATTTCGAATTTTTCGAAAACTCGAATAAGCTCAGGATCCTGGGATAATCTTAAAAAATCCAGAAATCTGTAAGAATCTCGAATAATCTGAAAAATATTTGCAGACATCGCGCGAAATATCGAAAATATTGAATAATGTCGATATTTCCGAATAACTTATAAATAAAAAAAAAAAAAAAAATTCGAAAAATGATTCAAATCCTTAGTAATATCTGTTACATAAAACTCAGTGAGAGAAACTCGGTTAGACTCGAATATTCTTGAAAAGCTTGATAGTCTTGATATTTTCGAGAAATTTCAATATTTTACGAAGATCTCGAATAAAATTAGAATTCTAGAACAATCTTGAAAAATCAATAAATCACTAACCATCTGTAATAAAAAGACATCTCACTGCTTTCTCGGAAAAATATCTGAAAGGCATCGCATAATCTCGAAAATATCGAATAACTTCGATGCCAAAACACGGTACATCGACGGATTAATCCACAGTTTTCGAAAATCCACTGATTTAGCCGAGGTTACTTTTGGTAATTTTAAACGTAGATAGATCCGTGAATTTTTTGTGTCGTAATTTTGAATGAAGCTAAAACCGGCGATTTTCGAATTAATAATTGCTTGCTGGGATTTTTTTTGTTTGTTTTTTAATGTCGTTTTTGATTGATTATTTTCCCCTCTATGGAAAAGCAATCTCAATATCGGCGTCAATCGAACAAGAACAACTCAATGCTCTTTTATGTTTGTGGGTTATCTGTCAAAATATAAGAAACTAGAAAATTGCAAATATAAAATCTAAAAAATTCGTTTTCGAAGCAAAATTGAGATTAATTGAATGATACTTCTAAATAAATAATGACCATAATAAATTTTCAAACTGAAAACGGCACTCAATCAGCCAAATAACAGAACCAGAATAAACCTACGAACCAGTGGCGAAACTACAAATCCTGAGCCCTCCGCCAAATTTTTCTTGGGCTCCAAAATAATCCTTATGTACTTATGAGCAAGTAAAGGTTTTAGATAAAAACTTATTTCATTCTACTGTCGAGCCTCGCATTATTTAAAAGTATCTGATTTTGTGACTAGACGAAAGAGAACGTGATTCATTTCAATGGCCTTAAATAAAACGAAACATCCAGCAACTATCAGTGCTATGACATTTTCTAAATATATCGATGAAGCATCACAAATTTCGAATATAATTGAAAAATATCACGAATATCGAAATAATCTCAAAAATGTCAAATTTTCAAAGTATATACGTATCTTGAATGTTCCTGAAAGTTCTCAAATATCAAATTATCCGTAAGTATGTAAAACGAAAGAAGATCCTCGCCTAGAGAGAGATATCGAAATTTTGGCATAATCTCGAAAAATGACTAAATATTGCGATTCAGATTTATATATATGTGTAATTCTTCCAGTCTTCTAATTCGAATGAATTTGAAAATCATTAACAATCTCGATTAATCCTAGAAATGTCGGAAAACTTAAAAAATCTAGAATATAACGCAGAACCACAGAAAAATGGGAATAATCTCTTTATTTTGTGAATCTCGATTGATCTCGAACAATTTCAATAATCCCGAAAATCTGGATATTAATGAATAATTTCGGAAAGCCTGTCAAAATTTAGAAAATCCACGAAAATTTCGAAATATTCCGAAAATTCATGTAAATATAACTTAATGTTACTAATACTTCTAAGCAGAATGCTATAGTAAGCAAGTTATGGCTAAGCTCGACAAAACGACATGCAATAAGAATGGAACCCTCAAATAGTATCGGATAATTTGTTAAATATCGAAGAAACATATTCTTAGAATAGACTAAGACTAAGATTCTTGAGTAACATTGAACCACACTCGAATAATCTCAAAACGAATAACCTGACAGTTTCGAAACAAAGAATCACCAACTAAGGCTCGAACATCAAAATTTCATTTACATGCTAAACTCCAAATTTCTCGAGAAATTTTAAAAATAGAAGGTATGAAAGGTATGAAATCGGGAAACCTCGCCAAAAACAACCAAAAAAGAACACCAGCACTAATTGCAAAATTGCAACGCTAATTGACTATAAAGACTGACTGGTTTGACTCAAGTATCTGTTAATTCCCTTTCTAAAGACAAAAGCATTCCTAATGAAGGAAACATGTAATTGTTTTCAGTCGCGGTTAGATAATTTGCTAATAAGAAAGTTTCAACAATTTCTTCTTGATTTTTATGAACATCAAAATGGTACATCGCAATATGCTTAGCAGTATTGCTTCCTTTTACAAATCAAATTCAATATTTTCTAATCAAAACTTGATTTGTAAAAGTTTCAATTTATTTTGCTAAATGCTTAATTTGATTTATAAAAGGTTAAATTTGAAGTGCAAAAGGGTTAAACTTGGAGTACAAAACGTGTTTTACAAATAAATTAACCCAAACACTAGTTCTAGTCGGAACTTTTTCACCTTCAACAATCGAAAAGAAATTATTGGGCGTGTTTCAAGAAAATATTTAATAGCACCAGGAATCATTTCTTCTTTCTATAAAAATTAGACGACCACCTTATCTTAAAAATTTCGTTTTGTAAATTTGAAATGGTTGGTTTCTTTAATCTGAGCTACAATCAATCTAATCTTGACTTTGAATTAATATTCAAACTATCGATAAATCTCGTGCGCCCCGTAGCTGCGGGTGCTGCGGGTACCTGATTACGTCACTGCTACAAACATATTTATGTAAAAGAGAGGTAAATCTACGGAAAACTCTTTTCTTCGAACGAACAAAAAAGACAACATTTCAGAATGCTTTTTTCGGCTCGAAAACAACATAAAATAATTCTTTCTCCCTTAAGTTTTCCGTCTTTCCTTGAATTTCATATTCATCGAGTTTCAAATTCTAGATTACAATAATCATGCTATGTACGATACAAGGCAACAAGCCTAAAAGCATATAAATCGTGTTGTGACATAGGCTGAAAAAATAACTACATAATCTCGAATTCGCGACTAGCTAGTTTGAGTCTGTTGGAGTTAGTATTTAGTAAATATCGTGATTTGTGGCATTCCTGTACAAGAAATAAATAAAATGGAAAGCGAGTGGTGCACGTAATATGCGATATCATAAGCGATAATATGCATCCAAAGGTTCCAGATCTTATCGGAGGGTGTTGGTCAAATAACGAACAACTTCTTTAGAAAATTGGGATCGGCGCCGAAACTATTCCTTATAAGTAAAACTCCACGTCTATTCTATCGTGAAATACCTTAGGACGTTTAGATCGTATCGACAACAGTATCTCGTAATCTGATTCACCAGATTCTGATGACGAAGACGAAGACCCATTAAATATATTCTCCATTTTTAACTTAAATTTTCAAAAACTTATTTGCAATTCATTATCTACAAATATTTAGTTTTGTATATGTAATTTGACAGATCGTAAATGACGTCTTATATTTCCCAATTTTCGAAAATAGCCGTATCCACTGTTTTAGCCATCGATATCGAGGTATAAATCCGAGGAAACAATTTTAATTCAGGTTTTATTCAGTGTATTGATCTTCGTTTAAAAATACGAAAGAGAGGATAAATTCGCTGATTTATCACTATCCTCGTTTAAAATTACGGGCCTTAAAGGTAATTATTCTACCCCGGAAATCCTAGATTAATGAATACATCTCAAAATCTCGAATTTCAAGAGTCTTTCTTACCTAACCCAATGCGATACGCTTCTTAATTTATTCGAATAATCTACGCAAGTAACACGAACTCGAATCATTATGATTGTTGTTTGGCTTGGTCAATCAACCATTTCATTAACATATTTCTAACAAATCGGTAAAAAAAAATGTGTATGAATGGTTAGTACCAATAAAAAAGTAGAGAATGGAGGTGATGCTAGTAATAACAATTTAATTAACTACATGAATCAAATTGATCGCGATGCCGCATCGGAAACAAACCAGAATTTCCAAACCAAACCAACCAAGTTGGGTAACATGACGCAAGAGAACGTCAAAATTCGAGAAATCGGAGTAATTCTTGTAAAGAAAATTCTTTTAAAATTAACTTTATTTCACATTCTACTGAAAATCATTTTTAATGGATCGATTAACCGAAAAGTTGAAATTAATCGATCAAACAACAACCAACTTTGGTTTCTCTAACAGAAATGTCATCAGCAGCGATGCCGGTGAGTCTAAGCAACCTATTTTATATTTTCAAATAATTTGTTTATACATAGTGTGATATTATAGGAAAGTATTAAATACCTTTGGTTACTTTAGAAGAAAATGTTGATGTTATCTAATAAAAATTAGCGCGAAGTTTGGTAACTTCACAGCGATGAGTCCTAAACAATTCATATACCTAAAGTTACTTTATATTATATGAAAACACATACATAAATGAATTTACATAAACATTAATTAATTAAAATAGTTAACAACTTTCTTTTTGTGATATACAATTTTTATTATTTTTAAAAATTAAGACCGGTTTCGGACCTTAGTCCTTCTTCAGTTCTTGTTCTAATGATGGAAAAATTTTGATGATCTATTGTGTCTTATTCTTTATTTTGTTTTTTGCTTTTTGTTATAAGCGACATCTTGTTTTGGATGACTAAATCAAAAATTTTATTCGTTTTCGAATTAATTTGGTCGTTTAACATGAGTGGATCATTCCGTCGTCTGTATATTTCATACTAGTCAATTCTGTCCATTTTGTTGCCCTTATGAAGTCTATGAAGAATGTGTAAAGTTGTTTCAAAATCCGTGTATGTATGTTTCTCGGTCAATAAATGTTGTACAAAATTTGAATTACAATTTGTGGTTTTATGGGTATTGTTGGCTTCGTGTATACTATATGTTCGCTGTTTGGATGTACGCCCTATTTGGCCAATATAATATTTTAGGCAATCATTACATTTTAATTTGTATATGCCGCTGTCAATTCTGTTTTGTTGTTTTGCTCTCAATTTGTGTTGTATTTTATTGTCTGTTTTGTATGCGATATTGTAGCCACAATTTTTTAAAATTTTGTGTAATATGATGCTAGTGTGTTCATTGTAATCTATTGTGATGTATCGTTTATTTTCTTGCTCATCAACACGTAAAGTGGTTAAATTTTGTTGTTCCATCTTGGTTACTATTTTAGTGTTTAATCGGTGAATAATGTTTGGATTGAACCCGTTCATATCAGCAATGTTAATGATAGTTTTTAATTCTTCTAAGTAATCGGTGTTGTACATGGGAATGCTGTTGAGTCTATGTATCATGTGGCTGTATGCTGATATTTTATGTTGGAATGGATGTTAAGAACTGTTGTGTATTGCGTGGTTTGTTTGTGTTGTTTTCCTGAATATTTTAAAATTATGATGTCCAAAAAAAGATCCAAAAAAAGTGATCGTTTTATTTGTTTCGGTTTCCAATGTGAATTTTATGTTGGGGTCTTCCCATTGGTAGACCTTCATTTTGCCTATAAAATATTTAGTTATGTTGAAAATAGTTTTGCCTGGTTATTTCATTTAGTAAAACAATGGCTTCACTGACCTTTCTCCCGTCAACTCCATTTTCTATTAGTACATCAATTATGATTTTTATTGTTTCAAGCCAGCCGCATGCCAAAAGACTTCAGGTTTTTCGACACGCAGTCTACAATAAAAAGATACATTTTTTCCATCTCTCTTGTGTTACTTATATTCTAAAAAGTTACCAAAAATAATCCAACAAGCAACATGTTTTGCTTGTTGGATTATTTTTGGTAACTTTTTTAGAATATAACACAATAGAGATGGAAAATTTTTATTTTGTTAGTGTAGACTGCGTGTCGAAAAACCTGAAGTCTTTTGGCATGCGGCAGGCTTCAGCAACTGGTATGTTTGTGTACATATTCGAAACTTTAAATGATTGAAGTTTTGCTTTTAAAGCTTGGTTTTAATGCATTTCTTTTTCTTTTTCAACGCCTTCTCCACATTCATTTCTATTTGTTGGATGATGTTTTGATATTCTAATTGGTGAAATGTTTTGCTAAGCAGTAGTTGCGCGTTGTAAGTCTTTAGCGTTAGAGTGTTGATTTTTGTATACAGTTCTTTGATGCTTTCTGATAACCAGATGTTTTCGCATTTTCGTTTTGTCGATAGTGCTGCATAAGGGTATAGACTTCATAAGGGCAACAAAATGGACAGAATTGAAGAGTATAAAATATACAGACGACGGAATGATCCACTCATGTTAAACGACAAAATTAATTCGAAATGGAATAAAATTTTTGATTTAATCATCCAAAACAAGATGTCGCTTATATGAAAAGCAAAAAATAAAATAAAGAGTATCAACATTTTTTCATCATTACAACAAGAACTGAAGGAGGACGCAAGTCCGAAACCGGTCTTAAGAAAGTTGTTAATTATTTTAATTAATTAATGTTTATGTAAATTCATTTATGTATGTGTTTTCATATAATAAAATCAGTGATATAAGCCACAGTTAAAAATCTTTTAAAAATGAAAACTTTCCAACTTTATAATAGTTACTTTATAAAAAAAATTGAATTATTATTTGTTATCTGGTTTCACAGCAGGATTAATGGTTCTACAAAACTTCAAGATCCCTTCGCTTTATAGAAATAAAAATAACGAAAAGAATTCGAACGCATTCTTGGTAATGTTCCTTTCTTTACGTTCTTTTAGGTTAGTTTCTCAAAATTCGCCGTTCGTAAAAGAAACTCATGTGTTGGCCACACAACTATTTTGTGCTTTGTTTTACGTTAGTCTATCTGTCTGTTTGTCTGTGCGGTAGACACAGATGGTGTAATCTTTTACTAATCGAACTAAAACTTCATGTTTAAGGAGGTCCTAGTAAATTTTAAAGAACATCGGCCAACGGGAAGTGGCAGCTTCTACGGGGGACAGAATTTACAGAAAAACTGTTCGAACAAAATGTTAAAAAAAAAAATTAAATAAAAAAAACAACATAAAAACGTAATAAGCTTCTCAAATTTCTCCGGTATTAAAAGAAAGTCTTGTGTTGGCTCACCTCAAATGTTTTATCTATCGTTTATTTTCCTTACCTCCGGTCGTTCGGACCATTTTAGAAAGTTGGCCACCCTAGTTATATTTCAATATAATAGTACCCATTACCATTCACTACTATAGTTTATCGACTTTTGACATGTAAATAAAAAAATACAATTACGAAAGTGTGTTTGATAACAGAGTTTTGTTTATTTTATTTTAATATAGTAGCGAACAGTGAGATTAAGTCAACTCGCCGGAAGTCGAGAGAAAACATTTTAAAGAGTTAAAGGATCCGAGTTCACTGCCCTAATTCAGGAGTATAACGCTGAAAGCTCGAATTACACTGTTAATGCATGGATAAATGAAATGGAACATCCTAAAAATGTATATTTTATGGCGAAAGTTTAGATGAAAAGTTCGGTGTGAAACTTGGTCATGATAAACCCAAACGTAAAGCGAGAATATCGGATTCAGCCATTGGTAAATTTATATTAAATGGTATAGAGTTATAGGTTATCGAACACTGCTATTAAGTGTTGTAAATATTTAATAATGGATAGGTATAATAAACTATATAGAAGAGAACCCAAAAGCTGGGCCGTTGCGTTGTTATAATTGTAATAATAATTAGAAATCATTGAACGTTGTCAAATTTATGGAATATCAAATTTATGAACAAAGGTTCTTTTATCAACATTAATCGTTAGGATATCGTACCACTATCAGATAAGCCATGGGAACTACCTTGGATTTAACAATGCGCAATAACTATTATTGGAACCATTAACCTATGAAAATTGTAATTTTAGCCACTTTATATTTACTGTTTTTGTTAGGGTTATACCGATTTCGGCAATGGACTATGTCAGTGTGTGAATAGTATTTGAAGGTAGGCCCACTGCTTAAAGAAAGTGATTTCGGCAATGGACCGATTTCGGCAATGGACTATGTCAGTGTGTGAATAGTATTTGAAGGTAGGCCCACTGCTTAAAGAAAGTGATTTAAATTATAGTTTAAATAGGAGTACATAGAGGACACTCTTAACTTCTTGTTCTACTAGTTTCTATTGTTCGCCTACACGTTTGTCTTATAAATCGTGAGATACTCCATAAAATGGTCAATGAAATGCTAAAGGAAGGGATCACTAGGGAAGTAATAGTAGTTTACCGAATAGAATAGTTGTAATATCCATACAACATCTTTTAGGGTTAATCTTTTAATGAGTAAACTATATAGATAATATCCTATATGTTTATTGGGTTCAACCATCTGTCAAATGTATATTATAGATAACCTAAAAAATAAAGCACATTCTAAAAATTCAAGTAACAATCAACAGCGTGTATTATTTAGTTCAATAAGTATATAAATATATACATATATATATATATATATATATATATATATATATATATATATATATATATATATATATATATATATATATATATATATATATATATATATATATATATATATATATATATATATATATATATGTATATATATATATATATATATATATATATATATATATATATATATATATATATATATATATATATATATATATATATATATATATACGAAATACAACAATTGGCGACGAGTATAAAAACAATTAGCAACGAGATTGATAAAGTAAAACCAAAATTCAACGACAAGTTATTTTGGGAAGAACATGGATTTGAAATCTCAACATCAATTTACACGAATTAGATGGGAAGAATGCAGGTGAATTAGTAAATGAAATTCTGTCAACTGAAAATGTCGAGGATGACAATCGCAAACTCAAGACAAAAAAAATTAGTGAAATTTTTGAAAAAAAAAGTGGGGAAAATTCCAGATGTCCAGTGTTCACTAAAACTTAGACCAGATGCTAAACCAATATTTCACAAAGCAAGAGAGGTACCGTTTTTACGAAGAGTATAAATCGAAAAGGAATTAAACATTCTTGAACAAGAAGGAATAATTACGAAGGTTAATACATCCGATTGGGGATCACCGTTAGTGTGTATTCCAAAACCAGAAAATCAAGTATAAAGTAGGCGTGAGCAGACTACTCGAAGACGCACATTACCCGATTCCGCGCATTGAGGAAATTCGTAACAAATTAAAAAATTCTAAGTACTTTTGTACATTAGATTTATTCAAAGCGTATCATCATGTCCAAATGGATGAGGATAGTGCAAAAATTCAAACGATAACCACACAAAAGGGTACTTACAAATTCAACAGACTTGCGTTTGGCATTAAAATGGCTCCAAGCGAATTTCATCGAATACTAGACCAGGTGCTTCAAGGTCTGGAGGGTACGTCAACCTACTTCGATGACATCATAATCCAAGGAACAAATTACAACGAGTGTTACCAGCGCCTTATTGATTGTTTCGACTGGTTGAAAAAATACAACCTTCATATTAATGCGAAAAAATGCAAATTCTTCTAGACGAAAATCAATTATCTGGGATATAAGATCGAACAAAATAAAATATCAAAGGCTCCAGAGAAAATAAAGTCGATAATGGAAGCACCACGTCCGAAGAACGCTCGCGAAGTTCAACAATTTCTTGGACTAATCACGTATTATTCGAAATTCATTAAAGATGCAGCTACACTCACACATCCACTTCGCTTGCTTCTACATAGTAAAGTAAAATTTCTATGAACAGCAAAGTGTGAAGCAGCATTAATGAGATTAAAAACAGAAATAGCAAGTGATAAAATTTTACTGCTATTCGATCCAGCGATGCAAGCCCGGTCGGAATAGCGGGAATATTATCTCAAGTCATTCAAGGGGAAGAAAAACCGGTTACGTTCATATCTCGTTCACTGTCTATTGCAGAACAAAGTTATAGCCAGTTAGACCGTGAAGCACTAGCAATTTATTGTACTATTAAAAGATTGTACATGTATACATAAATGGTCAGAAGTTCCAGTTAGTAACGGACAACAAACCGTTAACACATATTTTCAAACTGAATAGAAATTTACCTTCGATGACATCCAGCCGCTTACTGCGTTACGCTTCATTTCTCTCGGAATTCCAGTACACCACAGAACATCGAGAAGCTGAAAAACAACCAAATGTTGATTATTTTTCGCGAGCACCCGTTGACGAAATTACATTAGATGAGGATGATACAGATATTATAAACGCCCAGACAATAAATACAATAAGTTCTTTAACACTCACAAGTGAAAATATCGTTCGAGAAACAGACAACGATCCAGTTCTATCAAAACTAAAAGAAAACCTTCTTAATGGGGAAAGAGTTGTAGTTCCAGTAAGCCTTCAAAATGAAGTTTTGAAAGAATTACACCATACACATCTAGGCATATGCAAAATGAAAAGCCTGGCTCGCCGATATGTCTATTGGAAATACATCGACATCGATATTACGTCATTTGCGAAAAGTTGCAATGCGTGTGCCGAAAATCAAAAATCGCCCAGAAAGGTAGAAACACACCACTGGGAAGAACCGGAAGAAAATTTCGAGCGAATTCACCTTGAGTATACAGGACCGTACAAAGGACAATTTTTTCTAATTGTAGTTTATGCAAAATCGAAGTGACCAGAAATCGCAATTACAAACTGTAGCCCTACAACCGAGATGACAATTGAAAAGTTAAAATCATTTTTGCCTACCATGGATTTCCAAAGGTAATGGTATCGGACAATGCTACCATTTTTAAATATGAAAAGTTTATTAATTTTTGTTCAGAACGAGGAATTTTTCAAAAGCTCACTGCACCATACAATCCAGTGACAAACGGGAAGACAGAACGTTATGTGCAGACTTTCAAGGATAAATTAAAAGCAATGGAAAATGAAGGTGGTTCTAGTACCGATAAGGTTCGCGAAATTCTATTAAGATATTGAGCTACACCTTTAAATAACGGAAAAAGTCCAGCAGAAAATCTGTTCCAGAGAAAACTCAGAATCAAACTTGATGCACTTCTACTATCAGGTCATACTGCCAATAAAGCCAACGAGAACATAGAAGTCAAGCGCAAATTAAGTGTGGGAGACAGAGTAATTTCTCGTAATTATATAGGTCACGTAAAATGGCTTTCAGGTATTGTGTTACACAAATTTGAACGACTTCACTACTTAGTAAAGTTGGATATGGGGTACCGATTGAAAAGGCACATCAATCAATTAAAAAGCACGGAGAGTGCAATTACTCCAAGTAAACAACAACCACGAGTAACATTTAATCTAGCAGTTCGAAATCCAATCCGTCAATATCATACAAACAGCACTTCGAGCCGATATCAATTAAACATTAACAACAGAAGAGAAGAATCATGAGGTATAGAAGAATTCAAAGGAAATAATACTTCAATAAATATTCCAGAGCAGGAAGTTCACCCGAATATAATATCCAATATGTTTACTGGGTTCGACCATCTGTCAAATGTATATTATAGATAACCTAAAAAATAAAGCACATTCTAAAAATTTAAGTAACAATCAACAGCGTGTATTATTTAATTCAATAAGTATATAAATATATAGATATATACGAAATGCAACAATAGTCTTGGTTACGACTTGGCTAAATTGACGTTGGTCACGAATAGTAGTAGTACCAGCCAAATCTATCACAGAGTGTCATCATCCTCATTCTGTTGTCTCCATCTTTATTTACAAACAAATCACTTCTAAGCAATCAGTATATTTGTATAAGCTTAACTTCTCTAATTCGTGGACGCTAAACTTAAATCTGCCTAACAAGTGTAGGTCGGTGGTTCGTGACAACTCACCTGCCTTAATTGCAAAGTAAATAAAATAAAATAAATAAATAAATATCGTCTATCCGCTATATTATGGGGTCTAAATGTTCAAAATCGTAGTTTTTACATTTGAGGGAAAACCTGAGCGGGGCTCAATAAACGTGTTCGGATTATAGAAATCTCTGTGCTATATTATAGTTTTAACTAGGAAATTCTAGTTTTGCTTGATTCTGGTTTTGATGGGAACAAATGATCTGGTTTTTATACCTTACGTTTTTTAGAACATGTAGTTTCCAAATGTACTGTACTGTAATAAGTCTCAACCGTTTTCTAAGTTTAATTCTCTCCTCTACCAAATTCCTTTAAGCAAATAGAAACTTGGTAACATTCCTTTGCGAAAAATGAATTTTATAAATTTTATACAATAGATTTATGAAAATAAGAGATACATTCAATATTTTATTTTTCTTAACAAAAAGGTTTAATATTTTTATAAATTTTGTTGCAAACTTTACGCAAAAAGAATGAAACTCGATAAACTAGCCAATCTTTTCAAAAGATAAATGAAAAAAAAAAAATAAACCCAAATTAGCCGTAAGCGAAGTGGGAATCAAAATACGTTAAATTGTATATAATGCAGCCATTATAGCCCATTAAACTATAATTTTAGCAGGAATTAGATTTAGAATTTAATTGGATGTTGATGTGTAACCGGAAGAATAGTATTGATTTGCACGCATGATCATTTGTAGAAGATCTTATCTAGCATAACTGAATTATGTTTACCAAATTAATTACATAAAAATCTTACTATACAAATAAAACCCTTATACACGTAAACTTAATCTTAAGACTTTTATTTTTAATTTTTATAATTATTTAAGAGAGTTTCTTTTTTAGTTAAACATTTTCATACTACCTTCATTCGTAATTAGAAAATAAAGATAATTTAGCCAGTTATTATATATAGAATAAATTTAAATCACATAGTTTTGGAAACATTATGGCTCCATCTTTAAATTACTTTAATACTTACTTGATAAAATTCATATCAACTGGTACTTCATTAAATGTGTAAGTTATATTTTTAATCGGGCATCTGGTATCCGGGTCTACATGTTTCGCAAATGTACGAAAAACAGCATGTTGTGACCCAAAAAATTCACATAAATTGTTCGATTGTATTTTATTGATGATCGGCACACATGATTCCTCGTGCATTTCATCATCACATTTTTTCATTTCAATTACACCACGAAACCCTTTAAAATCGGGTGGAAATTTTTCACGCACTAGTACCTCCCCATTAATAACGTAATTATTTTTTGATTTTTGGGTGATTTTCGTTTCGGGTAAATAAACCGCAAGATCATCTTTGCCCATACATTGTCCTAAACGTTTTATAATTACAATTTGTCCGTTACGTTTTTGTGCCGGCACTATAAGTGTGATTAATGTAAGTATATTGAATAAGCAAAGATAATATTTTATCATATTTAATTTAAAAATTAAAATAAATTTTATGAAAATGCAAACGCAAACAATCAAAATTGTAGTTTTTCATGTCTTATATAAAAAATATGAAAAAAAATTTTTTTTTTTGTGCTAACGAGAAACGGAAATTTTATAATAATTGGATTGCTAATTTTACTGGTATGTATTCGTATATAAATGTCTACATAATACATATACGTAACATAATCAAATATTTCATTTATTTTAAATTTTGTTAAATATCTACACAATTATTATTGTATTAGCATAATAATGATTATATCTCTAGAATTTCATGAATAATCGTATGTACTATGAAAAATTATTTTTATCATGAAAATTCATTTAGTCAAATTGTGGTTTTTTCGGGTTGGATTTTACTACAGTAGAAATTTTCGGACCGAGTATATAAGAGTATATAGTGTAGAATATTTTAGTTTTGATTAATTAGTTTGTTAACAATTGCAAATTATTCGATCAGGATATGATTTATAGACAATTTAGTGGTTTAACGGAAAAATGTATTCTGAATAGGTTTTGCATTTCCTCGCATTTGGTTGGCTTCGGTACCTCGATATCGGAATATGATTACGAATTTTTTGTTTGACGAATAGGAAGGTATAGATGGCCAGAATTTTTGGTTTCAGTAGGACGGTGCCACATGTCATACAGCAGTAGAAACAGTTAATGTTTTGTGCGATCGCTTTGTTAATCGATTAATGTCTCGAATCCTATGAAGCTATTTGAAAAAAATGTTTGACTGATGGCCTAAAGTAAACAATAATTAATTGTATTAAAAAAAATTGAGCCCCAGTTATGCCAGAATGTCATCGAAAATTTTATTTTTATACAACAGCAGGAGGTTACCTACAAGACATTATTTCCCAATACTAAACCGAAACCTTTGTGCTATCATTTAAAATAAAAATTTAGATACTCATCAAATTATTTATGTTTTATTAAAAATTTAAAAATTAACCTCAAATTGGAACATCTTTCTCAATTATTTTAACCAATACCAAGACATGTTGATATAGTTCATATAGTAACAATAATTCTAGTACTATAATCCATAGTAAAAACTGTTAACAAAAATCACCAACTCTAATTTGACAATGAGAATTGAGGTAGATATGTTAATTAACAGATTTAAGAAATGTTATACAAAAAAATAATAATTAAATGATTTAAGATTTAAAAAGGTTGGAATATCCGATTGATTCGCTATTTAACTATTCGCTCGAATTTAACTATTTTCTGTGTTAAATTTAGTTTTTCCTAGTAGAAATCCAATTAAATTTTCAGATGGATTAACCTGTATTTGAAAAATATATGTATAAAACTAGATCCTTACGTTACAGATTTTCAATCCGCGTAATTTGTTAGAGATTTTTTATATACATTGTCATATACATATATCTTGTGTAGGGGAAGGTAAAAGATCGGTAGTTCATATACTCAAGGTAGTTAAGAAAATTAAAACCGGTAGCCCTAGTGATAGAAAGTGGTGGCAGAAGTGGGATACGTAGCACAATGACAATGAAACCTGCGTTACTATTAAACCGGCTCTTTGCACAATCATCAAAGTTATTCTGCAAGAATTTCCATCAAGAACGTGTATCTCGAATAATGGAACCACCGGTTAAGCTAATTTGGCATTGGATTGCAGATTTGCTCCGTTTATATTTATGTTAATAGAGGATTTTTAACATCTAACGTAAGTTAGATCACAATTTATATACTATAGTATATTAATTACTATATGTGTATTTTCAAAAGCAATAATTACTATTGGTGAGCCAATCAAATTAAATAATCGTGAAAGTTTCAGTTGTAAAATTTTACTATTCCAAATTTCATTATGTCCAGAGACAAAGAGACACAAATAAAGCGGTTAAACCAGTCAAATAAAATATTTCTCGAATCACTAATTGAATTGACTGAATTTGTGCAAAACAAACTCTCTTCATCCTCCATTTCTCAAATTAAATTGCGTTTGTCCGATTTGATTAGGGATTACACCTCATTCCAGGATTATCAGTTAGACTTAGAAACATTGGATGAAACACAAGTAGATTCAGACATTCGTTCAATGGTCAGTCGATACTATTACGAATTACGGCCTGCATTAGAAGAAAGGCTTGATGAGCTTAAAATCAAAAAAGGAACGTCTCCATCTATGCAGCCTGACACGCTGTCCTTTATTCCAAAACTTCCTGAGATTATGCTTGATACTTTCTATGGTGAAATAACTAAATGCTGAGGCTTCATTGAGTCATTTGACAATCACGTCCATAATAACCCAAAACTGAATGATTTAACGAAATTACAATATCTAAAGCACTCAGTAAAGGGTATTGCGTCAAAGGCTTTTGAAAATTTAGATTTTGTATCAGCCAATTATGAAGAAGCTCGACGTTTACTTTTCGAACGGTTTTATAAACCCATTCAAATCACAGAAGAGCATATCAAATCATTATTTTCGATTAAACCTCTGGATAAAGCAACATCACTTAACCTATATTAAACTTAGTAGATGAATTGAGACATAAGGTCCTTGAATAGATTGAAGCGACCAGTTCAATATTGGGATGATCTACTCGTGCATTTAATGTACACTAAGCTGGTTCCAGACACGAAAGTGAGATGGAGAGACGAAGCACCTCGCAATGCGATTCCCACCTTCAAGGACATTTGCTCTTTCATACAAATTCGTAGCAACAAAATTGAGGTGTGTAAAGCCAACTTCGGCTCGTCACCAGCAACCTCAATGAAATTGCAAAGGCAACATAAGCCAAGTCAACCAAACCAAGTCCAACGAACTGCTACAGTCTTTACAACCACCAAAAACTATCATTGTGGGTTGTGAAAGAAAGCTGGTCATTTGATTCTGAGGTGTTATCAGTTTTTAGCAATGTCAGCTGACGAACGTAATCAGAATGTTGGCAAGCTGCAGTTATGTATAAATTGCCTTAGATCATCACACACCCTAGCTCAATGCAGCAGTCAAGAGAACTGCCGGGTATATAAATCAAGGCATCACACCCTTCTTCACTTAAACTCGAAGACATTAAACAATTCAAGTCAGCCTCCACCGTTAAATATTTCTTCTTTACAAACTATCATGGCGTGTTCATCATCTGATTTTCCGCTAGAACAGATCTCTCGGCACATTACGCCTACCAGCAAACCTAAATTTGTATTTTTAGCCACTGCGTTGGTCGATATTATAGACAGTCAAGGGCTAAAAATCACGGCTCGAGCAATTCTTGATTCAGGCTCTCAATTGAATTTTATAACGGAGGCATTCTCCAAACGTATAGGTATTGAATTGGTTACGTAATATGTCAATATAAGTGGTATCGGAGGCACTCCAGCCAAATCTACTCAATGTACAAGTTTGGATGTTCGATCTCGCATAAACGAATTTTCATGTCAAATTCAAGCGCATATTATGCGCAAAATTTCCGAGTATCAATAGAATACTAGAATAGAAGCAGAAGTGTATGATCAACTACAATCGGTAGGACAGATTACACTAGGAAACGAACTGCCTATCTTACAAAACACAGTATTAGGCTGGGTAGTGATTGGTGATTCCACAGCTTGTGGTGTCTACGTCTACTGAGTCTAATTCTCAACGTCTTGATGATTTATTGTAAAAACTTTGGGATAATGAACAATGCCAGACTAATAATAACAATGTGCTTCAAGGTAATATGTGTAATCGCCACTTCGTTGAAATATTTTCAAGAGACGAGTCGGGAAGGTTTTTTGTTAGGCTACCATTTTCTAATTCTCCTTCCATGTTAGGAGACTCTGCAGCACGAGCAAAAAACGATTTCTAAACTTAGCGAGCAAACTGGAATGAGACGCGGATCTTCGTTCCGCCTACAATCAATTTATGGCAGAGTATCATCAGTTGGGTCACATGGAATTGGTAGACCAAGTGAAAGAATCAAACTTCTATTTGCCCCATCACTGTGTAGTGAAAGCTGAGTCATCTTCTACCAAATTCGTGTTCGAGTAGTGTTCGATGGCTCATCAAAATCGTCAACTATGTGGTACAAAACGAACTGTTTTCTATATTAATTCGGTTTAGATCACATCGTTATGCATTCAGTGCGGACATTTGCAAAATGTGCCGACAAATACTTCTTCACCCAAGCGACCAGCAATACCAGTATATTTTTGGTGGTACAATGTGGGCGAAGAATTGGGCACTTACAAATTAAATACTGTTACGTACGGTACTACTACAACTCCTTTTTTGGCTACTCGTTCTCTTCTACAATTAGCGTTGGAGAACCAACAATTGTGCCAATTTAAGATGATCACTCAATAGGTATAAAAACGTTGGGTCTGTATTGGCAGCCAGAGCTCGACCATTTCAATGTTCAAGTGGCTACAGCAGTTTGCCAAATAAAAATCATAACCAAACGATTCGTTATTTCCCAGCTAGCAAGTATTTTCGATCCCAATGGCTTTGTTGCACCAACTGTAGTGTTGGGAAAAATTCTCTTACAGAAACTATGGGCGTTAAAGATTCATTGGAATGAAAGCCTTCCAATGGTTCATCACACGTACTGGATGAATTATTTGCACAACTTGTCTGATCTGAGCAGAGTAAAAATACCCCGACACATTTTCAATTCATATCGAGATCCACAACGCATAAAGTTGCATGACTTCGCTGATGCCAGTGAAAAGGCGTATGGGGCTGCAGTGTATGTGCGGTTCCATGACAGAAAAAAATTTGTGGTAACTCTATTATGTTCAAAATCACGGGTAGCACCACTTAAACAACATACATTACCGCGACTTGAACTTTGTGCGGCATTGATGTTAGCTAAACTCATATCTCAGTTGTCAGAGATGATAAATTTTAAAATAGAGGGCTATTTTTACTGGACTGATTCTATGATATGTCTCCATTGGATCAATTTTTCATAGGTGGAAAACTTATGTAGCCAACCATGTTCAATCATTCAATCTCAATCCAAATCCAAAAATTTGTTACATGTAGAATCAAGCTTGAATCCGGCAGACTTAGTCTCCAGAGGATTAACACCTAAATCACTAATATCCTCTAGCTTATGGTTAGATGGCCCTTTGTTTCTAACAATGGCGGATGAAGTCTGGAATGGTAAAAAGGCTACGTTTGGGGAAGGGATAATTATTTCAGAACAACGAAAGTTTGTGAGCACACTTGCGGCAGACGTTGACGATCCCCTCGGTCGTATTCATGCACGAAATTGCTTTAAAACGATTTGCAATTCAATGGCGTTTGTAGCTCGTTTCATTCTTAATACACAACAACTGTCTGAGAAAAATTGAGGTCCACTAATATCAAACGATTTAGATACCGGTTTAAAGTTGACGCTGAGGTCTGTGCAGAAAACATCATTTCCGGAAATTTACAACGGGATGACTAACGAAAATTACAATATACGAGACCCTGCACTCAAATCACTATCGATGTTTTTTGATAAAGATAAAATACTTCGTGTTGGTGGACGGCTGAGATTGTCATCTTTATCGTACGCATCCAGGCATGCCATACTGTTACCAAGGGATCACTTCGTTACTGTCGCACTACTTAGACATCTACATATTAAATACTTGCATGTTGGGCCACAAGGTCTATTGGCAGCGATCCGACAATCATATTGGCCTATCAACGGCAAACAGCTGGTGAAGAAAGTGTGCAAGGAATGTGTCCTGTGCGCATGCGCTAGACCAAGATTATTACATCAGAAAATGGCTGCGTGTAACCATAGCTCCAGATTTAACATCAGCTGCATTTATGGGAACACTACGAAGATTCATTGCCACGAGAGGATTGTGCCGTAACATATTCTCAGACAATGACACAAACTTTGTGGGCGCAAACGCACAACTAAATGAATTACACCGTTTACTGAAATCTACTGAAATTCATACTGAACTGTCTCAGCTATTTAACGAAGATAAAATCAAGTGGAATTTTGCTCCACCTAATTCACCGCATTTTAGTGGACTTAATGAAGCAGCAGTGAAATCCGCTAAATATCACATTCGTCGAATGATGGGGAACATCATGTTGAATTATGAGGAACTTAACACTCTCATCAAACAGATTGAAGCAGTTCTAAACTCCCGACCGATGACAGCATTAACAACCGATGACAAAGTAGAAGTTTTAACACCAGGGCATTTCCTCATAGGTCGCCCATTGCTTGGTGTACCAGAACATGCCAATCCCGAGTTAATTCACATACCTTACTCAAAAAGATGGCAACTAGTGAATCAATTATATAAACAATTTTGGGAGAAATGGGCCAAAGAATACCTGCAGCAATTGCAACATCGTTTTCGGTGGCGGAAGCCAACTATTAATATTCCAGAAGGCGCAATAGACAACCTTCTACCATTAAAATGGAAGTTCGGCAGAATCATTTCTCAACATCCTGGAGCTGACGGAGTTATGTCAGTTAAAACCGCAGTACAAATATGTGAGAATGATATTTTTTTTTTTTGGAAAAGAATTAGTCTGTTTTCTGGTCTTGATCGAGCGTGACAAAAATAAAATAAAAAATTCTGTTGCAAATAAAATTTGTAAAGTTTAAGATAAAAAAAAAAGAAACTAATAAGAGATAAAAGTTTTGTTTGAGTTTTATTCAACGAGAGAGGAAAAAGCTCCAATCCCATTAACATTGGTGATTGACAACTATACAATTTGTTGCTTGTGAAAAAAATGTTTGATTTCCAGCACATTGACATCTCACAAAAAAATTTTATTTTTTAGTACGTAAAATGTGTGAGACGTACTTGTTTTTTAGTGAGTCACTGCGCTGTATGCGCCCAATAAAAGCAGGTATGTTTTGCAACATTTTTGAGTTATTTCGTTTAGTAAAAATTTAACTACAGTGCTAAAGTATTGGTTGCAATGAGCAAGTATGTCTGTCTCAATTTAAATATGAGGACTTATGATTTAAATTAATACGTTTCATAATTTTTGAGTTGTTCAGTTTTCGTTATTTCTCACCATTATCGATTTCTTAGTTTCCACAACTTCCAATCGGACACAATGAATATTTCAAATGTTTATTTCATTCGAAATATACGAAGATGTCACTATAATTTAAATTTTTAGTTATGCCACTTTACAGCAGATGGGAGAATAAAATATTTTGACCCTTTGAAGTATAGATGTCTCTATGTACTTTGATTTATCTAATACACATAATTGTCGAAAAAAATATTCTAGTTAATATTAATGAAATATAGATGTCTCAAAAAAAGTCTACAAATTGTAGTTCCTTTATTTTAGCTACAGATGACACTAAAAATGTAAATGTGTCTAAAATAAAAAGTAAGGTTGTTTCAAAAGTTGTAACTTTGTACTACGCTACAATCGAATTTTTTTTTTGCATACAATCATCATTTTATTTTAATTATAACTACTCCCATCATGACATTTTAACTGACTTTCTTTGTATTCTTCACATTTAAATTAATTTCTTAGTTTTCTTTTAAACAAAACAAGACTGAATATTACAAAAATTACGTTGATCGTAACATTTGATTACAGAAAACCATTTTATTACATCGTTATGCTGTAAATAGTTCCGGTTGTACTCGCTGTTGTGTTATTATGCAGTAATTATACATTACTTGATATTTTAACGACATTGTATGATTATGCAACACGGGCAAAATAGAAACAAAGATAACGTTAAAGAAATGTTTTTACATACAATTACACAGAATTTTTATTATGGCCAAACAGGTTTTATGGATTTTCCCCAACGTTTTGCTACATTTTGTAAACAATACGTGGATTATGACTTTTGTTTGTTTGCTATTTATGAGTTTTCTATAAAATGCATTCGTATTGAAATCAAAAGTTATAAAATTTCAAGAAAAATGTTTTGATATTAGCAGTATAGACATGTGTTATGAACAACCAGTCAAGCAACCAACACATATTTATGTAGTTTTTCTGTATTTCTTAATTTGAGGTCGTGCAAACATTATTTAATTGAATTCATTTTGACGAATTTTAATTAAATACAATTACAAACAAATAAAATGTAATTCGAAGGTGTTAGTTAATTGATATGCAAACTTGATTGGGAATTTCCGTCAATATTAACTCCGAAGCATATTCATTTGGAGCATTGCTCTTTTATTCATTCTTTAAAAACATTTATGTTACACATATATGTACTATGTTTTGAAGAAAATCCAGTTTATATTTAGCTTTGAAAATAAAACCGCGTGAAATTTATGTGATTATTGGCTCATCATATGGTATATTTCTTTTATAGTTGCTAAGTGCTAGACGAGACTATACAGATTAATTTATTAAGTTTAAGGTTAAACGTGTTTAAAATAATTAATATTTTGAATATAAACTTAAAATTTTTCTTCCCACATTAACTTAATTAACTTAAACCAAAAAATTTAATTTGCTATGACCAACTATACATTTTTACCTAAACCAACCCTCCATCGTATATTATATATGTAATTAGTATATGTGTACCAAACGAGCACAAATGGCCACCTAACGGTAATTTACTGAACTTATTTTCACGTTAAAAGTGGTTTTTATAGGTAAATTGTTTTTATTTTAATTATTTTTAAAAAGGATTTAACTTTATTATTGTGAAAAAATTGTGTGTATATTGTTGTTCTGTATTCGCATCGAACTTGCACAAGTTTTTCAAGTTTGGGAGCTAATAACAAAATATTAAAAGCAAATTTAGGGAAAAAACAAACTATGCACGAGTTTTATACATTATCTATTGAACATAAAAAAACTCTAAAACAAAACATTTACACAGATGCTTATCGAACCTGCACAACATAGCCTAACCTTGCTTAGTACATTACACTCTTAAGAGAGGCGCAATCAAATCAAGTGTTATTGGCAGCCATAAATACAGAAACAAACGATAACTTTTTTGTTGCCTACATTAAACAGGGTAACAGCAGCGAAACCAGGATTTACCAGAAAATATTTTACAAATACATTATATAAATCACGACACGAAACCTCAAAGCAATGTTTAAAGTTGTGTTTGAATCTATGTATCTACTATATAGAAAAGTCGTAGCAGAGGAGCCACGCAAACGTCAAACAGATTACAATATACCAGCTGTCTGGAATAGGTACACCAACTTCCGGCTGTTTTTGTAACATATGGCAAACTGTATGATTGCAGTAATCTGAGCTGGATAATAGCAAACCAGAGGCTAAAAAAATTCAGCAATTCACAAGGAAAATCACACCGCAAACTACACCGAGCAAGCTCCAAACCAGTGTTCGCAAGTCGCTTGTTATTGGAGTAGCAATAAATTTTAAATAATTGCTTTTTTGCCTGCCAAACTAATTCCATAACACAGATTTTTTTAGGTGTAATATTAAGGATCAGTCAGAATCAGAGCTATTAAAATAACATAAGAGGCGTTTTATTATCTCGGATTCGGGCCCAATTGCCTTCGGCCGTTCTCTTCCTAATTGTTTTCCTAACATTCATCTGAAAAACTACAAACGCACAATTTTATGTTAAAAAATATATTTCTCGTGCTAAAAATCAGTTGTACGATGATTCTGAATTTTAGTTCTTCATACGAATTTCTAAAGAAATAGCAATTTTTAAAACAATCGTATTTCTATGCGGTTTTGTTTAGAATTTTTAGTTCAATGGCTCTTTAAATGGCCATTTTAAATGGCTGCTCAATAAATTGACAAGTAAATTCAAATGAATTAACTTTTTTATTCTTGAAGAGTGACAATTCTCATTGGTTGCCCTCTTTTCTAACTGATTCCATCGCAAACAAGTCTGGACAAATTTTTAAGCGTGCCAAGTCTGGCACGCGTGCAACTTATTTTCGATCAGCGATTTAAACCATAATTCTAGAGTATAGAGCCATAATCATAATGACGTATTTTTTAGAAGCTTTTTTAGTGGTATAGCTTTTCACTGATTTCCATAGGAATCCATAGTAAAAATGGTGTTTTTTAGCTTCAAGTTTTTCAATGAAAAAAGCAACAAAATAATAAAATGTTTATATAAAAGTTATCTACATATCTTTAACAACAATATACAAGAAGGCTATATTGGTATTAAAAAAATATTAATTGCAGAAATATTCAAATTAAATTATTTATAATAGTTATTTATGGTACTAGTGAGCAAGACGAGATATTATCCATGAGGGATAAGTTTGTCCCACGAGGCGATAGCCGAGTGGGACATTATCCCGAGTGGATAATATCTCTTTGCTCACGAGTGCCATACAACGTATTATCCACTTTTGTTGAAATAAATTTCGTAAATTAATAAGAAATAGTTCCATTTTGTGTTTTCACAGTGGAGCATTGAATTTTGAAATAAATTTTATCATAGTGACCGTTCTTAAAATTGTCATGGTGCACTTTAATTTAACTAGTTTTTGGAATAGAGTTTTTCATTCAATTTGACTACGAATAATTTTCCAATGACTACTCAACATTTTGTTATATCAAATATAACTCACGTTGCCCCTAGCAACGTGGATTATACAATAACAATGGGTTATTTTACATTTTCTTTATTTGAAATCAGCGTAGTTATCGGGCTATTATATATCAAAAGTGGATAAAATATATTTATCCACTTTTAATATATAATAGCCCGATAACTATGCTGATTTCAAATAAAGAAAATGTAAAATAACCCATTGTTATTGTATAACCCACGTTGCTAGGGGCAACGTGAGTTATATTTGATATAACAAAATGTTGAGTAGTCATTGGAAAAGTATTCGTAGTCAAATTGAAAAAACTATATCTCAAAAATTAGTTAAATTAAAGTACACCATGACAATTTAAAGAACGGTCACTATGATAAAATATATTTCAAAATTCAATGCTTCACTGTGAAAACACAAAATGGAACTATTTCTTATTAATTTACGAAATTTATTTCAACAAAAGTGGATAAAACGTTGTATGGCACTCGTGAGCAAAGAGATATTATCCACTCGGGATATTGTCCCACTCGGCTATCGCCTCGTGGGACAAACTTATCCCTCATGGATAATATCTCGTTTTGCTCACTAGTACCATAAATAACTATTTTTTGAAGTTTCATTTTGAATAATATATCAAAGTTGGCTCTGACGAATTAAAATAATACTTGCTAAATTTATCTTTAGTTTTACTAGTGTACGTAAGATGTCTAAGATGTTTACAGAAAAATATGAAAACAATTATTTATGCTGTGTGCCTCAGAAGACTTTTCAAACTAAACTTTTCAAATTTTGAAGCTTTCGCTGTTTCCTCATAGATGCTTGGTGAAAACGCACTTTACGAGGTTACTTTTCGGCAACTTTTCAATTTGTATGGCAGACAGTTTAAAATACATAATAAGTAATGGAAAGTTGGAGAAGGCTCAAATAACCACAGAAGACTGTCGAAAATTAAAGAGAAAATGTAGCAACCTAATGATTATACACTCCGCTTCACTTAATTAAGACACCTATTATATTAATTTCAAATGTCAATAACTTCCACATTTCTGCAATTAGAATATTACTTGTTACATGCATTTGAGAGTACATTGCTGCTTTTTGAAATAACTGTAAAACAGATAACAACAATAAAACCGTTACCTCTGTTTTGTTCGTTATTCGTAATCTAGTAAAAAAACGTGCAATTAAAATACGTCACTTGATTACGACCAGCGGTGAATAGTTGTAGCTTATGAAAGCTACGGTAAAAATCTTTGTTAAATTGTCTTGATTTATTATTTTTAATTAAATTTATCAATAAAAAATTTTTTTTATAAAGGATCCAAAAACGGTTTTCCCTCTATCAATTATTTCTGCTATTTGACGATTTGAGAATTCTCCTTCCTTCAAAACTCCGATCTTAGCTGCCGAATCTGTTGAACATTTAAACCCATCATCACCTAATAGAAAAAATACATGAGGTGGGATGGAATGTTTGTTCGCGATATAATTGACTATTTCGTAGGACCCTTTGGTCATGTACGGAACCCGGGGCCACAACAAATATTAATAAATTTACCAGAATTATCCCATACTGCCATTAAAATAATAATGTAATCAAGTTTACGATTTACATATATACTATATTGACAGTGTAACGCAGTCAGTACAACAATTTTTATGTGGCATCCATCGATAGCACCTAACGCTTTCGAAAATATTAATGTGCCCGATTGTCGATTAAATTGTTTGCCAATAAGACTATACGAATCTAAACTTGGTAATTTTATTACCTTTGGTGCCAGCTGCACAAACATATGAAGAATTTTGTGAACAATTGTTCTCACAGTATATCAGTATATCAATTTAAACTTATACCAGTGACCCTATAGCTTACTGCACTGGTCAGTCAATATAGAAACATAGAAACATGGAATTGTATTGAAAATTTGAAACATTTAAAAGTTTTATGTTGGGCGAATATACAGGAAACAGTCTTAAGTGTTTGCGGATATAAGCATTATCATTAGCAAATATATGCTTGTAAATTTCAGTTTTGTTATAGTTTCGTGTTATCTACAAATAACATAAAAATGTTACTGTAACTTAACCTCACAAATTATATATAGGGTTTTCAAATTCGAGGTACCTTTTTAAATATTCCGCCATTTTATTTTTGTACTAGACTTGTACCACATGTTATTTGGCAGAGGACAAATACAAAAATTTCGGTTAGTTGAAATGGATCGCTACTTGGTGAACGCACGAGTGAACAACGTGTTTTCATTATTAAAACTTATTTGAAATATGGTGAAAGTTATTCAGAAATTGGAAGAAAATTTCCTCAAACCGTGCTATTAAACTTATCATTGATAATTTTGAAAAAACTGGTTCATTTCAAGATCAGAGAATGTGCAAAATATGTGGTTTCAACAAGATGGTGCAACATGCCACACACCGATGCAATCAATCCATCTTTTGAAAGAGAAGTTAAATAATCGAATAATTTCTCGAAGAACAGACGTGAATTGGCCACCAAGGTCATGCGATTTACTGCCATTGAACTCCTTCTTATACGACTCGGTTTATTTTTTATTAGACGTCATTTATTTAAACGAGACATTGAAAAGTTTAGTTGGCTATAAGGCATAATTGAATACTTTTAACCTAGTGACATCTATTTAAATATTGCATGAATTACTGGTTCTTACAAAAGTTTAGTTTGAAAATTCTTCTGAGGCACACAGCATTAATCACAAAATTTTCCCACGTTCTTAATATTTTGGAATTTGTTTTGCTTTTCCTACAATTTTTTTACTTGAAATTTCCCCAGTTGGTAATTTTTGGTATGATTTTACCAAATTTTTACGGCCATCACTGCCATCTTTGTAATGTATATTGACTTAAATGACCAAACGAATCGTAGTAAGGTTTTATTTTAACTTGACCAGAATGCTGTTGTTATGAATTTTTTTTAATATTTTGGTTTAAATAAATCAATTATTACAAGAAAATAAAAATGATTTACTTACTACGATCAGGCAATTGACAAAGTGAAAAATACTATCGGTCAATCAATGGATATACTTATTTATACAAATGATGGAGAACAATTTGAGTCTCATGTCCCAAATCAACAATCAAAAATGAATAAACCTAAATTAGCTATTTGTACCGCCAATTTTCTAGTGCAACGTACAAAGATACCTTATTGAATACAACATAGATATTAACCTTATTTCTATAAGCCTTTTCGAAATCAAAAGATACACCTTTTTCAAGACATTAGAACTTCAAAATTATAGTGAGGAGCATGTCCAAAGCAACTATGTCTGTCATCATCATTATTGTTGTAATAAGGCGAGGTAAGACTCACCCAGGAATTAAGATTAATGCTGTGTTAAAATGATGGGGTCTAGACAGAACCTAAAGATAAATCGGGACAACGAGAGAATAACAAAATGAACCCGCTACGAGAACAACAGTGTACAAAGAAATGGCTATTTAGCCTAACATATTGAGGAATAAAAACCCACCCCAGTGATAATAAAAATCAAAAAAAAAATCGACCCACTTACCTTTTCTTGTTATAAATGATAATCCAATTACTTCCTGGCTACTAAGATACAATAAAAAAAGTTTATTTGAGTTTCTTAATTTTTTTTATTTTCAAACACTAATCTTCAAACATAATTGCACACTTATTTGATTTTTATTTTGCCCTTTATAAACCTAAACAAATTTAAACAAACACGGGTTTACAACAAGACAACCAACTTGAGAAACTTTTCTTCTCACGATCGATTCGTCCGTAGCCTGAGCCAAATAAAAACAACTGAACTTTCCAGATTATTGAGTAATGAGTCCGAGTGTTTTGAGTCACAATTATCTACAAATGCATAAACATTTAAATTATTTCAAAACTCTGGGAGATAAGTTCTTTCTAGAACGCCAAATATATTCAGTGGGGTTTAAGATTAGTGTCTTCGAAAGGAAAATAACTGTGGCAATGTATGCAAAACGAAAAACTGGGTCACATTTCTGTATATGTTCTGACCAAAGTTTATCATATAACTGACATAATCAAAATAGCTACTACTTTCGTAACATACATACTATATTCACAATTAATTATGATAGGCTTCGGGTGTGTCCGAAATGGAAAATCACTTCGCTTTTAGTGAAGACACATTTAAAAAACTTTATGCGATCAACTACTGTATGTGCATTTTTAATACATTTGTTTGAAGTAAATTTACAGTTTAATTAAACGAATTTATCGATTGATTAATTTGGTAATGTCGAATTGTAATTAATTTAATGATTTTAATGCATTTTTTAACTTACTTTTAAATCAACTAAGAAATAGTAAGTAAAAAATTGGAACAGGTATTTTGAAGCTACTATGTAAAATGCTACTACTTCTTATAAATGGCATTAATGTGTAATAAAAATAGATTTTCTTGAGCCTCCAGCACCCGAATTCTGGTTCTATGACAAACGAAACAACAATGACTTGATTTTTTTCGCCTTTACCCTAAGTAAAAATACCAATCAAATTCCAGTCATTATTCTTTCTTCTTCATCATGGAATGAATTAGAAATAATTTTCGGATATGATTCTGATTTTCACATAATTCATTAATTTGTTGAGGATGAAGTAAATGTAGCCTGATGACTGCACCATCTTAAACGAATAAGTTTACTGCATCATTTTTCAATGCACATAGATAAATTTCGGCCTGCATAAAAGTAGCTTGCCGAAAGCAATAAAATTGAGGTTATGCACTTCTAATTGGAGATCAATTGTTCCATTAAATACCTTTCAAGGATCAACAATTTTTATTCACATCGAAGCGAATAAGCTGCTGTACAATTTCCATAATTTCTGGTTAGATGGTTTAGACATACTACCTTGATCAACAAGTTCTGGAATAACCACCGTGTGACGCTCCCATCGTTCCGATTTGAGATCTGTTTTTTTGTTAAGTTGGTACATTAGTTGTTGATATTCCCTCTAAATCTTAGCTTCATAGCTTGACATTTGGAAAAGTTACGTAGTCAAGAGTACATCTATTCTGTGTGCGTTGGCGATTTTTCCATTATTTCCTCTCGGCTGCTGAAACGCGTTCCCCGTAATGGTTTTTTAACAGAATAGAGAAAGAGAAGAACAGAGATTGAACAGAAAGAAGTCACAGGGAGCCAAATCAGGTGAATTCGGTGGCTGTTGGATGGTATTTGTTGCATTTTTCGTCAAAAAATTTTGAATAATCCGTGCAAAATCCACGAGTTTTCTGCCCACAATTCTGGTCTCTTTCGGCGAATTGCTTCACGCAAACGTCTCATAATGCCCAAATAATACTCTTTATTTACGGTCTGGCCTTCTGGCAAAAATTCATGATGCGCTACATCGTTGTAATCCATGCAAACCGTGAGCATTGCATTCTTTTTTGACTGAAAACGACGTGTTTTTTTTTTGGTGAGCGCCATTCACTTGCCTGATGTCTGGATTGCGTGTCGTACTCATAAACCCACGTCTCGTCTCCAGTAATGATCCTTTTGATGAATGTGGGATCGGATTCAGCCTCGCAAATCATGTCTAAAATTGTAAATAGTTTCTAAAATTGTAAATAATCGCCAACACACACAGAGATAGATGTACTCTTGACTACGTAACTTTTGCAAATGTTAAGCTATGACACTAAGATTTAGAGGGAATATCAACAACAGATGTACCAACTTAACAAAAAAACAGAACTCAAATCGGAACGATGGGAGCGCCACACGGTGGTTATTCCGAGAACCTGTTGATCAAGGTAGTAATTTGTCTGTATTGGAAAATACTATCATCGATGGTTAAACAAAAGAGAGGATTTGTAATCTTAGATTTTTCCTTTGAATCCATTTTCATTACTACAAATATAGAAACAAAACCCCATTGATATTTTCAACTTTTTTACTATACATGCATTTGTCGGTTGAACACACGTTGAAGAAATAGAGTTGATCGACTAGTTATCTATATTGATACCAAAAATATTTGATTTTTGGGCCACAAATTGGGGTTCTACGGTTAAGTATTGTTCCTTTGTTTACTTTTGCTTAATATTTGTTAATTTTTGCGTACTTTTTTGTTTCTCCTCGTTTTAGATTTCCAGTAATCGACGTTCATTTTGGAGCTGGATGAGGCGTTCCTTACCATTATTGTAAGTATTGCATATAAATCATGCCCACGTCATGTTTACGCTTAAGTTTTTATTTTTATTTTAATTATGTCATTTAACAATCGCAATATAGTTGTAAAATTTAACTTAGTCGATTCGTCATTATTAAAGCGTAGTTCCAAATATTTACGAGATTCGTTACATTTTTAATGGTGCTTCAGTCGACATACTTTGTTTCTCTGAGACCTTTTTAAACCCAAACATCCCTAGTCCAGCTTTGCCCTTTAATGGTTTTAATATATGTAATTAGGAAAAATAGGGCGGTACCTCCCCTTAACAATTGTGGTCTATGAATGTTTATAGGTTATCACATTAAGGCTAGATTAGTTACCATACCTTCTTCCATTTCAGAATTGTTAGTATCGATTTAGAGTTTTTCTTTACCTTTCTATTTGATACCGTCTTTAACTCTCCAAAAACTAGTAAAAGGTCATACGTCCAATTTAAAAAATCCCTTGTAGACTTAGAAAGTTTGCTTAGTTATTTCTCTTGTAGGTTTGATGAAATTTATATATCAGTTGTCTTTTATTTCGATATAGCCCAAAATTCCGGCTTTCCTCAGGATTATTTGAATCTTTTGAATTTTCAATCACTAACGGTACCTCTTATTCCCTTATTGACCATATCATCTTGTTTACTAATAATTCAATTTGTTTTTTGAATCAGTAGTCTCTTGGCATGGAATCCCATCATGATCTTTTTGCTTTTTCTGAAAACTCTTACTCTTTGCCTAAACCTAATAATTTTAGCTTTAGATATTTTTATAGTACAGATAATCCCCACCTTTACTTAGTTTGTAACTCGGTTCCTTGCGAGGATGTTTTTGCGTTAGTTCTGCAATTAGCTAAATAAAATTTTTGAACTCTTATACTAGTTTGGTCTTTGATTGTTGAATTCCGCTTAAAAAGGTTACTTTCAAAGCGAAATCTCCGCCTTAGTTGTCTCACGGCATAAGTATTAGAGTTGGTAAATATCGTTTATGGAAAAGGTATAGTCTCATTTACATTATAAGCAGGCTCATAATAGAGTTATGGACAAATTAGACTCCTCTCTTGCTCCCAAGGTTTTCTGGCGTAATGTTCGTAATATAGATCTAGGCAGATGCAAGAATAGTTCTAGGGGTTTACAAACCCAATGACATCAATAGTTATTTTTGCTCTAATTTGAACTCAGGCAGTAGTACTAGTCCTCTACTGGTTAGAATATTTGGTGTTGCCGAAACCTTCGAAGATTCTCTCTTTAGAGAGACCAAACATGACAAAGAACAGAGAGAGTAAAAATGTTCAAATATCATCCGATGTTGTAGTGTGTGATATCAGAACTATCTTAATTTAAATAGAGACGGCTTGTGTAAAATGAACGTTGTATGAAAAAAACGCGGCTTCAATTGACGAAAAAACATGATTTAAAATTCAACTTATGTATCTAATAGTAAAAACAAAGCAAGCTTTGTTCAATCAAACAATTTTAATTTAAATTTCAATTTAAGGTTATGTTGAAATTCCAGCTATGAATTTGTAATGAATTGACGTATTATATCTCGCAATTTTCCAGTCATCGTTCGATTTTCAGGAATTCTATGTTTGTATGAAATAAAGATTGCAAATTAATTAAGATTGAAATACACTAGAGAACATTTAACTGTTTTAAGCTTCCATTTCGAATTTCGAAAATCCGCGTGTCTGAGTACTGCTTAATATTAAAATTACTAGTTGATGGTTGTGGAGTGGACCCAAATATATATAATTATCCAAATTATTTTGATTTTTATCTTAAAAAAACATTCGTTTATTCATTTAATTGGAACACCCCGAATACTTCAGTTAACGTTTTAAACTACCCCAGAGTAAAAGTTTCTAAATCCATTATTGTTTCCAACAGCCTAAATATTATTTATTTTCTTTATGACGAGAATTAATAAATTGAACCAATTTTTCTCCCCCCAATTGGAATTTTGATATAATTCGTCTGAAAATCAATATGACCCTTAAATATTTATTTAATAGTGAATTTTTATTTCACAATACCGGAATCAACAAAATAACACACACACGATTACTTAGACCTACGCCTGCATATTGGACTAGGAGAATATCTAACTATATTACATTGACCACCACTTTACAACCGGAGCTTTCGTATCTGAATTTCGTAAATGAAGAATTGCGCCTTACAAGTGTATATTACACAGAAATTCGGATCGGCGACACTTTGTTCATGACCATGGTGCACCTTCTGATTACACCGGAAGGATTTTCAGTGATTTAGGAGATAGAGTAAACACTAAATCAATTGAACTTATTGATGTTCCCAAATCTGACTTTGCTCGTTCAAGTGATGCAATCGATTTTTGCAGGAATTATTATATGAACTCGCTTTAACATTGCCGCAATGTTATGTCCGCGGTTAGTGTATTAGTAACAATTTTTGCTCCCATCACTTTTCCATATTGTGAGAATAATGGTTTTGCGTCAGTTGATCTCGTTATCGTATATACCGGATAATTCCGGAGATATACCGGATATTAATGATGATGCAACTGTCGGTGATTTTCATTTGATGATTTTCGTGATATTATTCATGTTGTATTGAAGATTACTTCACTAGTTCACTATAGTATCGCTGATCAGATCAATATTGCAGTTCCATGGGCACTTTTTAATTTTCTTTAACCTCAGGTTTAGTTTCATTTCCATTATGACTGCTATTGTTTTTATCTAAAGCAGTTTCTTAGTTTTATCGTCTGTATGTCTGTTAGTTTTAAATATATTTCTACCCTTTGAAATATTCTTTTAATAATTTTTCACTTCCTCCAAACTGTCTTGTTTTATGTCTTGAATTTACTGAGGTGCTGTGATCTCGATGCGGATTATCCTCCGAAAGTTTGCTAATTTTGGAGGAGTCGTCTATCGGTTTATAAAGATGCAGTCGAGTCAATAAATAAACACGGATCACCCATCGTCGAAAAGGTCTTTATTTCTCGTTCGTGCTGTCGACACGGCTGGTTCAACTGCAGTAGCTGTTATGTTATCATTATAAACGTTAAATGTTTTTGTCACTGTTTTGGCAGGTTTCAGTTGTATCGCCACAGGTCTTGATCGAGGGGGAAACCTTGAAGAATCATTTAACTCAGGTAGTTTATCTTCGAATAATTTTACTTTTTACGCGCTGCTTGCTGTTCCCCGGAATAACGGTTGCTGCGGTTGAACAATTAGTTGCAATTTTAGTTTTTTCCCACTTCAGCTGTATTCTCCATTTTGTTTTTGATTTTGTTTCGAGATAACCCCGTTTGTGGTGGGCAAGTGGTTTTGGATTTGATGACCATGCCGTGCCGGTTGGATTTTTCGGCTGGAACACTATATCTGTGCCGCGCACATTACTTTCAATGTCACCCTTTTCTTCGCCTAAATCTAGGACACTTTTTCACAACAATCACTTAATTGTCGCGTTATTTATTTTTTCACTGGTTTCTGGAATCTCCTCATACGCCAAATTTCCCGATTTTCCCTGAATTGATCGGCGTATTGATTTCGTAGTTCTTGAAGAAAATTATTGTGAGTTTGTATTATTATACGGATTATTATCGTCGAGATATTATTTTGGGAAGTATGATTTTCTTTTCGGTTATACGGGTGGTGTCACTACAATTTTCACTCGAGCTTTAATATTTTCAAAGTCCCTCAAATGTGGTTAATGGCCTTATTTTCCGCAATTTTGTAGCCAATTTACTATGACCGTAATTAATTTCACTTAAAATTTCGAAAATTTCATAGTTATTGTTCGAAAAGTTCTCAATAACTTTCCACTTCAAGTTTCTCGCTATCACAGTTTTAATAACGATTTTTGTTAATTAATACTCTCATGTATTAAACTTTGTCACAGTTTTATTGACTTTTCTAACAGTAGAATTGTAAATATCTCGTGTCCCGTGGTAAAGAGGCGCAGTAATTAAGCAGTAGATAAATCGAGTGCGGGATATCTTGTGTCCAATTATCATATTTTAATCCTAATGTTCTCTTATTAATTGAAGTTTAAGATTAAAACGAATTTCCTGAATTATATCAACGCAACCCAAATGCGCTTTATAGAATTCGCCGTTCACAGGTTTTTCGATACCTAGGAACACTTTCCACTCGCCCATATATTTATTGAAAGTACTTGTTTGGGTCGAAATTATCTCGGTACTTTTCCAAATTCAGAGGAGTAAAAAGTCGTAGTCTACCCAAAATATCATCCCTGCCACCAGCCACTTATCATTTTTAAATTCGGTTTGTTAAAAAACATTACGATTATTCTCGACTTATTTAAAAAAATTGTTGCCAAACTCGAAAATGACACACGTAAATAAGCTACCTTGATTTTTGTTTATCTTGGTTTGGTGCTTAATGTTGGAGATATAGAAAACAGTTTTAAAATGTTTTATACCTGTTTATAACAACTTTTCTTTGACATAGCAACATTGAAAACAGGAAAGCTTTTGTTTTCGGATTCAACATTTCGTTTTCCTACAAAAAAAATTTTGAAAAGCAGGTAGCTTTTTCTCTGTTTTTCAAGCCCAAAACGTTGGTTTTCTGAATTGTTGCCAACGTATAGTGCGTTCGTTTGTGGTGAATTAACTGAAGTGATTTGTCCGTTCGTTTGGTATCAATTCAGTTAAAAATATTGAGCTACTGATTTATCTGAATAATAATTTTGCTTGGGTAGGTAATTCACATTGTAATTGTTTTTGTTGTTTTTTGACATTATTTTGTTTTACGCATCGAAGAAGCCAGGATGAGATATGTAATGTGACACACAAAAATAATTGATCACAAGCCAATTACTTTTTAACGATTTGACATTTATCTGAATTGTAGCAAACGAACGACCAATTCACTTCAGTAGCTTAATTATCTGAATATTAACTCAATTATCGGAATAGTAACTCAATATCAATTCAGTTAATTCACCACAAATGAACATGCTTGTATTCGCTTTTCTACCTTAGTTGTATTGCTTTCACCAAAAATAAAAATATACAACAACAATCGTACTAGATAGACCAAAAAAGAGTTTAGCTAACCCAAAAAAATGTGTGGTTAAATCAATCTTAACCAAATAGTTAGTTTCAATACCTGCCACAAGAGTCGAATTTACAAAAAAATACACGAAAAAAATTAGCCCAAAATTTGGTTAATTTTTGCTGTTGCTTTAACCAAGTCGTCAACCAAATAAAATACCTAACTCATTTTGACTGAAAGCAATACACTTCTTAACAACATGATGCCAACTAATTTTCCGCATAATAATTTTTCCACTGAATACAACCAACAATAAAACAGTTTTGTTTTGTAACGGTCGACCAAACTCACCACTACAGCCTGCTCAAACACAATAAATTTCCTAGTGCCGCACGGCGGAAGAAAATTAGTTTGCACTTGCACTGGTTGTGGTAAAGATAAAATATAAATTTAATTAACTTTGTAAAATTAACAAAATAATTATTAACTGGAAAATTAATAAATTCAGTTAATTTTGATAAAAATAAATAAAATAATTCCTGCCTAAAATAAATAAATAAAATAATTTAATTGGGTATAATTAATTAATAAATAAATAGACAGAATAAAAGTGATCTGTTTTAAAATATTGTAACAACAGTTTGCCTTTATTAAATTGAACCCTTGCGTGTATAACTAAATAGGTTGTTCTATAATATTATGTTGTTCTATAACAGGTTTCTTTATTTTCGTTGTTACCTTAACTCATTTTTGAACCAAGAGAAGAACTTAGCGGGAATCCCTTACTTGCTTCTTTAACATTATTAATGTTGCGTGCGTTGCGGCGTAGAAGATTTTTGCGGCAAACAACCCTAGTCGTAAAACTCGTAAGAGGCGAAGTTTTTAAAGGATCAACTTACGTTCAGGCGTTGAATGCGTTCTTGGCAAACTGCTTACAATTACCACCATCCAAAGATGAGAATGCTGAGATTTTTTTTAACAATACAATTTTTTCACAAAACCATTATTATATCAAGTGATACTTTGACTGGTGATTGCTACTCCGGCAGCCAACCGGAGATGCTCGAAGAGGATAGACGTGTTTTTTGTCGTCCTCTTCGTAAATTTAATTTAATTTTGTTTTATTTATTTTAAATATGTAGAGTGTTTATATATATGTATGTATGTAATTTATATATATATATATATATATATATATATATATATATATATATATATGTATATATATATATATATATATATATATATATATATATATATATATATATATATACATATATATGTATTTTGTGTATATTTAATTAATTAATTAGCAAAGTTGTGGAAAAGTGGTCTGAAGTTTTTGTGTAGATACATACATATGTATAAACATTATGCATATTGATGGAATTTAACCAAACATTTCTTGTGTTATGTGTTTGTTATTATTATTAATAAATAAATAATAATTGTTAATAGTTTCGTGAGTGTTTAGTGAGTGTTTTTGTGGGAAAAAAATGCATCATCGCAATTTTCATTTGTGTTGCAAAAAAAAATGGTTTTTACCTTGTGAGTGTCGTCTAAATAAGTAAATCTGTGCTTTTATTAAGCTTTAGTTTAAATTTCGTGTGAAAAAACATTTTTGCAACTGGTAATTTGTTTTAAGAACAATGAAACTTGAGCAGACGTGTTCAAAAAAAAAAAACATTAACGGTACTCTCAGTTATCGGTATACAGGTATTTTATCATCACACATATTGGAATACATACATACATACATATTTGTGATGATAAATTGTACAAAAATTTGTCTTTTTATTTATTAAATTATATTGCTTGGGTAACGGAATTTTTGGGTGCCTTTTTGTTGCACTAATGTAAAACACTATACATAGGTATACTAGACAATCTAGTTGAATAAAGTAAAATTAAAAATACTAGATTTCTGGTTGTAATATAATCTGGTAATTTTGCTTGAAATACAAATATATAGTAGTGGAAATCAAGTAAATAGTACTACTAGATTTGGCGACTCGACTTTTGGTAAAATTATGAGAAATACAATTTTTAAATAGATTTCAAGCAGTGTTGATATTTGGAAATTTAAAATTGTACTAAATACTTAAAGTAAATAGTACTGAATTGTACTGAATTTTTGTTTTAGAAAAAATCATTTTGTTTTGAAATAAAAATTATATTTATTCATTTAAATTAGCTATGCTACAAAATTATAAAAAAACTAATTCTGTTTTCTATATTAGAAAAAAATAAATAAAAAATCGCAATCCATACCATTGGAAATGAACCATTTTACATAAACTATAATCAATTAATCTAATAATTCGTCCTCATTTTGTTGTTCATTAGTGAGGCTGGTTTTAAAAAAATGGTTTGGAATTTTAAAGCTATGACAAAACTAATTTTTAATCAAATCTTTCGATTGTATTAAAGATGAACACGTACCAACGTGAAGTCGATTTCGACATTTCGTTTTTATTAAATTTTGTATGGAAAAGATTCGTTCTACATTTGCTGAAGAATGAGGAATAGATAAAATGCCTTGTACAATCCGGTAAACATTTCCAAACATTGGCTCATTCAATTGATTTTTGATCGCGCTAACATTTGCCCAAAATTGGTCCATCGGCAAATCTTTGTTTTTTTTTATTTAATTATAATCAGCCAACGCTCGATATTCATTATTTATCTGCTCTGCAATTTTTAATTCACTATTATCAAATAATTTTAAAATTATTGGCAATACTCGTATGTTATTGACTTTTACCGAAATAACATTTTCTGGGGAAAATAGAGGCAACAAATTCAAAATTTCATCGTCAAAATTAATCCGCTTCCGTAAATCTTCACAAAAGATAATATAAAATTTTTGAACGTTTGTTTTAAATTCGATTGTATCCTGTTCTGGCAAATTGGCTGAGCAAATATTTCAGTTTTGGAATAAAAATATGCATTCTCGTCTCTTCTGACTGCATTTCTCTATTAACATTATTAATAATGTCTAATGCGTATGATAGAAATAAAAAATAACATTTAGTCATCTTACTTTTTTAATTAAATGAAATAAATTCAATATTTTCGTTACCGTAAGTTGATTCGAAATTCCCCAATTCAAAGTAGTAGAGCAGTGGTTCCCATTGCTCGAGAATTCTATCAATGGCAGCCTAGAAGTTTAGAAAAAAATTAACAAATAAATAATTGTACTTATTGGAAATATTTACCTGGCGAGACAACCAGCGTGACGCAGCATACTTTAATATTTGGTGAATATCTATGCCGAAGTATTCTTGAAATTTAAAAAAATGCTGTTTTCTACTGGAACTGTTACAGAAGTGGTGGTTAATTTCCCTTAATAATTTTTCAATTGTATTTGGTAACCTACTTGCTGCAGTCATGGAAATCAGATTAATGTTGTGACAGATACAACCATTAACTATTAACTTGGGAACCAAATCTTTTATTTTGGCTTGAACACCATTCTGTTTTCCCATCATTATGTTACAGTTGTCAGCTGTAAATCATATAAGGATTTTTAACCCTAATCGGTTCCTTGTATCGCACATACAATTTTGATTTTTAAACTTGAATAAAATAAAGACGGCGCGTCGGAATGAACTGGTTTTCTGTAAAGTAGATTTATTTGGGCTATAGAATCGAAAAATTCAGTCACTAGATGTCGTCCATGTTTAGTATTACCTGAGCAGCTTTAGTTACGAATCGGTTCCATTGTATGCGCGCACATACACATACATCTGCCGCTCGCATATGTGTGTATGTCGACATATGTTACGCGCTATTTTTCGTTCCATTGGCATCAGTTTTTCGTAGAGCACACACGAGTAAACATTATTTACTGCGTCATTCGTATTTGGTTGTGTTTATTATTATTTTTTGCTTGTTTTGTGCCATACTTGTTGTGCTTTCGTTCTATTTTTTGGTAAAAAAATGATCGAATTTTACGTGAAAGGCGACAAAGAGATGAATGTGATATGGATTTGGATTCAGAAAGTGATACGGGCGAATCTCCGTGGAATAGTGACGACGATTTTGTATTATCAGACGAGGAAAGTGCTCAAAGTGAGTTGAGCGAGCACGAAGATGAAGAAGACATTGAGCCGATTGAACAAAATATTGCGGAAGAAAATGCAGCAAATCCAGAAAATAAATATTGGTCAAAGGATAAAAAGGTTCAATATTCATCGCAGCCATTTGAATTCAGTCGTAGAAACTCATTTCGACGCGCCGATAATATTGTTTCAGGTAAAAACATACCCTTTTTGTTATGATTCATTGTATCTGTCTTATGTGTGTTCTCAATGTATGAATGCATGCTTGTTTTCTTGCTTGTGAGGTTTTTTATTTCTTATGTTTATTGTTTGTTTTATTTTTGTTATGTTCTCAGGTCCAAAAGCAATAGCGGCTGCTAATATTGTTGATGTTTCGTCGGCATTTCATATTTTTCTTAGACCGATTGAGCACATTATTTTGAACATGACAAATTTATATGGTGTGCGAAAGTACAAGAAGCAATGGCAAAACATTGATATGGATACTCTGCATGCATACTTTGGATTGTTGCTGCTTGCTGGTGTGTATCGGTCGTACGGTGAATGTGTGACTCAGCTTTGGAACGAAAGAACTGGTCGACCAATATTTAGAGCTACAATGTCCTTGAAAATGTTCAAGCGTATGCATGGTTGCATTCGATTTGATGATCGAGAAGAACGCATTGCCATTGCTTCTACTTCTGTTCATGATAAATTGGCACCGATTCGAAATGTGTACGAACGATGGAATAAAAACTTGAAAGCAGTATTCACACCAGGTAAAAACGTAACCGTAGATGAGCAGTTAGTTCCGTTTCGTGGGCGATGTCCGTTTCGTCAGTATATTCCTTCAAAACCGCCAAAATATGGCATAAAGATTTGGGTTTTATGCGACTCATCAAACTGGTATGCATACAACACACAAATTTATGTTGGTCGTGATCGAAATACTGCTCCTGAACGCAATCTCGGACGGCGTGTTGTCATGGATTTGGTGAACGGACTTTCCGATAGGAATGTTACGTGCGACAACTTTTTTACATCATATCAATTGGCTGAGGATTTGAATAAAAATCGTATGACTATTTTGGGAACGATTCGAAAAAATAGGACTGAAATTTCTTCCGTCTTAGTTGATATGCGTCAAAAGCCAATCTATTCAACTGAAGTTGTGTAAGAATATAAATTGCAAGCTGTTATATTGTCATATGTTCCTCGCCGTTACCGATTCGTCACATTGCTGAGTACTTACCACAACGTTGTCAGCATAAATGAACAGGATGAAAAGAAGAAACCGAACCTTATCGAAGACTACAACAAAACCAAGAGTGGCGTTGATACAATGGACTAAATGGTGGCTACGTACACATGCAAACGAAAAATCAATCGGTGGCCAATGACAGTATTTTGTAACATGCTTGATGTTAGTGCGTTGAATGCATTTGTTACGTTTGTTTCTTTGTTTCCGGACTGGAAAAATGAAAGATCCAATCACAATATTCGTCGTCGACTTTTTATTGAAGAACTGGGAATGGCTCTTGTGGAGCAACATATCGCAAAACGCAAAACTCAACCGCAAAGTAGCGATGCTGCTGATATTTGCGATGAAATACGGCCGATTCGCCATTTGTCATATACTTCGAAAAAGGGCCGTTGCCACATCTGCACATACAAAAAGAACAAAAATATTTTTGCTACACGTTGTGGAAAGTGTGCCAATTTCGTTTGTGCTGATCATTGTTATGATATTTGCGAAAAATGTGCAAACAAATGAAAAAAAAAAAACCAAAAATGTACTTTTTCACGATTTTTTGCATTTTCTCAAAAATGGCGATGTTTGGTTTTGCATGTTTTTATATTTTTTTTTTAGTAAATCTCCATAAATAATATTAATTTTGATAGAGAACATTCCAATAAAGATAAAAAGTCACAAAACATATACATGTTTTTTTTGGAAGCCCTTTTTTAAAGGTGAAAAGACAGGTGTGTATGCGCGCGCATACACAGGAACCGATTCGTCGTAGTTTTCGGCAGACCTATGAGGGTTAATGGAATTTGATTGGTTTCTAACGCTATAATTAAAGTATTAAAAATTCCTGTAGCCGTCGATTCTAAAATAGGTGTTAGTTTCAAAAACCAATCCCTACATTGCTTGTCGTATATCCTTGTTATAATCGCCAAATTTTTCGATAATGGTTGGTTATTTGAACAATTTTTGTTGTATTTTCTGGCCCAATTATATATGTAATAATTTGTTGGCCTTTTATTCTGTTTGTGTTCATTTTTTTTACAATTTTAGAATCGGTTATTGAATTGTTGATTAATAAATTCAAATGATTCAAAATTGAAAATGGCAAATTATGTTCAGCTACGAACAAACTTAATGATATTTCGATTTTTTTTGCATTTTCGTTGACCGATTGGAATTTTTTATCAAATACTTCATTTATTTTAATATGTTTTTTTGCGTTATCAACTGATCTTTTATGTATATCACTTTGTGCATGACGTTCTATATGTGTCTTGCCGCTCACAATTGGCGTATTGCACAATTTGCATTTTTTTCCTTGTTTAGAGCTTGGACTTGGATCTTCAACCAATCAAAGCAATTTTTCCATTGTTCATTGAAAACCACGTCATAACTTTTTTTTTTCTTGACAGGGTTCTTGATTATTAGAGAGACTACTTGAAACACTAGAGGTGCCTGCTCTGTAAAAATTAAGAAAAACACACAATTTAAAAGACACAATCAAACAAAATATTAACTGAAACGAAAAAATTTCGTACTCATTCGATTCATTATCACAGTTTAAATTTTCCAATTCCAACGGTAAATTTACCGTTACATCACTTTTCGTAGTTGTACGTCATAGTCGTTTCGTAGTTGTACGTACCGTTACATCACGTTTCGTAGTAGTTAAATTTTCTCCAACAGCTTTTTTTATTAACTATCTACAAAAAGAATTTAATATAAATTATTTAATATATTTTGTATGAAATGAAATAAAAATTTCAGAAATACCTATCCATTTTATAACTTTTACAAGCAAACTTTTAACGTCACAATAAAAATTAATTAAAAATTAAACACAAACAATTTTATTCACAACTCTACAACTCTTTGAACCACCACATTAATTTCAGATTTCGTTCCGCTATGGTTAAATAAAATGCACATCCCACCTGTCAAAAAGGAATATGATTTTTTTTACCCATAAACCATTTAATCATTAAATTTGAATGGAATCCAAATTTTCATTCAAACCCAATAAGCTTATTTTGTGGGAAATGTATTAAAAATTGAGTTCCAAACTATAAGATGATAGTATTTTTAATTAATATTCGATATTTTTTTAGTGTTCTGTAATAAAACTGGATTCCGTTTGAATTGTACTGAATTTGGCTTAAGTGTACTAATGTACTTTTTGAAAATTGATTGTACTGAAAAAATCATCACTGATTTCAAGTAAAATCGAATACTAGATTTTCTTGCAAAATTATTCGATTTCCTGCATTTATTCTACTAAAGTTCTAGTAAAATAACCTGAAAAATTTTTATTCTATAGAAGAATTCCAGTTAAACCTATGTCATCATTTTTTACTAGAATATCTCTTGATTATACTAGATTGCTGTCTAAATAAATTTCAAATAATAAAAAAAACCTTTTTGGATTTTGTTTTGATTAAATATTTTTTATTTCAACAATTACAAAAATAACAAAGCTTTAAAATAGTGGTTCTGAATATTTCGCACACAATCTAGAATATAATTTCGACACACGAGGCGTCGGAATCACATCTTTAATTAAAAAGAACAAAACTTCCATGAAATTGTAGAAGTGTAAACAATTTTGGGGAAATTTCAATTCAAAAACATAAAAAATTGTAAAGAGTTTGTGGAAGGTGCATAAAAAAATTTTGTAGCCCAACGAAATTGATTATGCATCTATTATTACGTGGAAGATTTCTTCGTGGCTCAAACCATTCTCCGACAAACATACCAGATACGGCTGCGACAGCTTACTTTTTTGGGTGAGATCTTTTATTGATTCATCTACCTGCAAAAATTAAAAGTTTTGGTTTAATAACAAGAGTAATATTAAATCATCATTTTCCCCAATTTTGGACTTTTCGGGTGATCATCAGGGTAACAATTTTATTATAAAATTACGTTATGTTAAATACGGACGTTACAATAAAAAATACTTAGTACGTTACTTTCGTTACCTGTCAACTAACGAACATAAAAGTACATTTGAATTTTATAACTTGTACATTGTCGTACTGTGTATGAGAGTATTGAGTTCGATAATGTACAAAGTTTAAAATTCAAATGTACTTCTATATCCATTAGTTGATAGGTAATGAAAGTTGCATACTAAGTATTTTTTATTGTAACGTCCGTATTTAACAAAAGCCTACTTAATAAATAAAGCCTCCATGATGAAAACAAGCTTTTTTTAAGGTATCAAAAAATTCAAAAGAAAATGTTTATTCCATAGTTTTTATATGGAGAGATATGACCTCAATTTATTCAAAATATATTAATGAAAATTGACTCGAAATTAATTTTATTTTGATTCAATTGAAACTATAAACTTTATTTTCCACCTGACTTGGACGATTTTTTCGTGAGCTTTTCCAATTTACGGTAATAATGATAACAAAATAAGATATTTTATATCTGAAAAAGCTTAAAAATAGAGTACATGCATGTAAAAAAGAGATATAAATATAAAGGAAAAGGCGCGACGTTTACAATAATAAACGTGACAAACAATATAGAAACAAGGTAAACATAAGAGAAATAAAGCAAATACATAATATGAAGCATATTATCAGATGACAGCAAATAAAAAGCAAAGCCTACTTAATAAATAATTTTTTTTAAGAATTTAATTTGTCTGTCTGTAATCAGTTGATTTTTCGGCATTTTTTATAGACAAATATATTAATTGTTCATGGCAATCCCAATATTTTCGATTTGGTAAATCAGAAAAATACAGAGGCCAATCGCTCATAATATACCTACTGAAAAAAAGTAGAAATATTTTCCCCCCTCAACGTAATTTTGGCTAGACGAAGTTCTGAAATATGGTCGGGTATGAACTTACATTTTTATCAAGCGGTTATGATGAAATTCGATTTTTACGCTGGAAGTGGGATACTATGATTATCTTTGGATGAAATTCTGGAATATGGCCAATTATGATGGAACTTATCTATTTCTTATAGATCTTAACGGAATTTAGTAGAATTTCAGATTTGCGATGGAAATGGGATTCTAAAAAGATTTTTATGTAAAGTTCTGGAATATGGCTAATTAGGGTGGAACTTGAATATTGATAAAATTCGAGATTTGCGATTGAAATGAGATTCTAAAGAGACATTTTTAATCCGAGGCTCTACACTATCGTTAGTAGTTCCAATTCTGCTGCGCGTGTGCTCCAACACAATATGTTTTTAAACATTGCAAAATATTCACTCGGACAGCCAATACTCAGAAAACATAACCGTAAGTTTACATGAAAGATTGGCGAAAAAGTTCCTAACTTTACTTCAATGTTATAATGCTGATAATATCGATCGTTTAGCAATTGAAATAGTACGCTTAGGCTGCCTCAAAGAAACCTTAACAGCTGCATCATTCACCGAAACCTCAATGGACAACATTATAAAAGTCATTTTGACGTATTTCTCAGAACCTCATCCAAAATAAATTTTTGGGGGACATTTTTTTGTGTTCGGAAACGTTCAAATTCATCAATATAGGTTAAATGTAGCTAAGTTATATCTTAATTGACCATATTCCAGAATTTCATCTTAAAATCATTTAAGAATACCGTTTCCACAATATTCCAGAGATTCATACAAAAATCATTTTAGAATTCCATTTCCATGGCGGATGTCAAATTTCACTAAAACCGGATAAGATATATCCATGTTAAATCCTATTTGGCCATATTCCAGAACTTCATCTAAAAATGATTTTTTAACCCCATTTCCAACCAACATGTCGAATTTCACGATAAGCGGTCTAAGAATAGGCAAGTTAAATCATATTTGTCCATATTCCAGAACTAAAAATCATTTTAGAATCCCATTTTCAAAGCACAGGTCGCGTTTGATCATAATAGGTTACGGAATAGGCAAGTTCCATCATAGTTCGCCATATTCCAGAACTTCATCTAAAAATCATTTTAGAATCCCATTTCCAACGCACACGTCGCATTTGATCATAATAGGTTACGGAATAGGCAAGTTCCATCATAGTTCGCCATATTCCAGAACTTCATCTAAAAATCATTTTAGAATCCCATTTCCAACGCACACGTCGCATTTGATCATAATAGGTTAAGGAATAGACAAGTTCCATCATATTTGGTCATATTCCAAAACTTCATCTAAAATCATTTTAGAATCCCATTTCCAACGCACATGTCGCATTTCATCATAATCGGTTACGGAATAGGCAAGTTCCATCATATTTTGCCATATTCCAGAACTTCATCTAAAAATCATTTTAGAATTCCATTTCTATCGCATATGCCAAATTCCACTGAAATCCGTTGAGAAATAGATAAGTTCCGTCCTAATTGGCCATCATCACTTCATGTAAAAATCATTAAAGAATACCATTTCCAACGCACGTGTCAAAATTCATCGTTGAGAAATAGACCAGTTTCATCATACTCGGCCATATTTAAAGTTTTGGCAGTAAAAACAAATTAATATTGTACATTAGATGGTTTTGGGAGCGAAGATAAATGAACTGAGTCATTTAATTATATTTTTGGCCATTTAACCAACCTTACCCAAAAAGGTGTACTTACGCACCTAAATATTAAAAAAATATAAAATATAAATAACTAAGATAACGATGGAGTTCGTACTTTTATTTTAGCTTCATTGCATTCTTCGTACGTTTATTATACTGAATATTCGTTCTTTGAAATACTGTATTTACGATTTTGAAATTCATGAATCGAAAAATCCCAAATTCATCACGTGGCGAATAAGTGAAATCATAATACAAAAATTTTTGAATATGTAAATTGTTAATTCATTCTGTAAAGTATTTAAATTTTGGTCTTTGTTCATAACACATGTATAATGCAAAACAAAATACAAGAATAGAAAAAACGAAATACTGTATTTAAAAAAAAATAAAAACACGAAGCTCAAATAAGAACATTCAGTATAATGAAATTCCAAATTCGTCACGTTGCGAATATGTATATTCATAATACAAAATTTTTTGTATTTTGTGTTTTTTCAATTTCGTTATACGAATATTCGTTCATTTTTGAATGTAAGGATTGTTAATACATTCTGTATAGTATTTAAATTTGATCTCTGATAAAAAGAAACCAAAAAATATGAAAACAAATATTGTTTATTTAAAATTTTCAATTATAAATATAATTATATAAATGTAAATTGTTGTTTAGTTGTACATCAAAATGTTTCTTGTCGAATTATTGCGAATTATTTCCCGCCAGGAATAATGAAATAAAATATTTGATTTTCTAAAAAAGCTTAAAAATAGAGTAGGTACACAAATATAAAAAAGAGATAAACATATGAAATAGGAAATGGCACGACATTTACAATAATAAAAGAACAAAAAATATACGAACATGGTCAACACGTAAAGGGAAAAAACACTAACGAAGTATGATGAGCGGATGACAAACAAAAAAAAACAACAAATTTTGAAAATAATATTTTTATTATTTATTAAGTAGGCTTTGCTTTTTATTTGCTGTCATCTGATAATATGCTTCATATTATGTATTTGCTTCATTTCTCTTATGTTTACCTTGTTTCTATATTGTTTGTCACGTTTATTATTGTAAACGTCGCGCCTTTTCCTTTATATTTATATCTCTTTTTTACATGCATGTACTCTATTTTTAAGCTTTTTCAGATATAAAATATCTTATTTTGTTATCATTATTACCGTAAATTGGAAAAGCTCACGAAAAAATCGTCCAAGTCAGGTGGAAAATAAAGTTTATAGTTTCAATTGAATCAAAATAAAATTAATTTCGAGTCAATTTTCATTAATATATTTTGAATAAATTGAGGTCATATCTCTCCATATAAAAACTATGGAATAAACATTTTCTTTTGGATTTGTTGATACCTTAAAAAAAGCTTTTAAAAAAATATCGTCAACATGGAGGCTTTATTTATTAAGTTGGCTTTGATTTAACATAACATAATTTTATATTAAAATTGTTGGCTCCGGGAATTCTAATCAAAAACATTTCAGTCAAAAATTAAAAGGCAACTCAGTGAAAATAGTTTTAGACGAAATGCCTTTTTAGAAGCAAGTTCAATCAAAAAACTGGAAAAGACATTCAAGTAAAAATATTTCGACTCGATTTCTTTTTGGATTTAGTTAGTTTTTTTTACTGAAATGGCTTGTTATACCTTATTGACCTTATTGTATGTACGCCGGCTCCGTGGCCAGGAAAATATATTTTTTTTTTTAAATGTTGACAATGGCTTTATTCTTGAATCTTTCTACATAAGAAACTCACAAGAAGTAATCAAATGTTAAGCTAAAAATTATTACATATTTTAAGTCTTAACCAATGTTAATACTTATTGTTAGTGCTCACAATTTAATTAATTAAGACTATACTTATGTGAATATATCGAATTAAATTTACAGGTTCATAGGTTCATCAGTTCGAGTGGATCTGTTCTTCTCAGACGTCTAAATCGCGGCTGTTTTAGTATCTCCCTGGCCAATTCGTTGGGATGTGCTTCTAGTTTTGAATAATATTTCGAACTGAATTCTTTAATTGTTTCTTTAACGGTTTTAATTCCAAGATCGTCATGTATATTACTATTTCGAATGTACCAAGGAGCATTGGTAATACTGCGAAGTATTTTCGCTTGGGCTCGTTGCAGGAGTTCTCTGTTTGAAGCGCTGGTGGATCCCCATAACTGAATACCATATGTCCATATGGGTTTGATTATCGCTTTGTAAAGTAGAACTTTATTGGCTAATGACAACTGAGATTTTCTTCCCATCAGCCAATACATTTTGGAAAATGTAATTTTTATTTGGTTGCGCTTTGTTTCAATATGATTTTTCCACGTTAATCTTGTATCCAGATGCAAACCTAAGTATTTTACGTTCGCTTCTTGAGGAATATTTTTATCGTTTAATTTCACTTGTGGGCAGGTGCGTTTGTTCAGCATGAATGTGACATGAGTTGATTTGTTTTCGTTCACTTTTATTCGCCATGCCTTCAGCCAGTCCGCGACTTCGTTCAAATGATTCTGTAATTCCTTTGAGTCAATTTCAGGATTAGTGTGAGACACCAGAAGGGCCGTGTCATCTGCAAATATTGATATTATTACTTTGTTGGTTACAGGTATATCAGCTGTGTACAACAAGTATAATATTGGTCTTAGAACGCTGCTTTGCGGGACACCTGCATTAATATCATCCTGGATCATTCCTGGATTAGTTCCTGTATATTATGTGACAGTTTATTAACTTTTTCCGAACTACTTATGCCGGGTGTAGCCCTTTCAGCGGATAATGTCATCCATGTCGTTTTAGATTTTCTGCCGCCGCATCAATATCAGTTGGTGTGATCAGAGGAATATTAAGTAGACACTTTTGTTCGACTAGCCTCCTATATTGATTCCAATTAGTTTTCTTGTTTGTAAGACGGTTCGGTATTTCGTTCCTTAGGACATCGGTACTCAATGTTACTATTACCGGTGAGTGATCAGAAGACAGATCATAGCAATCGGTGGCCTTAGTGTATGTACGTGGAATGCCCTTAGTTACACAAAAGTCAATTAGATCAAGAATTTTCTTTTTATCCGTGGGCCAGTAAGTTATTGGGTTACCGGCAGATAAATAATCCAGGGACTGTTCCTCTATAGCATCATAAAGTTGGAACCCCAATGAGTATATTTAGCGTTGTAATCACCGCCCGCAAGAAATTTATTACCCAGCTGGCTGAAATAATCCAAGAACTGGAGTTTTATTATAGCATGTTTTGGAGGGCAGTACACTGCCGATATGACGCAGTTTCCAGACGACTCCTGCAGACAAATGCTCGTTGATTGTATATGTTCTTTCTCATATTTCGTAAGTTCGTAGTGTTTTAATCTTCGCTTAATCAATACAGCAGTGCCTCCATGGCTTTACCATCCGGGGGCTTGGTATCATAAATAGAGTACCCATTAATTTTGAAATAGCTATTTTTGGTGAAGCGTGTTTCTGATATTAACATTATGTCAATATTGTGTTCAGTGAGGAATGCATGTACCTCCGCTTTATGTTGTGTTAAGCCGTTTGCATTCCGTATGGCTATTTTGATGATAGTCATTTCTGGCTTTTTACGACTATCTGTATCAGCCTGCTCATATTCTGCATCATTAAATCCATGGTTCTCTCCATCATCGCCATGAAGCTTTGCATCATACCAGTCAATTTATTTAAAGCTGTTGAGATGTTTCCCTCTTCACTTGCTTGAACTTTAGGAGCAGTACCTTTAAGAACACTTGCGTATGAAACCCCTTGGTGCACGCTGCCGCTTACATTTGCGTACTGTTTTTCATTTTGAGCGTTTCTGTTTAGAATTTCTGATCGTGCTTCTTTTCTAGCTGAAGAATGAAGATTAAGCATTCGTTGTTCTGCTCTCTGCTTTGGATTGATTCTCCTTTTCAATTCTAGATAAATTGGGCACCCTCTATAATTAGCTGTGTGATTTTCATCGCAGTTGCTGCATTTTCTCACTGATGCTTCCTTTTTTGCTTTATTGCAAACTTTTGAATTATGGAGTTCATAACACAAACATCATTCAAAGTACAATATGCTCTAGTGTGTCATTTCTTTTCCTGGGTTCCTCGATGTTAACTCTTCTGTACAGTAGATATTTTAGGTTAAATATTGCATGGTTGTCTTTAACCTTTTTATTGTCTGGTTCTAATTCTAGACGAAACAATGGCTGAAGCACCTTCTCCCGATTAAAAATATTGGTAATAGATCTACATTGGAAACCTTTTTCATCGAGAGCAGCTTGTATTTCGTTTGCATCCATGTAACTCTCTATTCCTTTTAAGATAACGACCAATCCTTTTTGGCTCTTTAGTTGATAAGTGTACTAATGTTTACCGACTTGGTCAAAATGTTTAATTAATGCTCTGTAAGCATCAATATTGAGCGGTTGAATTTTTGTTTCTTTTATACCTTTTCTTTTGACCCCGGAAATATAAAATGCACCTTCCGTAATAAACTCGATCGTTTCAGCAAGTTCTCTATTTGATTCTTCCCTCAAATAGATTGGTGGCGGCTTCTCAGTTTTTGGAGTTTTTTTCGGCCGGCGGGTCGTCAACAACCAAGCAAGAATACCTATTACCATGCGTTAATTCAATGCTGGCTAGCTTAGTTAATTTATTCGCGCTTGCCCTGGTCGCTGGTCTAGGGCTTCTTCTTCGTTTTGATCGGACATTAATATACCGGTCTATTCCCGTTTGCACCAAACACTGACCTACACCACTGTTTATTTTATTGTCATCTGATGTCGATGCACTGTCATTGTTTTTTTTATCGTCAATATTTGGTGACGATGCACTTTTAGTTTTGTTATGGTTCAACACACCAATGTTATTTAAATTAATAATTTCACTTTGATTTAAATTGCCTGGTAAGGTAATTTTGTGAGCATTTAAAAGTTGTTGTCGCTTTGGACTATGCCACATTTTTGTATTTTTATTAAAAATTGAGGTCGTGACGTTCGGTGCCAAAACGCTTGTAGACATCGCTATCTGCTGATTTGGACCAGCTTTTTTTACTTGAGGCGGAGATAAGATCATGATTTCACTTATTTTTTACATCGGGAAAATAATGATGAATATAATCTGAATGGTTTAATTTGCATCATCAGTGGGTAAACCTTTTCTATTTGAATAGGGACATTTAATTTCGATAATTAAATCCATTTCTGGATTGATCCCATCAGGTGTAGCGGCTATAAAATTTAATGTACGGTCTATAAATATTCCACACTCGTTGATTTTGTGGCCTGTAACTTCGCAATATTTTTTTTGGCGACAGATTCGTTAGACAATCCCCATTTTATAGGCTTTGCAAAGATCAAAGTTCCACGAATATGATTTTTTAAAAAATTGGATGTTGTAATAATTTTATGGCAAATTGATGCGGTAATTCTACTAGACCTGGTTTCATACCACAACTTATTGTGAATTCTCGTGTTTCTCTCTACACGTCTGATTTCTTTTACGATTATTTTATTAATTTCATTTAGCCAATAGAACGCAAAGCCTCTGGGCAATAGCCTCTGGGCAATATAATTTTGAATTTGCGATGTGGAGCTTAAAAAACTCGGTACTTTTCCTACAATGTATTTTTTAGTAAACACAAAATTAACATTGCTGAATATAAAATCATAATTATATTTACCAGAAACTACAAAGCACTCAATAGTGTAATACAAGAGGTGAGCAACTTTTTGAATAGTGTTCACCAAATAATATTGCTATAAATAATACAGGGAACGAGCCGACCTTTGTGAACGCCATTAGAAGGGAGGTGCTGGACCTTACTATGTCTGATATGGGTACCTCCAGCACAGTCCAGAATTGGCATATATCGGGGGAAGCATGTTTGTCGGATCATGGGTATATAAGATTTGAAATTAGAACCCCCCAAATAACAGAAACTACGGTAAGAATTCCTAAAGGTACAGACGAAAAAGTACGGGCTGTCTTTACCAATAAACTGCAAGACAATGTAGTGGGCTTACAGAACTCTATCGGATCTGTTGCAGAGCCTGATAGCGTTGCTGATAATCTCACCAGGGCAATAATTGATGCATATCACTCAAGTTCTCCTGAGGTGCATGTTAGAGGAACTAGGGATGTTCCTTGGTAGACCTCCGCCCTGGAGACTAAAAGAAAAACAGTGCGTAACCTCTTTAACAGAGCAAAAATAACAGATGACTGGGCAGCGTATCGAACTGCCCTCACCCAGTATAATGAGACTCTGAGGAAGAGCAAAAGAGGGAGCTGGAGAACTTTTTTTGGGAAGGTAGATGAGATTCCGGCAGCTTGCCGACTCCAAAAAGCCCTTGCATTAGATCATAAAAGCCCTCTGGGCTCAGTAAGAAGGCTGGACAGGACCTTAACCACATCAAGGGAAGAGACTCTTGAATGTCTGGTGAAGGGACACTTTCCGGAGTGCACAATCATTGCGGGTACGGAGGACCCTGATATGAGCTTGGTGTATCCATATCTAGTCCCAAGGGGAGCCTACAAGCGAGCGATGGAAATCTTCACCCCTGAAGAGTTGCGCTGGGCTATCAATTCATTTGGTCCCTTTAAGTCTCCAGGAGGGGATGGAATTAGGGAATCCAAATTTACCGAAAATTTCATTTACCGGTTTCGGTATTTTTTTTCTTAATTTACCGGTTTCCCGGTAAATTTCGGTAATTGTTTAATCTACAAAAACATCATTGAAACATCTAATATATCTTAATTATTTACTTATTATTTTTGTTTTTTGAGAAAAAAGACATTTTTAAGTTAAATTACATTTTTGTTATATTAAAAAATATACATAATATTACATAAAAGTACTTAGCAACAATACAGTTAATTCAAATTCAAATTTATAGAGTTCAGTCTCATTGATTTTCTTATAGAAAAAAATAACAATAATAGAATAAATAAAAACAATCTATTTTATAAATTTAATTTATAAATATCGTTTTGTTGGTTAAAATAAGCTCGTAGAAAACATAACATATCCAATGTATCAGCATTCAGACGAGATCTTATTTTATTGCAAATTTGTCCCGCCGAAGAAAATGCTCGCTCTGCATCTACTGATGTTGGTTTTATTGTCAAGAGATATTGATAGACTCGATTAAGCCAGACACCACGTTCTTTAGTTTGTTCATACAATGCAATTTCTCTTCGCATTATTGTTGTTATGTTTTTGTTGTTTAGCTCTATAGGTTTTAATTTCAATTCATGTGGCTTAGTTTTCTTTTTAATAGCAGAAATTAAACGTTCTTTCATAGTTAACTCTTTTTCACTTTGTTCTTCATCTTCCGATGAAGAGGCTACAACCAGACCATCATCCGATGTCGGTGAAGTTATCATATTCAAACGTTCAATTAAATTTACAATCAGTTTTGCTATCGTAGACTTGTTTGTACGATTGAAAACAAAGTATTCATGATCAGAAATATTGTCATCTAAATTATGCAAATATTGTAGTACGTCAGAATATTGAGTGCGTCTCTTATTAATTTGAAATATTAATGCATTTTTCAATTCATTGCTATAAAAGCTATTTTGAATTGATAATTCATCCAACATGAATTTTAATGATGCATCAGCACTGAGTAGCGTACTATTACTGGAACACATTGATTCCAACGACATTGTTATTGGGAGTAAAGAAGTTATAATTTCATCAACAGCTTTGAGCTCATTATCGGAAAAACTTACATCGATTTGCAAATCAATTAGACATTTTTGCACACATGTTTTTAATAAATAGAATCTCTTCATCATTGCTAGCAAGCTATTCCATCTGGTTTTGGTATCTAAAATCAAACAAAGCTCTTTATTAAAATCTGTAACGACGTATTTCTGTAACAAATCATTATTTTTTGTCGAATAACGAAATATTTTCACAGTTTTTCTGATTTTTGCTATTATCGGATATAACTGTTGAATTGTTTCGAAATTGTCTTCATGCTCATTTGATCCTGGAAATATTTCTATGTAATCTCCATTTTCGCAATCACTTTCAGTTTTGCCTTCACTATTATCATCCTCGTTTGAATGAGCTAGCTCATCCGCATTTGTTTGAACGTCAGCAAATCCGTTTTTGTTGTACAAGACTTTAATCACCGCCAAATGAATTCCATGTGCGAGACACAATTGATGAATAAGATTCATGTCTTTTCCAACTCGTATCATTAATGCTGCTCCGTCAGTAGACATTCCAATTATTTTGTTGATTTCCAGGTGAAACTCATTGAGTTTGGTTTCAACTGTGTCAAAACAATTATTAGCAGCAAATGAGTCTTTGATACGAGCGAGCCCTAAATTCCAAAATTTAGTTGAGCCATGAACATTAATATTTATATACTTTCGATTTCGTGATGACATCCATTCATCAAAGCTAAGGCTCAATCCTGCATCTTTATTACTTAAATATTCTAGGATATTGAGTTTCACCTCTTTTTTAATGCTGGCACCGTAGTTCATTACAATTTCTTTGATTGTAGTTGCGGATGAAGGAACGTATAATCCTTTATTTATCAATAGTTTTCTTAAATCGTAGGACGAGCAAAATTTTACAAATGGTATTCCATCCAAAGCAACCATTCTGGAAATAATGGCAGGTAGTGTATCATCAATCTTTGGTTTGAAAAATTTTGTTATGGTTCCACTACTAGTACACGGTATTTCTTATTTTCTGATGGATTCGAGGCAAACTCTTTTGTAGCTCTTTTTAACAAATTTATGTCATGTTGCGACTTCAAGTGCGAATGTAGCCCGCTTGTTGAACCACCTCCAGTTTTTAAAATTTTTGGGCATTTCAAACAGCTTGCCTCATCTTTATTTAATTTTTTAAAATAACTCCAGATGTTTTTGTTTAATTCTTTTTGTACATCCATAACACTTAAATAAAAATTGACGGGGTAGCTAAACGTTCATTAAATTATTGTTAAATTAAATAAAACATACCTTTCAAGAAAAAAAATTGTTTTTTTAGATACTTATATAAAAGGTAACGTTATTTTCTTATTGATTGAATTTAAACTATATCTAACTAAAACCGATCAAAAGCGTTCGTACTGACTGATCACTGAATACTGATGACTTGAATGAAAAAGTGTAAATAAAAATATAATTCAGTGCGTTATTTATTGATATGTATGGTAAATTGGTACATTGTGTGTTACTATTTTAATTTATTATGTGAATATGCCATACGGATGATGATGTAGCGATGGATTGCACTAATATAAAATGAGCACGTTTCGAATAGCGGTACTCTCGCCATTTTTATGTATTTTTGGTAGCACGAAAATTGGTCGTAAATTGTTATTTTGTATATATTTATCATGTAGAGTAGGGATTTTGCTTGAACTGTAAGGAATCTGAATGTATGTATGTATGTTTGTATAGATTTGTGTGTGCGAGTGTATGTATGTATATATGTGTGTTTGTGAATGTATATGTATATGTATATCATTATGAATATGTATATACAGTGGTGTGCAATAGGAGTTGATCTTCTTGATTGGGAGAGTTAACATGTATTTTAAAAATTCCAAGAAAAATTCAACATTATTATCCCTATTCTAGTTCGTATCATACTGAAATACAATGTAATTATGTAAATCTAATATAAAAATAAATTTTTTAATTTTCGGTATTTTCGGTAAAATTTTGAAAATTTAACGGTTTTTCGGTAATTAAAAATTTACGGTAAACCCGGTTTACCGGTTTACCGAAAACCGGTATTGGATTCCCTAGATGGAATCTATCCTATTTTGCTTCAATGAGGCCTGGATGTACTGGAGCCCCACCTAATCAAATTATATAGAGCCAGCTTTAGTCTAGAATACATCCCCAGATGCTGGAGGGAGGTAAGAGTCATTTTCATACCAAAAAATGGGAATAAACCCCCGAGGATATTAGGTCCTACAGACCTATTAGCCTTACATCATTTATACTTAAACCTTGGAGAAAATATTGGACCTTTATATCAGACTCAATACAATCCAAAGATGTCCTCTAAATCCTAGCCAACATGCTGATCAGGTGGGCAAATCTACGGAGAAGACAGCTCTGCATGAATTATCATCGGAAATCGAGGATATACTTCGTAACAAGGAGGCACTATTATGCTCCTTCATTGACATCCAGGGTGCCTTCGATAATACTAATTTCGAGGTGATTCGGGAACAAGCAGTAGCGAGTGGTATCGACTCCTCAACCATCGGGTGGATAATAAACATGCTCAAAAGCAGGAGAATTAAAGCCTCGATTGGCGAAGCAAGCATCTCAATTGAACCTACCAAGGGCTGCCCTCAGGGTGGAGTACTGTCGCCATTATTGTGGCATTTGGTAATGGACCACTTGCTCGCTATTTTGAGGAACTCTCGAATATCAATCATTGCCTATGCTGATGATCTGGTGCTGATGGTCAGGGGCAAATTTGAAAGCACAATAGCTGACCGTATGCAATATGCTCTAATACTGGTAAACGAGTGTTGTGTTGAAGTGGGACTTAGCGTCAATCCCAATAAAATAACATGTACTCTCTTTACAAATCCGAGGAAAATTTCCTTTCCTCCAATAACTTTGAACGGAGAAATAGTCAAGATGACGTCTGAGGTTAAATATCTAGGGATCATTTTTGACAAAAAATTAACATGGAACCCCCCACTTGAAATACATCGCAAATAAGGCAAACAAAGCATACTTTGGGTGCCAACGTATGTTTGGTAAAACATGTGGCCTAAACTCACAAATGATAAACTGCTGCTCTTGAAAGATTGCTGGGACTCTTACCACTCCACATACAAGTTAAAAGTGTGGCAGGTTTGAGAGCCATAAAACTGAAGGTAACAAGTCAGGTTAGACCGACTAGTTCGGGACACAATAGCATCCTGGATAAACTAAACTTGGCAGACGATATTGCCCAGCTATCAGATAGGAACTTCACGATCCGGATACCCGAAAGGGACAGGGTGAGGAACATCATTTCCTCCTTACCACAGCACGCATCGGTGTGGTATGCCGATGGGTCAAAAACAAACGAGGGCACGGGTGGGGGGTCGTGGGGCCCGGTTTCAGGCTCTGTATAACGTTGGGCAAGACCCCTACGGTTTTCCAGGCAGAAACCGTGGCCATCGAGACTTGCGTGCTTCAGTGCCTCAAAAAGAAGTATATAAGAACGGAGATCTACATAATCTCGGATAGCCAGGCTGTTTTGTTAGCCCTGGCAGCTCCGGTGTTCAGCTCTAAACTAACATGGAGCTACTACAGCAACCTTAGAAAGCTGGGTAGGGACAACAAGGTTACCCTCTTGTGGTCCCCCGGCCACTCTAATATACCAGGAAATGAGGCCGCAGACACCTGTGCAAAAGGGGGTGCGGGTGTCATCTTCTACGGCCCCGAGCCTAGCGTTGCCTATTCCAAAGGCCATGTAGCGAGGAGAGTCCTCTTCTGGGAGCAGAGATGTTCTGCTTCACTCTGGGAATCATCTCGGGGAATGAGACAGAAAAAGATGCTCCTAAATTAAAAGATTACACATCTCTGATCATCTCTGAAATTCCTCATTTGGTACTTGACAGGACATGGTTCCTTTAACTACCATCTATTCAAAATGGGGAAAACCCCATCAGAAAACGGCAGGTTCTGTAATCTGGGAAGAGAAACATCCGAACACTTGCTGTTCGAGTGCAGTGCGATCGCCCAAAGAAGTTTATCAAGGACCTGGACGTACATTTCACAATAGAATGATTTCTCTACTCTTACGCGGTGATGCACAATAGATCTTGCTGGTCGAAGTGCACAGGGTTCCTTTTACCAACCCACCCTCTTTAAAAAAGTAAAAAAAAAAAAAAAAGTCTATCCCTTAGAGTCTCGCATTTGCGGCAAAACAGTAGAAATGAAAAATCGCCCAATAGGCATTTAATTTCACCGTGTTTTTGTGTTCAATTTTGTTTTGTTATAGCTAATGTTAGCTCGGAGCACGAGTATGTGTTTGTATTACCAATAATTGCTAAAAAAAACTATGGCTATAAAAAGCGCAATAGGAAAAACTTAATTTTTTACCAAAAGCAGGGAACATTATGGCTAAGCACTTGCCGCAGCATTGGGACAATATTTAAATTGAATAAGCGACTGGACCAACAATGTACGAAGATATCGTGGAAAATGTAATGGACCCTTATTCCTTGGAAAATAAGCCGATTTCTTAATTTTTCCAACAGGATAACGATCCTAAACCCACTGTAAACTTAGTGAAGCATAGGTTTAGGCATCAAAAAATTGATGTTTTGGATGAAAGGCGACTGACCTTAACCCAATCGAGATAACTTATGGGCAGAATTAAAAAACAAAATTTCCAGGAATTCAGTTGAGCTTTTTCACCATATAATATTTCATCACATTCATCTGTAACTTTCTAGTTAAATATGTCAAATGAATTGAAAATTTATATTGCTAAATACTAAAGTCTCCAATCAAAGACTATCGCACTAACGGAGCACGAAAAATACGGGCCCCCAATATTCACGTGCCTTAGGCGCGTGCCTAGTTTGTCTAGACGTTAATCCGTCCTGACTTTAGTAAGCACTTTTAATAGACCCCTAAAGAAATAATTGTTTGCTCAAAATTAATCCATTAAAATACTTATTTTGAAGTACTTATCACCCTGTACAAATTGATTTGTGTGGGTAGTATAAGGCAACAAAATGCCTTTTATGGCATGGATTCGCCTCATCGCAACTATCCGAGTAGATATCTGTGAGATCTAAGTGATATTTGAAACACGATAGTATATCGCAACGAAACCAATTATCAACCTTGTCAACCTTGTGAGTCTTCTTCGAGAAATTGTGATAAAATAACCAAATATCTGGCTAGATATTAATTTATTTAAATCTTACCAAATTTTACTTTAATTTGAATTAATTAATTCGTTCAATTGGTCAACCTGGTCAATAATTTTCTTACAATTTTCTGAATATTAACTTCATAAAATTTAAGTTTAGTTGAACGAGTGGGGTGTGGTCTTCATTTATTACTTAAACATATTATACAATAAATGTGGGCTATATAAAAATAATCAGTCCTTGGCTTATTAATATCAAAATGTTAAAATAAAAATTAGACACTTCCACTTTTTAAAATTTTAAATATACATAAGATCGAAATATTTTAAATTCACTTAGTATAATGATGTATGCTAATTTCGCCGTTATTTTATAATACTGACTTGATATGAAACTGACTTGACTTGAAACGTGCCATCTGATTCATTTACACTTGACCTTTGGAAATTTAATTTGATATAATAATCTTCCTAGCAATGTACAGACGGTTTATACTTGCGTATGTAACTGTTTATCTAATTGTTCTAAACAAAATTTAGCAGTGCGTATAAACATAAAACTAAATAAACATATTGGATTTAACATACCGACACTATACTCATAATTGTTATTCAAATAAGGCAGGAAATAAAATTTTAACAATAAACCGTGAAGTTGTTTCATTTCCTGTAACATATGTGATTTGAGTGCAACTAAATCACAGCCCACATATTATCGAAAAATTTCTTGTCGTACTTGTGATATTAATATGTTGCGCTCTATTTAGCCATGTATATGCAAACATATTCTTGTTAAACAAAACCAAAGACCGAATGTGAAATGTCAATGGAATTCAGTGCATAGGTATTGTATTACACTTTATTAAAATCAGCCGTTCATACAGCTGGGTTTTAAGTAATATTAGAATTTTAACAAAATTCAAAAACAGCAACTATGAATAATTTTAAACTAGAATAACAATATTGTTAACTAATCACGATATTGTCATATGATTAATAACTCGTTTCTAACAAATTGTTTTGTCTAGCAAAATTTTAATTTTTTACTGTTTACGTACAAGTATTCAGTTTTTTAATCACCTTACGTATTCATTACGTTTAGCGATCGAGTGTAATATAAATATTACTCAGTAAATATGACAATGACACAAAAAAAGAGCAAAAACAGAAACAAAAATTTGCGATCATGAATGATGTTATTGATTTAAGTCTATAAGTAATTGGAAAATTTTGAAATTTCTTAGCCTTTGGTCATTTTGTAATATTTTTAAGTATTGTAAATCATAAATAAAAACTGATTTTGGCTAAATTCAATACAACAACAAAGAAATAATTGTTTCCTTTTTTTTTTAATCAGTCATGATCTGATTCTTATCTGTATACGAATTTTGCAACATTTCATATTAACCTGACTTGCTTAATTTATTAGTTCGATAAATCTGGTTAGAGTACAGCAATCAACTGGAAGTTTTTTTCCGATTAACCTATGATCGCAAACAAATCAGTAATTAATAGATTTGTATCCATAGTAATAAACTTGATTAGTTGCTTTTTATTAAGTTTTTATTCTAATTTTAAAACGATATATTTATTTGTATTGTAACTTATTATTTTAATTTATTAAAACAAGTCACCAATCAGTCTAACGGAGGCTATTTTATTATATTTTCTTGAATTAATTAATAGTTTTACCCCGCGAACCAAATTTAAGTACTTATGAAATTAAAAATGAAGGTCATTTATCCTTTGTCAATGTGTTCGTAATACGTGATGAAGATGGAAACTTTAAAACGAATTGGTACCGGGTTGTAACCTAAGTTATGATCCGTGTATTATGTTTAATCTCGGAGGAAGCTTTGATCGATATCCAACCAACTACTCAAATAACTCTCATTGGCAGAACTATCAAAAAGACTATCGAAAAATATCATTTCGACAATTATCTAATTTTTAAACTGTGTGCGATCTGATCCAATCAGTGATGAGCAATTATGTTTGCATGTGAAGTGAAGCGCAACATAGTGACATATTGTCACTTTTAATTCGAATAACACGTACTATTTGTTTCAATGAAAGGAAATTTAATGTAAACAACTTGAAATTGTTTGTTTAACTTTTACGCTTTCATCAGCTATCGAGCGAGTTTTTATTTCGAGTGCTGCTGTATAACTAGTGACTTGGTATAAAACATCAAATATCAAATAAATTGTTGTTTATGAATAATTTTTCTTAATTTATTTGAATTTTACAAATGGTTCTTATTTATAACATATTAATAGATACATTTTAACTTGAATTGGAAAATATTTTTGTGTTTTATTTATCATAAATTATGAGATGTTTTTGCTAAGCAAAAGTTGTCAAGATACAATAAATGTTGGTTTATAAAGTTAATTTATTGATTTTTGTGAAGACACGTGCCTGCCTATATCTTTAGAAATTTATTCTATTAATATTTATTACACTCTTTTAATACTAAATCCTGGACGCACTACCTAATAGCGAACTCTTTTACTTGATTGATTGATTTTGAGTATATGACCAAGGATATGAATTTGACGCCGGCCTCACCGTACACCCGTTGGTACATTGACTTGGGCGCATCCACCCATGGGCGGATCCAGCTTTTTAAGTTTCGGAAGGGATGGGGAGGGGGGCTTATTTGTAAGTAATGTGTAATTATTACATACATAAACAGAAATATCTTTTAGGAACAGGTTACCATTACATATAAGCCGCTATTAGTCAAATATTGCAATACGATTGGTATTTAGGTAAGGACATGGTCGGACGGAGTTTATGATTCTTTCTTCTTTAGTGTTAGTAGTTTGCTGCTTTTAATTAGAATATGAGATATGCGTAAATACTAAATTTTTGTTTACATTTTATTTTTAATTTACTGGTAAATGTAATCAAAATTATTTTTCATTAGTACGCTTATTTAATGCATTATTACATTATTTAATTCATTTTTTTAACATTATTTCTGTAAAATGTCGAGTTTTAACCTCGCTGTAATTAACAAGTGCATATATACTACACATAGATGGTTAATATATATGTACATAGTTAAATTATTTGCGTTGGTTTTAATGAATGAAATATTAACGATTACTGATATGTGCTTACATAGAATTCAATTATGTTATTAATTTTAAAGTATTTATTCATCGTTTTGTCAATTAAAATGTTTAGGTGTGTTTTTTAGAGGTAATTGCACCCCCCCCCTTGTATCCGCCAATGACCCCATCACATACCATTCTCTAAACACGTTTATTCTAATTTAAATATAATTAGTATCAGGTACCGCTTTAAAAAGACCAAAGCATTGAAGTTGGTCCAACACCACTTTTCTCCACGATTTGAAAGTCCCTGAGCCTAAAAAAGCAAAAAAAAAAATGTTCGTCTGTCTATCTGGACCTCTGGATGTCTTGATGTCCGGATGTCCGGATATCTTGATGTCTGGATTGAAATATTGAGTTGGGCATTGAATTTGGGGTTAGTTGAAGGTTCTGTTAGGGGTCACTTTGCGGGTTGAGTTGAAGTTGAGTTGGGGTTGGATTAAGATAAAGTGAGCAGTTGGCCGATGTTTTATATATGTATGCTGGTTTGAGAATTGAATTGAAAGAGAGTTTGCGTTTGGGTTGAGGGTTGAGTTGGGAGCCGTTTGCGGGTTGCATTGGGGTTGAGTTAGGGTTGGATTAGTGTTTAGTGAGCAGTTGAGCAATCTATACAAAACGGTGTTTGTATGTACAATATATACAGCATATGTGTATGCTATTTAAACAAATCCACACGCCTTGACCGATTTGAACCAAGCTGTACACAAATAATGTTTAAGACTTAAGAAAGGTCACTATTAATATCTCAAACCTCAAATTGAACCTTTAGCAAATTATACGAATGCCCAATTTGGATGTAACTTATCTATATCTTAACGGATTTTGGTCAAATTTGACATCCGCTTTGAAAATGAGATTCTAAAATGATTTCTGGATGAAGCTCTGGAATATGACCAAGTATGAGGGAACTTGTCTATTTCTCAACCGATTATGATGAAATTTGACTTGTGCGTTGGCAATTGGATTCTAAAATGATTTTTGATTGAATTTCTAGAATATGGCCAAGTATGATAGAATTTGTCTATTTCTGAACCAATCATGATGAAATACGGTTTGTGCATTGGAAATGTGATTCAAAAATAATTTTTATATGAAGTTCTAGAATATGGCCGATCATGATGGTACTTGTCTATTTCTCAACCGATTATGATGAAATTTGACATGTGCGTTGGAAATGAGATTCTAAAATGGTTTTTGGATGAACTTCTGGAATATGGCCAAGTATGATGTAGCTTGCCTATTTCTCAACCGATTACGATGAAATTCGGGTTGTGCATTGTGAGTGGAATTTTAAAACGATTTTTGGACGAAGTTCTGGAATATGGCCAAGTATGATATAACTTGGCTATTTCTCAAACCGATTATGATGAAGTTTGATGGGTAGACTAGCATTGCGATTCTAAAATTATTTTTAGATGAAATTTTGGAATAAGGCCAGTTAGAATAGAACTTGTCCATTTTTTAACGCATTTAATGGAATATTGCATGTGCGATGGTAATGGGATTTTAAAATAATTTTTAGATAAAGTTCTGGAATATGGCGAAGTAGGACGGAATTTTGCTATTCCTTAACCGATTATAATGAAATTCGAGATCGGGAATGAGGATTTAAAATAATATTTCTAATTCCGAAACTCTGCACTACCGTAATTAGTTTCAATACTGAGGCGCGTGTCCGCTACGGACTATATTTTTCTAAACAAGGCCAAACTTACCGCTCTGACTGACCGCAAGCAAAGTTTCTAATGGAACTTGAATATTATTACGGAGTTAATCTTGATCGTTTAGCAATTTAAATAGTATTTTTAAGCTGTCTTAAAGAAACCTCAATAATTGCATGACTCACAGAAATATATATATATATATATATATATATATCTAGGTCTAAAAACAATTTTTGAGTTACACGTCAAAATTCATCATAATCGGTTAATAGCTAAGTTATATTCTTATTGCCAATTATTTATTTGTCAATTTTCATCATAATCGGCTAAGGAATAGTCAAGCTCCATTATAATTGACCATTTGTTAAGGGTTTCAGTTTGAAGTGTAAAAGGATCAATTTGAAGTGTAAAACCTGTATGATGGTATAATGATACATTGGTATGATGGTATTTTGATATATGAGCATATGATGGTAAGGTGGTATGATGGTATGATGGTATGTTGGTACGATGGTAATGGTATGATGGTATGACGGTACGATGGAATCGTGATAAGATGGTATATAAGATGGTATGATTGTGTGGCCTTATGATGATATAGTGGTATGATGGATTGATATTATTGTACGATGGTGGTATTTATTCTAGAATTGATGGTGTGATATTATGATGGTTCGATGGTACGATGGTATGATGGTATGATGGTATGATTATAGGGACGGTAAGATGGTACGATTGTATGGTTTGATGATGGTATGATGGTACGATTTTATGATGGTATGATGATATGAAGGTGTGGTGGATTGATGGTAAGATATACATCATGGTGTGATGGTGTGCGATTGTATAATGTTATGTGTCATGATAGTATGGTGGTATAATGTAATAATGGTACGATGGAATGCTTGTTTAAGGTCAGGGGAACAGGTTATGATGGTAAGACGGTACGTAAGCCGGTGAGATGGCGAGTAGGGTTTGAGTTGAAATTCTTTGAGCAGAGGGTTGCGATTTGGGCCGGACTAAGTTGAGTTGACGTAGAATTAGGATTTAGTTAACTTGCATTGGGGTGTGAGCTGTTCGGTTGGATAATTATTTAAGCATTGATTTACAAGTAGATTAAGGGTTGATTTGGTGATTTAATTGATGACTGGTTGGCCGTTAATTTGGTGATTCCATTTAAGATTGTTTTGCGATTGATATATACATAGGTTGAGTTGTAATTTGAGTAGGAGGTTAAGCTGAAGATTGACTAAAGAGGTTTATGTCGGGTTTGATTTGGGAGTTGAATTAATAAAGACCGAAGTTCTGATCACCTTATGAGGTTTCAGCTCTTTATATTTTCCTTTTTGAAAACTTTCGTATATGTTATACAAGAGATCACATTTCCAAATTTTTTAACAAAATGATCCCACATAAATTTTATTGTGACTTCTGATGGTAGAAACCTGCGATTCGGTGCATGATCCTACTTATAGTCGGAGACTTGTGTATGAAATAATAAAATGTGATTCCGAATATTATTATATGGTAAAGTAGATTTTTCTACTTTTATTTTGTTTATTGCTTCACCTCGACGGTCAATCGATAATACCAATCCTACATTTTCATTCCTTCTTTCGAAATATTCGGGTATAAGGCCGTCTGTTTTTCGACCTATAGTAGAGTCGTTGTCTTACATACAATTTGCTTCTTATCTGCGTTTTTGACGAATGATATTTTTTTTTCAGTTGCAAAATATATGCCTACAAAAATAACTGCCATCAAACTGGTCAAAAGTGGTGTTCCGTCTGTTGTCCGTAAATTTCAAACCGCATTTTTCTTTTTGCAACTACAAACATCTAACAATATTGCATCCGAATTTTGTTGTTTGTTAACGACAGCAGCTGCTTGGCGGACCAGGTCGAGTGGTGGTGTTATTGATATTTGACTTTCATTTTTTAATGGCCTCAAATTTTTGTCAACAAAACCAAATATCTTTTTAAAGTTGCTAAGTTCTGTAAAAATTATTTAAAAAATACCTACAATTTTTAGGCCAACTCCACGATTATTTTTCCTCGCGACTGCATTTTTTCGATATTACTGCTGTAACTGACGGTTATCAGTACCACACTAATAAACATTCGTTATACATTTGCCGGGAATTATAACTGTAATAGGAATGTATATAATAATCTCTTTCATTTTTATGATCAAGAAAGTGTAAAAAATACATAGAAGCTAGGTTATGTGTGAAATTTTTTGGTGAACAAACATTTTAATAAAAGTTACTAAAAGTTTGTTTTCTCAATAAAATCGATAATAGATGTCGTAGAACTAAAATTCTTTGACTGTTAAAAAGATAATTTGATAGGGGATTCATAGAATGATTAATCACAAAATCCAGAAAGTCGCAGTTGCTAGTTTTTGCATTTTCACGGGAGTTTTAGAGGTTTGCTTTAGGTGTATAAAAATCAAAAAATATTTCTAAATAAAATTCAAGCTTGTTGACTTTAAACTAGAAAAATTGGTAAAAACATTACATATTAATCGATTGATAAAATAGGTAACAAATTTTTAAGATATTTTTAAGGTTACATAATTGATTTTAATTAACTATTTTAAATTTTAGCACAACCATTATTCAGCTGCGAATTTCTTCAAGGATTGGCATACTATCAGTAGTATTATATTCGGCAACAATTTTTACAATTCGCTCCCGCTGATCCAAATGTTTTTTTGTTGTTGTTGTTGGTCCACTATCTATCTGCGACACAAATTGCTGGTAGAGTAATTCGTTTTTACCTTGTTCGAGCTTTAAAAAATTTAAAAGCCGTCATATCGATGGATGGTGCCAAAGCAACCTTGATTATACCAGAGCCTACTCTATAAATAAGAGCCTCCACATTGACTGTATTTTTTACTAAGCTTAAAATAAAGTACATAAAATTTTTTCTTTACTATGAAACTATATGGGAAAACGATTGTTTTCATTTACATTTTAAGTCTATAAGAATTATGAGCTTTTACAATATTTTTATACGAAAATGTTCATAAAATATGTAATTTTACTTGATTGAAAAATCGAATCATGAAAATGTTTATTTCTTAGTGAAAATCCTCTTGGAATATAAACTATTGCTAAACTTTTATGGAATGTTGTTGTTGTAAAATACGTCATAACATAAAATTTATAAACAATTATAACTATCTCTTTTTAGTCTCTTTCTAAAAGCATTGCCACATGCCACATGACAAAAATCTACCCGAATACAGATTCATATCATTTGGCAATGCTTTATTAACGACTTTTGTTTAAACCATAGATGTCGCCTACAATTAAAAACATATAAAAAAAATCAAATAGGTGATCGAACCGGTCGGATTCTAAAATCGGTCTGATTTTTGATTCGGTTAAACATATTCTTGATGGCTTCCCTCTATAGTAATAACTAAATTGTAATAATAATTAATTTAATATAATTTTTCTTATAAATTTACTAAAATTAAACCATTGCTATGAAAGAAATTATGTTAATTTTACGTAACTAAAAAGTTTTCTTTCAAATCGTTTACTCAGCCCGAATCCCTGTTGTTTTTATTTGTGTGTTAAGTGACATCTAGGAATGGGAATAATAAGTAAGAGCTATTTTATTTTATACACCGCTCTCAAATGTTATGACAATTCAAATATTCTAAACAAAAACTTATTTTGAATGAATAAAAATCGACGCCAAATATTAATCATGTTGTATTTATTTTCAGCTGTGACTTAATTTAAATAATATTTCTAATACTTGAGAAATAAATAAGGCATTTATATTACAGTTAATGTTTGTTGGTTATGTCGTTTATTTGTGATGCATAACAATCTGGGTTGATTTGATTTCTTCTCGCTCAATGCATATTATTATAATTTTTTCTCTTTGACTCTCTTTGATTTATTTTAATTTTGGCTGTTCAACGTATTGTCTTTTTTTTACCATTGATTTTAGTTGTAAATAAGTGTTGACGTCATTAAATAGAATATTCTCTTTTTAATACATATTGTTGTTGTTGTAGAACGTTTTTTAATTTAATTCCCTTATTTTCTTTTGATTATATCTAGAAAATGGGGAAGCTTGAGAATCTGTGCTTTAAATGAATTAGTCATTGAGTTGTTTATAAGTGATTTCAGAACAAATTATTTATCTAGGTTTAATTTTTAATTCATATTTTTTCGTCAATCGAAATCGCGTTTTTTCATACAAACTCTATGAAAATAAATTATTTTTTAGTGTTTCTATGTCCTTTATTTTAAGTTCATTTTTTACATGCCGGCTCTATTCATATCAAGATGGTTCTGATTATACAAAGCCATAGTCTAAAAAACACAGCTTTTATAAAGGAATTAGAAACGAGGAAAAAACCAAACTTTTCATAGTAAAATACACAAAACATACGGGAAATCACTTTTTTTTTTTAGACAAATTTTTAAATCAAACCGTTACAAACTCTTAATTATGATTATATGAATGTCGTTTAAGTAAATCGTTTTATCATTTTCTTGTAATAATTGAATTATTTAAACCAAAATATAAAAAAAAATTCATAAAAACAGCATTCTGGTCATATTAAAATGAAAGCTTACTATACAATTCGTTTGGTCATTAAGTCAATATACATTACATAGATGGCAGTGATGGCCGTAAAAATTTGGTAAAATCATACCAAAAATTACCATCTGAGGAAATCTAAAGTAAAAAAATTGTAGGAAAGGCAAAACAAATTCACAAAATATTAAGTGTGAGTGATAATTTTGTGACTAAATAATTTTTTCGTATTTTTCTGTAAATATTTTAGACATCTTACGTACACTAGTACGTATACTAAAGAAACTATTATTTTAATTTGTCAGAGCTAACTTTGATGTATTTTTCTAAATGAAAGTTCGAAAAATATATTTTAGACATAATTTAATTTTAATATTTCTGCAGTTAATATTTACTGAAAACCAATACAACCTTCTTGTATATTGTTGTTAAAGATACGTAGAAAACTTTTATATAAACGTTTTATAATATTTTTGCTTTTTCATTGAAAAACTTGAAGCTAAAAAACATCACTTTTACTATGGAATCCTATGGAAATCAGTGAAAAGTTATACCACTAAAAAAGCTTCTAAAAAATACGTCATTTTGATTATGGCTCTATATTCTAGAAGGCTCTGATGGTGCTCATGGACACTTCAACATGATTCGTAAAGCAATTGATCGTACCGAAGTTTTTTTTTTTGTTCGGGCGTCCAAAACCCAAATTATTTATTATAAATATTTATCATTTTTATTGGAAATATTCCAAGTTGTTTTTATTCCCCGAACATCATCATACATAACAAATAAACTCCTTTCCGAAATAATCTAGAAACAATTCGCAAATATGTACATGTGTATCTATTTGTTAGGCTATAGTTTAATAAAAGAAACTGCTGATTTCCTCGGCAAAATAGACATCTAAATCATAATGGTTTCTTAGGCCTTGATTTTGGATTTGACTGTAAAGACACTGCAGTCTAAAAACGGGTAGTAAAATCGCATAAAAAAATGTATTATGTAACCCAAAAAAATTACTAATAAGCACGTCATTGTTGCATTTTTTCTACTACTCGTATGTAGTGTGATTTCACAAATTTTCGTGTTTTCTCATTATTGGTGTGATTTTAGGTTTTAATGGTGTTGAATTCCTCGTTTGCAGTGTGTTTTCCTTTGCATATTTTATTCACACAAAATCAGTGTTTTATACAGTGATTGTTTGTGTTTATAAACGTAAAAATCGTGTTGTTACTGTTGTTTATTCGTTTTAAAATCGAAGCTATTCGATCGCACCATATACGTCATAAGTTGACGTGAAGTTGAATGAGCCGCATATGCTGCAGTTTATTGAATTATTAATTTTATAAAAATGTTTAAATTTCAGAAACTCCAGAAGAAACACGGATTTATTTTTATTCTGATTTATTTATTTAATAAAAAATTAATAGAAAAATGTTAAATCCAATTTATTTATTTAAAAAGAAAATATTGGGAAAAATGTACACCATTTTTGTGATTTTTAACATTACAAATGGTGAGTTTTTAGTTTTTAAAGGTGGTAATTTACACTAAGAATGTGTATTTTACATGAAGTTTGAAAGTATTTACCTCTTAAATTATGTTTTTCACTTCGTTGCTTTAAAGGTAATTCACTTTAAAATAGCGTGATTTCACACTTGAAGTTTTTACATATTTTTTTCATTCACACGAAAATGAAAATTAACTACTTTTAAAGTAGGTTATTATTATTATTGGGGGGGCCATGCGGGCGATCAGCCACTTCGCACTGCGACCTAAAAGATCTATTGTGCTGGCCCCTGCTTAATTATCCGTCCAGTCAATATTCAGGTTCTTAATGAACCTGACAATACTGCCTCCCGGTAAGTGATACATACTATCTGGCCATATTGCTCTCCCTCCTAGATGTTTACTACAGCATGTAGTTCCGCTAGAAAGACGGTAGCAATGGAGCTCAAGGACCTCGAGAGGGTTGTGCCACTCCCGTATATTCCTACTCCTGCCCCGTATTCCGTTTGATTTTACTCTTACGAGTTGCTGGGAATTGCAAGTCACCTGTAGGTCACCCAGCTTTACTACAGGAAGGCTAAAAATAAAACTGGAGGGTGCCTGGTATCCAGAGTCCGCATATTTTGGGCTGATTAACCTATCAGCCATTCATCTTTCGGCATATAAGTAGGTTACCTGTTTCCTACTTTAAAAGTAGTTAAATCACATCAAAATTTCTAAGAGTGTGCTTGAAACGGATAATACTTCCTAATTGTTATTTATGGAAATAGATATGTAGGCATTGATTGCGAAATGCTCTAAGCACAGAAAAAAATAACATATAAATGATTATCAGGGATTGTTTGCGCAATTCCAACATGTTTGGCCAGCAAAAGGTACTTCCCTGACCGTAAGTTTTATAGTTTTCCTGATCGCGGGAGTCCCGAATTTTCCACCTGGTTATCTAAATGTGGAATAGATATTCCAGATAAGAAAATTTGACGGGTTTGTGATATACATTTTTTAGATACATACAACGGATAGTTAAGATTAAAAAAAAATGCCATTCCCGAATTAAACTTACAATGTGCTGAAGAAGATTTTGTCAGAGAAGTTCCCGAAAAGTATCAAAATATAAAGACGTACTCCTCTATAGTTAATAAAGATCAAGACATTGAATTACGTAATTTGTACAACATTCCTAGCTCTTCGAATATGTGTAGTAAAGATTTATGTTCTTCAACTTGTAAAACTGTATCAAAAGCTTTAAAACGTTGGATCTACCAAAAATTGTATTTTAAAGTTTCTAAAAGTGTCAAATTACTAAAAAACGATTTGTGTTCCAAACAAATTTAATTACAAGTTTAAAAAAAAAATGTAAGATTAAGTGATAAAAATGCGAAACTACAATCCCAAAGTGGATTGGAATATTTAATTAACAATCAAGAAATCAATGAGGATAGCAAAGAATTTGGCCAATGTTTGGTTCTAAGAAAAAGCAAATTTTCGGGTTGGCCTTCAAAACAAAAATTGATTTCTCAGAAATTATATTTCAAATCCCCATCAACATATAATTATATGCGTGACATTCTTGGCTTTAATATGCCTTCAAAACAGAGTCTAATAAATTGGAAACTAATAAAACACTTGAAACCCGGTTTTAATGACCAATTTATTATTAATTTAAAGAAAAGTGTAGGGAATTATCTGAAATGGAAAGAAATATTGTGTTAGTGTTTGATGAAGTTATGATCCGTCATTATTAGGGTATGATTCAGTTAAAGATGAGATTGATGGGTTTGCAGATTCGGGGGACTTACGCTCGAAAGATTTAGCCAAAAATATTTGTGTATTTTTAATTAGAGGCTTATTTTTAAACTACAAATATGTTTTATCATATTTCACCAATGCTACAAACATCAAAGGTAGCGATTTAGTAGAAAATATATTATAAAAAAAAATATTACCGTTCTTTCCGAAATGGGTTTAGTGTGAAGTGTGTTGTATCATACAACTTGTATGTGACCAGGGTCCAAATAATCGGCTTGCCTTTAAGATTTTAGGCGTGGAACCAGAAAATCCGTTCTTTTACGTACACGAACAAAAAATATTTGCATTATACGACGTACCCCATTTAATTAAATCCGTACGTAATAATTTGATGAGTTCTGATCTTAAAACTAATGATGGTATTGTAAGTTGCAGAGTACTTAGCTAATTATATTCTTGTGACACCACAAATACAACTAGATTATGTCCGAAACTAACACCTAGACATATCAGCCCTAAAAAGTTTGAAAAAATGCGCGTCAGCTACGCAACACAAGTTTTCAGCTGGACAGTTGCCTGTGCTATTCGAACGCATGAGTCAATTTAACCAGTTTTCACCGAGCGTGCAAGATGCTTCGTTATCAACCGCAAATTTTGTCGAAAAAATGGACAGGTTGTTTGACAATTTAAATAGTCGAGTCTTAAATAATAAGAACCAACATAAAAGTGCAATTCAAGTTAACAAACGAGTTTATATAAACATGTTAGAAATGTTGCCATACATCAAATCAATCGAACCGGTGCAAAAAAAAAAACTTTGTATTGCTTCAAAGGGCTTATCCAAACTATTAATGCCGCATTACAATTATTAAATAGTTAATGTTAGAAAATAGTCAAATATTTTTCATACTTACAGTTAGATTAAACCAGGATCCGATAGAAAATCTTTTTGGTCTAATTAGGCAAAGAGGAGGGGAGTAGGTAATAGGCGAAATCCAACTGTAAAGGAGTTTAATAATTTATTGGGACAAATAATGTCAATAAAATTTTTAAGAAACTCAGCTTTAACGAATTGTTATGAAGACGACGATGAAATGCTAATCCAAGATTTCGTAACTACAAGTGATTTACCATCCAAAGAACCATTGGAATTAACATTAATTGAAGACAGTGGTAATGTAGATGATTTTACAGAGAAACCAGCCTCAGCCATCTGTAACCAATCAGAAGTTAACCATGAACTGTTGGACCATGTACTATCAAACGACAACACAATTTTAAATTTTGACGACTGTGCTATAAGATATTACTTAGGATATGCTGTTTGGGACGAGTTACTGCCAATATTGCGAAACTAAATGGGTCAAAAAAGACAATGATGCTAATATAACAATAACTTCTGAATATTTTATATTTATGAAGAACTATGTTAGTAACAATAATTTTGGTTCCCTGCGCGCTCCAACGGAATTATTATTTGATTTATGTAAACCGCATATTCAAATATTTGAAGAAACATTTAACGAATATTGTAATTCAAATAATCTAAAGCAACTAATTATTGATCGATGTATTGATTACTCTAACGGAAATTCAATATATAAATATTGGTTTTGTTCAACAAATCCTTGTTCTGAACTTTTTGGATTTAAATTAGGCTCTAATTCTTTAATAGTTTGAAGCAGTTTCAAATAAGTATATTGGGTTTTGTTAGGTAAAAAGGCAAAAATCATTGGAAAGGTTTTGTTAATTTTTATAATATGAATGGTGTAAAACTGACCAAACAGAGTAGGAGCATGTCTTGAAAGTTCCATCCGAATATCAGTCCGGATATTGCGCAAGAAGTAATAAATTTCACTTTGTACCAAAAATTAATAATCTATCGGAAATATTTCTTGAGTCGAATAAAAGGAACTCGTCTCCTTTATTTTTTTAGAGTTCTGCCGCCACTGGAAAAGGGGCTTTATTATATATAAGCAGAAGTTGCCAGTTCATGCCGTAGTTTGCGGATCAGATTTTCTATATTTTCGATAATATCATCTGCAATATTTTTAGTATCATTTGTAGCATAGTTTTGAGCAGATATTTTTTTGAAACCACTTGATCAATGGTATGAACGAAGAACGGTGGATTCATAACCGTATTGTTTTCCATCGGAAAAACTATACGTAAACGATGTTTTGCTGAATGATGTTTTATTGAACTTACACAATTTTTATCGATAAATTGTTTTATGATAAATTGCTTTACGATAAATTGCTTTTCGGTAAATTGCTTAACGCTGTGCTTAATTGTTTACGATAAATTTTGCCTAAACCTTTTTTTACTACGCCTGCAGCTCAGGATTTTGGGTACAAAACTTTTGTTTACTGGGAAAGTTTTAAATTTTTCACATAAATATTTAACTCTTAGTGCAAAAACGAACTTACGAGTGTATGATCGCACATAACAAATTTAAAAAATTTACAACTCTATTTTAATCGTAAAAAAAATTAAAACACAGTTTTACAACTTTTTATTCACTCCCGGAATGATCTCGACAAAGATTGGGCGCTAAAGTTTTCTTGTTTGTATTTTATTTGAGGGTTAAAGAACATATTTCCCAAACTTCAAAATCGTATCATTTTTTTCTTTTCTGAAACCCTATTTTTCCTGGACTAAAAATGGAAACTTAGTTTACGAGGCTGACTATTACGAGGAAAGATTTTTCTTGGCTTGTTATTGGTTGTTACATTGGAGTATGCACTGTTGGAAGCTAAGGATGGCCAAAAATTTAACTTTACACGTATAATGTAGTCTTAAACGCACAAGTACATCTTTAGAGACAGATTTAAAACAAAAAGAAAAGTGAGTCCAATTATTACTTTCAATGTGATGTGTAAACATGACGTGTATGAAGAAATAATATTTTATTAACTAGATCAATATCATAACTTATTCGGTAGATTGGTCTATGCTCTTTCGGTTTAATCAGGATAATTAGCTTAATAGCATCCAATACTATTCGAGGTAAAGCTAAGGTTTTTCGTTTAGGCGTACTTTACAACTATTATGATGCCATAATAATCAGCGAGGCCTGACTTACGATAAATATGTCCCATCTGATTATGTCGTTCACAGAAAGGATAGATACGATTTTGACACCAGCTGTAAAGGTGGTGGTGTTTTGATTGCGGTAAAGAATTCGGTTCCTAATAATGTGATTGCCTTTCATCCTAGCCTAAACGTGAATGCTGTTCGAGCCCGATCGGCCAATAATACTTCGATTGTTGTAGTAGCCATGTATATGTATATACTTGGATTACTATAACACGTTTATCAACTATATCGACTCAGCTGTTATGCCTCTAGTTCATCCTATCGACCAATTTATCATTGTGGGCGACTTTAATGTACCCGATATATTTTGGGACGATGTGGACAGCGTATTTTCTTGCTTTACTGGCATCTTAACTACGCAGCTGAACCGTATTAATAACAGTCGGGGGAAAATCCTTGATCTGTTATTTGCTAATGATGTTATGCAAGCCAAAATTTCTGCGTCTCCAGACTTCACTGGTTGTGGGAGCATCTACCATATATCGATTACGATACATATTTTTCATTCTAATTGCAAAAAAAATATTTTTCTACTGATTTTTATTTTAATTTTAGAAAAGCCGACTTCACATCCTTGAATGGATTTCTCAGCATTTCTGATTGGGACTTCTTACAATGTGGTGGAAATTTGAGCTGTACGGTGTTAAGATTCAATGATCTTTAAAATAAATAAAATTGGCCGTCGGTAGCCTTAGTATAATAATGAGTTTGTGTTGCTCGAGAAACGACGCAATAAGCTTCATTCCTTGTATAGATTGCATGGTGTTAAATACTATCCTGATTTTGATAGAGCCCGCAAGAAATTTAGGTGCTTTAAGTGGTTCCTTTACAACAACTATGTAGTGCAAACAAGGAGTTCTGGAATTTCATTAACAGCAAGAAAAAAGAGACTGACTTTCCGTCTTCTATGTCTTAACAGAGCTCCGTCGCTTGAGCAAATTTTTTTTGCGCCGGTTTACAAACCTGTTCTGTCGCCCGCTATCATGTCTCCAGCTTTAACCAGCTTAGATCAATTTAATATTTTCAAGTTTACCGAGAAAGAAGTTCGGGATTACTTGCTCCAGCTCGAGGTTAGAAAGGGATCGGGTTGTGATGGCTTCCCGCCGATTCTGTTTAGGTGTTGTGCTGAGAATTTGGCTCTTCCGATTACCTTCATAAAAGACGTGGTCGGAGTCGTTATCGTATATGGTTCATAGGATCTTGTTCTTCCATACTAAAAACTTCATTTCTCCTGCACAAAATGGATTTTATCCCGGTTTGTTTACAGTAACTAACTTGGTTTCGTTTTGTGGTGACTTATTTGATTGTTAAAATTCTCGACATCGGCTTGGCGTTGTTTATACAGATTTAACCAAGGCTTTTGATATGATTGACTGCTCTATTATTATAAGTAAGTTAGAGAGTCTAATTTGTCAGTTCATTCCTATTAAATAGTTGCGTTCCTATCTCACTGATCGTTGGCATTCCGCTAGGATCTTGCCTTCTTACTCCCAATTGTTTCGTGTGTCATCCGGCGTTCCTCATTGGCCCATTGTTGTTTTCATTGTTTAATAACAATGTGGTGCAATGCTTTGAGTTTGATAACTGTCTCCTCATCGCAGATGATATGAACATTTTCGCTCACCAATTTTTCACCAATATCAGCTGTACAATGAAGACATTGACCGAGTCGAGTTCATTTCCGATCTTGGTGTGATTTTTGCATCGGACGCTATATTTACCTGACATGTTAACACCATTATTTCAAAGTCGTATATTGTGTTGGGCTTTATTAAACGAAACTGCAGGAATTTTAGGGACCCGATAACTTTGACATTACTGTATGTTGGTTTGGTCTATTTTGGAGTATGCATCTCCAGTTTTGGCGCCATCCTACCACTTTCATTCCGGGAGAATTGAGAGTGTTCAGAAGCATTTTGTTCTATAAGTGCTCCGATGTTTGCCGTCCACGCGTGCTGTGGAATATGTCCTCCCACCATATCACGATCGATGTAACATTTTGAAACTGTAACGTATTGACTATCACCAGGACGTAGCTTCTGCGCTGTTCTTGCGCGATATTATTAATTCCCGTATAGATAATACCAAGTTACTCGCACGTCTAAAAGTCTATGCTCCCGAACGGCGAATGCGTCAAAATATGGTCTTTCGGAACCGATCCTGAGAACATCACGAGTGCTTAATTCAGTATTTGAAATTTTCGATTGCCACTTGTCGAGAGATTTGTTCAAGATCTACAATGTGATACAAATTTATACCTACCCTAGACTTTAACTTTTCTACTCTCCCAAGGGAAACCGCATCATTGTTGAAGTAGTTTATTTTCACAAGTTTGAAGTTCAGTTGTGCTCTTAACATTTGTTTGCAAATGTTTGCAGCATTTGAAATTGGGTTGTCGTTGAGTAGTCTCGAAAAATCCTCGGAATGTAAGAGAATTGAGATTGATCGCTTCACCACCGTAACAGTTAGGGCAAGAGAAAACTTGAAGGACTGATAAGATAAACAACCCTTAAAACCTCATTAAGCATATGGTGAAGCAAGAAATACAAATTGTTGATAAGATCTCGTTAAAAGTACTATCCTGTGGTGCATACATCGCGGCAAAATTTTAGTGAAGAATAATTAAGAAATTGAATCCACACACTAGATACGGCAAAAGCATGTATTTTATAGTACGTTATGTGTCCAAAGTTTCCATGACAATATTACATTAGCAATGTAGAAATAATACAACATTACAATTATTGAATATTACAATGAAATATATAATTCCCGTGCGCCCCCCATTTAAGAGTTCTCCAATACAAAATCAAGTAGACCATCAAGTTGAGTTCTTTTAATATTTTACAGTCTTGACCAAGTAGCATTTTATTGTAACCAAATAAAAGAAAGTGTGACGAGTATCCGGTAGATTCGCGAAGCGAACTACGTAAAGAACTGGCAATTTTAGGTAAGTATACGTATCCTAGTTTGAATGTCTATCACCGCAACGTAAGATCTGATGGCTGCTACGATTGAACGGTTGACTCTTTCGGAGGCGTTCCTCTGTGGAGAATAATAAGCACTACGAATGTGTGATATTCCATACAATCTTGTCATTTCTGTCAATTTCGTTCCAACCAACTGAACTCCGTTGTCAGAATGAATAGACTCTGGAACATTGAATAAAGTAAAAATTTCGTTCTCCAAACAATCAATTCTTGCAGTTGATCTCGCTAATGTTTTTAGGTAGACAAACTTTGTTAGATTATCGAGTATAATTAAAATCGTTGTTTTACCTCTCCCAGTTCACAGATATGGACCTAATATGTCGATAAAAATCTTTTGCCAGGGGCGATCAGAAATGGTCAGTTTACCCATAGGAGGTCGTAAGTAGCTGTTGTTGCTTTCGATTATAATTGAAATGTCTGTTTTCGGCTCTATTCGAATGAATATCCTTTCATATTTTTCTATTAAATTAGAATACTTACCAGGATCCAAAGTTATATTTGTCCTTAATTTTATATAAGATTCGTTAAGCTGTCACAATAAATACGAGACAACGTATCTGCTACTACGTTATCTTTGCCTTTTAAATGCACGATGGTAAAATCGAACGCTTGTAATTTCAGCTCCACCTAGCCAATCGTTCCGATAAATCTATCTGTGATATGAGCCATTTCAGACTGGCATGATCGGTGATGATGGTAAACCTATAACCCTCAATATACCGCTCCGCAACCGTATAATTTCGCTGTGCTTTGTTCAATTTCTGGGACATGAAGGCTATAAAGGAGAGTTTATGTTTGCCTCTCGAACAGTGAAGTCTAATAAAAATTAAATCCTATTGCGATACAAAATTTATTATTTGTTTTGTTCTACAAATTACATTTAATATTTGTTTAACGGGAAGTTGAATAAATTATATAAGTGAAAATTAGTGAAGTGCGTGATCGGTCCCCCAATATGGGGCTGAATAGGGATGGGTCTGTGGATAGACAATCTGAACCCATTGGTGCACCTTATCATAAAAAATTAAAAAATAATAATGGAAGTGCATACAACGTTCCTACTAGTCAACGTTTTGAGTTATTTAACACAATGAGTGAATCTCGCCTGCTAATTCAGCTTTAATCCATAAATATATGGAAAGTAACGGGATTAAACAATATCTCATCAAAAATTTAAAGACCGGTAGCAAAATTACTGTTGAAAAACTCGTCGACTTCAATAATATTAAACAGTGGCTTGCCGAAAACAAAACAGAATTTTATTCATTTACGATGGACAACCTTAAATTGAGTACATTCATATTATATGGCCTTCAGACTATGGAAGACAACGAATTTTTGAAATGTTTTTCGGATATAAATCTCAAACCCACTAAAATACATAAAACAATTTCAAAACAAGGTGCCACGGTATACCTTGTATCATTTAAAAAAGGGAAATACAACCTTAACCTTAACCAATTGAGGAACCACAAATACGTTGCTCATAGTGTAGTGCGATGGGATGTTGCAAAACAGACGGCGGGTAGGGTCACCCAATGCAGACGATATTTCCGTTATGGTCATGGTGAAGCAAACTGTCACATGACTAGAAAATGCAATTACTGCGCCAACATTCATAAGGAAGATGATTGTCCATAAAAAAATAATATGAATAAACATATTTGTACCAACTGCCAGGATAATCATCCGGCAAACTCGATTATGTGCCCTTAACGTGAGGAGTATCTTCAAATTCGAAAACATCAAGCAAGGCAGCTTCAAATGCAACAATCTCATCAAACAACATCCCCTTCAAATAATTTTAACTTAAATAGAGATAACTTCCCTGGTTTAACAAAAGAGGTAAAACCAAATTCTAACTATACCAACTCTATTAATAATTCAAACACTACTTATGCTTCTGCCCTTTTAACTGAAGGCTCAGCTAACCCGAATATTTTGTTTAGTGCGAACGAACTCTTAACAATTTTAAAAGGAATAGTGCATGGAATTAAAAATTGCAACTCTAGAGAAGAACAATTTATTAGAATAACCGAAATAGCTTTAAAATATGCATTTAGATAAATCATTAAGAATTGCCACCCGGAATGCACAAAGCGTTCGACCTAAAAAACTTGAGTTACAACATTTTTTGACAAAGTATAAAAATATTGGGATCTTAATAAAATCGAATATACAACATTCACTTTTACCGGATCAAAATCTTTCAACTATTGAAAATCTCCCGATATCAGTTAAACATGTAAATGTAACTTCCGTTCGAATTACCTCATATTATTGTCCAAAAATAAATGGACCCACTTTTAAAAGCGAAATACAAAAATTGACTCAAAATCGAACAAACTACATTTTAGGGGGCGATTTTAATTATCGACATCCCATGTGGAACTGTGTCAGGTCTAATGAAGGTGGTCGGAATCTTCATAATCACATAAGTAGCTCTCAAAATTGCTCTATCGTGGCACCATTGGATCCGACCTTTGTTTGACCCAATTATACTCCTAGTATTATCGATTTCTTCTTAACAAACCAACCAGAACATATAATGGAAATTAAAAGTCTACCTGAACTTGCATCAAATCACCTCCCAGTCGTATTTGCTTACAATTTCAGTCTAGCTTATAAAAACCCAATTAACTACCGATTTAGTTACTCCCGCGGTGATTGGACTAAATACAAACAGCATATAGAGGGGTCACTAAATTGTTTTGATTAAACAAATCCCTTGAACACTTCTCCTGAAATTGACTCGATGATCGATTTATTTTTAGAGTCCATTAAAAATGCTAGAGACAACTCAATTCCTGTCACCCCATTGACTAACATAAATAAAATAAATTTAACAAAAGATATACCGGCTCAAATCAATCTCAGAAATTGTTTAAGGCGCATATGGCTTAGGACCAGAAGTAGAACTGTTAAAAGCTTTATTAACATGCTAACCAGAGCAATAAAACATAAGATCTTAGACTTACTGAACAAATCCTGGCAAGATCAGCTTATGGACCTTGAAAAGGGATCCAAAAAATATTGGAATACTGCTAAGTTTGTTAAAACGAAAAGAAGACCAATACCGCCACTGCAAATTCAGGAAGATGAAACCACAATAAAACTAATGTTAAACTCACAAAAGTGTACAGCGCTCGCAAATACCTTTCATTATGTTTATCAATCCACTCATAATTATGGGTCCATTCATGAATGTGATGTCAATATTAGCTGCCAACAATTAATAACTAACTATCATCAACAAGAATTTAAAGAAATTCGTTTAGAAGAGCTATGCGATATTATTAAAACCCTACGACCGTATAAAGCATTTTGTTAAAACAGTTGCCAGACTGTGGTGTTAAAACTCTCCTGCTAATTTTTAATAGTTGCTTAAAATTGTGTTGTGAAAATAGCAAAAGTTACTCCAATTCTCAAACCCAATAAGGAATCCAATAATCCTGAACACTATAGGCCTATAAGCCTTCTAAGCTCTATAAGCAAGGTTGGTTTTTGAGAAACTTATCAAAATTCGATTACAATCATTCATGAAAGATAACGAATTCCTTATAAATCAGCAATCTGGTTTCAGATCTGGGCATTCTGCGGTACATCAAGTGAATAGTACAATACGTAAGAGAAAATCGTATCAATAAAGAGCGTTATTACAGTATGGATCAGCGGTCTTATCCACAAAATGACAACGTGCAATTTTCTGAAATACCTAATTAAAGTTATAGATTCCTACTTAAAGAACAGGAAGTACAAATATATAATGAAAAATCCAGTCTAATGAATATTCCTGCTGGTCTCCCGCAAAGTTCCGTATTAGCTCCTCTGTTATTTAACATATTTATTAATGATATTCCTAGATTTGAAGACTGCCAATTAGCTTTATTTGCTGATGATACTGCGATATACTACTCCAATGTTCTCGCCAATAACATAATATCCAAACTTAACGGCTATCTAAATGCACTTAACTCTTATTTCACAAATTGGAAACTAAAGATAAATACTAGTAAATGTGAAAGCATTTACTTTACAAGATGTCGTGCACCACAAAAAATTCCGCAGCTACCTTTAGTTCTGAATGGTGCTCAACTTCAATGGAAATCGGAAGTACGCTATTTAGGCCTAATTCTTGATCCAAAGTTGACCTTTGGGAACCATCTGAACCATATTAAAGAAAAATGTGAAAAATTGTTAAAAGTCCTATATTCACTTCTAAATAAGAATAGTCAACTTAGCTTCAGAAATAAAATTCAGATTCTCAAAACAAATTTCTGAAATTGATCCTAAAAGTTTCTTTTCGATATAGAACGATAATAGTTCATCGTGAAACCGATATGAGGCTTATAGAAGATTTAATTTCTGAAGCTAGACAAAAGTATTATTGCCATCTGACATATAATGTAAATAACGAATTAATTATTAACTTAAATTAAAATTGAATGTTTAACTTTTGATTAGTTTAAGTATTTAGGTTAAGGTAGAATAAGATGACATACTACTAGATTAACGGGTAGATGCTCGTACGTATCGCAAATTAACAAATTGCGATGGTTAAAGATGGCGGATTTGCGATCGATTTCCAAGTTTACTAGAAATGACATTCTCGATACATCTAGCAAATCCGCCATATTAATTAATATTTAGCACATTGCTGAATTATATTTTGACATTTAAATAAAAACATAAACGCATTAACTTTTAATTATTTTACACTAATAAATTTAAAAATAAATATAAATTAATAAAAATATGAGTTCCCAAATTAAAAAGCGTAAGCCGAACTTCGGTGAGGGAGAAATAATGAACTTCCTCAAAATAATGGAAACCCGAAGAACTTTAATTAATGGTAAGTTTAATTTGGGTTTATATTGAAATTTATCTGAACCTAAATAAATTTCTTATTTAGGCGAATCAAATTTATTTGGCGAAGCTCTGGCTAATGCTTGGAACGAAGTGGCTGACGAGTTTTCCGCAACGGCTGTCATTCCTAGAACAGGTGAGGAGCTGCGGAATAAATTTATTGATTTAAAAAGCCGCACAAAACAAAAGCTTACTGTAATTAAAAATCACCAAAAAGGAACCGGTGGTGCTCCACCTCTCCAACTTAAGCCCTATGAAGAGCTAATAGTGCAATTAGCGGGCAGTAATGCAATGCATGGTTTCAACTATCATGTGGATTCACTAAGTGAAGTAAATTATCATTTTTAAAAATTTTGTTTTATTTACGTATTTATTTGGTATGTATATTTTTAGGTTCCAATCGTCACAGTAGACAGTATTGCAATATGTATATACAGTTTCACTAAATGAGGCGCCCACGAATAGTGAGGTAATAAATGTAGAGTCATCACGGGAAAAAACCAACTTAGGAACTACAAATAGAAGTTCCACTTGCCGATCGTCTAAATTAAAACGATCACGAAGTGACGTTGACGATTTAGATCGCCGAATGCTAGAGATTGCCGATTCAAATTAACGGGTCCAAAAGCTTCGTTTAAAAGAAACAAAAATTACTAATCAACTGCTTCGCGATATTTTTGGTAAACTCGGCTGCCAATGTCAAAACAAACCCTGCGATACTAAATTATTCTTCATATTATATATATAGATTTATATTGGCCTATATATATACATATACATATATTTTATATTGGATTTACACGCGATTTTTCGCACAGCAAAATAATGTGAATTAATAACTATGAAATGTGATACATATGTTTGTACGTAATATAAGACTGAATTTTGAGAAATAATATTATGAATAGTTTTAAATTCTATTTATTTTTCTTAATTCGCATTGTTTGAAAAGTTAAAATTAATCAACGTTTGCCTTATTAAATTCCCTTGGAGTTGAAGCGGTAAATCCTCGTCGAATTCAATAAAATTTTCAAATTCGGAATCTGATGAATCTTCTTGAAACTCAAATTCGACATTTGGAACATTCTTTAATTTGGCTATGTTGTGTAAAATAAAGCAGGCCGTAATTATCTGTACACATTTTTCCACTCCATAACACATAAAACCTCCAGTTTTACAAATAATCCGGAATCTACTTTTTAGTACCTCGAACGATTGTTCAATTATTTTTCTGGAAGCTCGATGATGATTGTTGTATTCAATTTCCCCGTTTGTTGATGGGTTTATTATTGGGGTCATCAAGCAATGCATTAAAGGGTACCCATTATCACCCAGAAGCCACGAATTGTCTGGAAATCTGTTGGACAGCAAAAGCTCATACAACGCACTATTTTTAAAAATATGCGAATCGTGCGTTGATCCTGGCCAACGAACAACTATATTAGTAAAACAATATTCTGCATTGCATACCTATAAAGTATTTAGAACCAAGTTAATTTTCCATGGTTTTTCTTTTGATTTTGATAAAGTTATTACCGCTTGTATATTTATAGAAAAAAAAACCTTTACGATTATAAAAGGAGTATGCATCTGGAAAATGTGGCTTTTTTATAGGGACATGGGTTCCGTCGATGCATCCGATCACATTTGGAAATCCATATTTTCTATAAAATTCCCGTTTGGTTTGATTAATATCCTCTGTCCTGGTTGGAAATTTAATAAATTCTTTAATATGTAGCTGTATAGCTAGTAAAGATTCCTTAAACATTTTGCTAATGGTTAGTTGACCCAGTTGGTGATAATTCAATTCTCCAGTTACAAACTGAAAACTTCCAGATCCCAATATATTTAAAGAAGTAAGCACCTACAATTTAATAGGTATATTTATTTCTAAAATAAATTAATAAAAGATTAGATAGTTTACCGTGAGATAAGGGGGTATTGCTTTACTCCTACCGGTTCTCCTTTGTAAGTTATTTGATAGCAGCTGAATTATAAATTCGGCCGCCAATTTAGTGAAGCGATACCTTTTAAAAAATATTTCGTCGTGACATTCAAAAATATTTCCTCTATCCCGAAATAGTTTTCTTGGGATGCGATTTCTTCTTCGCCTTACTAAAAATGCTTCCATGTTGAGAAAGAGCAATAAGGATCAGTTCACTAAAAATGTATTTCCCGAATGCACAATTACCCTTACAATTTTTTTTATTTATTTAAATTTAATAAACTTTTTAAATTATCACAATTCTAACGAAAATTACGATGATAGCCCGCGTGAATTATAACTTGCAGTCATGGAATTTAAAGAAAACACGATTCGTTACTTTAATTTTGTTATAATAAATTTATTTTTAATAATTTTAACTACTGGATTGATCGGAGGTTACAATAATTCTGATTCTTATATTTTATCATTTTTATTTATACAATGCAAATATAAAGAAGAAAGTAAGTAAAGAAGTATACTTATGTATGTACATATATAATATACTTCTGAGAATTAGAATAAAACGCATTGAGAAAATGCAAGTGCAGATATAATTATTGTTATCGAAATTAATTTTAGTCAAAACAAAAATTATTACATTACGTTAAATGAAATGCTGATTGTTAAGAATAAAATATTATTATATTACAATAAAACGAAATGCTGATTAAATATTACTATGACATTAAATATTGATAATTATTATACTGAAGAAAGTATTGAAGATGTTGTTGTTGTTGTTGTCGATTGATGACTCGTCGTTGAGGACGGTGAGTCCACCGGACGTAACTCGTGCAATGCAATGAAATAATTACCGCCAAATGTCATTCAAAATGTTTTTTCCTATACACATTTTTTTTCTTCTTGTATTGCGAGTTCAAAAAGTCGGTCGCAATTTGTTTTAATTTTTTGCTTGCTAGGAAGTCGCAAAAACGTTCGAGCATACCAAAATATCATTTTCAGCTCGCAAGTTGCTAATTTGCTTGCTAGAACGTATCGAGCATGTACCCCTAAATATTCTATTTAAATTGTATTACGATGTCCCCCACATATTTTATAACTTAAAGAAAAAATAAAATCCTATTTGAAGTAAAGCCAAGGAGGTTAAGCTCAAAATTTTAGTTACTAATTAAGTGTAAAATTACCCTTTGTATTAAATTATGCCAAATAAATAAAAGTTAAGAAAAAAAAAAAGGCTATAAAGGTTTCTCATCACCACCGTCATCCAGCTGGTACAAGACTCCACAAATTCCTTGTGTAATGGCATCACACTTGATGTAGGAAAGATTCTGGAAGTTTGGTGTATGAAGAACTGAAGCATTACTCAGTAGATCTTTTAATAATTGAAAAGCTTCATTTGCTGGCCTGGAACTGAAAAAGCTATTATCTCTCTGAAATTTTTGGTAAGCGGAATCTGCCAAGAGGCGTCTTTAAGGTCAAGACTAGTAATATATTTGGTATCCATTAATCTGCTAAGTAGTCCATCGGTAATTGGTATAGGATGTGCGTTGATCGTTCTCGAATCGAAACATAGACGCGATTTACCATTTGAAAAAGCTACATAGCTTGGTTTTTTGCCGAAGCAGCCTTTATGAGTGGTTAAAGTCGTTATTATTATTTAATACTTTACATTTTTTATTCAATTATGAAACCAATTTATTCAAGCACAACGACTATATATTAATTAAAAGCAGCAATAATAAATGTATCCGGCTCAAGTTTTTAAATCCTGTAAGCATATTCGATAATCTATATAAAGGCGAACATAAATCAAATTGTACATACTAAATTTCATAAGACAACACATTTTACTCCATCTCATTTGTAAACAAACAATCGTCTTGTTAATCATCTTTAAAAGAAATAATGTCTGTATTTTCCAAAACAACAACAGCAACATTGTTGACGTACTTATCTGCAATGAAAAGTAAAAGTGTTAAGACGTATCAACTAAAAAATATTGGTAAACAAAACAAAAACTGTTACTATCAAATTGACTTCACCCATATATATTGAGTTATACAATACATTGACTCACAGAATTTCTTAGAATTTAATATTATGTTGTGGATGGACGAGATAACAAAACTTAAGTATACTATTAAAAATGCTAATTGACAATAAACTAGTGTGTAACAATTAAAAATTAATAAATCTGGTCAATCAACTTGTTAACAATAATAATGTTAGTTGCTTTTGGTTTTATTTATTTATTTCGTGGTATCTTATTTTAAAGTTAATCGGTTGTATATAAAAAGAAACATTTCACCACAATTTTTCAGTTGAGATTGAAGTTTTGTACGGTGTAGATCAAAATTGTGTGATCGTTTACTAGTGTGTGATATAGAATATAATATTTTGGGTTAAAAAGGTAAATTTCTTGTGATGTACATATTTCGAAAGTGATTTTTGTGTATTGTGTTGTTTTAAGCCTTTATCGATATCGTGTTATCATAACTAATCGAATTTATTTTATTTTATGATTTTTCAGTAAAAAAAAAAATGAAATTCGAACTTCAAGTCGTATTAGGTGTTGCATTTTTATGCTGCCTTGTTGCTGCCTTACCACAACAATACACCAGCAAATTCGATAATACTAACGTGGATAGCCTTTTGAAAAATGATCGTGTCGTTAATAATTACATTAAATGTCTCTTGGATAAAGGACCATGTACACAAGAAGGACGTGAACTAAAAAGTAAGTTATGGTGACCTAATTTTATATGCCGTAAACGGTTGTAAGTTAGATAAAATATTGCAAAAAAAAAAAAAATCAAAGTTATATAAATTTTATTACAATTCATAATCAGCACAAACTATAAAATTAAAATAATATATAAATGTTGATTTTATAAACGAACAGTGGATTAACTGAATATCTTGTTATGATTAGGTTCGTCTATTCATCTGATCCACTATAAAAAAACATAAACTTAAATTGAATAGGTAATATTTGTTTTCGTAATTAATGAAATTGAAAGTCTGCACGTTAGACGATAAAAACAAATTTAGCACTACTGACCATAGTTGGTTTAAAATAGTAAGTGAAACTACTAATTACATATAAATGAATCGATGTGCATTAAACATTTTATGTTTTTTGCTTATCAATGAAGGTCAAAGAAAGTATATATGTATAGATAAAATCATGGGCGCTCTGAAATTTGTGAAAGTTAAACATAAAAACATAAAATAAAATAAAAACTATTAACACTCGATTTTTAACTATTTTATATTTATTGTTATTTACAGAAACACTTCCCGATGCAATTTTGACCGATTGTGCTAAATGTTCGGGCATTCAACGGCAGAATACCGAAAAGGTTGTGAATCATTTACGCCAACGCAAGTCAAAGGAATGGAAAGAACTTTTGAACAAATATGATCCACAAGGAAAGAGCCGCGCAAGATATGGATTGTAAATTGTGTGCATATAAGAGAAGCACACAGTTAGTATTCTGTGCAGGCGTGCGTTGTGATGTAGCGTTTTTTATTTTATTTTAATTTTAAATTTGTTCGAAATAAAATGTCTTTTTTATAAAAAGTTAATGTTTAATGTTTAATTTAAAAGTTGTTTCGGGTGATAAACCATTACTTCTGTAAGTCTGTTTCACTCAAATTTCACGTCGTTCTGTGAAAAAATTCTCACTACATTCCCTGCCAAGAAAATAATTAAATCAAACTCAATTGGCTATGATTTGTTTGACAATGTTGCTTTTACTCAAAACAAAATAAACACAGTTTTCTTTTGACTTCAAAATAATAAATTTCAACCGGAAGCGGCCTAAACTATAATAGATTGGAATCGTACGAAATGTTCCATTTCTAAATTTCGGTATATTATTATAAATTCGTATAATATTATTTACTCTATAGACAATGGCCACTTCAGAAGAAAAACCACAAAAATGTCCACCCCCGCCACCACCGCCAACACCTGATAATAAAAATCCAAACGTAGCAATATTATGCGAAACTCTATCGAAAGATAAAAGTGCGACCGCACCATTTGATCCACGATTTCCAAACACAAATCAAGCACGGTATTGCTACCAAATGTATATCGACTATTATCGATGTAAAAATGTACGAGGTGAAGAGCATGAGTCGTGTAAATTTTTTGAAAGAAATTATAAATCATTGTGCCCAAACTTTTGGATACAGCATTGGGAAGAATTACGGGAAAATTGCGCTTTCCCCGGAATCGAATAAAAAAATTCTGTATAGGTTTACGCCTTAACTATTTTACTTTATGTATGTACTAAATTTTTCGGTATCAAAGAAATGAACCTTCAATAGTTTTTTTTTTTTGGTTAACGATTTTTTAATAAAACAGAAAATTCACAATTGAAACAATAAAAACTAATCGTTTTATTTAAATAATACTAATTAGAACAAAAAAACAATAATTTTGATAAATAAAATTAAAATTAAAATAAAAAAAAAAAAAACTTTTATTAGATGTCACTAAGATCTACTAAAAATTACTTTCAACTGTGTGTCTTGGATGATGTACAACAACCGAATTTATACCGTTCTGGTCGGATTTATTGTCGGTTTCGTTGAAACGTACACTTTGTCGTGATTTTGGTGAACGCGTTAAATTAACCGGTTCTTCCGTGTAGCTTATTATTAAATCAGGATTTTCATATTGTTGAGTTCTTGGACGGCGTTGCGAATATGGGCTTTGTTTTGGTACTGTATTGGTGGTTGTGGTTGCGGTTGGAGTTGTCGGTGACTCAAGTTGATAAGATGGTGGACGTGAGTCAGGTATTGCTAAATGATTGTTTAAACGAAGAATATCGGTGGAATGATAATGTGTTGAATTGGCTTCAGATGTTCGGCGCTCCTCATCGGCTGGTAATGTTATTCTTTGTGCTGGTGGGCTGTTGCTGCTTGTTGTAGTGTTGTTACCTTGTAAATTTGAAGGTGGCGATGTACTTTGTAATGTTGAATTTCTTGTTAAGCGAGATGTTCTTCTACGGTTCGGATCTGGATGTAGAGCATCTCGCATCGACAGTACTTCTTCGCTTCGACAGCGATTACAATGACGTAATGGCGGAAGCTCATCGACTTCATCGGTTTTCTCATATTTTAAACGTACAGTTAACTCATCAAGCGACGCAAACGAACCATCAAGTTTCGGCAATAATATCGCTTCCTCGTAGCACGGCGGCCGTGATTCTCGTGGATCTGGTGCATTCAGTGCCGCCTCTTGCTCGAGGCGCATGCGATTTTGGCGAGTTCTGTTAATGGAATAAAATTTTAAGAAATGATCAAATAAATCAAATTTGTTCACTTACGAATCTCTTTGCTCTTCTAAATTACGTTCTCTTTCAGCCTCTCGTTCTGTTAACTTCCTTCCTTCAACACACCGTTTAATGCTCATGACAACACATAATGTTCCGCTGAATACAATAATACTCACCATCAAAAATGTCCAAACTTTTTCTGTGGTCGATAGTTCTCTAACGTCTGGATACCATTGGAGCCAGCAAGCTGATTCCCATGTTTGACCGTATAGATTGTCGGGTGAGACACATCGAGTATTATCGCGATCCATGAGTCGCCTATATGGTTGCATTATGTCTGAATAAAATTCTGAAAAGTCTTGATCTTCGCAATCACATCGCCATGGATTATCACCTAAATACAACTCCCTCAGGTAACTGTTAGTTGCGAAAAAATCTCTATGTGGTGGAACAGTTAATCGATTTCCAGAGAGAGCAATTTTCGAAAGCTCCGGAAAATTTTGAAAAGTTGTATTTCGAATTGAGGTTATCCTTAAAAGGAATATTATTGTTAATGTTTGAGTTTCTCTCAAATGTGTATATGAATATCAAACCACTTACCGGCACATCCTCAAATCGAGCGTTTCTAGTGTATTCGAATAAATCGTTTCTGGAAAGACAGAAATTAAATTATTCGATAAATCGATTTGGCTTATTTCCGGAAATCCATTTAACGCATCCGGATCGATGGCAGTTATTTCACAACCGCTCATATTTAAATGGGAAAGTGACTTAACATGAAACTTATTAAATCGCGAAATGTAATTTCGACTAAAGTTAATATTTGTTAGCACATGGTTCCGTTTGAAAAGATCTCGATCAATTTTTATAATCATGTTGTATGACAAATCAACCACTTTTAAACTCTTCAATCCAATAAATGTATCCAAGTCAATAGTTTGGATAGCGTTGAATGATAAATCGATGGTTTCCAGTAGTGTATTAAATTCGAAACTGTGCCTGGTCAAGCCGCGAATCATATTACCTCTAAGGTTGATTGTTATCAAATTTTCAAATCCATTTAATTCCATATCGTTCATATTGCAATAAGCCAAATTAATTCGTTTCACCGAAGTGGACGTTACAATTAGGTTGCCCTGTAGCGATTCAAGTGAAATGCGATGATTTCGTGATAGATCAAGTGTTGATAATTCGGGTAAACCATTGAACACCGTCGATTGCAATATTCCAAGTCGTGTGTTACTTAAGTCCAAAGACCAAATTTTATTTGACGTTAAATCGGGAATATTTTGTATCGGATTATTTTCAAGTATTAACACTTCTAAATTTGGTAGTCCCGTTAGAATACCACTGCCAACAATTCGATTTATTCGGCATTTTGAAAACGATACCTTTTGCAATGATTCACTAAATATCATGCCAGCCTCATCAACACCAGAAAGTAATGTTATTGGATTGTCATTCAAGTATAAATACTGTAGTCTCGGTGTCGAGGAAAAAATTGTTCGTGAATTAATGTGCTCCAAATTTGTAATATTGTTGCTCTTTAAATGTAGGCCAACTAAATTATTAAATCCGGCGAGCGCATCTCCGGTCAAAGTCTTGATTCTATTCTCATTCAAATATAAATGTTCGAGCGATTCGATTTGCGCAAGTTCTGGTGGAATATGAGTAAAAAAATTATTTGATAAATCCAAATTGTTGAAATCCATTTCCAAAAGATCTTCGGGCAGCTCGGTTAGATTTGAGTTTGAACAATTTATTGTTACAGAATTTCCACTGCGGATGCATTGGCATTCTTGTGGGCACGAAATACATGGTGCTATTAGTTGGAGCAATAGTAAAATTGTAAGTTTACTGACTAGACTATGTTTAGTGGTGTGGCGAGATTTCATGTTTATGCATAACTGGAATGAAAAAAAAAAAAAATTAATTTTATAATAAATGTATAGAAAACACAATAACAAATATAATTCGTAATCGAATAAAAAAGTGTGTGTTTGAACATAATTTGAAAAAAATATTTTTAGGCCAGCTTAGAGCTTATGTAATATTTCATATGTTCCCTAATTAAGGAGTTCCTATTGCAAACTCTGCTTGAATTCGTCATTTTTATGTATCTTTGCTTTTTATAGTAACCTGAAGTTTCAACTCGGGTCGAAAAAAACTCATCTTATTATACATTCATCCTATTAATCGAGCCATTTGTACTTGTACCTTAACTGTAGATTAGGTACACAAATTGCTGATAGAAGATGAAATGTGGTCTTTACCACCAAAGCCTACTGTATAAATAAGAGCCTGCAAATTTTTAATGTTTCTAGGTCGCTTATTTTAAGTTCATTTTTCACATACCGGCTCTATTACATCAAGATGGTTCTGGTACCACATATCAGCCAAGCTTTTTGAAAAGGTGAAAACCGTACTAAATTAAAACAAAATATTTATAACCAATGCAAACATTTTGTCTAGCCTTAGCGTAAAAAACGAGGTTTCTATAAATCAACTAGCTGACCCGGCAAACATTGCCGTAAAAAAAACATTGTCTTGATATTTTAAGTTTTGAGTTTGAGGTTTGCGAACACGTGAACAGGCGACATATAAGGATAATTGTCCATGAGAGAAACAAGAAGTTTTAAGGTCCAATCCACATATTTGCATTGATTGTCCTTGTGCTTTATTCATGGTCATGGCAAAATTCGTCTAGAGTAGGGAATTGTAACCTTTTGAATTGAATTGGCGAATCTGATTGAATCATTGGTATACGGGGTATCAAAACTTGCTCCCCGTTAAATTTACCATTTATGATTATTGATTCGATGACATTTCCCATGATTTTTTTTTTGACAATTAACCGCGTTCCGTTGCAAAGTCGTGGCGGATTTGTGTTTCACAATAAAATTATTGGAAATTCAAAAATTCTGTAGGAAAATTTACAGATTCGTTTTCGTTGACCACGTTATCAATTGAATTGATTGAAATTAGTTCACTAGTTCACTAGTCATTCATGATTTATATAATTTTCTTGAATATTTGCAAACCCACTGGCTAACAATGCTTCTTTTGTAGTCATAAGATTACAAAAATTGACAGGTAATTAAATTATTTGATTTTCTTGGTTAATAGTAATTTCTATTTCCAATGTCTAATAGTTGTTTCGAAAATGTATCAGTGTATGCATGTTTGTTGTTAAGTGTGTGAATGCTTCGCTGCAATGATGACGATTTTAGGCATGCATTGCTTCCAATGCTTGAGCGTTGTTTAATGTTGCATATGACGTTTACATTTGTTTGAATGTTCAATGTCAATTTGAGAACTGAATGAGCAGTTCTTCCACGATCCAATAAAGTTGCTGCAATTTTAGGCGAAGCAATGGCCACTGCTATATTTCCTTTGGAATGGATTTCAGCCAACCTTAACGAAATTAAAAAAAGTTTTTCTTGTTCCACGTGGCGCATCCAGGAAGAAGAAACCACCTTCCTGAGCACCGATATAATTTTTTTGAAATTGTTTTGAAAATATTCATTTAATTGATCAACGTCATATAATCGTTTACGTTGCAAATCTCGATTGAACAGGTCACTTGCTGGTCGATTAGATGATTGCATTCCCTATTTGATGAGAGCATCATTCGAAATGTACATGCATACGTCTTAAATTTTAACCAATGCTTCATTATAGATTTCCGGTGTGAATTCTTAGTCTGGATAATGGTTGACTCTGCGTAATGCATGAAATAAGTAAGTGCGTATTTCATGTGCAGAAAAACCAAGAGCAGCATCAGCAAGTGTTGTTTGGCAAATGGCCTTCAAGTAAATTTAATGCTCGGCAAGCATCGTGGTAGGTTGTATGTATTTGACCATTATCTGTTCTTAGATATTCAAATGATATTGGGTTATGCCCATTAATTAACAATAATCGTAGGTAAAAACATTCACGTTGTTTGTTTTTGTTGAATAAACAGCAACTAGTTTACCTTTTTTACGAAACTCCCATTTTTTAGATTGCTGCCATGTGAAATTCGTTGAAACTTTTGAATAAAGTAATGTTCTTGCAAATTGACCGTAAATATTTTGTTGTTTGCATAATTCGAATAACTCTGTTAATGATGTTTTTGGTGCTGTTGCTTTTTCCAATGCATTTCGTTCATCGAAGTAGACTTGTTGTCCATTTTCAAGTTGAATAGACAAAAGGTTAACCGTTAGGTCACGTTCATGTATTGGAAACGATAAAATACGCCAGAATGCTTCATTGTTGCTTATACATCGGCCCATTTCATTTAATGCTATTTCATCATTTTCGTTAATACCGTGACTGCTAAAACAGCCATATTACTTGCTTTGTGTACGTACATGCATATGTATTTCATTGATTTAACTGAACTGCAAAATTCAACATTATAATATGTGCATTGTATGTTTTGGATAATAAATGAGAATATGACACAACCCATGTTTCTCTTATTCAATGTAAATGAATGACCGCCATTTTCTGTTAAACGTCGACGAAATAACGGTTTCTACATCTACCATTATCCATACATGGTGAAGTAGGATTAAGTGTACCGCAGGGTCCAAGTCTCATATTTGTTATTTTCAAATAATTCTGGATCAATATTTTGAACAGGTAATTCATCTGAAATAATTTGATCAATTTTTTCGGATCTAATTTTAACAATCAACCAAATTGAAATATGTGCCTCAGATAATACACGATTCTGGCACTAAACTGAATATCTACAACATCGTGTTGCTTAGCAAAAAAATCAATTAAAGATTTTAATTTTTGTTGAAGACAACTGCCGTACGTAATATCATGTCGATCAACTAGAGATTGCGCAGGTCATAAATTTTGTTTAATGTCATTCCATTGTGGATTTCAAGTAAATGTTATAAACAAATCTGGTCGACCATAAGCACGAACATAAGCCATAGCGTCCTGTATATATTCTTGCATATGGCGTGGGCTGCCGGTATGTGAAGATGGTAGTATGCAAATGTTTCCAATTCCAATCTCGTTCAAATTCAAATTGCCATCAATATTATTGTTTATGGTATCACGTAGATGTATATATTCTTCAGAACGTAGCTTTGCTTAATTTAATGGAATGTATCTCAAGCGTTCTGTTTCAATTTTTGCACACAAATCGACAATGTATTGATTGTTTAATCATCATCCGACGTATGTACGTTGAGTACCTTGAACCGTTTGAGCTGTATTATTTCTCCTAATAATTTGAATGGTGGATGCTAGATTGCTAGTTTTAATAATTGAATTAAATTGTGTCTTTCACCCAAAAATGATTCCAATGATTCAAGAATTGCTCTTTCTTCCATAGCTTCGATACGATTATAATGAAACACCCTTGAAATACTATATAATTGTAAGAATTTTGGTGCTTGATTTGGTACTGGTATTAAAGAGCGGATTTGATGATACACCTGACCTTGAATTTTAAATGTTGCTTGAAAATTACTTCCATCATTATTTTGAACGATTTTCGTAGCACCAATAGATATCATTTGAAAGAATGAATTAAATTTCCGAATTTCCCGTAAAAATAATTTTGCTTCAACTATCACACCTGATACTAATGATTGCAATGGTTCAGGTGGTGTATTCAATTCTGACAAAACAACTTTTTCAGATTTATAACACATTCCTGCGGTTTCATTTTTAAATTTCTGAGTATGACAATAGCTGCGTTTCTTGACGCATAGTGATCCGGATCAGATCAAAATTTACATGTGAAGCAAAAACAACATTTGATCCAATACTATATGTGGGGTGTGGTAACATCAGTTTCGAAAAACACTGATTATCTGTAAAACCATCGACCTACCTTAAAAAAATCAAAATACGTTAATTTTGTTTTCGAGAGCGACACATGATTGCCGTAAATTTATGTGCATAACTGCATCCCGGTGGCGGGGGAAGTAAGGCTCCCTTTATTTGAGGGAGAGAGAATAACCACCCCCGCCACAAGGATGAAATATATTATTATGTAGAAGAATTTACCGTAATTATGTGTCTTTATGTTACATATTTTAAGATAGGCCAACAGGATAATCAGTCTGCTTTGTTTTTATTGCGCCACCCTGTATAGAATCAAAGGTGTTCTACAATTTATCGGTGTACACATATATATTGTAAACCATGGTATCATTGTGTTTGTATTTACTGGGACATTTCCGCAATTCGTTGTGTTTTTAGAATTTTGTTATATCGCAATTATATTGCAATAAAATCATAGTAAGTTCACGTTTTTTATTATTAGAACTCTTAGTGACTCTTGTTTAATAAAGGATCTAATTTTGGTGATATTTTTCAGTTTCTCGTAAATTTTATTAATGTTCAAAAGTTTTAGTTTTTAAAATGAGTTTTTGTAAAAGTAGAATTAAGTGTACGGTAGAAAGCTGTAATTCATCCAGGCGACAAAACATTCGACTATTTAAGTTGCAAAAACATCACAAAAAATATAATGAGTGGATTTCAAATAATTTAAAGAATTTGGGGGTAAAAAATATACAGATATGTAAAAAACACTTTGAAGAGAAATGGTCTACGAAAACAGGTATAAAAAAATATACGGTTCCCACTATAAATTTACCATGTTTAAATATAAATCGTGACCATATCAACCAAGATTCTGATGATGATTCATTCCTAACAATTTAAATGATGATGATTTTGGTTCCGGTTCCTCCCAAATGTGTTTGGACGTTTCTTCTCAAATTACTAATAATAGCAATGATTTTACTTTGGCACAAATTGCATATTTGCCTGAACCTCAAACCAAAAATTATGAATGTCAAATCGAATCAACGTGCAAATATTGTTTGACTAATATAAAAATGAAAACTATTATAGGACCAAGTATAATAAATTGATGAAAATCACCCTATTCAAGGATATTCAAATAACTAAATTAAAAAGGAGGTGTAAAAATATTGGAAGGAGCATTAAGAGATCTAATTTTAAGGTAGCAATTGCTCGAAAATGTAGAATTGAAAAACATATAAGTCAATTTGATATTCACGAGAACGCTAAAAATTTTAGTAAAATGCTGACAAATAATCGATCAAAAATCCAAAAGTGGCCAGAAGGTCAAAAAATTGTTGCTCAAAATACGCATGCATATACTATATTATCGTTCCACGAATGTATATAATTACATATTTAAGAGCGAATTTGAATTTCAACTTACCATGCAAGTTATCATTGGTACGCTGGCAGCCAATAAAATATCTAAGCCTAGGATTTAATAGTAGTATTCTCGCTAAAATTAAGGAAAAAATGGATACCTAATATGAGCGCCGATGCTAGGCAAGCTTTTTTAATTTTCGATCAAATACACATCAAATCAGACCTAGTATATAACACTTAGTTAGATCAAATCGATGGATTTGAAGATTTAGGAGACAACAGACAAAACAAGAGCGGCCAAATAATTTACTGTTTCATGTTCAGAGACATATCATCCAATTGTAAGTTCGTTTTAAGCTATTCGTATCCGAAAAAGTATTATTTCGGATAATTTATTTCTACTGGTTCGCCAGAATTTGGAATAGTGTAACGAACTTGGCATTATTGCCATGGTCTGCGATCAAGGAGCGAACAACCGAAAATGTTTCAAGATGTTCGGAATTAATTGCGAAACTCCTGTTTTTTATAATAATAACCAATTAATTGTAGGAATGTTTGATGTACCTCATCTAATAAAGCCTGTAAGAAATACTCTCATCAAATGCGATATTCGATGCCCTGACGGGGTTAGCTGGAATATTTTGATCGAACTATTTAATTTTGAACGTAGCTCCATAACAAAATGTTGTCCAAAAATCACATTATATTTATCCGAATAATTTTGAGGCAATGAGGGTTCATTTAGCTACTTAAATTTTTAGTAGAAGTGTTCATCTATTAAAACCGCTGTACAATTAAATAAAATATCGAACGAGTCCGTCGCCATTTCTACTTACAAGTTTATTGAAAAATGCGACAGGCTGTTCGATTTTCTCAACTGTAGAAGCAAATATAGTTGCGCATATACAGTAGGCAATGACGTCGATCAATTTCTTGAATATATGACAGACTATATTAAACAAAATGTCTGTTGTTAAAGAAAACCCCGTTTATTGCCTTAAAGGATTAATACAAACCATTAAAGGGGTACAAGAAGTATCCAAACAAATTGTATCAGAGAGTATTGGAATTCACTACATTGTTACCTCAAGATTTAACCAGGACCCTATCGAAAATTTATTTGCTCAAGTTCGAGCGGCTAACGGCAACAATCGAAATCCATCTGGGCACGAGTTCAACCACAATATTGCAAGAATAACCACAATAAAAATCCTGACACCATTTTCTAATATATCTAATTGTGAAAACGATTCAGATGCTCGATTAATTAAGCCGACAGAAAGTTTATTAAACAGTAGTAGCACAGATCCAAATATTTCATCAACAAGAGAAAATGATAATTTTAATATAATTGACAGTATATCGGACATATAGGATATACTATATAGCTTCAAAAATTAATAAAAAAATAAAATGCTCCAGATGCATGACCACTTTTATCAAGAATACCGAACTTTTAGAAAGTCCCTCGGAATTTTTAATAAGCAACAAAAATTATTGTGAAGTTAGCGATTTCGGAAAGCTTAAAGCGCCATCAGATTTTTTTTTTAATATTACAATTACTTATACACTTATACTCCGTAACACTTAAAAAAACATCGAACATTTAAAAAAAATAATTTTATTCAACTTTATTATAAAATTCAAAATATTTTAAAGGCACATTTAAATAATATACATAATCAAACGTCAATTAACTTTTTCTGCAAATTTCTTGTTAACTTCATTGTTTATTGCAACATCAAGCCTTTCTTGCAATCTTATCGATAAAGATTTCCCTTCGCGCTTGGGGGCTTCACTATCAACAACACATTCTAATGTTGAGTATGAAGCTTCATCTGGAGCTAGGGTTGAAGAGAGCCGCTGTATAAGATGGACAGTTATATTAACTATTTCGTTTCTAGTTATTCGATTAAAATTGAAGTCCGAAAGAAGATAAGTTCGTCTTTCTATGATTCTCAGGACCAAAGAGGTTTTCATTCGGTCAGCTAATGGTCTTTCACCCAAATATTAAACCATGAATGCAAGGGTAGCGTCAGCTGACAGAAGAGTGGAATTCCTTCCTTGGAAATAATGATGCTTCTACTGCCAGTTTGACTGGTAAAATCATAGTTAGAAACCTTTGATTCTATACTCCAGAAACGCCCGTTTCGATAAAGCTGATAGTTGATTTACCTTTGATCGGAGCTTTTAAGATGCAATTTTTTAATTTATAAAACCGCTCCATCATAAAAAGTAAGCTTTTCCATCTTGTTTTTGATCCTAAGATTACAGATAGTTCTTTGCCGAATTCAGTTTAACGTTAGATTTTACTAACATTTTTGTCGGTGATCGTCGAAACAACTTTACAATCTTTCTAATTTTATTTATTAATGGAGCAAAATTATTGGATCGTCGTTTTCGTTATTTTTCATTCAATTTTGTTTTTTTGTAGAGTGAAACATCAATCATTCGAATGAGCTATATGGTTAGATTGTTACAACGCTCACAAAATAAAAAAAGAAGGAAAACCCATTACAAGATGTAATCGCATTACCGTCATCTCAACAATGTCGTCTTTCAATATACGTATATATGTACATACAAACAAAACCATTTTCATTTATTCATTTCATAAGAAAATAAAATTTTGAAAGTATTTAGTATTCTATGACTTTTATTGTTTTGGGTTTTTACGTGAATGAGTTATGAAGGGAATCTTTACGCATCTATAACTTTGGAATCCGACCACCTAGAGATCTTAGCCATACTACCTTGTTTTTTTTATTTGATCAAGGTCTATTAGTCTGTGTTGTGTTTCACGAAAATCGGAAGAGTATTTTTCGAATTACTATTTGTTTAGAGATATCTACAGCGACGATATAAGGCATCTCTCTCGCTCTAACGCTTTGCTTCAGTTGAGATGCCTAAAATTAATATATTGCGTTACTCTTCCTGAACTTTGCTCTGTTTATAAATTTTCAAGAGTTTATAAAAAATTGGGCTTTATACGATTCCTATAAGAATTCTTACTTTAATTACAATTCAATGAATATTGGGCGAATAATCAATAAAAATGTAAATGCCGAAATACCGTTATTGATCGCTCAATCCCGGTACTGAAAAATGGTTCGGTATACCGGTATTGGATGCCCTACTTACAATTACATTACCACTAATAGTAAATAGTACATAAATTTATTTTAAATTTTACAATACTCAATTTGGTTTTGATTCTGCATTCTGCTCTAAGTTGTTGCTGCTTTTCCTTTACATTAAAAATATTCATTCACGAGTCGAATACGACCAATTCGACTTTACAGTATGCGAGGGCAATATAAAGCAATTTAAAGAGATGCATTTTGATATACAAATACAAACATAAGCACATATCCATATACTAACTTTAGTTTTTTTTTTTTTTTTTGATAAAGTATTTGTAAAATATGATGGCCGCTGTAGGATAAAAAATACCTCTCATAAGAAATTTAATGAAACTTGTCAACTACATGGTTAATTATGATAATATTCGAAGTAAAAGTATGTAAAATACCTATTTTTAAACAGATGGCGTAGGATGTAGTATTACTGCTTTTACACACATCAATATTGTCGCTTTTATCAGTCGATTTTGCCAGAATTGGCAAACCATGTAATTCTTCACAATAATTTATCTCTTTGTTCTTATCTCTGGTTTATGTCTCTTGTTTCAAGAATAAAATTGTTCTCTATTTCGCTTTTTGACTACACTTTTTCTATTACGATCCCTTTTTCCTACGTAATTTTCCTTTCCTTGACATCGATAAAGTATCACTAAACAAAAATTGGATGATAGAGAATCGTGAATGTAAGTAGAAATAGAATGTTGTTTTATTCGATCAAGCTGATATAGCAGCAAAACAAGCATAATTGAAAAACGAAATAGAGTATAATTTTATTCTTGAAACAAGAGATATAAAATCTATTGAATTCGATTCGAAAGTAATGTTACAACATCCCACTCCTTTCCCCGAATTCCGGTTCGATGACAAATGATAATGGGAAATGACTTGATTTTTTATTTCAACTAGTCGGTTACATTTTTATTTAGAGTAGGCGAAATAAAACATAAAGTCATTTCTCATTCTAATTTGTCATTGAACGGGAATTCGGGTGCTGGGGTGCTATTCTTGAACTATTACAAAAACTTTTATATTGCGAATTAAGATTGATTCACCAGATTTTTCCATTGAGCTCTTCAAGAAAATGTCAACTTGACGGAGTAAAAATCCGAGTTAACAATATGTTATCTCGCTGAAAAGAAATTTTGTGTCCAGCGAGATAACATATTTTAACTCGGTTTTTAACTCCGTCAAGTTGTCATTTTCTTAACGAGCTCAATGGACAAATCTGGTGAATCAAGCTTGATGGTGAAATCATAAATTGGTATTCTTGAAACCAATACAAAAATTACGAAGAGAGGAATAGAAAAATAAAGAGATTTCGAAAGAGATAATTAAAAATGTTAGTTCAAATGAAAACATTAAGCGAAGCGGACGCTTTCTTTAACTAAAATTTAAAATTATTGTTGTGAATAATAGCTTAGTTATTTAATATTAAATTATACCTATATATTAAAAATGATTGTGTATGCAACTTTTTTTTTAAAGGGAAAATTCTTCGGTCTAAACAAACCAAAGTATTGAAATCTTGTCAAAAATGCCCAAAAATTTTCTTTGATCCAAAACCATTTTTGGATCCGTCTTTCTGGACGTTTGGATGTCTATCCGGTAAGATGGTACGATTGCGCGATAATATAATGTTATGTCGGGTATGATGGCATTATGATTTGTTGGTATGGTAGTACGATGATACGATCCCATGCAGTGGTGTTAGTTAGGGGGGAAAACGGATTTTTTATCTAAAACAGTTTATCTAAAAACAGTTTATCTAAAACATTTTATCTAAAAACAATTCGTCTAAAAACATTTCGTCTAAAAACAGTTCATCTAAATATAATTCGTCTAAAATCAATTTATCTAAAAACAATTTATCTAAAAACAATTTACCTAAAAACAATTTATCTAGAAACAATTCATCTAAAAACAATTCATCTAAAGTAATTCGTCTAAAACAGTTTACCTAAAACAATTTAACTAAAACCAATTTACCTAAAAACAATTCGTCTAAACACAATTCATCTAAAAACAGTTCGTCTAAAACAATTTAACTAAAACCAATTCACCTAAAAACAATTTGTCTAAAAAAATTCTTTAGATAAAGGTAAATTCGTCTAAAACAATTTGTCTCAATTTATCTAAACTTTTTTAAATATAAATAATTACTTATCTTGGTCATTCGAAAAAAAAGTTTGTAAAAATGTGTCCTTAGAACAGCTAGATAATTTTTAGCAAAGACAACTTTTCTATTAGCGGGTAATAGCGGTTGGTACTGAAATGCAACTAATAAAAAATGCGCGAAAAATTGTATATTTTGTTTTATGCATGATTTATAATATGGAGTTCGATTGGGCAAAATAAATCAATCTAATGTCAAAAAAAATGTCAAATAATATTACGTAAATCATTTGTTTCGACAGTAAATTGATTTATTTTGCCCAACCGAACTCACATAATATTCAACGAAAATTTTGAGATGAAGCTTTTTCAGTACATTTATAAATATAGGAATCACGCACAATTACAATATTACCTCAATAGATAGTGTTACTTGTACGATTTACAATTTTTTTACAGTAGAAGTATACCAAAACAAAAATGTTTATAAAAGCCGTACAACAGATAGCTCATAACACATTGACGATGTACTCTATATTTATTTATGTGGTGGTTTTTTTCATACCATATTTAAACAACAAAAAACAAATTTATAGTCTCATACACATAAATAATATTAACCATAGGGTACTTCTTTGTATCCTAATCTTAAGTGTTTGTACTGTATAGCTTGTAAAAACAATTTTGTTGGTTTTAAGTATACCAAAACCAACAAAAATGTTTATGGACATTTTTGTTTAGAGTACAGTAAATTTGTCGTTGAAAATAAAAAAAGCCGCATCCACACGAGGTGTGAAATGTACACTTATGCGCGCGTATTCGCTTAATTGGCGAATGTAGACGGTTAAGCGAGAAGTGTACATTTATCAACATCTCGGTACACACGATTCGTTAAATGTTCATTGATCACATGTAGGCGAATGATAATGAACATTTCTATACTGATAGACATTTTTAGTACATATATCGTAAAGTTTTTTCATTTAATTTCAAATTGAACAAATTTGTTGTTTTTAAATTTTTTTCAAGTTTTTCGATTTATTCAAAATTGAAAATGGAAATAAATAGCGACGACGATATTGATTTGGCCAGTGCAATATTAATAAATAGTTGTGCTGTAATGTTATTAAACAGAAATAAAAATAAAGTATTTAAATATCGCTTTTTTACTAAAAATTAACAGCACATTTGATAATATCCGACCAAACAGCCATTCCGACCATTTAAATGAAAATTGGCATTTAACATTACTTTTGAAATCAATTATAAATTACGTTTTAAGAATTTTCAGATCTTATTTCTCTAAAAAAAATGCAAAGTTCAATAAATAACATTTCCATTAAAAAAAAATTCTAAAAATAAATGCACTAACATTTCAAATTATATTTGTCAACATTTTGTCGCTTCGTGTGGATGGGACACAAATCCATCGATTGTTTCCTTTGATGTGTGTCGTTTACCGCCTATTTGACGAACACAAGCAAATGAAAATATTCGTCATGCGAAAACCATCCACACGACGTTTACATTCGCTAAATGCGCGCATAAGTGTACATTTCACACCTCGTGTGGATGCGGCTTAAGAGTATCATTTGAACTTTTCCTCTTCCTACTGGTATCGTAGACGAACAATAAGAACAACAACAAATGTAGAAGGATTTTTAAATCCGTTGATATTTAAAACTTAACGGACGAGTTATTTTTCTTCATTTTTCTCGGTTTCGGGACATATTAAATTAAATAAATTATAATAAAATAATTGTAACATAATGAATGGATTAAAAATAATTTAAATAATTATAATATAATAAATTAAATTAAAACGTATGTGTAAAAACGTACATAAATTTACGTTGTTCGTCTTTTGAAGTTGGAATGAAAAAACGTAAATCTACGTGGGTACGACATTAGACGTTAAGTGTTAACTTGGAAACTATGCACTTAAATATATTTTAGGATTTCTGAAATAAAAAATTAAATAGAGATGCTTGTAGGGAAATAAAACCAATAGTTAATTAAATCAACCAACAAAAAAATTACAATGTATTTCCGGGGGAGGGAAGGGGCCTGTATATACATATGTATAGATCTAAAAGCGGAAGATTTTTTTATGTTTCTATTCTAAAATGATTTTTGGGTAAAGTTATGGAATATGGCTAATTAGGGTGGAACTTGGATATTGATGAAATTCGAAATTTGCGATGGAAATGAGATTCTAAAATGATATTTTTAATCCGAGACTCTACACTATCGTTAATAGATTCAATTCTGCTGCGCGTGTGTTCACTATATGTTTTTAAACATTGCAAAATATACTCTCGGGCAGGCGAAAAAGTTTCTAACTTTACTTCAATATTATAATGTTGATAATCTCGATCGTTTATCAATTGAAATAGTACGTTTAGGGTGTATCAAAGAAACCTCAACGGCTGCATCATTCACCGAAACCTCAATGGACAACATTATCAAAGCCATATTGACCTATTTCTCACAACCTCATCCAAATCAAATTTTTGGGGGACATTTCCTTGTGTTCGTTGGAAACGTCCAAATTCATCATCATAGGTTAAATGTAGCTAAGTTATATCTTAACTGATCATATTCCAGAATCTCATCTTAAAATCATTTAAGAATACCGTTTCCAACCCAACTGTCAAATTTCAAGTTAATCGGTTAAGGAATAGGCAAGTTCATACTTGACCATATTCCAGAATTTCATACAAAAATCGTTTTAGAATTCTATTTCCATGGCGGATGTCAAATTTCACTAAAACCGGATAAGAAATATCCAAGTTCCAACCTATTTGGCCATATTCCAGAACTTCATCTAAAAATCATTTTTTAACCCCATTTCCAAAGCACATGGCGAATTTCATCGTAATCGGTTCAGGAATAGGCAAGTTCCATCATATTTTGCCATATTCCAGTACTTCAGCTAAAAATCATTTAAGAATCCCATTTCCAAAACACATGTCGAATTTCATCGTAATCGGTTCAGGAATAGGCAGGTTCCATCATATTTGGCCATATTCCAGTACTTCATCTAAAATCATTTTAGAATCCCATTTCGAACGAACATGTCCATTTCATCATAATCGGTTACGGAATAGGCAAGTTTCATAATATTTGGTCATATTCCAGAATTTCATCTAAAAAGCATTTTAGAATCCCATTTCCATCGCATATGTCAAATTCCACTAAAATCCGTTGAGAAATAGATAAGTTCCATCCTAATTGGCTATCATCACTTCATCTAAAAATCATTAAAGGATGCCATGGGCCAATTTCATCATAGTCGGTTGAGAAATAGGCAAGTTGAACCATACTCTGCCCTATTTACAGTTTTGGCAGTAAAAACAAATTAATAATTGCTGGGTTCCATTTAACGTGGCAAAGTACACACAAGTACTTCTTCTAACTGCACGCAGCTGCTACTCTTGCTAAATTTTATGAGTAGTTTGCTTAATATAAAATGGCTGATCAGTTTTCAAATTAATAATTAATTTTCCAACTTTCCATGTTGCATGTAAATTTTTTTTAATTAATTTTTATTTTCGCAATTAATTTTCTGCGTTCCATTTACCATCTACTCCCAAGTACTTATTTGTACTTTGCCACGTCAAATGGAACGCAGCAATTATTGCATTAAAATAATATGGATTAGTTGTACAAAATATTCTGGTAACGAAATCGCCATAAATTCAAAAAGCAAACTACTCATAAAATTTAGCAAGAATAGCTGCGTGCAGTCAGAAGTACTTGTGTGTACTTTGCCACGTTAAATGGAACCCAGCAAATGTACATTAGATGGTTTTGGGAGCGAAGATAAATGAACTGAGTCATTTAACTATCACCTTGGCCATTTAACCCACCTTACCCCTTAGGTGTACTTACGCACCTAAATATTATATAAATATAAATAACTAAGATAACAATGGAGTTCGTACTTTTATTTTAGCTTCACTGCATTCTTCGTACGTTTATTATACTGAATATTCGTTCTTTGAAATACTGTGTTTAGGATTTTGAAATTCATGAATCGAAAAATTCCAAATTCATCACGTTGGGAATAAGTAAAATCATAATACAAAAATTTTTGAATATGTGGATTGTTAATTCATTCTGTAAAGTATTTAAATGTTGGGCTTTGTTAATAATACATGTTTAATGCAAAACGAAATACAAGAATAGAAAAAACGAAATACTATATTTAAAAAAAATAAAAACGCGAAGATCAAATAAGTACATTCAGTATAATGAAATTCAAAAATTATTCTTGAGTATTTGTGATGTTTTTATGAAAAGTAGAATACAATACGCGAAGTTTTAAAGAGGAAAACAACGAAAATACATTCACGAAGTTGCAACGGAATGTATATTTTTGATCTCTCCTTATAAGCACTTATGGTTATGCCTTTGTTAGATTTTCTTTAGTTAATCTAGCAAAGACATCAACCGCAAGTGCTTATAAGTACTTGCGGTGGTCGATTGGAAAGCGACTGTTATGAGCAGTTAGATGCAGTTACGCACAATTTCGACGCTAGGAGGTTGAACCGCTTAATATTTATGGCAAAATTAAAAATTTTAATTTATTTTGTTTAGCGCGTTATATATTAATTATTTTTTTTATTGATTTTATATAAAAAAAATAATAAGTTTGGCGTAATTGCACACAATTACGATTTTGAGGTTATGTTTCACTCATAACATCCAATTGTAAGCTTACCAATCGACCATAGCAAAGACAAAAACCTTTCTGTTAGCGGTTTGCTAGCGGGATAGCGATTATTATGCACAAAATAAAAAACTTGTAAATCATGCAAGTAATCTATCTATTGAGGTTATATTGTAATCGGCGGTGATTCCTCTATAATCAAAGCTAATCTCAATTTTTTTTCCAAATTTCGTTGAATGTATCTTAGATTAATTGGTTTTAGACGAATTAATTTAGAAAGATTATTTTATATCCATTTTTTGCGATTTTTTCTTGAATTATTTTGGACGAGTTGTTTTAGACGAATCGCTCAATATGAATTGTTTTTAAAAAAATTGATGTTATATTAAAAGAGGATTCACAATGGAATAATATTTTATCTTTTACTTACAGGTTTGAATGAATTTCGAACATAAAGAGCAAAAATTTTAGTTCATTATGTTGAAAATTCATACAAACCTGAAAGTAAAAGGAAAAAAGTGTTTGCATTGTGTTGTAAAATGTTTTTAGACGAATTGTTTTCAGTTAAATCGGTTTTAGTTAAATTGTTTTAGATAAACTGTTTTAGACGAATTGTTTTTAGGTAAATTGTTTTTAGATAAATTGTTTTTAGATAAATTGTTTTTAGTTAAATTGCTTTAGACGAATTGGTTTTAGACGAATTGGTTTTAGACAAATTGTTTTTAGATGAATTGTGTTTAGACGAATTGTTTTTAGTTAAATTGTTTTAGGTAAACTGTTTTAGATGAATTGTTTTAGACGAATTGTTTTTAGATGAATTGTTTTTAGGTAAATTGTTTTTAGGTAAATTGTTTTTAGATAAATTGTTTTTAGATAAATTGATTTTAGGTAAATTGCTTTAGTTGAATTGGTTTAGATAAATTATTTTAGACCAAAAGTCCGCGAATCTATTTTATTTATTATTATTAATCTACAGCATAATATCTACAAATTAACAAAACATTGTTACTGCCTAACTCATAAAATATTCGAACAGCAATTTGTCGAAAAAAGGGGGTTTGTAACCGTTTTCCGAAAAAGCATCGCTCTCAGCTATAGTGATGTTATCTAACCCAATCTTTTTAACTTGATCTTTTAAATGATCGAAAACTCACATTGGTTCTAAGTAATAATAAATAGTTCAGTTGTTCGCTAACTATATGATTTTAATATGTTTCGATAAATAGAATTCTGTCTATTAGTCGGTTTCGTTGAATTACTGTTCGTAAATACTAATATACTTCTAGTGTTAATAAAAACACATTTAAAAAGGTCTAATCACCGGTAGCATATTAGAAGTTACATGAATTAATTAACATTCAACAAAAAATTAATAAAGTAAAAATGTTCGCTAATCGATCGTGTGAAGCTTTGCATTCTCAGTGTTCTGTATTTTAACAATTTTAAGGTTGTATGGTAATTAAAAGGAGAATTTGTGTTAAGTAAAAGCTTAATCATTAGAATGACACGTTTGCGTGATCTACCACCTTCTCATGTAGCCTATAAGCCTTTTGTGTACGTTTGTGTACGTATAGGACGTTCATTGCAATAAATCATGAATGTTAACGTACATGTGGAAGAGCTAGTACTACGACAAGTATCAGTCGCCTCTCGATAAGACTAGGTATATCGAGGACAAGCGTATGGAGAATCCTTAAAAAAGAAGATGTGGACCATTGTGCCAGATCAGTTTTTTGTAACTGGATAATTTCATAGCAACGAAGTGATGTCAATTTTATAAGGAGAATATTGTGGACAGATGAAGCCACTTTCACCAGCTACAATCACGTTGTCTTTGCTCATGGAAGAAGTGCCGATGTTGAGGAGCAGCACATTTTGCAAAGGTAACACGTGATTATTTGAATGAAAATTATCCACGGTGCATCGGTAGAAGAGGTCCTGTAGCTTGATCTTACGACCCAAGATTTTTGATTCTGACAGCAAGTATTTTCGCTGCTGCAGCAGAAATAAGAGGCAACCTTGAAAAATTACATCCGACAACAACAAGTGCGATTAGTAGAGCTTTTGTCTGTTTACAAGAGGCTGGAGGGCTGTTTAATAATTTAAAAAAAAAAAAATGTTTTTATTGATTATTAATTAAACAGTATTATTTCATAACTCTTTGAATTTAATTTAAACATCAAGTAATTTTTATTTAATTTCCCTACTTTCTTTAGATTATTTTTGCGCGGTATTTTTAAGAGTTAGGTAATAACAATGTTTTGTGAATTTGTAGATATTACGCTGTAGATTAATAATAATAAATAAAATAATCATGTTATTATGTGTACCGAATGAAATTTGTGATTATTTGTAAATGGAGAAATAAAACTAATCGGCAATATATAATTATTATTTTTCTTTAATTGATCTATTGCACATATCGTACAGTTTTTAAATAATAGTATTCATTCAAACTTTTTGTTCCTTTGACGGCGAACATTCACTTCTTCCCGTAAGGAAGCCTAGGCTCTGGATGGTGTCTTCGGTGACTCTGGCGGATGTCCGTTTCCATGTGTACTGAAATTCTTGGTCATTTTTCGCAGCTTTAGGCTCTTTTTCAATTCCTTACGTCATTAAAGCTCAATAATTTTCGATTGGACTTTCTTCTGGGACGGCAGGCGGATTGCAATCCTTTGAAACAAATTCGATGTTATTGGCTTTCATAAAATCCATTGTAACTGTAGCATAATGAATCGAGGCACGATCGGGCCAAAAAATAGTAGGGCTATTGTGTTTCTTTAGAAATGGCAACAAACGTTTCTGAAGGCATTCCTTGATGTAGATTTCGCCATTCATAATCCCATTTATTATGTATAGACGTGATCTTAAGCCGCATTAGCAAATTGCTTGCCAAACCATACGTTTTTGCCAAATTTTTCAACAGCTATGGTAGTAATTGCTTCGTCCAGTTCTTCACCTTTCTTTTTGATGTAATATTGGGGACCTGGAAGTGTCGAGAAATCCATTTTCACGTAGGTCTCGTCGTCCATTATGATACAAGAATCTTTTCTTTCGCTCAACCATTTGATAAGATTTTTTGCTCGATCGATCCCTCTATTAAATTGTTCAACACTTCTTTTGGGAGCTTTTGACTTCTTGTATGTCCGTAGATTATTTCTGGTTTTAGCTCGTTCCACCATCGATTTGGTTGTTTTGGTTTTTCTGGCCAAATCCCCCACAGACATCGAGGGATGTTTGGAAATGACTCTTACAATTTTCTGATCCAACATTTTATTTCGAGCACCTTTTTTTGCTCCAGATCCGGGCTTGCGTGATACAGAAAGATTGATTTGACATTTTTTTTACATTTGTTACCGTATTATTGGAAACACCAGCCAATTTAGCCATTTTTTTATTGGTATACTCTGAATGATCATTGCACAATCGAATTATTAAATCACGTTTTTCTCCTTCTGATGCGTCCATTTCGAAATAAATAAAACAAATGCCCAATTTGACGTTTATTCGTTTTTTAAAATTGTTTTTCTACAAAATAACGGTACCAGTTTTTTTCTTTTGCTTAGTAACCTATGAGATAATATAAATTGGGGAATCACAAATTTCATTCGGTACACATAATAATAGGACATTTTCTCGACTTACAGTTATTTTTTTTTTAAGGAGAGGTTTTAAAAAATGGTATTTTCCCATAACCTTTAAGAGATATGGTGAAAAATGTGAAAAGGCGTCACCAACATTACTGAAGAAATTGAAAACTTAATAAATTGCAAAGTTTTACATTTCGGCCCAAAGGATTTTTTTGTGATGATTTTACATAAATATTTCGAATTTTCCGGCCTGTCACTTGCCAACGAAACACATTGTGTATCGAATTGCAGCTTGTACAGAATTTTAATTGAAATTAATAAAATTTTAATTCCCAATTTTGCATTTTACCTAGTAAATTGATTTTTATTCTCAAACATCGTTAGACTTCGTGTTTTCTTTTTTAAATTTCTTTTCGTAGATTACTAGATTAGTTTTATTATAAATCACGGCTACTTATGTAGTAGCATTGGTAAAGTAATACAACTAATCTAGTAATCTACGAAATAAAATTTATAAAAAAAGCACGGAGCCTGACGATGTTTGAGAATAAAAATCAGCATACTAAAACGTAAAATTGTGAATTAAAATTTTATTAATTTAAATTAAAATTGTGGACAAGCTCCAATTCGATATATTTAATTTAAAATTGTTTATATTTATTAATAAAAATGTTCATTTAAATAATGCATTTCAAAATCCCATATGATTTTGTTTGCGTTTCATAGGAAAATAAAAATCTTTATTCCCCTCTTTATATTGGGGATTTGACCTTTTTAGACTGATGTCACTGTTTATGTAGTGGCATTGTCCTATGATTATATGATGGTATGATTTTAGATGGTATGGTCGTACGATACTATTATGGTATGATTGTAAGACATTATGTACCATTAGTATTAGCCGCCTTTGAGTGCAAGTTTACGACCATTTTCTGATGAAACATTTTCAACAGGCAACCAATCGACGTAGTCTATTTCGTAAACAAATTTCCCCTTCCGAGCGTAATTCTTTTGTTTTCCATATAAAATATATTGAATCTGCTGAAAATTTTTCATCAGAAAATGGTCGTAAACTCGCACTGACGGTATATCAATCAAATTCCAATTACAACACGCAACATTTAAAAGTACAGCCCAAATTGTCAATTAGTATTGTAGCTATTACCCTTATTTTTAAGAAAATAATAAACGGAAATAGGTACCTTTTAGTTTTCGGTAAAAAAATAATAAATATTTGGTTAACAAATAAAATGTCTGTTACACACCACCAATTACTTTCTTTTACTCTAGTAAAATAAAGTATAGTAATCATGAAAATTTTGGAACTTGAGATTTTTAGCGATTTATCTGTTTTGAGGTCCCCTGAGTCCGAAATAGTAAGTTTCGAAATGGAGTCTGTCTGTCAGTCTGTCAGTCTGTCAGTCTGTCAGTCTGTCAGTCTGTCAGTCTGTCAGTCTGTCAGTCTGTCAGTCTGTCAGTCTGTCAGTCTGTCAGTCTGTCAGTCTGTCAGTCTGTCAGTCTGTCAGTCTGTCAGTCTGTCAGTCTGTCAGTCTGTCAGTCTGTCAGTCTGTCAGTCTGTCAGTCTGTCAGTCTGTCAGTCTGTCAGTCTGTCAGTCTGTCAGTCTGTCAGTCTGTCAGTCTGTCAGTCTGTCAGTCTGTCAGTCTGTCAGTCTGTCAGTCTGTCAGTCTGTCAGTCTGTCAGTCTGTCAGTCTGTCAGTCTGTCAGTCTGTCAGTCTGTCAGTCTGTCAGTCTGTCAGTCTGTCAGTCTGTCAGTCTGTCAGTCTGTCAGTCTGTCAGTCTGTCAGTCTGTCAGTCTGTCAGTCTGTCAGTCTGTCAGTCTGTCAGTCTGTCAGTCTGTCAGTCTGTCAGTCTGTCAGTCTGTCAGTCTGTCAGTCTGTCAGTCTGTCAGTCTGTCAGGCTGTCAGTCTGTCAGTCTGTCAGTTTGTCAGTCTGTCAGTCTGTCAGTCTGTCAGTCTGTCAGTCTGTCAGTCTGTCAGTCTGTCAGTCTGTCAGTCTGTCAGTCTGTCAGTCTGTCAGTCTGTCAGTCTGTCAGTCTGTCAGTCTGTCAGTCTGTCAGTCTGTCAGTCTGTCAGTCTGTCAGTCCGTCAGTCTGTCTGTCTGTCTGTGAGTCTACATCCTCTTCACAGCTCAGATGGTTTAACCAATCGCACTGAAACTTCAGATTTAAGCTTTTTTGATAAATTGGGAGGTCCCATTGAATTTTACTCCAAATCGGCTAACCGGAAGTGGCCACTCCCTTGGTCCAGAAAATTTATTTTGCAAATATCTTAAAAAGCATAAGGTTTACAAAAAACTACTTAATACAAAATGGTTCCAACAATTAAAAGCAAATAAAAATAAAAAATTAAAAAATTGTAACATTTGGGATGTTCCTGTTGGGCTGTGACAGTACACTTATGGTTAAATTTTCATTTTTCCTTATTTTGTATAGTTGATGCAGAATTCGGATTCATAAACGTGCTGCAAGTCTCCAATGTGTAGAACTACAGGAAAAAATTCTTTAATGGAATTTACGGCAAAACCTTCAGTTATTTCAATCTTACGTAGACCTAACTTTCGCTCCATAATTTTGGTTTAGTTTCTGAATATTGTATCGTATTTAATTGATATTTCGGATTAACGCGTTGTTTTCCGCTTTTGCGTTTTGATGGCAATGTTTGGATGTAATCCGTAATTTCCACAGACGTTTGTTTTCTGTATCCTGCTAATTTCCATTTCTTTTTCTCCGAAAAAGGAAGAAGATAAAATGTGAGTTACAATGTTAAATGGGAATTTTAGCATTCTAAGGATATAGTTTTGTGTATAGAGACAGGTTGCAGTTAGATACATATATGGTTGGCGCACGGCAATAAATTCACTCAATAGCAGTTTTGATTATATTGATTGGCTTAGCCGAGCATGTATGTATTCCTTTCTTATGTTAGCCCATTCCAAACTATGAGATCTGCCGAGAGGCATTGATGCATAATTACTTGTATCGTGACGTCATGCCGAATAAGAAATGGGATTCAAGTTAAATTTAATACAAATATACGTACTGGAAAAAGAAGTTGCAAAAGACCTTGATCCACCTACAAGGGCTCATCCCACAACACTAAAATGTCCAAAACGTGAGGTCAAACTGCGCGGCGATAAATTCAGGCATATCGAAAGCCAGCTCCAATTAATTACTGAAGAGGGTGAGTTTGAAGCGGATAAAATCACAGAGTTAGTCACTAGGGTATTATATGTTGGCGATCGACTAGGACGTATTAACAGTTCGAAAGCAGTATTAGTAGTCTCAGCAAAATTGTTTAGCGCTTGCCAAAAACTTCTAAGTTATCTACAAGACATTTGTACCAAACAAATAGTTTCTGAAAATGGAAAATTCGTTAAAACAGGTCTTCGAGGAGTTTGCAGGGGATTCACTCACAGGAGAAAATCAGTCCCGTGATGACAAGAAGGAAGACCCTGACGAGAAATCACAACGCCCCGGAACATCACAGCAGCATAATCAACTAGAACCTTCAGCCGACAAGCAACAAATCCGTCAGTTAACTGAATATGAAAGGTTGGATCTAATCGCTGACAGAATTTATCGAAAGTTAAGCCTTTCAGACGTACCACAACGAAATGAAGTGAATCACGTTGCTTCCTTAGCCCATTCTGAGCAAAAGACTCAGGCTACGATTAATCAGAATGGCCAACAACTACCAGTTAATTTCAACCCAAATTTACCCCCACCGTGCTATAGAACTGTTTCAGAACATCAAAATATATCGTATTCACAGCCAACCTCCACTGTGAAGATGGCTAAAGAGTACCTGGAAATATACAACTGGAAGTTAACCTACCATGGTGATGAAAAAGATGAACTACCGATAGAAAGATTCCTTTACCGAGTTCAACGTATGGCAACCGCTAATGGAATAGCCAACGACCGATTGGTGGCTAATTTAAGCGTGTTATTGAGAAACAGAGCACTCAACTGGTATTGGGAGTACCAGGAAACTTACGGATTGCAGAATTGGGAAACATGGAGCGCGGCGATGGTCGAACGAAACAAGACGAGGAGAACGGATCATGATGTCAGACAATCAATGGAACGAAGAAAGCAAAGATTTAAGGAACCATTCCTGGATTTTTATCACAGCCTAAGAAGTCAAGTCCTTTCACTACTAACACCAATATCAGATGGTGAGCTTATAAACCTATTATGCCGAAACATGGGAGGATCACAAGCAAAATTCGCCGGACATCGATTTGTGGATATAGGAGAAATGATAAACAAATGTGTAACTGTAGAGGACACTTGGAACCGATTAGGATGGAACCCAGATGGTGATCGGTGATCGGTGATAATGAGTGTAATGGTGCCTTTACCTATATTAATGCTGAGCAACCTCGACACTTTGATTCTGTGTGTGAGGTTTCTAATTCCAAGAACATTACCTATGCCTGCAGGCAAAGCAAATCTAACTTTCAAAAGATATTTTCACCTAATGCATGCTGGTATTGTTTTGGAATTGGTCATTACTTCAAAGATTGCGCGATACCTATCAGCCACAGGTTTTGCTTTGGTTGTGGAGCTCAACAAGTGCTAAAGTCACAGTGCAACTACGGCAAAAATCTCCAAAAGGAAAACGCAATGAGGGATGTCAGGAAGTCTGGAAATCTGATCTCCCGAGGAGCCACGAGCTTACAACCCAGACCAATATACGAAGAAGCAGCGTCGAACACCGACCCGGAATTGTACAACACAATTCTAAAGAGAAATCCCAAAAACACCGACCAATAGCCCAAACGTTTCATCAGACGGTACAAGCACCAACAAATAAATTGTCGCGCCTTGGACGTTCTGTGAGATATTTCAAACTGCGAAAATTGATAAAGAAAATGGTGTGTGAAACCGTCATTACTACTACAACTGACTCGAGGCCATACGCAGATGTTCTTGTCAACGGTGTTCCATATCGGGGACTACTCGATAGTGGAGCAAATGTGACAATATTAGAACGCAATGCCGAAGAATTTGTGAAAGAGCACAATCTGACCATCATTGGTCTTCCTTCAACCCTTTGGACTGCAAGCGACCAGATGCAACGGGTATTAGGACATATTATTGCAAAAGTATCATTCGGAGGTAAGACAAAATTACTGCGGATTCACATTGCATCGGGATTGAGTCAACCATTGTATCTGGGAATAGATTTTTGAGATGTTTTCAGTTTAGTTCCCATGATGGTTAATGAAGTTCAAAATTCAACTCCAGCAATGGCAGATGAGGGAAACAAGCATGTCCTGAAGATTCGTCAACAAACCATCCTCAACAGCGTCATAAACCAGTTTCCATCGCGCGAGAAACTGGGTTTAGGTAGAACACATCTACTGTCACATAAAATAGATGTAGGTCAAGCGTCGCCCGTAAAACAACGCTACTATTCAGTTTCATCAGCTAAACAAGCAGAAATGTATAAAGAACTAGACCGAATGATATTACTTGGAGTCATTGAGGAAAGCCAAAGATCATGGTCGTCCCCAGTGAGCATTGTTAACAAAGGCAATGGAAAGGTTCGGCTCTGCCTGGACGCACGAAAAGTAAACACGGTGACGGTGACTGATGCTTACCCTTTGCCTCTGATCGACGGACTATTATTTTTCTCGAGAACCCCCATTTACGTCAGTGACATGTTTTTTTAAAAACTCATTTCAATACTTTTTTCCTAAATTAAAATATACCAGCAAATGCTCGAGCCATGCAAGTTTGAGGATCAAAAAGAAGGACCGAGCGAAAAAAAACTGATGATGTACTCTGGTTTCAAGTAAAGATTCAAATTAGGCTGGGTATTGGCGAAGCATCTGGGTGAATGGACTAATTTGATCGTTAAGTTACCTAGCTCTTTTGGTATTTGGCTCTATTATGAATGAGCTTATGCTCAAAATAGAGTGTGCCGAAAGAATGTAAATTAATAAGTAAACAATAAATAAAAAAAATAAAAAAATTAAGCCGACTGGATCAAACCCGATTCATAAGTTCTATTGACTTAAAAGATGCCTTCTGGTAGATACTCCTAGATCCAGAGTCGAAGGATAAGACAGCTTTTACCGTCCCTGGACGTCCACTCTACCAGTTTGTCGTCATGCCGTTTGGGCTGTGTAATGTAGCCCAAACGATGTGCCGACTTATGCATAAGGTTATTCGCCTCACCGGTTGCATGACCGGGTAGTCTACCTTGACGATATTCTTGTTGTTTCGGCGAATTTGAGGATCATATATTATTACTCTCTGAAGTAGCGAGATTGTTGCGCGAAGCAAAACTTACTATAAATGTGGAAAAGAGTAAATTTATACTCAAGGAGACTAGATATCTGGGTTATGTGATAGGTGATGGATGCCTTAGAGTGAACCCGTCTAAAGTGCAGGCAGTAGCCGAATACCCCAGACCACATACAACTAAACAAATACGGCAATTCCTGGGATTGACCGGGTGGTATAGACGGTTTATCCCCAATTATTCTACTTTGGCAGCACCCATTACTAATCTATTAAAGAAAGGGATTAAACCTAAATGGAACCAGCAAGCACAAGACTCATTCGAGCAGATAAATATCAGCTCCGGTTTTAGTAAATCCCAATTTCAATAATCATTTTTATATTCAGTGTGACGTTAGCACAGCCGGGGTGGGCAGTGTGTTATTCCAGAGGGATGAGGAAGGAGAGTTAGGGTTAAAAATAGTTAGGGCAAATATAAAATCGGGGTCTTATTCGTACCAAAATTTTCGACTACAAAAACATTAGAAATATAAGAATCTGCAGATCATTAAGTTATAAAATGAGAAGGAATATATTTATTTATTTTAATTTTGACCTTTCGGCATATACTATTTTGAGCATAAACTCATTCACAATAGGTTGTACCAAAAGTTGTAGAATAACAAATTCTTCAAATAAACTTCAAATTTCAAGTCATAATTACAGTCTCAGTAGGCATGCTAACATATTTACGCATCCTCTCCTGGATCTCAAGGTTATACACATCTGTTCAACCATAATGCTACTAATAGCGCATGTAAGTTATGCATGCTTTGAAATTCTAAGATTAGAAGATATTAGAGCACATTTGACTCAGAACTTGTTAATATAAAAAAAAATTTATTTTATTTTATGCCCTATCACATTTTGGTCTTTGATTATTTAAACTGTAAAAGGGCCAAAAACAAGCTGTTTGACACTTTTATTGATAGAGTAGTTCTGCGGCCAGATTCGGATTCAGCGGAAAAAATTACTTCGGATACGACTGTTCTATTAAATTTAAACTATTTTATAGTGGGGTTTAAGTAGTAGGTAGTAATAAATAATTATTTTAATTTTGACTAATTAAATTAGTAATTTAATTTACTTTTAGGGCACTAAAAAGCATCTTTCTTCCGTAGAAAGATAATTGAGTCATGCATATATTTTATCTAGTCTCTTCGGAATTTTTGTAAAGATTTTTACGATTAATAATGAACTGGATTTATTTTGATTTACCCTATACCGACAGAGAATTAATGCAGTTTTTTGAGGACTGCGAAACTTGTATGCTAACTCGACGATATTTTGATAGTTGAGGTGAACCACGAGATACATTACTTATCCATATAGAAGTGGCCAGCCACTACACAAATTTCCAGAAGAGATATGCTAAGCACCATCAACCAACCTGTTAATAAATAATGATCTAAGCAAAAATTTGTAAACAATATTGATGATAATCACTTCTGCGAAAATTTCGAACGTTGACGACACACACCTGTATGTTATGGCATTAGGATGTGTCTTGAATGTGTCGTTGTGACCAACTTTTACACTTCAAAAATGCAAAAGTAAAGGTTATCCGTTTCTTTAACTTTAAAACAAATGCTTCAACAAATAAATAAATACACTTTCAAAAATTATTTATATTATTTGTACTAATAAGAAGCGAAACACAAATATTTTTAGAACAGTGGCTTCGATTTACAAAAAAAAAAAAAAAATTGTAAGCTGTTTTATTCGGAATAAAATAGTTGTCGCCGGTCCATGCATAAAAATTGAGACCTTATCTACCCATTAAAATTAAATATTACACATACATATTTAGATAGACGCACGATATCATTTTTGTATATCTTATCAGTAGTGATAGTAATGAAAAAAATAAAATATTTATATGATAAGGGAGTCGAAAAATCTTTACACATGAACTCTGTATGAGAATTGTTGGTATTGTGCAACATTAAAAATGTGTCACCACACACATCACATAAATGATAACACAGGTGAATCTAAATATACGTAAGTGGTATATTTATTAAGTTATGACAAATCATCGAGTCCCAATATTTGTGTTTTTATTGAACGAATTTATTGCATTATTGATACTGGATGATGGTTATTTTGATATATTATTAAGGGTTTACTGTATAAAGATAAACTTTAAATAAACAAGTTAATTTATCGTTTACATAATTTATTCAGTTTGAACGTTGATAAACCGTATTTTTGATCAATAATTTTTGGCTAACATAATTTATCCAGTCTTAAATTGAGGTGGAATATGCAACAAGTTTTTGTCTAACTTCATAGTAGAACCGAGGAACACAATGTTATCATTTAAATTCAAACCATTCATTTATTTGAGTCACGATTTTATAATTACATTTATAAACAATCGTTTGTTTCTTTACACTTGAAAATATTAAATTATTAAGACTTGTATAAAAGCTACTTCTAACTTGTAAATTACTCAGATAATTCGCGCTTTCTTTGTTTAAGCAGTAATTCAAATAATGCTTTACCTTTATTTATAAATATCCAATGTTTTATCCGCACCGCACTTTATTTCTTATACAATATTTAAAGAAAATTAAATGTTTGAAAAAAAAAAATGTTAAATCCACATTAAATAATATCACGCCCAAATTAATCCATAAAACATTGAGCATTACCGCATAAAGAAACGCACCAAAAATATTCTACTTGTTTTGGCCAAATTGAAAATTTTAATCCACACACTAACATATAAGATATTGATAAATTTACACTTCGAATACACGATTAATATTTGTTATCAGTTTTACTGATAAATTAATATAATTTATACATAATTACACACATACATTATAAACTCACAAAAAAATATTAAACGTAACACTACGGTTATACAGGATTCTCATTAGATTTAAAAGGTCGATTATAAATGATAATTGACCAAAAATCACAATTTTCTTATTAAAAATCACTAAAACTTGCAACAAATTATCTTTTATTAGACAGCTTACTCCAAAGTTAAATTATAAGGTGTTAACATGTTGAAGTGACTCGATAGAATAATGATAATAACAAGTAATGGGGAAATTTTGTTATCTGATAATTTGAAAGTCTTATCAGACACTGTCTGATTACTACCTATAATACTAGTTTTCATTATAATTTTTATTTTATTAAATTAATAAATATATAGATTCAGCATGAATATACTTTCGAAAAGAGAAAAAACCGTTTTAGTTGTCCTAGCGCAAGTGAGGTATAAAATACGCCAACTTCCGCATGTTTTATAGAGTTATTCCATAAGAATCTTGCCTAGAAATGGGTGTTAAATAATTTATGGTAAATAAATGCTAGTTAAATGCTTCGTGTTGTTGATAAAACACATAAAAAGGGTCTTAGTACCGGATGCATTTTAGAGATTATTGATTGACTGATTCAAATAAAAACATAAAAATTCTTATTTTAAGCCAAAAATGGAAAAGCAATCAAATTTAAAAGCGACCTGCTGTATACTATCAAGCCGACATCCACCAAAATGAGAGGAATTTTCCATTAAAGGGTGTATTTCTAACGAAAATTAATTCGTCGTTGCACGCATTCGGCTCCGCCAACAGTTGGTAATTGTTGAGTAAAATCAATTAAAAATTGTTTGAATTTTATTATCACATGCATAATTAGGTATTGGATAGAAAGCTTGCCTTGTTCCGAATTCTGGGAAATCACGGGAGTTACAAAATCATAATTACATTTTCCAGGAATGTAAAAGGTCTGGGAATGAGCAAACCCTAATCACAATAGGTGATAATTGGTCTACGCAATTGGACACTGGATAACTGGACACAATGTTTTTTAATGTAAGCGAATGTAAGCTTATATTAACACGTTGACAAAGAGAGCTTTTAGGTTCAATATTAGTCCCAACCTATTAATCGTTGGAGCAAATGAGATTACATCATTGTTCAAAAATTGCAATATTATGAAAATTATTTCTAGTTAAATAAATATTTCTAACATCTACATTATGACGCGTGATAATCTAATCTAATTTTGAAAAGTCACCATCGTTATACAGTTGTAAATTCATCGGCATAAATATGAAATTGACACTTCAGAATATCCCAAGGTAGATCAGATCGTTAATATAAATTGAAAAATGCAATGGCTCTATTTCAAAAAATTGTCCATACAGTATTCGACTAAGGAAATATTATTAATAAAAATAACTAAAAAATAATAAAGTAATCCAGTTGTTATTTTTAATAACTAAACATGCTTTTCTCAAACTTGATTTACTATGAAATGAAAACTGATTCTATTTATTTGGTGGATTCGAATTTTTTGTTCTAGGTGTACCCATAAATTCTCGATAGGATTGAGATCTGGCAATTGGGAAGACTGATGCAGGGTTGCTTTTAGATTAAACAATAATCATTCTTAAACAAGCATTGAGGTATATTTTAATAATTGTCGTGAAAGAAGCAGAAGTCATTACTATGTCCCAATTTCCCCAATTATTAACAAATTTTACTTTAAAATGGTTAAGTATCTAAATCAGTCCATAGTGGTTTCGATAAAAGTTAAATTGCCAATACTTTTTGCTCCTCATCCATGATATTTCCACCCCCTTACTTCTGTATTATTTTTTTGCCTTATTATAATTCGTCCGCCTGACCCGAAAACATTTAATTTGCTTTCATCTGAGAAAATAACATTTTTCTGGAATTTCTTGGACTTATTCGCTTATTTTAAAGTATATTCTAAACGTTTTTTTCTATTATTATGAATAATATCCATTCTTTGTGCACTTTTGTTACTTTTTTATCCGGAAAATGATTAAAAATAAATATTTTTATATACACACTTTCTTAGAGTGACAATTTTAATTTTATTTATTTAAAAAAGACTAGTTTCGAGGAACTTTCTCAATCAATTTGGATTGACAAAGAGCAAGTTCCTCGAAACTAGTCTTTTTAAATAAATAAAATTAAAATTGTCACTCTAATGCCCGATTTCACAAAAAAAGAAGTAATCTCTAGTTAAATAATGTTTCCTCCCTTTCTTCTTTTATTAAATTTCGATTTATTTCATAACACAAATTCAACGCTTGCTAATTTTATTTCTTTTTTTACATGGACATTTTAACTGGAGAGCTAAATATTTAACTGCCCAATTTCGTCGAGCTAAATATTTAGCTGAAGGCTTTTATGTAAAAATAAAATATAATCAACTTGCATAGAATTTGTATTATGAAAGAAAACGTAATTTTATAAAAGATGAAAGGGAGGAAATATTATTTAACTAAGGGTTGGATATTTTTTTGTAAAACCGGGCATTAGACTGTGCCCGACATCTGTGATAAATATTTTTTTGTACACATTTTTGACATTTATTTGAAAAAACCGCATACTCCCAAATTATCATGGACTTTTGCTATGATAATTTTTGACACAAACAGAATAATTGTTCGGTCCACATTTAACATGGTCGCCTTAGCAATTTATATCATCAAAATAAAATATCAACTAGTCAATGATTATGTTATCGCTTGCAGACAATTATTTTCTGCTAGTGTATGTCAACTAAATGTTCTTATTTATATGGCATATTAATCTAGTGAGTAAATGTGAGAGCTACCACTATCGCCTGACAGATTATCGAACCACTATATCGTTAACGATATATTTGAATCCGTAATAGAGTTGCCTCCAATATTTTTTAGTTTGCGTTGCAATTCTGATTTGATACTACTTATGACCTTCCCATTTTCTGCATATGAAACTAACTATCGTATTAAAACTATCGTAAAACTATTGCATTATGATCCTGTTATACTACGCCCTAACAAATATAGCCCTACGCTACAAAATATAATATTAGACGAAAGCCAGTTCGATGCGTATAAAAAAAGGATTGCTTGCCATTAAAATCCAACAACAATATGACAGAAGGGGAAATAATTCAAAAAATTATTACACAATTGGGGCAGCGTAGTAAAAGTTTGTGAATGTAGTGGAATATTTTTCAAATAAATGTCAAAAATTTGTACTAAAAAATATTTATCACAGGTTTCGGTCACAGTCTAACAAAGTATAAAAAAATATTTGTTCTTATTCATTTTTCTGGTTTTTTCTATGTTTATTTATTTATTTATTTATTACCAACTTATATATAACTGGTTACATCATTTAATAAAATTATATAATGCAAAGATTACCAATAATTCAAAAGAAGCTTCGACATCAATTCCTTAAATGCCTTTCTAGACAGATTAAAGTCAAAAGCCGGCCGTACTTTATTAAAGGAAGCAGAAGAATGATAAACCGGCACACATTTACCGTAGTTTTGCCTACAAAACGGCAACTTAATTTGGAAATCTTTATCGCGCAGCACACGTAATGGAGTATATATATCAAGCAAACTCAACATTTCCGAACAATCGATTTTAGACACCAATAAATCTCGAACAAACATCGCGCTAATTTCAATTCTACGAATAAATAGCGGCTCCATATTTATTAATTTACATCTACCTCGATACGCTGGGAGTATGAAATCAGGTACATTCGCATCTCTAGGCAACCTTCGTAGTGCGTACATTAAAAATCGCTTCTGAACCCTCTCTATGCGATCTGAATAGTTAATATAAAACGGATTCCATATTACAACACCATATTCCAACAATGAACGAACAAAAGAGACATATAAAGTTTTAATCACGTAAGGATCATGAAAATCCTTAGCAAACCTTTTAACAAATCCAAGCATAGAATTCGGCTTAGAAATGCAACCTTCAACATGTTTATGGAACGATAAATTCGAAGTAAAGGTTATACATAAATCTTTAAAAGTATCAACAGTTTCAATACTACAACCATCAAAGAAGTAATCGTAACTAGTGGGTAAGACTACGCGGGTGAAACACATTGTTTTGCATTTGGAGATGTTTAGAATCAAATTATGCGATGTACACCAAGCCTTGAAGTTTGTCAGGTCAGACTGAAAGTCAAGTGCATCATTGGCGCAAGAAATAGTTTTGAAGATTTTTATATCGTCCGCATAAATGAGAATGTCGGAATGACTTAGACAGTTGACCACATCGTTTACGAAAAGAATGAAGATCATGGGACCCAAATGGCTGCCTTGAGGGACTCCTGAAGAAACATCAATCACTCTTGAAGTGAAGCTGCCAATTTTCACAAATTGAGTTCTGGATTTTAGATAAGATCTAATCCAATCAACTGGCAAGTAGTTACAATTCAATGAAATAAGTTTCCGCAACAGCAAGTCATGATCGATCTTGTCAAAAGCCTTACAAAAATCAGTGTAAACGACCTGCACAATATTACCATTTAATAGAGCCCTTGAAATACAATTAGTAAACAAAACTAAATTAGTAATAGTTGACCTACCAGGGAAAAATCCATGCTGTTTGGAAGAAATGAAAGTCTTAACATGAAAGAATAATTGATCTTTAACTAGTTTCTCAAAAAGCTTTGGTAAAACTGAAAGAATACAAATACCTCTATAGTTCTCGACATCGCTTCGAGATCCGGATTTGAAAATCGGCTTAATAAGTGAGCGTTTCCATGCAATAGGAAAGCAACCCTCAGCGAGACTTTTATTAAATAGTACGGAGATATGGGAAGAAATTAACTTACCGGTTAATTTTAGAAAAATGGGTGGAATAGAATCGAAACCGGCACTTTGGTTAATATCAATATTAGACAATTCGGATAAAATAGTATCCACTTCCAGACGAAACATTGAAAACTTAGAATTACTTGCAACATTACTGAAATTACCAAGATTTGATTTCGAACTATATACACTCCTCGCTATAAAGAAATCAGCAAATAAATTACAAGTATCCTGTATGTTATCACAGGAACGGTCGTTCAAATACGTCGTAGAAGGGTAACCATTAGACTTACTTTTGTAGTTAACAAAATGCCAAAAATTATTTGGCTTCGATTTAATTAATGATTCAATTTCCAGAATATAACAGCTGTAAAGAAATCGGTTTAGACATATATACTTCTTACGTAATACATCAAACGAGTTGTAATTAACAACATTAGGATGCAATTTATATTTCTTGTGAGCCTTGTCCTTTCTATTTTTTAGATTTATCAACTCATTATTATACCACGGTTCCTTCTTAACGCTAAAAGCTTTCAGTCTAGGGATAAATCTCACAATACCTAGATTAATAATTCTATAAAATTCGATTAACATGTCATCAATACTATTACAAGCATAAAAAAACGAACAATCATACGTATCCAGAAATGCATTTAAAGAATTGTAATCGCCCTTTATAAAGTTGTAAGTCCATGAATTAACATTTTCTTCGACTAACTCGCAACATTCAAACATAACTGAAATATTCAGTGGAGAGTGGAAAATACTAGACGATCCAGCCAAATCCTCACACGTCGATACGGTCACCTCATGATCAAATGGTACAAAAGCCAGATCCAACACATTACCACTATTATTCGTAACACTGTTACATTGCTTTAACCCCAACGAAAATATTTCCGAGATGACGTTATCCATTTCATCGTTCATGTTAATAGGAGTCAAATTGTGATCAACATACTCCCACACAATATCCGGAATGTTAAAATCTCCAAAAATAAATAGACGATCCTCCGGCTGAAGAAGTGGAGCAATATTTGATTTGACAGTGTCCACAAACCTTTGATAAACTGGCATACTCGAATGGCAGGGTATATATGTAACACAGATGATCAGCGAATATGAATGGAATTGTATACGTACAGCAACAATTTCGGCAACGCAATTAGCCAACGTTATCAGACTGGATGAATATTTGTTAGAGACTGCGACTACAATACCGCCACCCTTTTCGTAAGTGTTGTGTTTGTGTTTATTGGCGATGTGTATGGTTTCTTGCGCGATGACACCTCTGATGCCTTTTTTTTTTTGGAAAATATCACGTATTGTCTAAGGATTTACTGTGATCTTTTCAAGTTGAAATAGGTTAGCAGCCGGCATAGAAACACTAAGATTAGGATTTTTCCTAATTTCTTTCTACTAGGTGTAGATGTCTTTCATTTAGCTTTAAGAGAGATTTTTATGTTCTCTAGGTCATTAGTTACAGCGTGAAGTCTGCACAATGTGATTTGAGATTTTTCAAGCTTCCTACTACTCAAAATAGGAGATCTAGCTGGTTATACGCAATTGGCTTAAACGAAAGACATTTTCTACCAGAGTATCTAGAGGTGTTGAGCAGTTGATGCGAAAGGCCGTACCAAGCCTAAATATTACATAGAATACTGTTTTAGTGCTGCTTCGAAATCAACTATCAACGTTGTACAATAGGAGATGAGTATATTAATGATTGTAGGCAGTGCGTAATAAAGTCACAGCAAAAAGCAATTTATTTAAAAAAATTCAAATTTTACAAAAACGTTTTAAACTGAGCAATTTGAAAAATATTAAAGAACAAATGTACAATAAGAAAAAATCTGCTGCTATCGAGGAAAATATTGACAAACAAAATATTAATGACAATTCAGAAAATGTTTGCAAGTTATTGTTAAAGGGAGATTTTTATTATAACAAAAGCGATAAAGTATTTGCTCAATTTAAGAAATATTCTAAAATTAAAACTGTCATCAGTGTCCTCAATAGATAAATGGTCACCAATACAATTCATTTCATCGGTCATAAATGAGTTTTACGTATCACATCACAAGCAATTTTTCCATAATCTGCCAACAAACTCTCGAATCTGTACTTTAAGTTTTGATTAAATAACAATTAAGCACGACTTAAGTTTTAATATATTGACGGATAGATTTTAGGGATTCTATGATGACGGGGTTGAACGAAATAAATGTTCAATGTTTTATTTGCAAAAAATAGGTATTTGCAAAAAGTTTCAAAACCTTTAATTTTAAGAGCTTTCACTGATCGAAACTTTTACACAATTTTTCCCAAAATTCCTTTACCCTTTGCAATGGAATTTTGGAATAAATTTAAAAAGTTGGTTTCCAATGAGCTTTAGGATTGATAATTAATTAGACTTTGTTTGAGCTTTTTAATAATTTCAGGTTTTTAATAATATGTTTGATGAGCATAAATTATGTATTTGAAAAAATTGTCAAGAGCTTTAGTTTTAAGAGGTTTCACTTATCGAAGCTTTTTAAACAAACCATTTTACTTTGAAATTTGATATTACTAAAGATGACGGAATATTGGGTACGATTTAGCATATTTGTTCTCAATGTAAATTATTAAGAGCTTTTAGTTTTAAGAGCTTTTCAAACCAAACCATTTGACTTTTAAATTTGATTTTATAAAGGAAGGTGGTATTTTGGGATTAACTTAGAGTATTTGTTTTCAATGAGCTTTAAGCTTGATAATTTATTTATTTACTGTATTTATTTTTACTTTTTCGGTAATTTTTGTGCATTTCCATAAATTCTGTCTTTCGTTAAAATGTTTTATGCGCATAAATCCTGTATTTGCAAGAAATGTTAAGAAATTTTAGTTTTAAGAGCTTTCACTTATTGTAGCTTTTCAACTCTAATCATGTTTCTCAGAAATTTGATATTACAAAGGGAATTTTTTGGAAAAAAATTCAAAATATTTGTTCTCAACATAAATATCCTTCATCCGAAATGTGTTTCCATTTTCGAGCATTCCATCTGTAAGAAAACCAATGGTTGGCACATGGTCCAATTCTGGTGAAAAAATTTACACCACGAAGTTAGTAAAAGATTATAATTTTTTATTAAAATTAATTTTTGTTTTGGTTTATTGGTAACCCTGGTCAACTTTTTTGTTCTAATTGGAAATAATTCAACTCATACAGCTAGCTTCGTAGTTTACATTTCTTCACCAGAAATGTAGGATGTACTCAGCTTCAGGTTTAATCTTGTGAACATATTCGCACCATCCTTCAAAATTCGATGAAACAGAACGTGATTCATTTGAATGGCATCAAATAAAACAAAAATCTTGCAACTCTATGCAATGACGAGTTTCAAATTTCAAAACTGTCGAATTTTCAAAGTATCTTGAATATTCTTGAAAGTTCTCAAAGAGGAAATTATCGTAAGTATGTAAAACCAAGGGAAATTCTATACGTGCTAATCACTGCCGAATGTACAACGTAAATAACCTGGACATTCTTGAATTATTTTGAATATCGAAATATCGAAATTTTGGCATAATCTCAGGATTACCCCAGAAAAATTCGAAAAATCTTTATATTATGTGAATGTCGATTGATCTCGAACAATTTCAATAATACCGAAAAATCTAGGTATTATTTAATAATTTCGAAAAGACTGTAAAATTTAGAAAACCCACGAAAATTTTGAAAAATTTCGAAAATTCGTGGAAATATTGAGTTATTTTTGAAGTAACTTAATGTTACTAATACTACAAAGCAAAATGAATTTGTTTGACAAAAGAAATTTTGATAAATGCAAAAGGGGTAAACTTGGAGTTACGCAAAATATATACACAAATAAATCAACCCAGCCTGATTTCAAACGGGCTTAGCTAATTTTCTTCTAAATCTAAATATCGATCAGAACCTAAAAGCGTTTTTATTTCTATGGAGGCAGAACCGAGAATAAATGGTTGAGCATGTCTTAAGGAAATATTTAATAGCCACAGGAACGATTTCTTCATTTTCTAAAAATTAGACCACCGCCTTTTCTTTAAAATTTCCTAGAAATGTACTATTCTGCAAATTTGTACTTTAAGCTTAATCTGAGCTATCGAATGTCACTTAAATTTGAACTAATAAACGAAATCTCGTGGGCTCCAACAAATGTACCCCCCCCCGGCGGCTGCAGGTACTGCGGGTACCTAGTTACGCCACTGCATGTAAGTGAGAATATGACAAATTAGGAAACGCTGTTGTTTGTGTTTCTTCGACCAAAAAGTTACTGTAGTGAAATTAACGGTATAGGCTCTCTTTTGTGATCGAGAGGTTAATTAAATTTTTTTTAAATTTTTGTTCCAACATCAATTTTATTTTACGATTTAAAAAAAATGTAATCGAGAATGAACCAACTCGTTAAGAGCTCATCAGTCTGGCACATTTTTTAAAAAAAGCTAAATATATTACAAATTAGCTAATTACAAATAACTTCGAAATAATTTTGAAGAATCTACGGACGTCTTTAACAATTTTTATTAATCGGTAGCATTACGTGTATAAAATCAACGTTACCTAATCTCGTAATAAATTTCTAAAAATCTTCAATAATAATCTCGAAAGTATCAAATTCGTAATATTGATTAATACAAAATTATTTCAAGGATCAGCAAACTGTTAATTAATAATTCTGTAACAAGATGCATCTAAACCACTTGCAAATTTCGCGGATTATCGAGAAACACGAATAATTTCGAAATGCTACAATAACCTTAGGATTCTGGAATAATCTCGATATTTACAATTTTTTTTAAATATTTCGGTAAAACTCTAATACACTTAAAATCCTAGAAAAATCTTCAAAAATCAAGAAATCGTTAAAAATCATTCGAATAACTACATACATTGTTCAACTACTCGACACTATTTACATCTGGGAATCTAGATAGATTCAAAAAACTTGAAGTTTTGAGGTTTTCTTCTTTGAATGAAAATTTAACTGAGTATGTGATGTTTACTTGTAACTTGAATCTAATATAAACTAGAATAATATCGAAAATCTCGTTAAAGGATGTCTAATATAATAAATAGAAACTTTGAAAAATCCCGGAAAATTTCCAAAATTTTGAGATATCACTAATCCTATAACATGATGCACATGATGCAACTCAACCGTCTTGCAAATGGCGAGAATAAAATCTTGAATAATGTTAATAATTTCGAATAAGTTAGATGCCAAGCACCTTTACCGCTATTCGAGCCAATAAATTTCGAGAATCTCACCGAACTCTAACGTTAACGCAAAATAGTTCTTCCTTTGCCCGGTTTTTTTTTGATTACCTGCAAACCGTTAACAAAAGCTAAATTTACTTAAATTTTAGTTGTTCGATTCCGAGATTCTTCAGTATTCGATTGGGTGTTTTTTCATTCTTACACGAGAATCTTAGAGAGTAATCGAAGTATATGACTGTTGGATATTTTCGAAGTTATTGAAATGGTTCGAAATCTTTCGACTTATCTACGATATTTTCGAGATTATTCGTGACTTTTCAAGGTTTTATAGTTGCTGGATCTTAAAAATATGTGAATTGTGCATCGATTCGATATTCACAAATTTTCTAAAATTTTCAAGATACTAGAAATTTTGACGATTTTTATGATTATTACAAAATTGTTGAGACTTGTTAAATTATTCGGAGTTTCTTATAATTTATTCGGGATGTTTAGAAATTATCAAACAGTTGTTTGCAGGATGTTAAGCATTATATTCATAGTTTTCAGATGATTGAAGATACTAAAAATTAAGCAAATTAATATAAAAATTAATAATGCTTCTTTCAGCACCTTTTTTTATGGTTCGATAGTTAATAGGAAACTGAAAATACGCATCGCAATGCATTTTTAACAAATCAAATTTCTCATGGGGAATACAGGTAGCAGATATAAGTATTATTTGCAAAATACACAACTTTGATGACGTGCAAAGTTGTAAGATTTTACCGAAATTGACAAAAAAACATTTAAGCCCAAATACCTTAGAGAAAATTAATGTTAAGTTAGCTGTTCAACTGGCTCTTCCAAAATAGAGTTGTAACCAAAATTATGTTACATAATGAATATTCTAATCAGATGATGATACCATGTCATAATTGGACTGGATCAACTTCCAAGAGGATTATCAAAGGAGTTTGAACCACATTCTGAAGTGGTGGATGAGAATGATTCATGGATGAAAAAAAATGCTGTAGCATACATGCAGAACAAAACTGTTAAAAGAAAACGATGCCGTAAAATTACCGTCCGAAACCTACTGAGAAGTACGCTGAAATGGCTCTCAGAATTGTAAATATTTTTAAACAAGTATATATAAAGCAATGTCACTTGCCTCATATTTGAAAAAAGGTTACAAATATATGCTTTTCTGTTGTAAAATTCTATTCTGTGCTAGTAAATAATTTAAGGATATTATTTGTCGTTTCCAAACTTGAATTAATATACATAATGAAATTTTTGAAACTAATTTAAAATGTTTATAATGTTTGAATTGGATTTTTAAAATTTAAATAAATTATTGAATTACCGAAATTTTCGATAAATTTCAAATGGATTTTATATACACCGACATTTGAAAAATTTCGACTATTCGGTTACTAATTATTTTCATTCATTCTCGTGCATTTCCAAATGTGGTTTAATTATTGTCCCTATAATGGGGACCACTAAACCACATTTGGATATGGTTATTAAACCATATCCAAATGTGGTTTAATTATTGCCCCTACCTGTAACACAGATTTTTCATTCTAAATTTTAATTAAAAAAATAGAAATACATAAAATAACAAAAACCCAAATATAAAAAAATCAAAAAATAGAAAGACTTAAAGAATTATCTAAACACCAGGAAGAAGAAATTAGGAAACATTGACAAATAAAAGAAAAAGAAAATACTCGAGCTTTCTTCAAGTTTTTCAATGAAAAAAGCAAAAATATTATAAAACGTTTGTATAAAAACGACAATATACAAGAAGGCTATATTGGTATTAAATAAATATTAATTGCAGAAATATGAAAATTAAATTATTTCTAAAATATATTTTTCGAACTTTCATTTTGAAAAATACATCAAAGTTGGCTCTGACGAATTAAAATAATACTTGTTAAATTTATCTTTAGTTTTACTAGCGTACGTAAGATGTCTAAAATATTTACAGCAAAATACGAAAAAAAATTATTTAATCACAAAATATTCACACGTCTTTAATATTTTGTGAATTGGTTTTGCGTTTCCTACAATTTTTGAACTTGAAATTTCCCCTGGTGGTAATTTTTGGTACGATTTTTCCAAATTTTTACGGCCACCACTGCCATCTATATAATATATATTGACTTAATGACCAAATGAATTGTAGTAAGCTTTTATTTCAATTTGACCAGAATGCTGTTATGAAATTTTTTTTTTTATGTTTTGGTTTAAATAAATCAATTATTAGAAGAAAATGAAAACGATTTACTTAAACGACATTTATATATGTTGAAATTCAAACATTTATGAAAGTATTTCAGAAATCATTATTAAGCGTTTGTAACGTTTTCATTTAAAAATTTGTATTCTCGATTGGTTTTGCGACCTTGTAGTAAGAAAAATATTTAAAATAGTTGCGGCCAAATTTGTGAGCTCGTAAAACAGAAAAACAGTATAAAAACATAAGTATAATTTTTGGTTGTTTGACATTTCATTTTGAGACAGTTTACAAGCTACCGGTGATTTTAATATTTTAGTATATTAAACAAATAAAAAAAAAGTAAGCATCAAATATATTTAGCATACCGTAGTGGCTTTTATATTAATTATTTAATGGTTTATCTGTTTTTTAATTTGTTAGTAAATGGATGCGTTATTCATGGTAAGACGAAGAAGAAATCGGGTTCCTCGAAAACTATTTCTAGACAGGGAAAATCCATTTAAATGCGAAGACGAAACTTTTTCAGGCGATATCGATTCACAAAACCGGCCGCTCAATTTATCATTGATAAATTAAGCGATCAGTTTCGAAGGGTTACTGGCAGGAGTAAAGCAATTCCTCCTTATTTAACAGTAAGACATTTAACTTATTTTAACAACACTACATAATTGTTATTTTAGGTACTTACCAGTTTAAATGTGTTAGGATCTGGAAGTTTTCAATTCATGACTGGTGAGATGAATTATCATCAATTGCCACAGCCAACTGTAAGCAGGCTATTGAAGGAATTTGTATATTCAATACAGGACACTTAAAAGAATTTATAAAATTTCCAACGACCCAAGATGACGTAAATAAAACCAAAAAAGAGTTTTTTTTAAAAAATATGGATTCCCAAATGTACTAGGGTATATTGACGGCACTCATGTTCCAATAAATAAGCCGCACTTACCAGATGCGTGTGCTTTTTACAACAGAAAATGATTTGTTTCTATAAATGTGCAAGCAGTAAGTTTGTTGTTCAAATACCAGAAAAGAGGAAAATCAATTATGTTTACCTTATAGGTGTGCAACGCTGAATATTTTTTCAGTGATATTGTCGTCCGTTGGCCAGGATCCACACACGATTCCCATATATTCAAAAACAGCTCCTTCTATGAGTTTCTTTTATCAAGCAGACTGCCGGAGAATTCCTATCTTCTGGGTGATAATGGATATCCATTGTTGCACTGCCTAATGACTCCCATTATTCATCCAACGACGTTCGGTGAAATTAGGTACAACAACCAACATAAGGGAACTCGGAAAATTATAGAACAGGCATTCGGTATATTGAAAAGCCGATTTCGTATTATTTGTAAAAGTGGAGGATTTATGTGCTACGGATTGGACAAATGCAAACATAGCAAAATTAAAAAATGTCCCTAATGTAGAGTTTGACATTGAAGACGAATTATTAGACTCCGAAATGGAAAACTTAATTGAATTTGACGAGAGTTTGTCTTTTCAAATCCGAGGTAATATAACAAGGGAAACATTGATTAATTACAATTTTAGAAATATTTGTAATTAACTAAATTAAAATGAATTTTAATTTCTGCGTTTTAATTTGATTTTCCAACATTCATTTTTTACAAAAAATCACATTTCACTTACTCCAAAATAATGTAAAACTAAATATGTAAATTCAATAAATATACTTAAATTAATTAATTAACTCTAAGATAAAGCGGTATTCTTTCGGCAATGTCACGAAGTATCTCGTTTATCGCTTTTAATTCTTCCAGTAGTATTTTTTTTAAATTGTTTGCTAACTTTGCTTCCTCTAAACTCTGTTTATGCAAAGCGTTCATAATTTTCGCCTCATCCAATTGCTGATCCTGTATAATAATATTCTTTTTGAATTGTTTTATTGTATCAATTTTATCAATTTTATTGCTAACATTTGCCCTTCAAAATTATTTTCAATTTCCCGACTGCGCCTCTTACTTCTTGGGCGATTAACTCTTCCCGAACCTTTATTGGAAGATTGTGTAGGCTGGTCCGAATTAGATATAACTTCAGATCGTTGCTGTGCTGGAGATGCTGGATCCTGATCGACGTTAATAATTGGATTCTAGAAAGAAATATGGAATATCTAAAATTCTATACAATGAAATTTTTAACTTTTAACTTACGTCCCTAAATGCATCAACATAGCAATTAAAGCCATACATCGAATTATGTTCAACTAATTGTACAATAATCTCTTCATAAGGCCTTAATTGTTGTGGCGCGCCCCCACCTGTTTCTCCTTGGTGATTTTTTATTTCAGTCAACCGCTTTTTAGTGCGGCTTTTAAGGTCCGTAAATTTGTTGCGAAGTTCCTCCCCACTTCTCGGAAATGCTGCAGTTGCGGAAAATTCATCCGCAACCTCGTTCCAAGCGCTCACCAATGCCTCTCCAAATAAATTTGATTCTCCTGAAAAATTATTTTTTTTTTTAAGAAAAAGTATTTACAAAAACAATTAACAACCATACCATTTACTAAGGTTCTGCGAGTTTCTAATATTTTTAAAAAGTTTAATAAATCATTGTCACTGAAATTTGGTTTCCTTTTTTTTGGGCACTCATCTTTATAAAAATTATTTACTCGTTTTATTTAAAATTTCTTCAAACTGTTGTGCACATTTTGTGGTTAAGTTGTTTTGAATTTAGGTGAAATGCCAAAAATTATATTCAGCATTTCGCTGAATATTAACAAATATGGCGGACTTGCTAGAAGTATTGAGAATGCACTTTCTAGCAAATAAAAGATTGGGTCGCAAATCCGCCATCTTTCACAGTCGCAATTTGTTAACATGCGAGTATGTCCCCCATAGTCTTTATATAATCAAAGTTGGTTTGATATTATACGAATTTTACATACATTATTATACAAGATCAACCAAAAAATTTATGATTGCAGCCTACTTGGTCGCTATTGCTATTTCTTCTTTTACTTTCTTTTACTCTAGTAAAATAAAGTATAGTAATCATGAAAATTTTGAACCTTGAGATTTTTAGAGATTTATCTGTTTTGAGGTCCCCTGAGTCCGAAAAAGTGGGTTTCGAAATGGTGTCTGTCTGTCAGTCTGTCAGTTTGTCAGTCTGTCTGTGTCCTCTCTACAGCCCAGATGGTTTAACCAATCGAACTGAAACTTCAGATTTAAGCTTTTTTGATAAATTGGGAGGTACCAGTGAATTTTACTCCAAATCGGCTAACGGGAAGTGGCCACTCCCTTGGTCCAGAAAATTTATTTTGCAAATATCTTAAAAAGTATAAGGTTTACAAAAAATACAAAATGTTTCCAAAAATTAGAAACAAATAAAAATAAAAAATAAAAAATTAAAAAAAAAAATTAAAAATTTAAAAATTAAAAAAAAAAAAAAAAAAAAATTAAAAAAAAAATTAATTTCTCAAAATTCTCTGTTCGTAAAAGAAAGTCGTGTGTTGGCCACACCTTCATTTTTATATAAAAATTGAAAAGGATGAATAGAAATAATTTGTGAATGCACGTGTTTGCAAAGCAAATGTTTGTAAATATTCATCTTTTTTATTCAATACGATTACGATTGGAATACGATTGGAATTATATAAAATGTGATAATTATTTACAAATTTGTTCGTCAATTTTGATGTTTCTTGCAATCTATAAAATTAAATGTTACATTCGCAAGTATCGCAATTCTATAATTTTAATCTTAATTTGATAGGAAAAGGCAACAAATGAAGCGTAAGAAGTATGATCATCAAAATATAAAAGGTCAATGACCGTTCTACTTACGACAGAAAATAAAATTCGTATATAGATTTGGTTTAGATCTGTTCCATTTTACAATAGGATTGCGATATAATATAGAAAGAGATATGAGAGCTTATTGTTGTAGTACCTGTTTCTCTTTGATAAAACCAGAAATTAACAAAACAATTAATTCTTTGTTTTTTTTTTGGAGTATGGTTGGCGCCTTTCTGTCGAAAATAATGCTGCATATGAAATTGATAGGATAAATAGGGACAGTTATATTTTATATATTCATCTCTTTACAATGCAAAAATTATTTACATGAAATTATCCTTTTTTATATCATATTCTCTTTCGTTTAATGCAAAAGTAATCTGTTTTGTTTACATTTTATTTAGATGGAGTATGATCAAAAACAAATTAATTAAAGTTTTAAAATAATCAATGAAATTTATCATGATACGACGTGTAAAGCAAAATTATTTATTTCCAAAAGAATAATTGTTATACATATTTTTAAAATAAAACAATGAGAAAATCCTTTGGTTTACTAGAATTTGATGTTTAAGCACCGACCATTGTTTGGGTTTTGTGAGGTTATGTCAGATGGTTTATGTTGGTTTTTTTTAAGAATTTCTAATTTTTGTAAATTTTTATAGGGAGCTCAATATCGGTCTTAGGTTAGATTAGGTTAGGTTGGAGTGGCTGCTTAGGCAGACTTCGATCGTCCAATGACGTTGATTTCCCGAAATGATGAATATTTGAACTGTCGAGATTCGGAATTTGCCTTAAAGAATGCTCTAAAATTCTCGAGATATAGGGAAAATTAAAAAAAGACTTTGAAAAAATCTTAGAATCAGTGTGAAAACAAACAAATAAAAGTAGGAAAACCAAAATAATTCAAAACATTACTTATTAAAATAGAATTTCAAAAAACACAAACTGTGAATGGCTGCTTCCGACAATCGCGTACGCTTTTGCGACACAAAATACCCAATGTTCATTTTAGTCCCTATTGGCCTAATTGTGTTTAATGCCCCCGTTCAGTCTTTGAACGTTTTGTGTTTTCTGTCCAATTTTTTCATAATACGAGTACATACATTTAATCCGTTTTTAAACGACGCAAGTGGATCGTTGGCCGCATGTTGCCCATTGTTTGCATTTGGTTTTGAGCATTGCTGAATAAAACGTAAAAATTAAATCACGTAACAAAATTATTTATTTTTCAATTTAAATGGGCAGTAAAATAAAACAAAATAGGAAAACACTTAGAGTCATTATCCTCCCCAAGTCCTTCCAGAGATCGTTGAATGAAGCTGCAAAAAATAACCCCCCGCTTATATTGTATGTACGTATGTTGTATGTAGTAATCAAGTAAAGAAAATAATTTTAATAAAAAAAAATCATGTAATTAATTAAGATCATTATTTTCAATATCTCATTAAAGAACAAACAAACTGATGAAGCATCAATGGCACCAACAGCAACAGTAGCATATCATGCACTATCTTTTTTTGAACGTTGTTCAATACGATCTTTGCAGTAAACAAAAGATGAAGTGGCGAATGTATCCAATCAGGTGCCCAATCACCACACACACACACATCATCCGACTTCCCTCCCCGAGGGTGATGGGGGAGGGGTCGTTTAAAATTCGTGTTTTGCGCCAATACATTATATCTAATTTACTTAACCTACATTCAGACAAAAAATTAATTATTACAAAATCGCATATGTGCTTCTAGCTCCTTAAAAAAATAGGAAAAGCATTAAGCCATAACCGGCATGACACCAAAACAAACATTCTTCATATTCCCATAATCGGTGCTATCTCAACGTTATAAATTTGTAAATATTTTCGTTTATTTATTTTTGTAATATTTATTTAACCAATTTTCTTTTTTTATAAAATATTGGCTAAAATATTTCTTTCATAGGACAGATTTGATATCCTTTTTATCAACCAATTAAATTGGTTTCCGAAAGTAATCAAAAATAACTTTCTTTCTCAAAATTTAGATAGAAAATCATTCCTCATATTTATTCCTAATTAACGTATCATAAGTAATTAATTACTTAATTAATTAAGATACAATTATTTCTTATTATGTAAGAAATCATAATATTACGATGATACAAAATCCATTGATTTTAATGAGTCCAATGTTATTTGTAACAAACCAAGGGTACAAATTTTCCTTCTTTTCAAATACTTTTTCAACCTCAAAATCAAAAGGGCGATAAATAAAAGACTTATAATAAGTTATAAAACTGTTTTTCTACATCGTATGTCTTTTTAATCTTTTAAATAGAAAAAAATTAAAAGATAAATATTTATTTTCCAATTATCATTTAGAGTGGACCAAAGAATATAAAACAAAAACCAAACATTTGCTGCTGTTCACTTTGAAAATAAAATAATATTTCAAAGAAGCTTGCTTTTTTACAAGCATACATAATTATTTTTATTAATTATACAAAGATAAATCGGTAGGAGATCGGTTTTATATAAAGTAAGTTTTGAGAATTATTTATTTGTTAACATTTGTCCATAAACTAAATGAAGCAAGTTAATTCATATAATTTTATATCTTACAAATTAAAAGAAAAATCCTTTCCGTATACACACAATGTGATTTGATATTGACACAAGTATGTATCGCTTCCCTCCCAGACTCACATATGCATGTGTGTATAATAATATTTATAGCAAACAATATTATAGTATGTATGATACAGATATGATGACATCAATAAAATTAGACATGTACTATTAAATTGGGGTAGATTTTTATGTATTCATAAAAAAAAATGAGCGGTTCACCATAATAGTCATACACAGATGATTTGATATCATATTACGAACCAAAGTATAAAGGGGGATATGATTATGATGATGGATGTGGTGGTGGATTGAGTACTTATTTGATTTGTAAGTTCAAAATAAATATTTTTTATGAACTGGTTTTACCGGAGTTGTTTTAAACAATTTCACATTTTTTTTTTTTTTTGGTAAACATACTTATCGTACTTTGACAAAATAATTTGATTAATAAAATGTTGAAATATGGCGTTTACAACGGAAATCCTTTGATTGATTTAAATCTTCTGGGTGGAGCAACAATATTCATACTTGTATACAAACATTTAGTTAATTAGCGTAATTTACTGTCTTACTAAATGTTTTTGGATTTAACGCGGCTATACAGTATAAAATCATTAAGTGGCCGATTTTACAAACTACTAGCGAACGTACTGTTAAAAAAATTTGTGCGGTAGCCTCTACACGCGACAGAAGTGAAACTTTTTAAGCTGTACATTTTCGTTTTTGCCATGTCTATTAAGGTTCGTATCACTGGATTGTGAATAATACAAAATCAGTTTAATTTATCACCAACGAATTTATTTAGTTAACACAAGAATTATTACAACATACATAGTTTCTTAATAAAAATTCACAAAATCACTTTATATAAATTATTCTCAAATTTTACTATACATTTATAATTTTTATTTTCCACTAATACACTTTTTAAATCACTTTTTAATTCCTTTTTAATCTTCACACTATCGCTTTTCAAATACTACTAATAATCTCACTATCGCGTTCCAAATTCGAATAATCCAATTCGATCTTGTTTGCCTTTGTATATACACAAACCAAACTTCTCGAAAGTGCATGACTTTTCCAGTTAGAACAGTGTAGAAACATTTAGAATTTTTTTATCATGAAAAATTCCATTTTAGTACAGTAAAACATTGAGCTATTAGTTAAACTTATTCTATCACACCCTAGGTGTCACCGTCACAATACATTGGTCTATTCTCACATAAGCCCAATGTGTAGCGATACTACAACAACACTTGAAGAAAACTTCAAACAATCTTTAGTTTGAACGTGGATTAAACGAGAATTTATCCTGCATTTGCTCATAGTAATCGCTGGATAAATGCCCCATTTGCCTCATGTTTTGACTAAATTTTCGACTTTTCTAAATAGTTAGTTAGTTCACACTAGTCATTTATAGATAGCACAAGGTTCAAAAAGAGATGCTGTGCCTGACTTTTAATTTTTGTAAATTGCGACTTTTCGAACGTCAACTATTTGTTTTTCTTTGCTTTTTCACCCGATCTGAGCTGTTTGAGGTTTGAGAATGTGTATTTAAATTTGTGACGTTGTAATAATTTAAAGCCATCATTTATTTCGGCCAAAGTAAACTTTATGGGTGAAAATCATGTAAGTCGCCTATTTTTGTAGGAAAGAAAATCTAAAGGATTGTATGAGTAGCAGCTATCTATAGTTTTTAGGAGTTGCAAGCCAAACATTTCGGAAAAATTGCCACATTTTCCACGAAAACTTTGACAGTTTACAATTTTTTTTCTTTTATTTTAAAATATTTTAAATTGACCAACTTTTAATAGATTTTGTTGGCAGGAATGTGAATCTAAAGTGTTCAGGAGATTGAAACTAAATTTTGCGAAAACATTAGTATCCGGGAAAATTCTCTTTAGTTCAACATTTTTGGGCATTTTCCTGTCACACTGTTTGTGAAAAAAATCTAATTCTAAGTGATTTTGTATGTTAGTATAAGGAATAAATAAAAATTGAAATGAAATACATAATTGAAACGGAAGATCATGAAAGCGATCTTATCTGGAAGATTGGCGAAGCAATTATTATTGTATTTTATTAATCTGTATTGTCATGGTGACACTTAGGGTGTAATAAAATAAGTTAAATTAATAGCTCAATGTTTTACTGTACTAAAAAGGAATTTTCCATGATAAAACTGTTCTAAATGTTTCTAAACTTTTCTTACTGGAAGTCATGAAATTTCTAGAAGTTTGGTTTGTGTATATAAAAAGGCGAACGAAGTCGAAGTGGATTCAATAGGTTTTGGTAAGCGATTTAAATAGTATTTTTGTGCGAAATAAAAATTGTAAGCGATCAGTAAAGTTGTGCGAATATTAAAGTAAGTTGTGAGTTGTGAATTATCGTTAATTAATTGTGTTGTATTAATTTTTGTGTGTCATAAATAAATTCGTTGGTAATAAATTGAATGGTTTTGTTTTTATTCACAATCCAGTGATTCGAACCTTGATTGACAAGGCAAAACCGTAACAGTATTATTGTCATTTTAGTTAAATTTAATTAATTATATCTCCGAGGCAAAACACAATCCAAAATAATCTTAAAAATATTTATTTTTCGGGAAAAAACTAATTTTTGTTAGTAACACTTTTTGAGAAGGCTTAAAATTTTTCTTGAAAGTCTGGCAATTTCTTAAAGACCCTATTGTTTTTGGAAAACGGTAAAAATCTTTCCGGAAAATGTGGCAATCAAAAAAAAAAAAATATTGTAATATTCATCACCACATACCCGATTTTCACTCTACACGCATAAAGTTTATTTAAGCCATTATTTCTTATTAATTTTAAAATTAAATCCATCTTTTGCAGAAATATTTAAAAAAATTCTGATACCAAATTTGCCACCGAGCAATGCGGCAATAAAAATAATTATGGCCTTATTTTACGGTCCCGTTTTAATCTAATAGCGTTTCCAGATTGCGGTTTAATAAATCCGATTTAGCTAAACTGGATCAGGTACTCTATGAAACAAAACGCGATTAGGAAAAATTAGGGTGGATACACTAAATAAGGGTGGGATTTAAACTGGGTTTTTAAATTTCTGATTTTATATTTTGGAATAATTTGGTACTCCTCTTCCATAATGGAAGATATAGTATGGAATGGTATGGAACATATTTATACTAAAAAAAAATTAGAATTCGGAATTGTTTTCGAGAATCATTCTTGCCTCTCTACTAAAAAATTATAATTTACTTTAGATAATTAATTTTTGAAGCAACTACCAATAGTTTGATAAAACTATTTTTCATAAATAAATTTTTACATTTTATTTATCAGAAACATTTTATCATTTTCGTTGCATACTTCAAATGGTTGTACGAAACATATATTACTGGCTTTTCAGTCGACCACTGCAAGTTCTTATAAGCGCTTATGGTTCATGCCTTTCTAAATTCTAATTAAATAATTTTGTTGAGTAGCTACAAACAGTTACGTCAAATTCTCCGCTAGGTCCTATTTGGTATTATTTTACGACAATAAAGCTAAAATATATTTTTTAAATATCCATTTTAATATTTTATTACAATAAATTTAAAAATTAAACCACATTCGCATTACTTTTTGATATTTCTTGAATTAAAAATTTGGAGTTTATGTCTTATTTCCGCTGGTCGATTAGAAAGCCACTCTCCTTTCTTTTATAAATGTTATTTCTAAATACAAAAAAACATTTCTCATAAACTGTTACTGTATTCGGGAGAACCAAAAAAAAAATCTCACTTTGCTTGGTTGCTGCAAACAATTTGTGTTAATATTACGGGATTATTATTTGTACACAATATTGTGCCGAACAACCGTAAGAATCTGATTTTTCATGCATAATTTTTGTTTAAGCGTCAATAAAGTTACCTATGGTCGGTCATTGACGATCGAAGAGGAAAGACGTTTTTTCGTCGTCCTCTTCGAAAGTTTCATTCAATTTAATTTAATTTAATTTTTTTATTAATTTTTTACTTTGTGCAAAGTTTGTGTTTTGTGAAACTATACTTTGTGGGTTAAAATATAAATTAAATTAATCGCTTCGGTTTATATATTGTATAGTATATTTAATTAGATTTCCGTGTCTGTGCACTATTTTGCTTATTTTACCTCTTAAAGACTACAAAGGTAGCAATGCAAAGGTAAAAAGAGTGGTGCAATAACGTGCGCGCTCGTGAGTTATAGTGAAAGTGAATATTGTGTGAAAGTTTCAATTATAGTGTGTAGTGAGCGTGATTATCGGGTATATTTTGTTTAATTTATAAATGCAGTGTTGCTAGCCATACTGTTTATGGATACATAAATTTACGGCATGATATATATGTATGTACAAATATCAGATCAACAATGTATGTATGTGTGTCTTTATAAATTTAACATCAAAAATAACTGCGACGTGGAAGCGCCTATACAAGTTTCGTTTTATGCCGTAATTTCGGAATATATATATATATATATACATCTCATTCTAATCAAATTCTAAAATTGAAAATCGATATGAAAATAAAAATGTTAGAGAAAAATCAATTTTGTGATTTACAAACGTAATTATAAATGATCCCGTTATTTGACCCTTTTTTGCATACACATTCAAAATAACTAATTTGTCATGAATATATGATACATGCTTCTTTTTCGTTGTTGTTGTGGTTTGTGTACTGCGGAACCTGTTTATACGATTCTTGTTTTGAGAACATATCGATTGATTTCGTTTGATTTTTAAGGGGGGATGATTTTGAACGTGATATTACAGCTTTAGATTTACGACACAGCATCACCGGGGATGATATTGAAAACATTTCTGAAAACATTTATTTATTTACCGATTAATTTAAACAGCTTTTGGTCTACTCTATTTTGAACAAAAGCTCATTTATAATGAAGTATACCAAAAGAAACAAATTGCAAAAATTGACATAAAAACGGAAATCTTCTGCTCCGAATTGCTGCCAAGCGGAAGCCTTCCGTTCGGCACCAGTAAGGACTGCGTCGAAGGATAGGCTAAATATCTCTGCTCAGGCTTCTGCAGCACACGAAATACCCAGTGACAAATGATAATGTTTACATACGGAGTAGGATTATGTTGCTTGCGGCTTTTTTGTTGTATTTTCCTCACTCGTATACGTACTACATACAACACACAAGAAGAACGTATAAACACCATCAGAAACTAAGAACTTAATTTCCCTTTTCAGTTTTTTTCTTTTTTTTTCAAAAAATTTTAATTTCTTTTTCAATCAAAAAAGTGCCCAACCGTGATCTGTTGGTTGTCATTGTATTTGTTAAATTCGATTGTGACAACTTAATGAATCAGTAAGACTAAACGATATGAAGTTGTAGCAACTTCATCAATTGATAACACCAAACAAAAATCGATTGAAACAACCTCATTTATTAACAACAGCAACTATATAAATAAGTTACAGCAACCCGTTAATCTGTTAACTCAAGTCTGAAAAAGATTGTGATGATCACTAATTTGATTTGATTTACTAACCGTTGGTATCATAACTGGCCATTCAGTTTGTACAACACAATAAAAGAGTTACTTTAACCAGAAACATTGTTATCATGAATGTAAATATGATTGGTCCGATCGAGTGGTAATAATTAAAATTTTGAGGGAATCGTTATTGCAGTTAATAAAATCGAGTGAAAAACTCAATCGATTGCCGTGCCTGAAATGTTCGGTTCACAGAATTATTTTAAGTTATGTATATACAGTTGTGAGAAATTCGTATTCGGTTAACTTGACTAAACAAATATTTATATTTTATTTAGTTACTTATTTCTTTTATTTTTAATAATCCCAAATTACCAATTTTTGATTTGTGGTATTTTTACATACAGTGCTGGTAAAAAAAAATTGGGCAAACATATTTTGTTACAAATTGGAGTCTTTTTTTGCTAAAATTACTAAACTTTTGAAAGCAATTGGCTTATTGTTTCATTTTAAATACATGTATGACCTAATTTTTTGGAAAAAAAAAAATTTCCTGCAATTTAGGGGGAAAACCCGAAAAATGCCAAAATTTTCAAAATTCGCTGATTGGAGTTAAAGTAATGGAATAAATTAAACACTTATTATTTAATTTTTTTTTGTTTTTTACTGATTTATAGAAATTCTATCTTTAATATTAATATTTTGTTGGACCGCCATTTGCTTTTATTACAGCGATACACCTCTGATTTATTGACTTTGATAAATTTTTCAAAGTCGTAGAAGGCATGGATTCCCAAATCGTCATTAACAAACTTTTTCAAGCTTAAATTGATGCTGGGCGCTTTCTTGCTACTTCTAGCTTCATTATAGACCAAATATTTTCTATGTAATTTAAGTCTGGACTGTATGGGGGCCAGCCCAACACATCGATATTTTTTTCTTCGAAGTGCTTTTTTACCTTTAAATAAAGAGATAAGAAAAGAAAACAAGTTTTTAGCAAATTATTTATGTTTATCTGAAAGGCAATTTTTCTATCTACAATTCAAAATGAATAAATCACAATTTTGGCGCTAAGGCACGGAGCGTTGTCCTGTTGAAAAATAAATCTGCAAGTCTCGTAAAAAAGCTTTAACATAGAAGGCTCAAATTTGTTATGTAGGACCTGCAGATAAACAGCTGCTGTAATTTTGGAACTAATGAAGCACAATCGACCGGTTTAACTTCCAGAAAGGCATCCCGAGACCATAACTCCTTCATTTTTCGGTGGAAGTCTTAAAAGACATCCGATGCTAAGCCTCTTGCGAGATTCTCTCCTTATGAGAATTCTTCCATCTCCAAGATGCAGCTTGAGTTTTGATTCATCGGAGAAAATCACATCATTTCACATCTCTTGAGTCCAAGAAACATGCTCCTGGGCCCATAGCAAACGTTTTTTTTTGTCACTCGTAATGTGAACTCAGGCTTGTGGACTGGTTTAAGTGCTTTCAAACCAGCTTAACCAATTTTTTTTCTCACTAAGGTGGCCGAAATTTGTTTTCCCGTTGCTCGAGTTACGTTATCGCAACAACATCCTGTATTTAATTTCATTTAAACTAAATTATATTAAATTACTATTTTGTTCCCATCATTTATTATAACGTAAGCTAAATTCTTTAATGATAATTTTATTTGATACATTAATATACAATTCTTAGAATTATAATTATAATTAATTATTTGTTAACGTAGCACTTCTAAATACCATGTAAATCATTTTTCCATATATGATAAGTTAGTTTTACACGAACCTTCTAATAAAGAACATTAAAAATATATTAAATAGTTTTCTTTACCAAGTGATAATACTTAACTGGCGCAGTTGATAGGATTGATATTTTTAAATATCAATATATAAAAATAAAAGTATTTATCGTAAATTTTAAAAATAATATACAAAAATAACAATAATAATATATACATAATATAAAGTAAACCAAAAAGTATATAACAAAATAAAATAATATAATAAAGTAGAAGTATATAAACGTAGATAACGAAAAAGTAAATAAGTGAAAGAGAATAAAATAATTTAAAACAAAAGTGTGTGGAAACTTTTAAACGAAAATTTCGTTTACTGTGATATAAATTGTGAAAATTTTCTATCCTAATCTATATATATATATAGAAAAATATCAAGAAAATTTATTCAAGTGCATCGCATAAAAGTGAAAAAAGTAAAAATCATAAACGGAAAATAACTATAGTTGTGGTATTCAATTCACAAAAATTTCAACATCAACGGCATATTGGTGTTTAAATATTATTGACGTCACAACGGGGCGATGAACAACTGGTATTGGGCAATAATCGGCAGTTTGGTCTGGTAAGTCTTATATTTTGTTATATTCGCTATCCTTTATATAGTTATTTCCTTTTATGTTCCCACCTTTTAAAAAACTTGGTAAATTGAAGAATTCGTGTATCACTCAACCAAAACATACCGCGGATTACGGTATAAGTTTAGAACATATTAAAATCAAAAGTAATAATTTAGTATCATTTAAATTAAATTCACTCAAAATGAATCCAGACGCGAATAACGCGATTTTTAATCACTTGCGTATACCCGACGCAATTAAGGATTTACCTCGATTCGAGGGAAATACTAGAAGTCTGTATGACTTTATCGACAATGTCGAAGAAATTCTTAGTTTAATGAAAGATATTGAAGGTACAAGTTACGCTAAAATTATATTAAGGGCAATACGGAATAAGATAGTTGGACCAGCCAACGACGTCTTAAACATGTACGGGACTCCACTGACATGGACTGATATAAAAAATAATTTAACGACTCACTATTCCGATAAAAGAAATGAAACTAGTTTAATTAAAGATTTACATTCTATGACCCAAATAAATGAAACAGTTGAAAGTTTTTATTCTAAAATAATAGATATATATTCTACAATAATAAACCATATTAAAATCCATGAAACAGATAATAACGTTGTTAAATCTAAACAAACACTCTATGAGCAAATGTGTCTAAACACATTCCTATCTGGCCTTAAGGAACCTTTAGGGTCAATCATAAGGGCAATGCGACCCAGTTCACTAGCAGAAGCATTTAGCTATTGTTTGCGAGAACAAAATATCAACTATATGAAAAATAATAAAATTCACATAGTTAATAACCAACCATTCAAACTTCACGGAAATGTTGGTTCAATCTCAAAGCCACAAAATAACCCACATCTGAGACAGAATATTTCATATAACCAAATACCAACTAGGAATATTTCACCTAATTTTAACTTCAGGACACCTTCAAATAATTTTTACAACCAATCTCCAAATAATTTTAATTATCCAAGACCACCTCAAAATTTTAATAATTTTAGAACCCCACAAAATTCCAATCACAAAACCTTTCAACAATATTATAAACCTCAACAATATTCAAACCAGTTTACAAAACCCAATTATCCAAAACCAGAACCAATGGATATATCAAGTGGACATTCAAAATATAGATCCCCTAATCAATATCAAGCAAATAGAACAATTCAACCCACTAACCAGCCAAGATTTGTATCGGAAGAACTATTTAATATTGAAGGCGAATCAAATGATTCTGTGACAGATACAACAGAATTAGATTATTTAGAATCTCAAGAAGATTATTTAGAACCTCAACAAGAAATCGAAATAGACGAGGAAAATTTTCGTTTAATCGCCTCGGAGAACAAATCGGATATTTAGACATAAATAATAATAATACTAATAAAGACCATCTTCTTCCTTACATTCATATTAGGAACGGTAATAAAAATTTAAAATTTCTTATTGACACAGGTAGTTCAAAATCTTTTGTAAACCCAATTTTAATCGACGAAAAAGACTTTATTGTTATTGACCCTATAGAAATTACGACTATATTTAATAAACAGAGCATAGACAAAAAACTTGTTATACCTGGACTTAAAGAATTTAGAACAAACGAAAACTTGACCTTTTATCTCTTTAAATTCCATAATTACTTTGACGGATTAATAGGTACAGAAATGATGCAACAATTAAAAATTCGACTCAATTTCATAGACAATTATTTAGAAACTGACACAGTTAAGATCCCATTACTTTCAAAGCCTTGTTTAATGTCAAAAACATATGAAATTCCCCCACACTCTAAATTAATTACACGACTACCAGTAGACTTAGAAAACGGAGACTTCTATTTAAAACCAACTATAATCACGGACGAAATACAAATTTCTGAAGGACTATACCATAGTGACAAATGGTATTCTAACATTGAAATAAAAAATACATCAAACGAACCTAAGACATTTAGGCTAGAACAACCCTTAAAAGTAGAATCAATAGAACAGAAATATTTCGAATTACATAATTATTCAATCGACCAATTTAAAAACCAAATTCTAACTAAATCAAACAGTGACCTACAAAATTTACTAAGACTGGACCACTTGAATGACGAAGAAAAAACTGAACTACTTAAAACTTGCAAAAAACATGAAGACATATTCCTTAAAGACGGTGATCTTTTAACATTCACCAACGAAATTAAACATTCTATTAACACAACAGATGATGTACCAATATACACAAAATCGTACCGTTACCCTGAAATCCACAAAGATGAAATAAAATCACAAATATCTAAAATGTTAGAACAGGGCATTATACAACCCAGTTTCTCACCCTGGTCGTCCCCCATTTGGATCGTACCAAAAAAGGCAGACGCTAGTGGAAAACAAAAATGGCGACTAGTTATAGATTATAGAAAACTGAACGATAAAACAGTAGACGATAGATACCCTCTTCCTAACATCAATGAAATTTTAGATAAACTAGGGAAATGCTTATATTTTAGTACGTTAGATTTAGCTTCCGGATTTCATCAGATTGAAATCAACAAAAGGGACATTCCCAAAACAGCTTTTAGTGTTGACAATGGGCATTACGAATTTATTCGAATGCCTTTCGGCTTAAAAAATGCGCCGTCAACGTTCGAAAGAGTAATGGATAACATTCTAAGGGAATATCAAGGGCGAATTTGTCTGTGTTATATGGACGATATTATAATCTATTCGACCTCCCTACAAGAACATACTGAAAATTTAAGTAAAATATTTCAAAGACTCAGGGAAGCAAACCTAAAAGTCCAATTGGACAAGTGCGAATTCTTACATAAGGAAATTGAATTTTTGGGCCACGTAGTGACACCGGAAGGTGTTAAACCGAACCCTAAGAAGATTAAAGCTGTAAAAGAATTCCCGTTACCCAAAACTGAAAAACAAATTAAAAGTTTTTTAGGGTTACTAGGGTATTATAGAAAGTTCTTAAAAGATTTTGCAAGAATTACAAAACCCCTCACTGAATGCTTACGAAAAGACAAAGGTATTGTTATTGATCAAACCTACTTGGAATGCTTTGAAACCTGCAAAAATTTGTTGTGTAACGACCCATTATTACAATACCCCGATTTCAACAAACCCTTTAACTTAACGACCGATGCTAGCAATTTCGCTCTACGAGCGGTACTTTCCCAAGGACCAATAGGGTCCGATAAGCCAACGTGTTATGCCAGTAGAACTCTAACAAAAACCGAACAAAATTATAGTACAATTGAGAAGGAGTTATTAGCAATCGTCTGGGCAACGAAATACTTTAGACCGTATTTATACGGTAGGAAATTTAACATCGTAACAGACCATAAACCTTTAGTATGGCTTTTCTCGTTAAAGGAACCAAATTCCAAATTAGTAAGGTGGCGATTGAAATTAGAAGAATTTGACTACAACATACATTATAAAAAAGGGAAAATGAATACAAATGCAGATGCATTATCACGTATAGAAATTAATTTACAAGAAGAAACTAGTTCGAATGATTCAATTATTAATAATGTAGGAGATTTAGAAACCATACATTCTGGAGAGGAAAACTTAGATGAGGGAATACCAATATCTGAAAGATCGTTGAACGAATTCACGTACCAGGTTATACTAGAAAATAGTATAATAGATAAACCAGATATAAAATATAAGATATTATTTAAAACACAAAAAAGAATTATAATACGAAGAAATGACTTCATGAAAGAGGAAGTCATGTTAGAAATATTCAAAAACTATTTTATTCCGAAAAAAATAACAGGAATACTAACAGATGATGAGACCTTTAAACTCGTACAAGCAACATTTTCTAAATATTTTAGTTATTCTAAGATTAAATTAATTAGATGTAATTTTATAGTAAGAGACGTAGTAGAGAGGGATGACCAAGAAGATATAATTAGGAATTACCATATTAAATCCAACCATAGAGGTATACAAGAAACTCTCTTACACTTAAAAAGAGATTATTTCTTTCCAAAAATGAAAAATGTTATTTCTAGTATAATTAACAATTGTGAAATCTGCCAAACCTATAAATATGAAAGAAATGTTAAACAAATAAAATACGAATTAACGGAAACCCCGGATAGACCACTAAAAATATTACACATAGATGTATATGCTTCACATAAAGAAAACTTTCTAACTATAATAGATAAATTTAGTAAATTTTCAAGTGCCTACCATTTAATAGGAAGAAATAGTATTTATATAGTAAAAGCTTTAAAACATTTCATTTCCCACCATGGTATACCCGTGAAAATTATAGCAGACAATGGACAGGAATTTCTCTCAAGTATTTTTAAGGATTTTTTGAAATTATATAACATAGAAATACATTATACTACTGCAAAGAATTCCACAGGGAATTCACCAGTAGAACGTTTCCACTCAACATTAACAGAAATAATCAGAATTATATTTAATCAAGATAAGACCAAATCCATCAACGAAATAATGGACGAAGCAATTATTACATATAATAATGCCATACACTCGACGACCAAATTAACTCCATTCGAGCTACTAAATGGACATTATACCAAATCAAACCCATTAAATTTGGCAAAACAAAACAACGAATCTAGGGAAGATTTCATTAGGAACCATTCTAAAAATTATGATGATTTATGCAGGTTAGCACATAATATTAGCTTAGTAAATAAAACGAGAAACATAGAAAATTTAAATGAAAATAGAGTAGAACCAGAAAATTATGAAGTAGGTGAAGAGATTTATGAATTAGAAAACCGTAGAAATAAGTTAGCACCTAGGTTTATGAAACATATAGTTGTAAGTGATAATAAAGTAACAGTAACGACGGACAAAAGAAAGGTTCATAAGCAAAAGATAAAAAATAAACGCAATACTTAATTTATTTTCAGGACACTTAAACTTCAAAGTACGGTACAGCAAAAAATAGAAATTCATGACTTGAATAACAACAACGGACTTTTACCCCTAAAATTAGGAAATGCAAGAATAATAACGAGTTATTCGAAACTGCTTCACATAATCAACCTAACAGAGTATGACATAAATTTAAATTTAATAACAAGAAATATTGACTACTTTCACAATCAATCAATGAAATATATTGATTTTTTACCTAAACTAAATTTATTACGGAAGAAATGTCACACATTATCAAACGACTTAGATCTAATTCGGCCGAAATACAGAAACAAACGAGGACTTATCAACGGACTTGGAGGAATCATTAAAACAATAACTGGAAATATGGACTACGAAGACCACGTAGAAATTAACACCAAATTAAACAGTTTACAATCAACTCAGAATGAAATTAGTAATCAAATGAAAAATCAAATCTATATTAACACACAAATGTTGAGAAGATTTAACAATATCACAAAACACATAAACAAACAACAGGAGCATTTAGAGAAATACTTGAATAATTTTCATGACAATATAATCGAAAAATTAGATGTTATTGAACGAACCTTGCATATCAATCAATATTTTGAACAAATACTATTCAACATGGACATGTTGAGTGAACATTTGAATGATATTTCCGAATCATTACTTTTAGCCAAACTCGGGATCATATCTAAACATATCTTACACCCAACCGAAATCAATTACGTTTCCGTTATGTTAAGAGAACAAAGTGTTAATGTTTTTTCCGACGAAAACATTTACGAATTCCTCGAACTTCAAGCTTACTATAACCATACTAATATAATTTTTATTATTAAAATACCAATATTTCACCCAAATTCATTTTCTTTTTACCATTTAAAAGAATTACCAATTAACAATTCCTACACCATCCAAATTAAAACCCCGTTCCTTTTATTAAGTGAATATTTTCAACAATATGTGAATAAACCATGCCTCACCATCGAAAAGATAAGATATTGCCAAAAAGAATCCATTCAACCGAACACAGTAAATGGATGCGTCCCAAATATCATCAATAATCAACCAGCAAATTGCACCTTAATAACCAATACAGACATCGGTGACACAATAGAAATGTTTGAACCCGAACACCTGCTTATCATATCGCAAAATGAAGTTGCTATAGAAACATCGTGTGGTACCAACATAAAACACAAATCATTGAAAGGAATATTATTAATTCATTTCAAAAACTGTTCAATTTCCATAAATGGCTTCGAATACAAAAGCAGAACTCCAATATATTGGGACACGATAGAAATAATTTCAACAATATACAACGACATTCAACATCTTGAGATAGTTGAAAAACCCAACTTTCAAAAACTGAATAATTGGACATTGGAAAATTTGAAGGAAATAATTGTATTGAAACAGACCACTAATGAATCATTTAAATCTTTAATTGCAGGATTTACTATTCTTCTAATAATCATATTTTATATAATTTATAAGATTGTCAACCAATTCAATTTAATGCAATGTAGGAAGAATCCAATCCAGCAAGATGAACCCACGATTACAGCTACAACCAATGACACCACAAACCCAGCGACCTTATGGCCGTCGCTTCACTCTTAGAGGGGAGGAGTTACGTTATCGCAACAACATCCTGTATTTAATTTCATTTAAACTAAATTATATTAAATTACTATTTTGTTCCCATCATTTATTATAACGTAAGCTAAATTCTTTAATGATAATTTTATTTGATACATTAATATACAATTCTTAGAATTATAATTATAATTAATTATTTGTTAACGTAGCACTTCTAAATACCATGTAAATCATTTTTCCATATATGATAAGTTAGTTTTACACGAACCTTCTAATAAAGAACATTAAAAATATATTAAATAGTTTTCTTTACCAAGTGATAATACTTAACTCTCGCTCAAGATCCCCTCTTATGTCCGATGAAGTTTTAAAACGGTTCCGACGACATTGTAGTATTAAAAATTCTAAAATCTCTAAAAATTGATCAAATTCAATGAATCAGAGGTGTATCGCTGTAATAAAAGCAAATGGCGGTCCAACAAAATATTAATATTAAAGATAGAATTTCTATAAATCAGTAAAAAACAAAAAAAAAATTAAATAATAAGTGTTTAATTTATTCCATTACTTTAACTCCAATCAGCGTATTTTGAAAATTTTGGCATTTTTCGGGGTTTCCCCCTAAATTGCAGGTAAATTTTTTTTTCCAAAAAATTAGGTCATACATGTATTTAAAATGAAACAATAAGCCAATTGCTTTCAAAAGTTTAGTAATTTTAGCAAAAAAAGACTCCAATTTGTGACAAAATATGTTTGCCCAATTTTTTTTTACCAGCACTGTACATATATAAGAAGTGTTACATACAATACTTTTTAAATCTTTTACTATATTTAAATCATACTTAGATACTTCTACTTCAAAAGCAAAAAAATGTTTATTAAAAAATAAAGTGTTTTTTTCACATATTATTATTGGTAATATAAGTGCCAAAATAGGTTCTTCATTAATGTCTGAGCCAATACTTATAACCATAAATTTTTTTAGTGGTGTACCGTGAAAATTTAGCCAAGGTATTTCTGAAAAAATGCGGTTTTCGATGTCACTAAGTTGGAAGCTTAGTTCTGTCAAACTTTTATTATCCATCTTTTTATTTGCGATTGGATGATAAACGGGTTTGTATCACAAATTTCTTTGTAGTTCAAGATTATATTTGCAATTTGGAATTGATTTTTTATGTGTAATGTTTTCAAAATATTGATACGGTTGCATGAATTGTAACCAAATTTTTTAAAGGATTGATCGAAACGCATAGAATTTATTAAAACAACTGGTCCAATATTTTCTATTATTCTTGCATAGTGCAATAAAATATGAAATTTAGGTTTCAAGAAGCTTTTACTTACTTTGTCGATGTTTTGGGATGTACTTTTCTAAATAATAATAATAATACTTCTCTTAAACAAATTAATAGTTGCCATTCCTCTACCTCCAAAGGGACCAAATCTCCTATTATTAAAGGTAAAAAGGTTATAACTGTTTTCATTTCGGAAGAAGAAAATTTGAACTTAAAGAAATTAAATAATTCTATTCTTCGATTTAATTGTTCTATCGAAAAATATTTATTTTTTGTAATACTCCTTCTACACTCCTAAAATATCGTACCGTTTAGTATCGTTTAGTCAACACTAAAATTTTCTGTTACGTGAAAGTTTTTTATGGAATTCCTAATAGAAAATTCATGAACTTCAGTTTCCTTTGGAAACTACCAATTTAAACTTGACCAGTTTTAACTTGATATTTTGTTCATAAGGTTATATATTTCTGAGATTATCGCTATTGACCTTACCAAGTATTTCATATCGGTTTTATGGCAATTACAGAAACAATAATAATGCAAAGAATTAAAAGATTCTGTAAATCCTAATATGGAACTAACTCCCAAATTGTCTCCAATAATTAAACAAGTAGTTAGTTTGACAAAGGAATAATTTTTGTGACTTACAATGATTCCATTACTTTGCAAACTATTCAGTTGCTCTATTAATGAATTAAACACTGCAGTATTCCCAAACTGTTTCCTGTCCTCAGTAAAAATAAGCATTGCCAATGAAATATAATCCGGTATATTTAATATTTTAAGGTAAACTGCACAAATTTTTTGAATACAATTATGAGAATTGGTATATAGAAAATAACAATTTATAAAACAAGACCAAAAAATCATGGACTCTAATTAATATTATTGATGAGAAATATTGTACTGATTAACGACCTTTATGTATAGTTCGTTTTTAATATAAGTTTTGAATTTTGAAATTTTAATGTCCTTTTTATCATCATCCAACCGATTAAATATATCTAAACCTCTATAAAATATGCTACTTTGGGTACTCGAAAATTTGTAATTTGGAAGACGATAATCAAATGATTGCTTGGTGGTTCTATCAGTCACAGACAAATTTGTGGGAAGATGTACATTACACTTCAATAGATTATGCCTGATTTTATAGACTGTCATTTTATACTCATAGTCAATCAAGTAAGTTACTGGAAGAATTAATACTATCATCATATAGAACTTTAGTAGGAGTTAGCACGGGAAGACGTTTGATAGCTTTCAGAGCTTTATTTTGTATTATTTGCAGGTCCTTAATATGCTCAGAACTTGCAGCACCCCAAATCTGGATCAAATATATTAAGTTAGAGTGGATATAACTATAGTACAAATTCATACTCAGATTTTGAGGTAATATATGTGCTATTCTTCTTAAGACACCTATAAATGGTAAGATTTTACATTTAATTTCAGTTATGTGATCCTTCCATGATAAGTTACTATTAATATTAAGCCCTAGATATCGCGTTGATACGACCCGCTTTATAACATTATCATTACACATAATTTCATTAAAAATTTCATTTGGCATATGCTTTAAGAAAAAAATTAGGAAATTAGATTTAACTAAATTAAGTCTAAGGCTTTTATTTAAAAAATATTCGTTTAATTTTATTATGTCTTGCTCCATGTCATTTTTTAATTCTGAATATGAAGAGGCTTTATAAATTAGAGCCACGTCATCAGCAAATAATTGAATTTTTCCTTTCAGATCTAAGTCAAAAACGTCATTAATGTAAATTAAAAATAAGGTTGGGCCTAGAATGGAGCCTTGAGGAACCCCACAGCGTACTCTCAGGCTTGAAGACTCGTTCTGGTTTAATTTAACTGTTTGTTCTCTGTCGGTTAAATAATTTTCAAATAGTTTAATTGCTGCACCGGAAACACCGTAAAGAGTCAGTTTCTTTAATAGAATTGCGTGATTGACACAATCGAAGGCTTTCTGTAAATCTAGGAATAAACATGAAGTGCAATTCTTAGCTTCAATTGATTGATATATATTTTCAATTAGGTTCACGGTGGCTGAAACTGTACTGCAATTTCTGGTGAACCCATATTGATTATTATGTATTATTCTATTGAAATTTAAATGTTCTAACAGAGATTTATGAATTATATTTTCGAAAATTTTGCTGAAAATGGATAGAACAGAAATAGGTCGATAATTGGTAAGTAATGAGCGGTCAACTGATTTGAAGATAGGAATAACACAAAACTTTTTTAGGTACGATGGAGTTCTACAATGCTCAATCCACAAATTTATTGACGCAGTTAAGGAATTAGCAATTCTTTATAACAATATTTTTGATTAAAGTAGCTGGTATGTTATCATAACCAGGAGAGCAGTTTTACTTCATACTGTTAATACAATTACTGAAATCGTCTATAGTAATCTTTGATAATGAGGTTAATAATCTAGTATTTAGTTTAGGTGTCATGTAATAATTACTATTAGGTAAGCTCTGACCTGCTAAATTTATTCCAACATTTATAAAATATTCGTTGAATTTGTTAGCAATTTGCTGTTGATCGGTAATTAATGTGTTGTTATCTTTTAAAATAATATTAGTCTCTGCAGAGTTTCGAGACGGAGCATTATTAGTTAAAACTTCCTTAATTAAACTCCACATTTTTATAGGCTTAGGAATATTTGAACGGAACTTCAGGGTGTAATACTCTTTCTTACTTTTAATAATTAGTTTTTTAAGTTCCTTTTTAAGTGATTCATGCGATTGTTTATAAAATATATTCTGTGGATATTTTTTACAAAGTTTATAAAATCTTTTACAAGTTTTAGCTTTAGCGAGGAGTAAAGAATTGAACCATGGTTTATTATACGCAGTACATTTCACCTTTTTGAAAGAAAAAGTAGTGTTTCGATTAACGGAATCTGTGATGAATTGATAAACCGTATTGAAATTTATATTCTGCAAATGTGGATATTCATTTAAAACTTAATTTATAACTTTGTCATAATCGACTTTAATTTTTTGAACTATTTTAATCACCGGTTTTTTGGCCAAAACAAACTTTATCAAGAAAAATTAGTCACTTAAGTCACAATCACCATAATAGATATAAAATTTTTCTTCAAAGTTCGATATAATGTGATCAATTACAGTACGTGAGTTTTCGGTAATGCGGGTGGCAAATTTGTCGTCAATTTTGTTTATAAAAAAAAGTTATTAATAAGTAAGTTAAATTTGTAATTAAGTATTTGTGTTTCCGAACCGTCTAGCAAATTTTGATTGAAGTCACCCACTATTATTTGGTTTTTAAAATTATATGTAATATTTTCAAGCATATTCAGAAAAGATTGATGACAAGTATGTGGCGGTTTGTAGACAGCTGTTACGTATAGATTTAGTAGTTTAGAATATAGAGTCAAATATTCATTCTCTACAATAATTTCAGTCTTAGAAAATTGAAAGTCTAAATTTTAATGTACAAAAATTGTAATACCACCACCGGCACGAGTCTCACGAGTACTGTGAAATGCATCATAAAGGTTTAGATTAAAAAATCTAGTTTCTGATTTGTATAAAAAAGTCTCGGTCAGGATGATAATATCCAACATTCTGTTTCAAAGTCGACAAAAAAATTTCAAGTTCATCAAGTTTATTTCGCAATCTGTTTATATTTATATAGAAAACATTAAGAGTCAACAAATTTCTGCTTTCGTAAGAAAATTTAGTGAAATTTAGGAAATGTTTGTTGTTACTTACCCGTGACATTACACGTAATTATACATATGTTAAATATGTTCGTGTAACATTATTCTTTATAGAAAAAAAAACGCTTAAATTTAGATATACTCGCAAATACAAATATGCATGTTGCCAAAATAAATTTAATTTCAATTGTAAATTTATGTGATTTGAAGTTTTATAAAAGTCTAAAAGAAAAGAAAACATTAGTAAAAAAAAATAACATAAAGATTAAGCTAATTTTTATTTTAAAGCAAAATGTCATTTATATCCCTAATGATTTGTGGTTTATCATCAGCTGCCTTCTTGATGTATATGTTGCTATGACGAAACCAGCAAAATAAGATTTTTTTATTTTTTTTCCATTCCAGAAGCTCTTTCATGATATTGTTGTTAGTTTTGGTTAAACGTTCCCGTATGATTATAGTGTCTTTCGGAGTTCCCAGATTTGAGTATAGTTGTCTTAAGAAGATTGGTCCGTTTTCCCGAATCTTTCCCATACTAAAATTCTTGGCATCAATATTTTTAAATGTCACTATTAACTGAAAATGAGTTCCTTTACCACTACGTCCACGCCTTCCAGTCGTAATAGACCTAGAAAAGTTAGATTCTACATTTTCCAGGCCAACAGCGTAGACCTTATCTAGTCGCGTTAAAATATCATCATTATCAGTAGCAGTGATAGGCAGACCAGGGGGTCAATTCTCGTTCTATGAAAAGTACAATGAAAAGTTTTTTCAGTGAGAAATACACATTTCCGATTCATGTTCCATGAGAAGGAGAAAAATGACGTCAACATCTTTTCATAGGAATAAAACTTTCTCACCGACCATTTTGGCGGTGAGAACATCATAAATATGGAAATAAAATTCTATAAAAACTAAATTTGTATTTTTACCATTAAATGTGCATTAAAACTATAATATGATTCACTTTAAACTTAACTAATAAGTAAATCTATTAAAAACTATTCCGTTTATTTAAGAAAAGCCTCCAAATAATTAATTTAGTTAAGTTTTAAAAATAATTTGGTCAATTTTATAATTTACTTTATATTTTGACAGCCAATGACAAAAACTGATTAACTAAATCTACTTTATCATTTATTTAGCTAACATTTAAACCAATTGTTGTATCAGCTAGCGGAAATATACATGAAACTCGAAAAAATGTGTGTTTACAGTGTAGCTTACTATGGAAGCAACTTATTCAGCGTTTTTCTCACGATTCTTTTTCATTTGGACATCGAGAATCGCTTATTGTCGTTGTGTGAAATGTTATAAATGAAAAAGACTTGATGGAATCAAAATGAAAACTTTTTTTTCATTAGGTTTTTTCATAGAACGAGAATTGACCCCCAGAAATCAATATATCCTTATTAAACTGCTGTTGCTTTAAAAAATTAACTTCAGATTGTAAAGCTTTGGCACAAGAGTTTGTGTTACCGAGGTCATCTTCAATATGGACGATACGAGCATCAATTGCTTTTATGTTGGTTTTGATTTCTTTAATTTTTTTTTTTTTTTTTAAAACATCTTTATTGATATGGCTACTACAATCTTAAACATTATTAATTCATTAGTAAGGTTGACATTAGTACTTATGAGATAAGCATAAACTTGTGTGGGTCTGCTGGACCAGTATCCAGTTCCCTTAAGATATAATATTCATACGGTTAGCTCATGTGGTTTGATTCGTTTAAGCCGCCTTACTTCGTTTGTACTGTCCAGTAGTTGTACGGCCTCGACGTTGGTGTGGTTAAGAAGCCTCTTCTCATGTTTAATGGCACATTCGCGGATGACGTCGTCTATCAATTGTATTTTTAGATCATTGTGTATTTCCTTGTTAGTCACAAATCGGTAAGCGTTGGTGACCATTCGAAGAAATTTATTTTGGCTACGTTGTATAATGTCTCTATTGGATTTATGAGTACAACCCCATAGCTGCGCACCATACATCCATATTGTTTTGAAGATAGTCTGGTAGACTAGTCTTTTGCAATACAGGTTCATTTTGGAATGATGCCCAATTAACCAGTACATTTGACGTTGTTTTAATCGTATCTGTTCAGCTTTTTGTCTCACATGATGTTTCCAGTTGAGCCTTGAATCTAAATGCAGACCAAGGTATTTAGCCGATTCAGCCTGCGGCACTTGCACCCCATTGAGGTATATGTGTAGACTGTTATTTTTGTGTCGGAGCGTAAATGTCACATGGGTTGATTTGAGCTCATTAAGCACTATTTTCCAGTCAATTGTCCATTTAATAACGTTGTTCATTGCTCGTTGAAGATTTTCCACTGCCCTTGGTTGTGATTCGTCTACTGACATAATTACAGTGTCGTCAGCGAACGTGCCGATGAATGTTTTATTCGTTGTAGGTATGTCCGCAGTGTAGATAAGGTAGAGGAGGGGTCCCAATACGCTTCCCTGCGGAACTCCCGCTAGCGTTGGATAAAAGTCAGAACATGTTTCTTCATGGATGACTCTGAATTGGCGATCAGAGAGGTATGATTCAAGCAGCTGGCAATAGTTTTGTGGTAGCATTTTGCTCATCTTAAATGTCAATCCCTCGTGCCAAACCCTATCAAAGGCCTGAGATACATCCAGAAATACGGCGGGGCAATATTTCTTTTCTTCTAACGCTTGTTCTATTACCGTAGTTATTCGATGGACTTGATCTATTGTAGAGTGGTTATTCCTGAATCCAAATTGAAAATCAGGAACGTTTACCATTGGCTTTAGACGTTTTAGTAGTAGTTTTTCAAACAGCTTTGATAAGGTCGGAAGCAGTGAAATTGGTCTGTATGATGTTACTTCTTCATCTGGTTTACCTGGTTTCTTCAACATAATTATTTGAGCCGTTTTGAAGCATTTGGGTACATACTTCAATCTCATACAGGCATTAAATAAGTATGTGATCATGATGATTGCTTTGCGTGGAAGTTCCTTGAATAGACCCGGTGATATTTCATCAATTCCTGGTGCCTTTTTTTGACTAAGACTTTTGTCGATTTCTTCAGCAATTTCCATTGGCGTGACCCTTTTAAAATCCTGATTTGGTTGATAGACAGGTGTTACGCAATGTTGGATTGAATGTCATAGGGTTGAAACACTGTTGCTAGGTGTTGAGCAAAGAGTTCCGCTTTTTCTTTGTCATGTCGAACCCAATTGCCTTGAGCATTTCTTATAGGTGGTACTCGAACTACAGGTCGTTTAAATTTTCTTGTTTGTTCCACTTGTCTTATTTCTTTAATTGAATCGATCAACAGCTGTTTCGTTTCAGCAAAATTCTCGGTAATTTTTTTATATCTGTCATTATTGACTTCCAATACTTTCCCAATTGCAGATATGATATTCGCATTGGATGGATTTTGAATTTTTAAAATATTATTTATGTCCATTTTTGTATATATGGTACAAAAGAATTTAGAATTTAATAGAACCAAAAAAAAAAAAAATAAATATTTGTAGTCATTGATAAATTCACCACTGCAATGAGATAATTTATTGACAAATGAATGTAATTGATGTTGACTACCGACATTTTTACGATCTCAACAAAAACAAAAACACTGGATATAAACAACAACTTGCACTGTATTAAATTTCGAGTTATATAGTTAATGAATCAAGTTTGTTGATTAAATATCACATTAAAGCACTATTATCACGATGTTGCGACGTTAGCACAAAATTATATCCAATTAGAAAGCTATCTTTGTAGTATGTAATTAAAACACTTTTTATAATACATTACTTGTTATAATATTTCCGCATCTATTGACAATCAGTGGTCAGACGTAATTGTTTCACGTTCACCAAAAAATAAAGAACGGGATATATGTACTATATATTCCAAAATTGTAAAACGCTGAATTACAATTATAAAATTATAAATAAACGCACAAATATTTATTAATATGCACTAACTTTTTCACTTAGACATTTATAGTATTTTAGTTTTAAGTTTACGTATTTAATCACTTTATTTTATAAATTTTATTTCCGCAACAAACACGTACGTCTACTCTTTCGCCATATTGGATTTTTCTTTTCCTTTTATTCCTTTCGATCCTAATTTCACATTTTTGATTTTGATTAAAATATTCATATTTTCCAATTGCTTCAATATCAAATATTCAGCAGTACAATATTTTGGAGCTACTAGCAATTCTAAAATTGAACATATTTGTGGGTTTTGATTTTTTACATCATGAGTTTAACGCAAATTTCATGTGTTTTTCGTAAATAGAAAATACCTCGATTTTGTTATATGTAAAAAGGTGTACGATGGCTGCCTGGCCAGGGGCGGATATCAAACTATTAGACTAATGTGGTTATCGATGTGGCGCCTTTCTTTACGGGGTGAATATTGCTATGTTTGGCTTCGTGAAAAGCTGAGTATGATGGTACATATTTCCTTGGTGAGGGAGAGTTATGGTGTCGTGTTGTAACATGGCTACAGTGGTGTGGTATTCGCATTTATAATACGGGAGGCTTGCTTAATGCTTGATCGTACATTGAAATCAATCAATCAATCAATCAAAGCGTCATTAAAGTTACCTATATAGTTTCAAAGATAAATTTACAAGTTTAACTCGACGGTTTTGAGTTTGTAAGAGTACTATTTGAAATTAGACGAATAGAAAAATTCGATCAGACCCGAAACGCCAGGTGGAAGGTATCCATTCAAAATATATCCAAGAAGGAAAAAATTGAAAAATAAGATTACGAACGAAACCTGACAGTCTGTAACAGTTTAAATTTAGTACAATAGAAACTTGTATCTCACACTTATTAAATTTTTAGTGATTTAGATTTGTCAGGAAATCAAAAATATCACCATTATTGTTGTGCCTGTTCTTAAAATTAAGCAAATGTTTTGTGGAAATTAAAAGTGTTGCCAAGAGCTTAATACAGTTATATTCGATTCAAACAAGTGGGAAAAGAAACAAAAGTTTGATTTTTTTAACCACTTTCAAATCAAAAGATGAATATAATTTAGTTAAATTCAATTATGATTACGTGTAAATAATTTCAAAAATAAAAAATTAATTGGTAAATAAATAAGGAAGTGTAAATAGCTAAATAGTTGTTTTGTCGGTTTTTTGTGCATAATAAACTGAAAAACCAGTAGGAAAATGAATAATCTTACAATCAGTAAACGAACACAATTTAACACCAAAGCCACAGTGCTCACCATTTGCCACAGTGTTAAAATATTATTTCTGATTGTAAGATTAATGATTTTTTGGTCGTCCTATTAGTATTATTTGATTTAAACGTAAAATGTTTGATGTAGCCAGTTTTCGTAATTCGATCAAATAATTCTTGTTTTTCAGAATCACGTACACACATAAAAATAATTGTTAGCTGAAAATTTTTTTTGAAAGTTTTTTTCAAGTTCTCTTGTAGCAATGAAGATTAGCTGTAGTGGATACATATGCAAAATAGTGATCCCCCTGTAATCACCATCCAGCTAAAGTTGTAGAGTGTTGATCAAGCGAATTGTCATATTTTGTCATAGACATACAATATATAATAGACATATCGACAGACGATTCAAAAGTGTGAATTTGACACTAAACACCACGATGATAGAACATACGATTTCAATAAAATCGTGAAATGGTGAGCAGGTGAAATTTGATGTCCACAGATATGCTGCCTTACTTATGAAAACCTCATTATTATTGCTTTTGTGCTAAAAATTAGAGAATACTATACTCATCTGAATGACTAAATTGTTTATACACTTAAACCGTAATATCTTTGTGTAATTCTTAAATCTGGCACACTTCTTCACATCATTTGGCCCTTGATACGCGCATATAATAGCATTTCACCAATATCAAAAGCTTACAAATTACAACCCGATTAATGAATTTTTATTTTTCATGTTTAACACTTTGCCTGCTAAAGAAAGACCATAGAAGCACAATATTTTCATTATAGAGTATAATATCTACTTTAATGTGGCGATAAATTTACTTATCGATAATAACGATGGAGAAACCAATTTCATTATTCATAATCCGTAACGAAATAAACACTCATCGTGCAATTTAAAAGTTTCCATAATAATGCATACAAGCAAGTAAATTGGAAAGTAACCTCGCCAGAAGACTTTTCTTAAACTGCCTGGTGGTGAATAGCGCAATCTAACGTTGAAAGGAGAAACCCAAAATTTAATTAAAATAATCACCCTGAGTGTGAGTTTACGACCATTTTCTGAAGAAAAATTTTCAGCAGATTCAATATGTTTTAAATGGAAAACAAAAGAATTATGTACGGAAGGGGAAATTTGTTTACAAAATAGACTACGTCGATTGGTTGCCTGTTGAAAATTTTTCTTCAGAAAATGGTCGTAAACTCGCACTGAGGCAAACACTATTAGACTTTATTGTGCTGTAAGTGGGCTTTCTTCAAGAGAAATGCAATTTAACAAATAATTTACTTATAGTGTCTTATAGTAGCTAATCAAGCAGATAGGTGGACAACTATTAGTGCAGTTTTCTCACGTCATTTGTAACTACATACATAATTCAAAGTATAATTTTCGTGTCTTATTGTATAGCATCATAAAGCAATTGTTTCATTTTTGAATTGTCAGAAAACAATAATAATACATTTTGTACTTAGACTATCCGAAACCTGTGATAAATAGTTTTTAGTACAAATTTTTCTCACACAAATTATCATACTCAATTCATGCGCTTAGTGATTTTACTTAATACGCCATTTAAGTATGCCGCCATTAAATTATGTCGTAATGAAGGCACTGCCCCATAAAAAACAGAAAACCGGCATTTAAAATCGTAAAACCTAATTTTTGGCTAAATTGCTCCATTTTACAATTCATATGAAAATTATTAACAAATAGTTCAAATCTATAAGTTCCACTTTATACTCCGAAAATTTTATTAAAATTTATTTAATTGGGGTTTTAGAATGAAATTAAATCAATTTTAATAAAATTTTCTACAAATAAAGCGGAAAAATTGGATTTAACGTTTTGAAATGCCGCTATGCCGTTTGTACATGGGGCAATGCCTTAAGTGTTCAAAAGCGACTAAGATTATAGGTCTTATATTATCGTCTAGAAATTGCCAATTTTAGTATTTTATGTTGTATATTGAAAAGTACAAGGTTTTCCGATAAAAATATCCTGAAATCAAAAGTTGACATCATACACCATCAAAAATCAGTGGTTTGAATTACATATGAGGCATTATTTGACCCGTACCATCTAGCTATAATAATAAAATGTTTACTTCTGTGTATCACCCGTCACCCTATCACATCAAGTTTTTGAGATATTCCAACCTAAAGTGTTGAAAAGCGTTTTTTGGCTCTTTTGCACTTGAATTAATCAAGGGCAAAAAGAGTTAAGGCCAATTTGACAACGGGATCTTATTTAGCCTATCAAATTCTACGACTTCAAAAACATTGGAAATATAAGAATATGCAGATCATTGAAGAGAACTTGTTAATATAAAAAGATTTCTTTTAATTTTTTTATGCTTACTATATAGTTAGCACTAAACACGATCCCATTGTCAAATTTACCCTACCTCCTTTTTTGCCTTGAGTTATTTCAACACTAGAAACACTTTGTTTGCGGCAACCGAATTTTTTGCCGACCGAATTAATCGGTTGCAGTAAATTAGATAATATTTGTGCTAACTAATACAAAATTTCTGTAACCTTAATATTAGTAACAATAAAATCGTTCCTGTGAAATAAAATTCGTTCAGAATTACCGCCAAATTTTAGTTGCGTTTACTGAAAATTAGTTGTCACAACCGAATGATTTGTTGTAAAAGCCTTGTAGTAGCTGATTTTCTGCTTGCACAACGAAAAGTCATTTGTAGTAATGGTAAATAGTGTTTGATTCTACTGTCTTAAGTTTAGGTTAAATGCGTATATATATTTGTTGCTTTCGTTGGTTTCTGTTTCGGCAAACACTATTTTTATATTCACTATTTATATTTATTTATTTTAAATATTTAAAATTTTAATTTTTACCGTAAAATTTGTAGTAGTTGAAAGTATTAACTTAATAGTGCCAATTTATAAAATGTTGACCGTTAGTCACCTTACTTATATAAGAAGTGTGATTACATTATAATGAATCTATGTCATATACAAAAAACGTGTTTTGCAATTAAACCTTATATGCGAAATAGTGAATACTAAAATCAACAAACTGTAAACTAACATACAAATTTTCAATATCCTTAACAATAAGTTGTATAAGCCCAAACATTAGTTGCCCATTCATATCAATGTCAAAGCAAACCACCATATTTTTCTTTAATAACAAATTTTTAAATTGTATTCACGAAATTTTTATCGCGTTTGATTTAAGATTATATACCGCCCATTTTTATTAATTTTACTATAGTTGTATCTTTAATTGGTCCATTGGGAGACTCAAAAATTTCTATTGTTCGAAATATAAGAGGTTTTCTTATATGTTTGATGTTTTGCCTCAAATCTCATTGAACTTATTGCAGCTTTTGGTCCTATTTTTTCCAAAATACTTGCTTAATGCAATAAAAAATGAAATTTTGGTTTCAAATTATTTTTAGGGAGTTGTATGTTTAATGTATTGTGCTGGGCAATAATATCTCTTAAGTAATTAAAAGGATGAGAATGAAACAGTTTTCTAAAAATAAGAAGAAGAATTTCTCTTAAAATTCGAAACAACTCCCACTCTTTGGATGTCTGAAGTACTAGATCACAATCAATACTAAAAAGTGACGGTTTCTGTGTCACATGTCCAAAGTTGTACATTTCGATTCTTCTATTTAATTGTTTAATTGTAAAATAATGTTACTCTAAAACAACAATTTTAAGAATTAAACCCATATCATAGTGGCAAACCCCTTCCAAGAGATCATGCATACAGTCTACACTAAAATTCTCAACCACGTGAAAATGTAGCATATTATTCCAGACAGAACTTTCTTTATTTCCTGTTAGTTTCATGTTGTATAAATTGACATAGCAATTATATTGGTAACATTTCTTAAACTAGATATCTTTTCGTTACGTAATTGTTTCATTTCATCAATATTACATTTCTAAAACCTACAGTAATAAATTGAATTGAAATATTCTGTAAAGTAAAGCATTGAATTTACACCTAAATTATCACTTATAATGGATACCTGTCCTTGGTAAATAATTTATCTGTTTTATCAATAGATTAAATATTTTCAAAATCGATTTAAACGTGGATGTTCAATTTTTAAATGATATCCATACATTTTTTAAGATGGGAAATTAGTTTGACATACCAAACATAACAATTCCATTTTTATTCCAAAAAAATCTTTCGTTTTTATCTATTTGATGGATTTGATTGATGGATACTAGCTGTGCGCTATTGAAATCATATGATGTTTTTATGCAAAATATCTTATTGTACGTAATTCCGCACAATCTTACTTTTAGAAGGATACGTAAAACTTAATGAAAGATAAACGGCCATGCAATATTTAACAGCTCCTCATGGGTCTTCAAAAAAATATTTTTTGTCAATCAACGTCACATATCCGGTTAGACTTTTTGGCTTACCAACAAAGACTACTCTGAGTTGATCTCCGCTGTTTCATTTTAACAGATTCCTCTCGTGACTGTCTCCTTGCTCTAATGTCTGTTAGAACGAAAAAAATTATTTGAAATAATTAATTGGAGTTTTAGTTACATGTCTTTAAATTTTATAAATATACTTACTTCAAATTGAACAATAAACTTTTCTTGGACTTCTATTTTTGATGCTTTGATTCCGTTTTTTCCACTCTGGCTCTTAACCATGGTCGATGGAAAAAGATAAGATAATACTCGCCACGCAAACGACTTTCTAATCTCTATATAATTCAAAATGAATCTATCAATATCGATCAATAAGTTTTACTAGAATTTTTTAATAACTTACTTTCATCAGATCTTTTGTTGAATCGATATTTGTTCGAACAAATTTTTCCTTCTTTTAAAATATTAAGATATATTCTATCCCATACATCAACAGATCGGATATCGCTATATGTTGCTTTTACATCTGCAAACAACTATAAATACATAAATATATTAATTATTAATTTTCTCATATTTACATTAATTCAGCTTCAGTTACATACCATATGTCAATCAGAAAACGTGGTTTATGAAGTCGCCGGATAAACTGAATTTGTATTGCAAAATTATCGTTAACATTTTCCATGCCGTTAGATATAACTGAAGTGTGAGTAAGTGGTTGCTTCTAGTAAACTCGTCGTTAGATGATTCCTGCTGAACATAACTGTCTTCGATAATTTGAATACACGCCATGAAGCTTACCAGATGCTTTCTGACCATTTACCACTCGAGTGTAGTAAACCTCTTTTAATTCAAGAGGAAAAACATCGCAAATTATTTGCAATAAACAAATAAAATCTTATCAGGTTTAGCCTATGTATGTTAAAAAAATTAAAATTATTAGTAACATAATCTTAATAATTTATACAATAATTATTATTAACTACTGTACTAATAATTATTATTACAGCTGAGTTTTATCTTTTATTATTTACTACAGAAATCATAATATGATTCCCGAAGTGATAATCGACGAGTTAAGGAAAACAAATCCCATTTTAATTCTCAAACTTACTCGATATTGGCATCGTTTTCAAGAATAGTTTTTATGACTACCTTGCATAATTTTATTTGATCTACATTTGTCAAAATTGTTTTAGTTTTCTAAAGTAAAGAAGGTTAGGTCTTATAAACTTAAACGAATTTGAACTTACATCAGCGGCTAAAATTCCACACAATTTGCTTTGCAAATTTGTATCAAGATCCGATCGAATATAAGATGGTGAAGCGGCGTCCATAAACTCCGAGATGCTGATGATGCGCGACGTGGTGGTTTGTTCCGATGATTCTACTTGTATAAAATGATGAGGCTCGTAGCCTATTCCTGTAGAGTTAAAAATTTCATGTGAAAGTGATTTAAAATGTGCAAAAACCTTGTTTTAGAATTAGTAAGAAAAATTGTGTACCACCCCCTTTATTGGCACAATCGCAACAAAAATTTAAATTCATGCAAGAAATATATTAAAAACTTAACCTTGTTTAATATCAATAGCTACCAAAGAAAAGCCTGGACCATTGAAATATTGGCTTACATACACATATTACGTACTTTACTAAAATTTCATCGGGAATCGCGAAAACGAAAGAGAATTGCCAAAAATGATTTATTGTTGAAGCAATTGATTGAATTTTAATTTGGTTGGGAAAACTGAATTTTGGTTGTGTTTCTCGAATTATTTTTTAAATAAGTTTGTGAAGTCGGTTGCCGCAACCATTTTATGAAATAGCGTTTTTGTTACTACTAACATTCTTTGATTGCAGAAAACAAATTTTTGCTGGCTGGATCGAGATTTGGTTTTTATAAGAGTAAGTTATTTAAGGCATATGATAATCTATTACAATAAACAAAACATAATTAATTTATCCTTATGCCAACAAATTATTTTTATCAGTGAAAAGGAAAAGTGCCAAAAACATGTTTTTTGATACTTTAGGTTAGAATATTTAACCTGACGTGATAGGGTAATTCTGTGGCCTGATTCAGATTCAGCGCAAAAAATTGCTTCGAATACGAAGACAACTGTATAATCAATGAAATTATTTTTAAGTGATTCTCAGACGGACATTTTTTTGATTACCATTGAATTGCTCCCCACTGTACGTTAGCGGCTACGCCTGATTACTATTGTTGCCTGATTAGTATTGTTGGTTGTCAAACAATCAAAATAATAATTTTTTTAATGGGCCTCAAGGCGACTCTACACTGTGCTTGGACTCCGGAAAAATAAAATTTTTGTTATCACTTTGCATAAAAAGCAGTTGGTTCTCAGGCAAGCACTAAACAGATGATTGTACAGCTGGCGTGACTGATTATACAGCTGGCATTATACAAGGCTTCGGAAATACCAGTCAAAACCAATTCAGTCAAAAACAGAATGGAGTTTCAGTCATACAATTTTCCATACAAATATTATTACCAAATCTCCATTTAAAAAGAAACTTTAGCCCAAAAAATGGAAAACCCTCCATATCTCAAACCAAAAAATCCAAAAAAAAATAAAATTAATTCCAAAAAACATAGTTTGTTAATTATAACAAATTTTTCAAATTTTATATTAATTCGGTATACACTTTAGAAGCCGCTTCCCTAAACCAGAGCACCCTGTATTTTATAGAGCCATAATCAAAAAATCTGAGCTTTTATAAGGGAATTAGAAACGAGGAAAAAACGAAACTTTTCATAATAAAACACACAAAACATATGGGAAATCACTTTTTTTCCTAAGACAAATTTTTAAATGAAAACGTTACAAATTCTTAATTATGATTTCTGAAATACTTTCATAAATGTTTGAATTTCAACATATACGAATGTCGTTGAAGTAAATCGTTTTCATTTTCTTGTAATAATTGATTTATTTAAACCAAAATATAAGAAAATTTCATAACACCAGCATTCTGGTCAAATTAAAATAAAAGCTTACTATGATTCGTTGGTCATTAAGTCAATATATATTACATAGATGGCAGTGATGGCCCTAAAAATTTGGAATTATCGTACCAAAAATTACCACCTGGGGAAATTTCAAGTTCAAAAATTGTAGGAAAAGCAAAACAAATTCACAAAATATAGGAACGTTTGTTAATTTTGGCATTAAATAATTTTTTTTCGTATTTTTCTGTAACCATTTAGACATCTTACGTACACTAGTAAAACTAAAGATAAATTTAGCAAGTATTATTTTAATTTGTCAGAGCCAACTTTGATGTATTTTTCAAAATGAAAGTTCGAAAAAATATATTTTAGAAATAATTTAATTTTAATATTTCTGCAATTAATATTTACTTAATACCAATATGACCTTCTTGTATATTGTTCTTAAAGATACGTAGAAAACTTTTGTATAAACATTTTATAATATTTTTGCTTTTTTCATTGAAAAATTTGAAGCTAAAAAACATCATTTTTACTATGGATTCCTATGGAAATCAGTGAAAAGTTATACCACTAAAAAAGCTTCTAAAAAATACGTCATTAAGATTATGGCTCTATACTCTAGAAGGCTCTGCCCTAAACCCCCGCTTTGACGATTTACTAAAATTCCATTATTAATAGAAATTAGAATGTTTCAAGGATTACAGGAAAACGTGATATTTTATTTAATAAAACACTCTTCAAAGCCGCTTAGGATTGGTCCTCTCCGCGCAAGGATGACTATTGACAAGAAATTATGTAGTTGTTGTTATCAAATTGTTGTTGGCCATATTTAACAAAAAATCTTCACTTTGCGTTTTTCGGGATTTTTTTCGCGAGGTTTCTCAATCAATTTTGCTTAGAATTCGTGTGTAGTTGTTCGCAAATCCAAAAATAATTCTAATCAATAAAAGTTTTGGCTTTAATAGCTTTTTAGTTTTTTGATTGAACTACCTTCGCAAAAAAGCATTTCAGTCTAAAAATTTATTATTGTGATAGTAGCTAAATGTTAGAAGATTGACAGAGGTAGTCATTGTGTAAAATAAAATGTTAGCATACTGTTACACAGGTATTTGCAGCTTGAAAATAATTTTTTTATTATTAGGACTCTAATTTTAAGAATACTATAAGCATACTTTAAACTGTATTAAGATGACAATTTTTGAAAGCCCCCGTGCCAGATTATCAATAATTCAAGTAAATTCCATTTTTGTACAATGAACTCAAATATTTTCTAAAGCTTAACATAATAAATCAAATATTAAATGTTATATCATAGTATTGGCTTCAAAGCTTTGGCTAATAATAAATTAAGAATTTCTATAAAAACAATCTTCCATTATTAAGGCAATCGGATTTCCGTTTTAAAAATATTTAATATCTAAGTAAATATTTTCTCGTTCCTTTTGATGTCTAAACTTTATTCTCTGGTCAATATTATCAATCCACAAAGGATATTTTTATATACTTATTGATTGAGTCTCGACATAAAAATAATTTTAAGTAAATTCTGTGGAACTTCAGTCCGTCGACAGGGAGTGAGTTATGGACACAATTAATATGAAATATTTAATTTTAAAAGGATATTTGTTCGACCAGGAATCGTCCACCAATCCTAAGACATAAATATAAACATACGTATCTGAAGGTTTAAATTTAAATGACTTAGACTAAAATGTTGTATTTTAAAATTTTAAAATTCCCTTTCATCTTTTATGTCTAAGAACAAATAAGTCATATTGACTTTTTTTATGGCAGAAAATAATTTTAAAAGCTTTTAACTAACAAAACAAATATTTTATATGAAAGAAAACAAAAATTTGTGGTAAACTTAATATGAAATAAATTAGAATAATACATTTTTGATAAAAGGAAATTAATTAATAATTTTTAGAAAATTTTATTGACCAGTAACATGGGAATTTCAAAAATCAGTCGAAAGCTTTCTTGGCTATTGAAAAAAATAATTTATTTTGAGAAGAAAACCACAAAAAAATGAAAATATTGTTTCTGTGGTTAAGGTTTTTCCAAGTATCCAATAAGAAAACAATTTAGAGACGTCCAATTAAAATAACATAAAAAATATTTTCATTAAAATTTTCGAAATCAATCAACAGAAATGTTTACTAGAAACTGTCCGTTGCCTATAGTATCTAAATATGGTATGTATGTAATATAATTTTCAATCGAAATAACAAATCACCTTACGTGTTCACATAGATAAAATGTACATATATTTATTGGTACCACAATAAAGCCAGTTTAAAAAATGCACTTCTGTTACTAATTGACAATACGTAAATATGAGAAAATTTTGACAAAATATTTTAACGATGTTTTTCTTTTAACCATGTTCAATATCACACAAAATGACAAATGTGTGTATGTATTATGTATGTATACAGCATATTCATTCTACCGTATCCAAATCTACCCTTTTTCTTGGTTTTGATGTCATAATAGATCAACCTGTTGATTCGTTTGTTCGGTACTAAATATAACCCCTAAAAAATAACATAATTGGGGTGTAATCATTAGCAGTTTGAGGGAATATAAATATTATCCCTTCTTTATTTTACCATCAACCTCTTTATTTTTATTCTAGGAAGAGAATGGTAAAATTGTACACATTTTTTTTGAAACCTCGGCCTGAAGAACAAACTGTCGAATATTCATAATTCTGTTTATGTAAATATGTACATTTTCATTTTCATTATTTAATTCGATAAAAAAAAAAAAACTTTGCTAGCAAACTGGACCAGATAAATATCTCAGATTAAGGGTACAACTTATTTATTTTTCTTTTTTTTTTGTATGGTTGATAGAAAAATTCTATTGCGGAAAATTAAATTACATTTTTATGTTTATTACATAACATAAACTTTTTCATCCACATTTTCTGAAAACATTTAGATTGGATGGTTTTGGAGAAAGCAACAGGAAGTTTGAATATTTTAATTCAGTTTTTGGGTTATGTTTTATATTTAGTGCGGACAACAAGATAATGTGGTTTTAACCTTTTGACTTATGTTCAGAAAGAGTTAAAAGTAAATATGTTCTAGGATAATTTAGACCATAAAATTTGAAGTTAATAAATAAGACCGGTGCAAAGCTAGCTTATAGAGGGGATCGGAACAAATGCTTGAAGTTTTATTAGAAACCTTAATTCTGTAGTCGTTCTACTGTTAATTAAGATAATAAGCAAATAGAAAATCTAAGTTTTTAATACCCTTGTTCATTGTTTCCTAATCTTCAATTGAATTAGATGCTGGCAAGTTTATCAAGCGCTTCATTTTCAAGCAATAATTGGAGCTATTAGCTAGTATATCGTTTCGGTAGGTTATTATCGCCAATACTGTGCTCCATATTTCTTGCTAACTTTGTTAGCAAAAAGTATAGCGAAGTAGTATGGAGGGCCGACGAACCACATTTCGGCCATAACATCATTCACGGCAATAAGAGTTTTCGCGTAAAGGTGTGATACGCACACGTCTGGCTTACAGTTTTCATACCTGCACCCACCAACATCTTGGCTAAATACTACGATGTCATTCTTCATTCTCACTCTACGAAGACCAAAGTAAATTCATATTTGAAATTAGTAATGGCGAAAGCGAAGTAAAAAATTGAAGAAGAAATACAAAAAAATTAATGTGGAAAAACGTCCTGTTCGTTCCAAATTCGGAAACGTCCACATTTAAGGCAGATATTTGCATATCTGCAGGAAATAGTTAATTGCGAAACTCCTTTATCATTCTTTAACATGTTGTTTGACGATGAAGTCCGAAATCTAATTGTAGAGCAATCGAATTTATATTCCGCACAAAAAAATATTTCAAATCTTTTTTTTTTATCAAAATCAGAAGTGAAAAAATTCCTGGGAATTTATTTGATTTCATCTATACATCAACTTTCCAACACAGAGCTGTATTGGAATGCCCTTGTGGGAAATAAAACAAAAGCAACCTATATTTCGTCGACATCCAAGTGGTACTGCCTAAAACTTATCCGCAGCATGACCGATTATTTAAGCTACGGCCTTTGTTAAACCTTTTGCAAGAGAAGTCTCTGTAGAGGAACAGATCTGTGTGACTAAAATTCAAAGCTTCATGAAACAATACCTCCCATCTAAGCCGCATAAATGGGGGTTTAAAATCTTTGCATTAACAGTAAGGTCTTCAGGTAAACTTTCTTATTTTTTATACATACTTATTTTGGTTTTATGAACTTTTTTTATCATCGGTTACTTTGAATCCTTTGTATTGGATCAATTAGGCGCAACACGATTCCAAATTCGAAGCTAAAGAATGAACGAGGAATTAGCAAACTACAGAGAGGGTCGTACGAAGAATACACTTCAACATTTGATGGTGCTGACTTAGGTGTAATTCAATGGAAAGATAACAAGCCAATAACTCTCTATAACAAGCCAATAACTCTAATCTAACAATATAATCGGCATAAGTGAATTGTCGATTTGCACGACAGTTTTATTGCCCGAAATCGCATAAAGTATTAATCCTTAAAATGGTACCTTCGAATATTCTTTCACATACTTCACATTACGGTAGTAAATTCGTGGATAATATATGGAAAAGCATGCTAAATAAAAAACTAGCCGCCTTTAATGCTTTGTGGCTTTAGAATAAACTTAGGAATTGCATTATGTATTGTTGGGTCTGGTAGGTATAATCGAATTTATTTTATAATAAACCGAATTCTATGAATTGGTAAATTTTGATAGGATTTTCTAACGTTACTACTAAAGTTCAATTTGAAATTTATAAAATACTCAATTTAACCGAAAAATAATTATAGTGAATATTTTTTTTAAATTTAGAAGATCTACAAAATGTTGTCATAATAATTTAACAAATATGTACTACAAATTTTGAGATAAATGTTTATGTTTTTTGAAGTAAATACTTTCCAAAATTAATGTTTTACTGAGATTTTCTTCCTTATCAATTATCTCAGCGTCATCTACAGACAACGACTGGTTACTTCCACGTAGATGATTCGTTAAAGCGCTGTATGACGGTTAAAACCCATACTTAGGGTTCGGTCGAATTGTTTCGTTGTAATTTCGTTTTTTGTTAAATTACGCATTTTTTTCTATTTTATACTCAATTTTTATAACAATAAAGAATAAAGGAACTAAAGAGAATTCGACCGCAGCCTTCGAATCATAAATATGTTGGCGAACGCGTTTTTTAAAATTTGGTTTAGTTTGACCCATATAGCTACTCTTTTCCACGTGAAAATTTTAATTTATATATTACATTTGATTGCAACTCTATATTCAGTTACTCTTGTCAGGCAATAACATTTACATTAAAATTCGTAAAGTTGGTATTTCTTCAATCCAATCAAAATTAAATGTAATTATTGGCTCATAGGAACGGGTACAAACAATTTGGTCAAACCTGGTACGTCCCACGAATGTATGGTCTGCCAAAAGTACACAAAATTGGTATTCCCTTGAACCATACGATTAAATTATAAACAAAATAAAAAGTGAACGCTGGCGGCCTATTTCTGTTATGTAGGTAATGTTATGTTATTTTTGTTGTTTCAGTACAAGATCGGATAGTAAGCGGAGAACCAAAATGACATCACATATTTTATCATTACAGAATCGGGCGCAATATCTAACTAAAGGCATCGATTGAGCTTGTGCAATTGTGATAATCCAAACCCACAGATTGCCATATGAGGGCGTACTAATTTAATCACCAGTTTGGTTTTTGTTGCTTACAGTAATCTCTCACCTTCTTTCAGAGATAACATCTTCCAAATCCGTTTCCAACATGAACAACAAGATATGAATTTTTCAGTGATTTCGTCTGATTGATTGATTGAAGTACACGAGCATGTTTTTAGCTAGTCTCCCTAGGGTCGCGCTGTCTACCATTATTACACATCACACTGCGGAAGGAGAAGAAAAGTAAGTTAAGATTATAGACTTGACTCGGTTACAGACAACTAATTAGCCAATAGTTAGCATTTTGTGTTAGTAATGTACATAGAAATATGCTAAATTAGTTAGCACAAGACATCATAATTCTAAATTAAATATTGATCGTAAAGTTTCCGGAATAAGTTTTACAAGTTTTTACGTTTACACCTTTTCTAATTTTCTAACTCATCAACTTTTCACTTTGTACTTTTCATTTTTTTTAAACTTTGCTTTTTATTGTGTTCTATAGAAGTAAAAAATGTGTCAAGGGCTAAATTCAAAGTGATAAGTGAAGAGTGCAAGTATTTTGCAAATTTTAAATTTACTTTGCAATTTTTGTTCTTCGAATTTTTTATTATTGCAAAATGAAAAGTGCAATTTGTTAGGACTTTTTAAATAAATGTTCTGTTTGGTTCCCCCAAAATCGTTCGTGATTTTTGCAAAAAGATAAAGTTCACCTTAAAAATTTATATTTTTAGTATTGTTAAGTTTTTCGAAATGTTAAGACGTGAAATATTATTTGGTGAACGATTTGATTATGAAATAATTTAAAGAATGTATAAAACACGGATCAATTTTAACGGGCTGCAAGATTTTAATTTTAAAGAATGTTTTCGCTTAAATAAAGCCCATTTTAATTTTTATTAAACAAAGGGGGGCGACAATTGCAGGAAATAAAAAGGGAGTTATCAGAAAATTATTTACTGCTTTGTTTCATTGGAAGTCTGTAGTTTGCAGGTCCGTACGTAGGGCAGTGAATAAAATAACAGAAGTGTTGTTCCAAAACACTGTGTACTGGCAATATCTGCAAATTTTTTTTAAAGGCTGTCTGTGGGTGTGTGGCACAATCATAGATATTGACATATGCTCCTTCTTCTCATGAAGCAGTAAAGGCCAACAGCCAACAGGTATGGAAATCAGTCGTTAAATGTGATAATGATATGTGGACTGACAATGTTTTTAAAGTAAGACATTTCCCAAACGCTGTAGTTTTAACAGCTATAGTGGCTACGGATTGAAGAACTGGCTGATACCACCTCTGCGCCGTGATGCTAGCAACGTTGCCGAAGAAACATTTAATCGAGCACATAAAAAACCCGTCGCATAATTGAAAACAGCTTTGGGATTTTAAAAGAAAGATTTCCATGCCTCAATTACCTGAATTCCCGAGTTCGCAGGGATGGTTGTTCTGGTGTGCACAACGCTGCTTAGTATTGTCTGTAGAATCGAAAGAAATGAAAATTTTTTTACCGAAGACAACATTGGCTGGCATCGTTAAAGAAGCTAACTATAACCTTCACGATGATGATCACCACGATATTGGAAATTCAAGCATTCAAAGCTTGACTAGCGTTAAGTCATTTTTCTTAATAAAATTCATTTATGTTTTTAATCCATTTATTTCCTTTTATACAAATTGACAATTATTTTTGCCTTCGAACGTTTCATCTATGATCAGTCAACTCATTCAATTTAGTTGCTTCCAAGGTCACTAGATTTACCATGTTACAGGTAAACCGGTAAACTCAGAAGGTAACAGTCCTAACTCTTGCTCCATCTTATCTTACAGCACTGAACGTTAAATTCCCTTGTCCCATTATTCACTGAAACCACAGGCGAAAGAACTGCGTAAATTTCTGTTTTAAAAATTTCTATTAACAGTAATATTCTCGTTGTACAACAAATAACGTCATACGCATTATACTTACCAAAGAGCGACTTTTCCACAAACCTTACAGACCTTATCTAGTAAAAATCCATGTTTTGTTTGCTGCTGCCAGATGCAATGATTTGACTTTAATTGGCACTTCTTTCCAGGCCCACTCCTTGTCTTGTTTATTTATTTAATTATTTGTAAAACTTCCAAATAACACTTCTCTCTTTTCTCTAATTAAAGATAAGATCGTTTTTTCGCTGTTATATCACGTTGAGTCATTATGATTTAAAACACAATAATTAGTTCTCAAAGGCAGAATCATTTTTAGGTAACACGGTAATACGATCCCCGAAATTTGAACGTTTTTAATTATCGCTTGAATCATTAAACCAAAACTTGTAATAAGATGTGATTTTTTTTTTACCCAATGGCAGAGATATGTTCTAAGTAACTTGTTACAGTTAGGAACTAGTGTAGCTATTCAAAATTATTGATAAGTGTGAATCCCTGCAAAGTTGTTTATATTTTTGAGGAATTCTTCTTCTTTCACACTTTGCAACAAACTTCTAAGTTTTATGTAAAATTTGCAAAGTGAAAAGTTGAAATCGCAAAGTGAAAATATAAGTTTGATAATTGCAAATTATGAAAAATTTATTTTATGGAACCGATTAAATTTGCACTTTGCAATAAATCTGCTCTGGTCCAATGAATGGTGAGGCAGAACTCTCGCGTGTGAGGCCATCAGCTGCCCCATTTCCATCGATTCCAGTATGACCTTGCACCCACATACGTGTTACCTTATTTGAGCTTGATAGATGTTTGATAACCTTGATTCAACCGTACAATACCTAAGAGCCTTTAAGGCCGATTAGCTATCTGATACAATACATACCTTTGCATGGTTTAGGCCTTTTGCTATGCCGATCCTAGCGCAAAGTTCTATAGCATGTACTTTTACTTGAAAGATGGTAGCATTGATAGCCAAGGATATCAAGAGGGCAGTCCCACTCGCATGTATTCCTACTCCCGCCTAGTCTTCCGTTTTTGACCATACAAATGACCCTCGCTTAAAGATAGTCCCCCTGTACTACACATAACCCGGTCAGGTAACCAAACACAGAATGGTTTGTGGAAGTAAAGTTTAGCTGGAACACAGTCGGAAGGCATTCCTATGGTAGGGTCTGTCAGAAATTCCTTAAGGATTTCCGGATGATCCACAATATATCCTGGTTTGAAGGGCCTCCATCGTAGGGGTTGGAGACGTTTTGAGTGAACCCGTAACTAATTTGCAGGCTATACGCTGAACCTTCAATAAAGTTTGCGCTGCCTTCTGCTCAAAAAGGAACAATGACAGTTTTGTTTGGATTGACACTAAGTCCTTCCTGGTTACACCATTGCCATATTATATTGAGTACATTTTGCATGAGATCAGCGAAGACCTCATCGAACTTACCTCTGATTATGATAGCCACATCATCCACATAGCCCTGGACATCAAATCCTGTAGTCGGTCAATAACCAATGACCATAAAAGAGAAGTCAGGTACGCCTCCTTGGGTAAAGACCTTTACGACTCTAATGGTTGTGGACTCGCCACCTAGTGTGTCTGTAATCTCATGATGTTCCAGCATGGAGCGGATCCACCTAATTGGAGAAATCGGGATCCCCTTTTCCATTGCTACCCTCTTTAACGATCCCTAGGAGGTATTATCAAACGTCCCTTCAATGTTCACAAAGACATAAGGGGCAATTCCTTTATATGCCACCGCTTTTCAATCCTCATGACCAGACCGCTAAGAGCCATCACACTGAGTTTACCATTTTGATAGGCAAACTGGTCCCGATGCAGCGGATTTTCTACAAGGATCTCACTTGACAATCCAGTATTTTTTCCAGCGCCTTCAATAGAAACGATGTGAGGCTAATTAATCGGAATAGAGCCGAAAGGCCGAATGGCGAAAGGCCGAATGGCGAAAGGCCGAATGTCGAAAGGCCGAAGACCGAAAGGTCGAATATCAAAAGGCCAAATGTGTCGAAAGGCCGAATGTGTCCGGAGGCCGAATGTCCAAAGGCCGAATTGGGCGAAAGGCCGAATATCAAAAAGTCGAATTTCGAAAGGCCGAATGTCGAAAGACCGATTGTGTCGAAAGACCGAATGTCGAAAGGCCGTTTATGCCGAAACTGATTTTAATTTTTCATCTTTTTATGAATGAAAATTTCCAAAATTTATATTTTTATGAAAACCAAAATTTATATTTTTATCAAAATTTTTGTATAAAAATATTTAATAGTAAATCACCTTAAATATTAAAATCTTCTTACGTTTATTTTTCGTCATATAATTCAAAATTAATTAGATATAATAAAAAAAAAAATAAATTTTTTTTTTCCGACAAAACTTGATCACAATAATATGCACATGCAAAGGATTTATCAGCACGAATTTTCTATTTATTTAAATCATTTTACATTAAGAAACAAATTCAATGGTTTTAAATATTGATTCCAATCAATTAAGTGAAGGAAAATTTAATTAAATTTCAACATTTCGACCCAATAGGCATTTCCACACGTTCGGCCATTCGACTCATTCCGCCTTTCGACATTCAGCCTTTCGACCCATTCGGCCTTTAGACATTCGGCCTTTCGACGCATTCGGCCATATGACATTCGGTCTTTCGAAATTGGCCTTGTGACATTCGGCCTTTCGACATCGACTAGGCTGGGTGTCCGGACGAACCCCACATTTAATTTACCCCATAGTTTCGGAATACAGTTAAAATCATAACTTGCCCGAAACATGTGTATCATAGGGAGTGTTTCCCCAATACCTTTTTGAAGTAAAGCTGGAAAGATATCATCCCCTCCAGATGATTTTATAGGTTTGAACGAGCCAATAGCCCATCTCACCTTGCTTGGTGTGAACATTTTCTCAGAGAGACTTCAGATCCTATTGTGAGGCGCATAGGTTACACCACTTCTCCGACCTCTTCTCTTTTTCCCGCCTTCTCCTTTCTCTGTTCTCTATTATCAACAATTAACCACAAGAAGTGCCCAAATTGGCAACGAACAAAATTAACAAACTAAGGAAAACGTGAAATTTGAAGTTCTCGATCAAATTATAAACGTCGAACCAAATTTACAGCATACGGTAAAAATATTAAACGTGTGAAATATGAAAGATGTTGCATTGACTACGAGTTGCGTAAAATATTTTTCTGCCCAGAAGAGCTCTGGTATGAGCTTTTGAAGTTTGTTTTGTTGATTAACGCATAAACTTACGCCCAAACAACTAAAATAAATACGCAAAATATTTTTCTCATGCATAATTTACGACTGACAGGGTTAAGAATAAAATAAACAAATTCAAATTATAATAAATTTTGTGATTATACTAAAATAATTTATCGTCTTCAGATTATTGTTATCAAACTACCAAAAGTATATTAAAAAAAAAAAAAAATCAGGCGAAATTTTCTTAATCTCATCGAAGAAATTATAATAAGATGAAGTATGTATTTCTCCTCCCTATCTATTAAACCAACAATGTTTATTTTATATTATTATTGGATGGTAGGTGGTTTATCGTCATCCACTGTATGTGGAAATAAGAAATTTTTTCTACCTCATTCTAAAAACCAGTAAAAAAAAATTAAAACCATTTTCTTGTCTTACAAAGATATAAAGATCTATTTTGTGCAAAAGGATATATACGAACATTTTGTGTTCCCATTTTTATATTATCGTTTCGGTAAATATACATACAACAAGGTAAGAACATTTACTAAAATAATATTAATAAGAATAATGATAGTAATATTAATAATAATATCTTTCATGGATTGTCTTTTTCCGATAAATTACGACCACCCACGTCTCTTTAGTCCCCCGGTACACAAATGGTTTATCATGGTGGTTGTATTTCCATTTTATCCACTCATTCCACATCCCAAAAACTAAAGTATTTCTTAAAAATGTCTAAAAAAAAAATGAATGTTACCTTGGGGTTTATCTCTTTTAATCGTTATTGATTTAAATTCTGTATTTAAGGCAAAAACGAAAATTTTTAAGTTTTTCGTTTGGTGATTTTTTTAATGTATTTTGATTTATTTTCCTAAAAAAATTGGGAAAATTAAAATAAATAAAAAAATATTTAAATAAATTTCTTGCTATTCTCATTTTTATAAGACATTTGAAGATCAAAAGATTAGTTACTTAAATTTTTCGTTTGCTTAAACGAAAGGGTGGCGGCAGTGCGCGAGGATATGAAATATAGAGTTTGGTTCACTATACATAACTATAATATTTATACGTATAGGGTAATTTTAATTTAATAATTTTTATTCATTTTATTTTGGCTGGAATTTTAATGGATTCCATGGATTGAGTAGAATTTATGAATAAAAAATATTTTACGAGTTTACGGTATTAACGCGAAATTATAAGTTTGGTAATTGTCTACTTATTATAAATTTCATAATATTCCAGTAAACTTTTCTTAGGCTGCAAAAATAAAATTATAAATAGCTTGCCCCCTCCTCCCCTTCCAATTTCGTCGGTAGATATTCGAACAATATAAATTCAATTAAACTTATGACAGATAAACTCCATATTTTAAGACAGTGTGATATAGGCACATCCTAACTCTGAATACCTTTATCACAACTACAACAAAAATATGAACTTTCCTAAAAAATAAAAACATTTTCATCTTATTCCTCTCATCGTTTTTATTGTCACATCATTTGGAGAAAAATCAAGATAATGAAAAATACATTTTGTTCTCCTCTTGCAGATGGATGGATAGTTAATAGAAAATAGCAAGCGCAAAACAAAATTGAAATCATCATCCTATAACGGAATAAGATGAAAATCGTTGATTTTCAATTCTTCAAATTGTTTTTTTTTTGGTTAACAAGTACCATAAACAGGAAATTAACTTCTGGAAAATTTTTTGTCTTTTTATTCGTCTTCGGTTCTGTGATAATGATAATTTCTTCATCTTTGTTATTATTGTTATTTTTTAAACATATTTTAAATTGAGTTTGATTTTAATCAATTAAAGAGAAAACAATCTAATAATGATTATTCATGTAGAATGAAGAAATGATTTCCAGTTTTGTGGCAGAATAACATACTATATATACGTATGGAGGTTTCGTATGAATGTAGGGCACTATGAGGAGCTCTTACGCAATTTTCACTTATGCTGTAGCACGAGGATATCAACGGGGACATGAAATGCGAGTGGATTATTTAATAAAAACTAAACATGTTATTTACTCGTATGCACTTGCTTTTTATTTATTGTAATACTTGAGAATATTTTTTAAGCAATAAAATATAAATTTCTAAATAAAATAACTAATTTATTTTTTCTAGCGTTCTTCGCTTAATACAGAAAAAATTAATGTTAACAAGTTAATGGTTTTGTAGTGACTCCTTAATATATTTTTTACAACAACAAAAATAAGAAAAATGTACTCATCCATTTTTCGTTCTTTATTGTTCCGTCCAACAAGCAATAATATGGTATGCTAAAAAATGACACGTAGCGAATGATGCGTAAACGAATGACGCGTAACGCCACACACTCTCCCCTCAGTGTGATTGAATGATCACACGATACCTATCTGTATCGGCATGGTAATTGAACGACGCGTCCGGTTCTAGTAATCGTTGCTTCGGGCACATGAGTCTGAACTAAATCCGGAATGAAGGTGTCCGAACTATCTGTAGAGCTGGCCGATGAATCAGTATCAGTCTTGATTCCTGTCTGTGGCGTGGTTGTTCGTAAAGGTTGTGTTTCGGTTTGAGAATTGTCGGATTTTACTACAAAACAAGGCTTTAACCGATCCAACGAAATTTTGACACATTTGTTATTTATACGAACTTCGAAAAATTTCTCGAAACGTTTGTTCACCTGATATGGTCCTGTATAAGGGGGTTGGAGAGCCCTGCGTAACGCGTCTGTACGTATGAAGACATGTGAACAGTCCTTTAAATTACGACTAACGAAAATATTGTCTGTAGTGTATTTTGATGCTGTAGCTGGTTTTAATATCAAAAAATGATGTCTGAGTGCCTTGACAAAATCTGATTGTGGGACTGGATGTTTATTCACCTCAAAAAAATGACCTGGAATTCGCAAGTTACTTCCATACACTAACTCTGCTGAAGTAGCCTGCAAATCTTCGCGATAACTAGTTCTTAATCCTAGTAGGACGAAAGGTAAAATAGTGGTCCAATCAGGTCTGTCGTAACACATAATCGCAGCCTTTAGTGTACGGTGCCAGCGCTCGATCATACCATTACACTGCGGGTGATAACTGTTCGTACGTCTATGTTGGAAACCTAACAAGATTGATAATTCCGCGAACACCTGGGATTCAAACTGGGTTCCTTGGTCAGTCACAATGAATAATGGGACACCAAAACGTACAATCCATTCTGAATAGATAGCAAAAGCGACGGTATTTGCGGTTATGTCGGATACGGGTATGGCCTCTGCCCAACGCGTATATCGGTCTATCATCGTTATACAGTATCGGTAAGCTGCATATGGTGGCAATGGTCCGACAATGTCCAAATGAACCTCGGTAAAACGATCAGTAGTTGGTTCATATGATCCGATAGGAGATTTCGTATGTCTGCCGATTTTAGCCCTCTGACAAGCGACACATGAACGAGCCTTGAGTCGAACGTCTTTTCTTATAGATGGCCAAACGACTTGATCCGTAAGTAACCTCACTGAAGACCTTACTCCTGGATGAGCCAAATTATGCAATGATTTAAAAACTTGTTTCCTGAACGCGAAAGGAATATAAGGTCGAGATTTACCTGTGGGTATGTCGCAATACAATGTTCTATCGGCACCAAAACGTACGGGAAATTGCTCGAATTTCAGGGTTGACGTACTATTGTCTTCGAAAAGTTTTAATAATTCTTTGTCGCCAACTTGAGCCTCCGCGATAATTGAGTAATCGATTGATCCAGGGACTTCTATTTGCTCTATGCGGGAAAGAGTATCAGCCACTATATTGTTCTTGCCAGAAACGTGTTTTAAGTCCGTTGTGAATTGCCCTATGTAGTCTAAATGTCTGCGCTGTTTGGGTGATGCTTTTTCACTATTTTGTCTAAAAGCGTAAACTAAGGGTTTATGTGTGAAATTTTGCCCCTCAAGAAGAAACCTGAAATGCCTTATGCCTAAATAAGCCGCCAAGAGTTCCCTGTCGTAGGCGCTGTACTTGCTTTGCGTCACGGTAAGTCGTACAGAAAAAAAACCTAATGGTTCCCAGGCTTGGTTTACCCATTGCTGAACTGCTGCCCCAACTGCAGTGTCCGACGCATCCACCATTATTGACTTACGAGCCGAACTTACAGGATGAGCTAAAAGGGTTGCCTCAGTCATTGCTCTGTTGCACTTCTCAAAAGCTTCGACGGCTGTGTCTGCCCAATTGATAACAACTTTGCTATTTTTTTTGTATCCCTTCAGAAAGTCATTTAAAACGGCCTGATCTTTTGCGGCTGCTGGTACAAAACGCCGATAAAAATGGATCATACCTAAGAACCGTTTCAATTGCTGAACTGTTGTGGGTCGGCTAAATTGGGATATGACTTGAGGTCTTTCGGGTGAAGGAAGGATACCCTTGTTGCATACTTTATGACCCAAGAACAAGACTTCGGACTGAGCGAAAACGTATTTATCCACGTTAATGACTAATCCATTGTTAGATAGTCTCTGAAACACTGTATTCAAATGCATTATATGCTCGTCTCTGGATTGTGATGCTATCAGTATGTCATCAAGATAAGTGAAACAAAAGGGCAATCCGCGTAAGATTGAGTGCATCAGCCTTTGAAATGACTGTGCTGCATTTCTTAAACCGAAGGTCATTTTGCAGAACTCAAATAGTCCGAATGGTGTCAATATTGCAGTTTTAGGTATATCGTTTGGTTCGATGGGGATCTGGTGGTATGCTCGTACCAAGTTCAATGTAGTGAAAACGTTACAACCGGCCAGTTGAAAAGAAAAATCCTGGAGGTGAGGCACTGAATAACAATCGGGAATCGTCACGTTATTAAGTGCGCGGTAATCACCGCAAGGTCTCCACTCTCCATTTTTCTTTTTGACCAAATGCAATGGACTGGACCAAGCGCTATTGCTGGGACGGCAAATGCCCTGTGCCATCATGCTCTAGAAATGGTCTTTGGCTATCTTAGTCATCTCTGGAGATAAACGTCGTGCTTTACAACTGATAGGTAGGTGGTCCGCGAGTCTCTAGGCAGTATGTGGTGTTATGTTTCACAGGTTTGATGCCGAAATTTTCGCGTGTGATTTCCTCGTATTTTACCAGAATATTCGAAATATCTGCTCCGAGGGTTATCTTGTTTAAAATGGACAGTGATGGAACCTGTGCTGCTGTCAGAGAACCAATGGTGAACAACGAAGTTAACGGATCTACTATTCGATTTCTCTTAAGGTCGACAGTAAGACCAGTGTTTTTTAAGAAATCCGCCCCTAAAATTGGTATTGATACTTCTGCCACAATAAAATTCCACACGAAATCTCGTCTAAGTCCAATATTTAAATGAAGTGTGCGAATGCCAAAAGCCTTGATACGGGTACCGTTTGCTGCGTAAAGACTAGAGTCTGATTTATCGCTTATGTTTTTGCTAAAATTGACTGGTATTACTGATACATCTGCACCTGTATCGATCAAGAATTATTTGCGTTGTGAATTTTTTTCGAAAATTAAGAGACGACTGGAAATTGCATCATCAGGACACGTCGTCGAATGTTGATGTGCTATTATTTTTTTGAATTTACGTCCATCCGGTTTGCATCAGGGGATTTTAATTGGTGTTTACACCCTGTAACACACATATTTGCCTTGTCTTTGAAACGTCTGTGATAATAACATTCGAAATTGTTGCCTGATTCGCGAGAATTTGAGCGAGATCCGCGTTGGTTACTACGTCCTCTGGATGTACTACGCGATCAGAATCGGGTGTCTATTAACGCTGATATTTCCTTCATAATATGAGATTCAAAATTATGCCACATTTCGTCGGGATTTGTTACTGACGGAGTGCTAGCCATGAGAGTGGATGTCGGGCTTGTAACTGGGTGAGATGCAACGGAATGTATTTGTAAATGGGTCATCGTCTCCATTATGTTATCCGCTAGTTCAGCCAGAACTGATAGGGTCAAGTCGAACCATACCACTGGGTTTTGACCGAATAATGGCTGGGGTGACTTGAAAGCTATATGTGCCACTTGCTATATGTGCAGATAATTGAGCACGAACTAACTCCCTAACTCGCGAATCGATAATGTCCCGCAACTGTGCCGTCGACAACGTAACCGTGTCCGTGGCGGGATCGCCAGAAGAAACCGTAGTCTCAGTACTCACCGAGGAAGGCGGTGTACCGCTCGCGTCATTCGGATTATGACCGCTAGCCACGCAGCGAAATAAATAACTGATTAATAAAAATGTGGCGAAAAAAATTAAAATTGCGCTCGCGAAAGTTATCATTGCTTAATTAATTAATTGTTGGACACCGCAATAAAGAAAAAAAAATTGATGGTACTTACATGAATTATGAAAAAATAAAAAATTTTGTAATGTTACTGCTATCCCATGGAGCCGAAATGTCTTCCAATGTTTGTAGTTCGTACTGTATATAAATGCGGTTATGCGGTTATGCTGTCCAAATTGTTTCCATTGTTTGTGATGGCTGTTAAAATTCGATGCTCGTCCACAAAATTGCCTTAAATTGACTTATTAAACTTTGATGATTTAAGCCACAATTGAATTTTTCTTGTCCTTGTTGACAAAGTTGGATTATGTGTTTTAACCCGCGTGTCGATGTATGTTTGCCCCGCTATGTGCGAACGTGAAAATATGTTGTCGCAAAAATTGCGCAAAATGTATTTTCTTTGCCCGTTCGTAATTTATCACGGCGGATGGTTACCACTTTATGGGGGTTTCGTATGAATGTAGGGCGCTATGAGGAGCTCTTACGCAATTTTCACTTATGCTGTAGCACGAGGATATCAACGGGGACATGAAATACGTGTGGATTATTTAATAAAAACTAAACATGTTATTTATGCACTTGCCTTTTATTTATTGTAATACTTGAGAATATTTTTTAAGCAATAAAATATAAATTTCTAAATAAAATAACTAATTTATTTTTTCTAGAGTTCTTCGCTTAATACAGAAAAAATTAATGTTAACAAGTTAATGGTTTTGTAGCGACTACTTAATATATTTTTTACAACAACAAAAATAAGAAAAATGTACTCATCCATTTTTCGTTCTTTATTGTTCCGTCCAACAAGCAATAATATGGTATGCTAAAAAATGACACGTAGCGAAACGAATGACGCGTAACGCCACATACGCTTTACATAAAATCATTTATTTATTTCTCAATTTATTTCAACAGTATAATTATAATAATACATAAAAAAAGGACATTAACAACCTGTTGAAAATTATAAGATAAAGTTTGTTTTAAATTAAACAAAAACATTAAAGAGAAAATTTATTTCCAGATGTTCAATAAGCCACAACTTAACATCTTTTAAAAACTATTTAGAATCAATCTGCTGCCTAATAATATGGGGAAGTTGATTAAAGAATAACGGAGCGGTAACTAAAAAAATTTTTCTGAAAAATTCGAAATAGAAGACCACAATATCGAATATGAAATTAAAGCGTACATTGAGTCTCATCGTCCGGTATCAAAAATAACCGTAAAACTTTATAAACATGTTGCAAAAGGTAAAACTTTCAGTCTCAAAAATAATGGCCAAGAAGAGTGCCATGTCAGTACTAATCTGGTGGCTTACACCTAATATAGAAGGCACACGATTATACAAACCCATATCATCTGCAAAAGCTACAACACGGCCTGAAAAATTGAAAAAAATTGAATTGACATATATTAGTAATAAAAGAGGTCCCAAAACAGACCGCTGAGGCACACCAATATTTAAAATATAAGGTTTGCTCTTAATACCATTGACCATCACTAAATGCTTACGTTCAACCAGATATTACATACACCAATTCTTGATGTTACCTCTGAAATCAATTCTGTATAGTTTATGAAATAAGCGGTTATGACGCACCGTGTCAAAAAAACTTGATTCTGTGATCGATCGTCGTACGATAAACATCGAAATTCAATTAGTGCCCTTAAAAAAAAATAAAATAATAAAATATACCGGTGCAAAAAATTTATTTTCAACATGCGGTCTGTGAATAATTAGTGGAAAAAATGAACAATAAGTCATTTTTTTAGTGTTTAATATAGATAATAAATGAACATTAAGTCATTTATTCTAGTGATAATTATAGTGATTTAACTATACTATATAGTGATATAATTTATAGTTTAGTGAAAAATCTTTTTTTGATATACAATTTTTTTTTAGATATTTATGTTTTTAGTGATGGCTATGGGTAAACAATAGTGTAGTGATAATAAATTAGTGAACGGGATAATTACATCCCTAGTAGTTTTTTAGTTATTAAAGTTTTAGTGTTTTACATGTGATCAAAAAATTAATGATACACACAAACATTCGTGTCGTATGTTAGTAAAAGTGAAAAAAAAACGTGTTCGAGAAAAATATCTCGCATAGACAATAAAAAAAACGGTAAATTCGATCATTCGATTTTTAAATGTTTTTTGATAATAAATAGCGGTAAGCGTATGATTTAAGATTTTTATATATTATTTGGAACGCAAACAATTGTATGCGTAATATAAACATTATTATTACTATACAGGGTGTCCCACAGCTACGAGTCCAAACGAGTAGGGCGTGTAGCTGGATCAATATCATAAAAAAAAGTCCACTACGCATATGCCCGGAAATGAACCGTTACCCACTTCAATTGCATTTCAAAATTTTTAGCATGGTACACTGCCTTGAATGATGTAGATGCCAATAACTCTTCTAAAAATTAAGATAACTCAATTGTTTTTCTATAATTTTAAGGGCACAGAGTGCTTCTTTCTTGTCTGGAAGTAGGAATATCATGCATGGTATTTTCCATAAAGAAAACATTGGTGGAATTAAAAAAATTGTGCGAGAAATAACAAAAAAATTCATTAAACTCATTTTTTCTCGAAAAACTCACTTAATAATTTTTGTTTTTTATTTCAAATTTAAATTTAATAGACTATTTAATACAAAATATCTTCATCGTTTTTTATCTAATCATGTATAGTTTTTGAGATATTAACATTTCAATGTAGTACTTAATAATTTATTGTATGAATTTCCAAGTTTTCAACTTCACAAACAATATTCTAAATGATTTCCATTTCGTACCAAGCATAGTTGCAGTCGTCTTTTAATGGCATTATTGATTCGATCAACCAACTGCTCCCTAGTCTGAATGTTTGTTTTGTAGACTTCTCCTTTCAAGTATCTTCATACACCAAAGTTTAATGGTGTTAAATCTGGAGATCTAGCCGGCCAAGCTATTGGTCCGCCGCCGAATTTGTATCAAACCAATTTCGAACTTGTCTTCCATAGTGTGCAGGAGCTCCATCTTGTTGATACAAAATAGTATTTCTCATCATAAGTGGAATTGAATCTAGCACAGTGGGAACTGTTTCATTCAAATATTCAAGATAGTTTTGTGAGTTCAATCTTTCAGGTAGTAAAATTGGCCCAATAAAATTATTTCCAATTATACCACACCATACATTAACATTAAAACGTCTTTGAAATAATGATTCTCGCTTAACGTGTGGGTTTTCTGGTTGCCACTCATGAAGATTGTGGAATTTTGTTATTCCATCCCTCGTAAATGTCGATTCGTCTGTCCATAAAATGGATGACAAATATGAAGGATTATGTTCCTCGTTGTTTAACAATAAACGGCAGAAATTTGTTCTGTTTGGTAAATCGACTGGTAATAATTCTTGCACTGGAGTATAGTGGAATGGGTGTAGATGGTTTCTTCGAAGTACTCTCCAGGCTTTATTTTTGCTAATACCAAGTTGTATCGAAAGACGTCTCGTACTAATGGTGGGATCTCTTTGTACTGAATTCAAAACTTGTTCGTCGGTATTGACTTCATATTGAATTCGGCTAACATTTTCGTATTCATAGGGGACCAATGTTCCTCGTTCTTGTAATCGTATATGATTTCAAATATTCTATGATCTGGCACCGACCTACCTCTGGATAACGATTTTCACGTTCTGCAGCTCATCCATTTCCGTTACATAAACTATAAATAAAATGGGATTACAGGACGCTCCAAAAGTGCAACAAATATCGCGTTCACGACTGTCGTTGAATGCGGACACGTTGGATACTGGCTTAAACTACAAATAACTAAAATGGAAACACAAGCTACATTAATGGAATCACAGTTTACATTAATGAACGAAAAAATAATAAAATTACAACAACAGAGCAACTGTTTCAATCTACTTGAGGTGCAGGATGCAGCCATGGGGGATGACGACACTGCGGTTAGTGAGGATGATGCGCCATTTACTACGATACAAAAGAAAGTTCAAAATAAAATTAAAATTAAAACATCTACAAAAATAACAGCTGGTAAACAACCACTACAGCAACAACAACAAAAACAACAAAAAAGCCAAAACCATCCGGTGCAGCGGCACAATCAATCAACACAAACAATAAGACAATATCAACAGATACAATAACAACAAAGAAAAGTATGCGGCCACCACCCATACACATACATTACCAAGAAATTAATCTCACAATAGCATCAAAGGATCAAACATCCAAAATTTCAATGTAAAGAGGGTCAACAAAGTTAACACACCCTACAAATCGATAACTTGGACAACTATAAAGTAGCTAAAGACGTATTAAAGGAATGCGACACAAAATATTTTACATACACACCAAAAACCGAAAAACCAAAATCTATCGTGTTAAAAGGTTTACATGAAGAAGAATACACTAATGACATTAAACAAGCGATTGAACAACATAACATTAAAGTCATTAGTGTAACACAATTAAAGACCAAACACGCAACAAAGAAGAACATCAAGTTACCACTATATATAGTACAATGCGCGCCCGAGACAAATATGGGGCTAATCTATAACATCAGTTCAATTAACTACCAGAAAATTTCTTGGGAAAACCTAAAGAAACAGGATACTATCATGCAGTGTTACCAGTGTCAACGATTTGGCCACGTTGCAGCAAATTGTAACCTCAAATATAGGTGTGTAAAATGTGAATTAGATCACGAACCAGGACAGTGCGCCATCAAAACGGAGATAATTAAAGAGGAGATTTACTGCGCCAATTGTAAAACAAAGGGACATCCGGCATCATATAAAGGGTGTCCAGTATATTTGGCTACAGTGGCCAGATTAAAGGAAAAAATCCTAGAAAAAAGAAATCAATCACACAAACCGGCACAAATTGAAACTACTAAAAATACGTACGTTAATAAAGAAAATGGAACTTTTGCAGAAATTCTATCTGGTAAAAAGCAACAAACAACAACAACCGATAACAATACAACGATACAATCATTAACAATAAAAATGGCAAAAACTAAAAATCTAAACAATATACAAAGCAATAATGCATAATTGGATTAAAATTAAGCTACACTTGAAAATGCATCAAACCATTCACACTTGAGTCACTAAATACAAATATTTTGAAGCCAGATGAAAATTTACTAAGTTTTCGACAAGGATTAAAAATGAATTTAATAGTATTTTAAGAATTTAATTTATTGATTAAAGTATTAATTTTGCTTAGATTGCTACTGGTTTTCTTAGCCCCTATGACTGCCGCTGGATAGTGCTTTAAATAAAATCGTACTAAAAATTCCATCAACTGTGATATCTCCTTCGGATACATAATATTTAATACGTAGTAGAGGCTAATAATGTACTGGATAATTATAGTGATGTTACATGATTGCTGCTGCTGGTAGAACACCTCAGTTTTATCTATAAAAATGTATACTGAAACCGTGTCAACCTGTGGGTTCAAGCTCTCTGTGAACAGAAATAAATAGAATTTTATTATATCAAATAACAATTTTTTTTCTGGTTAGCTGGTAATCGCAAACCAGCAAACTATTGCTAGATTTTATTATTCGAACTTTTCAAATGATCGTCGTTGATTTAAAATGTAAATTTAATTTAGGACAAATGAGTAATTCAACCACATTAAATTCATAATTGTTGCTAATACTTAATTATTATAGCCGCCCAGGGTGTATTAGTTGGAATTTCTTGAATTACTTCTTCTAATGTTTTTACTTTTTATTAATTTTTTTTGTTGAATGTTAATTAATTCATGTAATTTCTAATATGCTACCGGTGGTTAGACCATTTTAATTGTGTTTCGATTAACACGAGAAGTATATTAGTATTTACGAACAGTAATTCAACGAAACCGACTAATAGACATAATTCTATTTATTTAATTAAATGATTTTTAATATGTTTCGAAGATTGTAAGAGAATTCAATCCAGTTTCGAACTGATGAGCTTATGATTATGAAAAAATCAATCTTCCCATCAGGCCGCGGCGACTGGACGGATTATACCACAATTTACATTCTATATATACAGAATGTGCTGTGCTTTAAGTACTAGCGAATCGTACTAATACAGATGAATTCTCTTACAATTTTTTCTTCTTCAAGATATTCACACTGCTCTGTGTGTAAGCTAATTTTTACTTTTTATTAATTTTTTTTTGTTGAATGTTAATTAATTCATGTAATTTCTAATATGCTACCGGTGGTTAGACCATTTTCATTGTGTTTCGATTAACACGAGAAATATATTAGTATTTACGAACAGTAATTCAACGAAACCGACTAATAGACATAATTCTATTTATTTAATTAAATGATTTTTAATATGTTTCGAAGATCTACAAGTTGATGAGACAGAGACGAGAAATATGCAAGAGATAAACATTGATTGGACGCAGATGGAGAGAGGGAGGGCAGCAAGTACAACATCTATGAACTGCCGCATAACTTAAATATATTAGGACATTTTATACAAAAAGCTACTATACCAAATCCACAGCTAGGGAAACCGGCGCATGAACAAATAATAAAACAAACAATAGAACATTAATAAATAATTTTGAAAACAATAAAAATAATAAAATCACTATAACACAATTCAATAACAATAATTCTGCAATAAATCCAATTTACAATAATAATAATAATAATACTTACTTTATAAATATTACACAACTAACACAAATCCTAAAATGTCTAAATACGAAAAAATCCTACGGATTAGACAATCTGCCGTGTATCGTGTTAAAATATCTACCGGACAAAATAATAAAAGAACTCTGCTGTCCCATTAACCACTGTTTAAATAATAGAATCTTCCCAAATATTTGGAAAATGGCAAAAATATATCCCATTCATAAAAAAGGGAAATCCCATCTAGATCCAAAAAAATTTCGACCGATAAGCCTTCTCTCGAACCTTGGTAAAGTTCTGGAGATCATCATTTATGATAAAATCCAAGATCATATTAGTGAAAACGCGTTATTACCGGACAATCAGTTTGGTTTCCGGCATTAACATTCTACAATACACGCAATCACCAAACTGACAGCAGATGTATGTAGAAATCTAAACCAAATTGATTGTACTGGTACGATCCTAATTGATATGGAGAAGGCTTTCGAGTCTGTTTGGCTAGATGGGCTAATAAATGGTAAAAATGAATTTTGATAACAATATACTACAGCTTCTATACGAATTGTTATACAAACGTGAATTTAGAACAACAAATGGAACTGAATTATCAACAAACATATTCAAAATTCACAACGGATTACAACAAGGATCAATCACAGCTCCTGTACGCTTCAGCTTGTATACGAAGGAGCTTATCGAATGCGACAAACTCAACTCAACGAATATACAAACAATCGCCTATGCTGATGATATAGTCATATATGGTACAGCCAAAAAAGTAACTACAATTACGAAAAATATCCAAGATGTAGTTAATTTTACCATGGATTACTTGCATACATGGAGGATAAAGACCGAGGACTTAAGAAATGCGGCCTGCAGCAAAGATAAAAACGCAGGACCGGAGACGTTTATTTATTTGGATAAGATGGGATATATAGAGGACCCGGTGACACGGTATCCACCAATATATCATATTGAAAGAAGGCAGAACATCAAAAGATTCAATCGATCATTATTCGAAAATAGAGAGGAGTATTTAATTTATAATCGCTTTAACTTTTCTATACCTCCAATAGATTCCACTACAAACTATAGAGTACGAGCTAAATACTGGTGGCTCAACCCATAGCCCTGCAATAGACCTGACCTCATTAGATACCAACCCCACAATAGATTTGACTGTTGAAAGTTATCACTATCTTTAACACGCTTGGTATTTTTCAGCAACCTTTTTTTACGTTTAATCATATTCAATAAGGCTTCGGTTATTCGTGGCTTAATAGGACACTTTTTACGCGGCTTCTTTTTATCTAAACTAACTAAATCAACTAGATTCCGTATAAAATAGATTCCGTAGTTCTAAAAGTTTATTAGTAACAGTAGCTGGGTAATTGATAGTGAAAATAGATGAGAAATCGACTGCACTAAATTTTTCAACAAATTTACAAACATTAATTTTAGGCTTATCAGTTTTGCAGCTATACCTCTTAAACTTGATGATATTAAGCTTAATATGTACAAGATGATGGTCACTAATCATATAGTTCAATATCGAAACATTAATTCAAGAGAAGTCATTGTCAATTAATCTACAGAAGCAATGATCTAAATAAGAGGACGAACTAGATGTAACTCTGGTCAGTTCATTAATACAAGAATATAGACAGAGAAGCCAAATGCAAACAATACACACAAACAAAACTATACGTTTCATTACTTATTCGACAGTTTAACCTTGACAACATCAGCTGATAAAAGGTTCGTAGTCTCAACTAACCAATTAAAATCATTTTTATAGAAGCTTAAATATGGATTCTAAATTTGCGGAACTACTACATTTACTTACTACATCTACTCAGAAACTTGGCTTAAACCATGGGTATCTTCCAATGCTGTAGGTATACCTGGTTACACACTAATAAGGAATGATCGTCTAACACGTGGCGGTGGCGTAGCTGTCTATATAAATAATATTTTGAAATGGAAGATCCTTGATCAGTCTAATAATGGTTTAACTGAATTTTTGTTCATAGAAGTTTTTATTAATGATTTGGTCGTGGAAATGTGGGTGCCTTAGAAGATGTTCTATCATCACTTCCTAATTATGATGATATTTTAATAGCTGGTTACTTCAATATAGATATGCTTAAAAATGGTAAACCTGCGGATCAGTTCAAAAATGTTCTCGTCAGTCAAAACCTAAGCTACCTTCCTAATAACCAATCTACATATTTTTCGGATACTTATCAAAGTGCATCGTTGCTAGATCTAATCATTACTAAGGATAGTTCTAAAATAGAAAGACTTGTGCAACTGGATGTGTCGATTTTTGATCATATTCTTTGCCGGTGATTAAAGCTTCAATTTCTACATTTCAATACAGATCTTATAAAAATATTAATTATACAGCGTTAGGTTATGACTGCCTTAATATGTATTGGGAATCCATATTTGAAGCCGAAACCATTGACCAGAAATTTTCGTTACTTAATAAATATATTCTTTGCTTATTTGATAAACATGTTCCAATTAAAACTTATATTGCTCCTAAACGAATAACGCCCTTATGGCTCAGTGCGGAGATTGAAATTGCGGTAATTGATAAGGAAATATGTTAAAAGCTTTGGAAATATAATAAAACGAGTGAGAACCTTATAGCCTTTTGTAAAATTAGAAGCAATGTCAAAAAGCTCATTAGATCAGCGAAATCCAATTCCTGAATAAAATGCTTTACCACAATTTGCCGCCCAGAAATTTGTGGAATAATATCCGTAACCTTGATCTGTGTAGAGATGTAGCTGTAACAACTCCTCATTTTTCAGCTAATGAAATTAACACTTGGTTTGCAAAGATTACATCAAATAGTGATGATATTGATAATATAAGTATTACTAACGTTGATCATAATGTAGAACATAAATTAAATTTCTATACAGTTGATAAAGCTGCAGTAAAACAGGCCGTGTTGCGAATTAAGTCCAACTCAATTGGTGACGACGGAATTCCATTAAAATTTATTAAATTGATTTTAGAATATATCTCACCAGTTCTTTACTATTTGATTAATAGTTGTTTAAGTGAATCGCGATTTCCTTCTCAATGGAAAATTTCGAGAGTTGTGCCGATTTCCAAGTGTTCAAATCCTAAAGATGTTAAGGACTTAAGACCCATTAGCATATTACCTATACTATCCAAACTTCTTGAAAGAGTGTTGTGTGATCAAATGGTCCATTATTTGGAGAATAATTAAATGATTAACAAATTTCAATCTGGTTTCAGGGTTAAACACAGTACGGCAACATAGCGCTACTCAAAATAACGGACGACATTCTTGCTGCTCTAGATAAGAATCATGTTGCACTATTGGTTTTACTTGACTTTTCCAAGGCTTTTGATACATTGAATCGTGGTATTTTGCTTAAAGCACGCGATTAAATTAATTAAAAACTATCTAAGCGGTCGTTCCCAGTACGTCAGTTTTGGTGATGAAAAATCATGCTGTGTCAATGTAGTGTGCGGGGTGCCGCAAGGATCGATACTTGGGCCTATATTGTTTATGCTTTTTATCAATGATATCGCATCCGTAATTAAATATTGCAATTATCATCTTTATGCTGATGATGTGGAAATATATACATGTAACAAAGTTGATTGTGTTGAGCGTATCACCACGTTTGTTAATGCTGATATCGAGGCTATTTCTGAATGGGCTAAAATGAATGATCTGCAGTTAAATTATTCTAAGCCACTAGTTTTGCCTATAAACACTAGTAATAAAAATATTAAATATCAACCTGTGGTTATTGATAAAGACACTGTACCATTTGACGATAAGGGTGGGTTGATAAGACTATCCAAATTTAAAATATCTACCCCTTAAAACCAAAAAAAGCATTAGCCCATTCTTTACTTATTCTCAAATAACATATGCTGATCTAGTAATGTGAGTCCTAAGTTACGTACATCGTAGAACACTCAATGTTGCCTTTAATTCCATTACAAGATATGTTTATAATTTGTCCAGGTATGATCACATTACACCATTTTCAAAAAACTTATTAGGATGTACCTTCGAGAATTATCTGAAATTTAGACAATGTTTATTCTTGTTTAACGTAATGCATGGTAAATCCGCGGAGTATTTAATTGATAAAGTGCAACACTTAGAGCGAAATCGTTTTTTATTAATGGAGCTCAAACTTGGAATAGCCTACCACTAGGCCTGAAACGCATTAAGTAAACTTAGAAATTATTGAATATTCTCCTTAAGCTCCGAATATTTTGATGCAAGATTTGAACAACCTGAAAATCATGAGTTAGCAGATTATTAGATGGTAAATTAACCAGAGCGAAAGTCAACGAAACTACGATCTTGTCATTAAATCAAATATCTAATGATTAAAAGATTTAAAAATCAACTAAGACAAATTGTCCAGATTATCCACAGACGTGAGTAAAATGTATCCATTCCTAAGCCAAACAAATTTACACCTTCCGTCCTTCATGGCTTTCCTAGCCGCATTGTATAGTAACCGATATTCTGGAATAAGGCATTGGTTGATGAAAATCTTATTATTTTCATTGAAACCCAAATCATCAGATAAGACCACATTTTTAGTTACAACCGAAGTTAATATAAACGTTAATAAACGTTCTCCATATATCATTAGCTGAAAGACTGATATTCAGACATTTATCAAATAAATCAGTGGCAACTTTTGTAACATTCTCATCAATTGATCGTGGAATACCAATTATATCAACACAATTAATGCTCAATTGTACTATAACGAGTACTTTTTTTGATAAATTAACATTTTCCAGTTTAAGGGCACAATTTTCTTCCATCAATAAATTTAATTTCTTCGAAAAACTAATATCCAATGTTTTAAGTTCTGTGCAAAGATTATCCAATTTTTCAATAAACACGACGGAAAAGTTTAAATTCACTAAACAACTCAAGGTTATGTTTCGCCGACGTAGAAGTTTTTTTGCATACCGCAGCTTTCGATTGAGTTGGTGGCGATGAAATCCCAAAGCTGCTATGATTTGCCTTACTTACCATAATGCAAGACTGACACCGCCAAATTGGTTTTTTGTTTTTGAATAATATTAATGTCAGAAAGTTGAAGTGACACACAAGTACCATGGTAAAATTTGGAGCAGTCATTACACTGAATCTTTAATTCAAAATCTCGATCCACTTTTAGATTGCATACACTTCGTAAAGCCATAATTGCAACAAAATAAAAATGTTGTATTCAAAGGTTTACTATCACAAACTTCACTTAATAAAACTAAGAATATTTATTAAGTAAAAAAAAATATATTTAAATGAACTGTCAATGAATAAAACGAAATTTCGATGTTGATTGCCCCCACAGCGTAACAAATAAAAAATTGAGGTGTGGCCAACACATGACTTTCTTTTACGAACAGAGAATTTTGAGAAATTTTATTTTTTTTATAACTTTTTTTTTAATTTTCAAATTTTTAAATTTTTTTTTTTTAAATTTTTTTTTTAAATTTTTATTTTTTTATTTTTATTTGTTTTTAATTTTTAGAAACATTTTGTATTTAGTAGTTTTTTGTAAATCTTATACTTTTTAAGATATTTGCAAAATAAATTTTCTGGACCAAGGGAGTAGCCACTTCCGGTTAGCCGATTTGGAGTAAAATTCACTGGGACCTCCAAATTTATCAAAAAAACTTAAATCTGAAGTTTCAGTTCGATTGGTTTAACCATCTGGGCTGTGGAGAGGACACAGACAGACTGACAGACTGACAGACTGACAGACGGACAGACTGACAGACAGACACCATTTCGAAACCCACTTTTTCGGACTCAGGGGACCTCAAAACAGATAAATCTCTAAAAATCTCAAGGTTCAAAATTTTCATGATTACTATACTTTATTTTACTAGAGTAAAACAAAGTAAAAAAAAACGAACGGTTTATCTGGAGTTAATGAGTGCCAACATAAATATAGTTTTGAAATGAAGAAAATATTGGGTTGTTCTTGTTACTCACGTGTGCATATGTGAGTTCGATAGCTATATATATAGCTTTGACTTATTGCATTGAAACAATTATATTTGTACCAACAAGTTATTCGACATTATAATACTAACTAGGTGCTCATTACTCCAACTTCTTGTGCGACTTCCTGGAGGAATTTTGGCGAATTCGGGCACCAAAGGTGTTCGAAAAATTACTCAAAAATAATATAAAACCTCTCATATTCGCACACTGGTATATCTCTAGCAAAATAACGGTTCTGAGGGCAATGTTTTATTACAAAATTTTTGTATTGTCTCCTAAATTATCATTGATGTTGTATTGACATTCATAAAATAAGGACAAACAACGTGTTATTCCCATTCAGTTTCATTACCAGCCAAATCCCTCAAGAATATTAACATTATTATAAATATGATGGTAAATAATCGATAAATTGTGTCTACTAAATAGTTGTTTTGTATTTATTTTTATAATAATTATGAGTTAGTAGCTTGAAAAGGTAAAATTGTGAGGGCAAACTGTCCCATATTTACATAGATAAGTCTGTACTAAACGTATTTCTGTAATTAGGTCATTTGAAGTTAAGAACTTAATAAAAATATTATACAATTAAAAGTAACATTTTTAACATTACCGTTAGTAATGTGGGCCTATTTAAGATAAAGTTGTGAAGTATTAGAAATCGCATAATTGCAGTGACTATGCTAAAATAAACAAATATTTAGGAGCCTGTGCAAATTAAATTGCATCTAATAAACCTAATCTGTGTTGTTTCCGCGGTCGCACTAGGCCAAGATGAACGAAACATAATTTATGTCGTACTGTTTTTGGTGGTATCTTTATACCATATCATATTCAAAAATGGAGATGTGGCCAACACATGACTTTCTTTTACGAACAGGGAATTTTGATAATTTTTTTTTGCAAATTTCTTACAAATTTATTGTTTTGTATTTTTAATTAATTTTTAATATTTTTTTATTTTTGTTTTGTTTTGGAAATATTTTGTATTTAATAGTTTTTCTGTAAACCTTAGACTGGACCTCCCAATTTATGAAAAAGCTTAAATATGAAGTTTCAGTTCGATTGGTTAAAACATCTGGGCGGTAGAAAAGACAGAGAGAACTGACAGACTGACAGCCTGGCAGATTGACAGACAGAGACCATTTCAAAACCCACTTTTTCGGACTCAAGGTTGAGATCCCCTTGACATAAATCTCCAAAAATCTCAAGGTACAAAATTTTCATGATTACTATACTTTATTTTACGTACGTAAAATAAAGTAAAAATAGTTATGAAGTCTGTCTGTAGGTTTTGGTAACTATTGGGAGTCTATAAGGCTGGAGTCCAATTCGCGAATTATTTTGTGGAGACTTTATTGACTTATTTGGCAGAGTTTCCACAAAAATGGCAGCGGTATTTTAAAATTATTTTCTGATTTAAATTATGTTGCTTCTGTTATTTTAATTAATTCCACAACCAATAATTCAATAATAGGTTGTGGAATTTATCAGAACCATCTTGATATGAATAGAGCCGGCATGTAAAAAATGAACTTAAAATAAAGGACATAGAAACACTAAAAAATAATTTATTTTCATATAGTTTGTATGAAAAAACGAGATTTCGATTGACGAAAAAATATGAATTAATCATCTCATTTAAAGCACAGATTCTCAAGCTTCCCCATTTTCCAGGTATAATCAAAAGAAAATCAGCTAATTAAATTAAAAAACGTTCTACAACAACAACAATATGTATTAAAAAGAGAATATTATATTTAATGACGTCATCACTTATTCACAACTAAAATCAATGTTTAAAAAAAGACAATACGTTGAACAGCCAAAATTAAAATAAATCAAAGAGAGTCAAAGAGAAAAAATTATAATAATATGCATTGAGCGAGGAGAAATCAAAAAAATCAAATCAACCCAGATTGTTATGCATCACAAATAAACGACATAACCAACAAACATTAACTGTAATATAAATGCCTTATTTATTTCTCAAGTATTAGAAATATTATTTAAATTAAGTCACAGCTGAAAATAAATACGACATGATTAATAATTGGCATCGACTTTTATTCCCAAAAATTAATGATCCATTCAAACTAAGTTTTTGTTTAGAATATTTGAATTGTCATAACATTTGAGAGCGGTGAATAAAATAAAGCTCTTACTTATTATTCTCATTCCTAGATGTCACTTAACACACAAATAAAAACAACAGGGATTCGGGCTGAGTAAACGATTTGAAAGAAAACTTTTTATGTAAAAATAACCTAATTTCTGTCATAGCAATGGTTTAATTTTAGTAAATTTATAAAAAAAATTGTATTAAATTAATTATTATTACAATTTAGTTATTACTATAGAGGGAATCCACCAAAAATATGTTTAACCGAATCAAAAATCAGACCGATTTTAGAATCCGACCGGTTCGATCACCTATTTGATTTTTTTATATGTTTTTAATTGTAGGCGACATCTATGGTTAAAACAAAATGTCGTTAATAAAGCATTGCCACATGATACGAATCTGTATTCGGGCAGATTTTTATCATGTGGCGATGCTTTTAGAAGGAGACTAAAAAGAGATGGTTATAATTGTTTATAAATATTATGTTATGACGTATTTTACAACAACAACATTCCATAAAAGTTTAGCAATAGTTTATATTCCAAGAGGATTTTCACTAAGAAATAAACATTTTCATGATTCGATTTTTCAATCAAATAAAATTACATGTTTTATGAACATTTTCGTATAAAAATAATGTAAAAGCTCATAATTCTTATAGACTAAAAATGTAAATGAAAACAATCGTTTTCCCATATAGTTTCATAGTAAAGAAAAAATTTTATGTACTTTATTTTAAGCTTAGTAAAAAATACAGTCAATGTGGAGGCTCTTATTTATAGAGTAGGCTCTGAATTTATAGAGCGGCAACGTAATTTAAACAAGAAAATAAAATAAAAATGATTAAACTTCAAATAAGACGCGGATTGGACCTCAGCCTAAGTACTAGAATTGAGAAGCTTCAATATTTCAGAGAATAAATACTATTACGGTTTTACATGTTAGGTTCATATGGACAATAAAACGTATTTCCTCCACTACTCTTCCGCTTCAATTAGAAGCTCTTGCAGTATTTCACATCTGTAACTATTAATATTAGGAAACCGATTCGATAAAAAGGGAACTTCCGCAATTGTCAAAACTACAGTCAAATCACATTTTTGAACAAGAAAGGCGCAAGCTGATTAAACTGGTATTAAAATGTTTCTTTGGCTGTTATTCAACGCCATTTTAAATAAGTAAATAAAACCGTTCGAATTGATTTCACTCACTTATTTTATTCAATCGTGTACTTTGCTATGCTTTCAATAAACCAATTATTTTTTATATTAATTAGGCTGTATATTAACCCAAATATGGTAATTTATTGGTACTTCCGGTTTCTAAACCAAATTTTACATCACGGATAGTAAGCAATTATTCGATGTTTCTTGATTTTTTTTTGTGATATGTTACTGTTCGTGGCCCTTAAGCACATTGTTTTATGTTTACCAAAAATGACCGGCGAATATGTTTTACAGGGAGTTACAGCAGTTTATGCATTTGTAATTTTGATTTTTTGTTTAATGGCGTAACATGCTATGTTTTCAATACAAAAAATTTTTAAAACTTCAACTTAATTGATTTATTTTCAATTGAATATTGGTTTTGTCATTTGAAAAATGGCATTTCATATATTTTTTATTCGGAATGTACCACTGTAACATTGTTTGTATTGTAAAATAGATTTTGAGTTTGAGAAAAAATATTGTTCCGCAGATTTTCACTTTTCACGAAATTTTCCCAAAAACGATAGTAACGATTTTCTTCAGCATCTACTTGTTTACAAAATTTGAAGTGAATTAAAATATTCCGTGGACGTAATTTTAGCTAAAGTTCTTCAAAAAATTTGATTGAATCGTTTTGCGAGATAATGTAGAATTTTTCGAAGAAATATTTTTCTCCAATTAATGTACCTTTCAAATTCCAACATTTGTTCCACACAAGACAAAATGGATAGGTTACCGTATAATCTGAAATTTAAGTTTCTAAATTTACATGAAATACTTTTCAGATGGGGAATAATTTCGTCTTATCGTGAATTGCTTTAATGGAATCGTTTCTAAAAGTATTATTTCCGAGTACTAAATTGTCTTCGTATTAAAGATCGTATATAAATTAAATTTTAATAGCAAGTTTCCGCGGGATGCACTTAAATGATATGACGCTGTTAGGGCGAAGGTGATTGGGAAAGAGGCAGTGGGAGATACTGAAAATATAACACTATGTCACTGGGAGACGTAGTTTCGGTTTCAAAAGATAATTCTGATTTTGTATTGTTTGTATTGTTCGGGTGGTCACTGAGTAACGAATTATACCTGCACTTCCACATTGTTATCTGAACAAATGACAAATATCATCAGAAATGAAATTTTGAACATAGTCGATCGGGTCTGAGCGGATTAAATTAAATTCTTAACGATTTTCAACAGTTCACCAGAGATGTATAATACAGAAATTATTGAAGCTACTTCTAAACGGTCCAAGGTGAAAAATTGTGAATGATATTCAACATGCCACAGTATTAGATGATGTATAATTAATTATAAGTTCGTAATTTGATTGCTTGGTGGTAGGAAATTTTATTAGCACGACCAATTGTAAAATTGGAGAAGGGGTATCTAAATTTTTTAAAAGTCCATGCCGTTATTTAAGGCCTCTGCTCAATACAACAGAAAATTATTGCAAAATATAAATGGTTGGTTTGGTGAGGTATAAATAAATTTTTAGTTGAGGACGCTTTGTGGGGCAAAGTGTCGCTCGAGGAGATCGGATAGACTTAAAGTACGCACTGAATTGCTACAGTAATTAAATAAACTATTTGGGTCACAGATAAGCCACGGTGTTCTAGAATATATTTTTTATAAATTTTTTCTCGATTAAGTCACAGTCCCGAATAAGCCGCTACAGCTTTCGATCTGAAAAGCAACTTTTAAGAAACAGTATTCTTATAACAAGTAGTGCTCCTCCTATAAGCAAATTTAAGGGAAAAATAAACTTTTTTGACTAATGGGAAAAGGGCACAAAGGTATTGCAATCTAATTTAAAGTTCATTGCTGAGATGCCAGTAATATGACACCCTGCTATTCCCACATTTTATTTGAGAATTGGTGGATTTTAAAAATTAGGCGATTGGTCTACCAGACTAACCCCTGTCAATTGTTTGGGTCCTTCAGAATTTAAAATCATTTTAATTAAACTAAAAAAGTATAAACTTTTATTATTAATAATTTTAAATAGTAAATCATGAAATAGGAAAAAAATTGAATTATAAACTCAAGCCTAAGATGCTTGAACATAATTAAATTATCGCTTAGAACTATAAGCATTTATAAAACTTACTATAATATGTAGAACTGATATAAACGTATGCTGGATGAATTTTAAGTTGATATGGAGGGTGCGGTTCGGAGGGACAGGTATGTGGTATCCATAAAATTTAATATTTTAAAATATTGTTATTACTTCCGCAATTTTTGATCGGTTTACCACTAGTATCTTATAAATCGTTTAAGCATTTTAATGTATTTTTCTACGTCAAACACGATTAGAAACAACGAATAATTGCTTACTATCCATGATGCTATATTTACAATAAAAACCAGAAGTACTAAAAAAAAGTGAACATAGTATAATTTAAACAAAAATCAAAATTTAAATTGCATGAACTATGAGAACCATCATTTTTTTATAGTTTGGATTTTAAGTGAAAAAATAAATAAGAAATGTACCTAACAAATATGTTTTTTAAATGCTGGCGTCATGATTTGACCCTCCTCCAAACAACGCCTTAATATTTAAATATTTTATTTTAAAATCATAAATTTTCAATTGAATTAAATTGATATTGAATTGAAACATTTTAGGTTATTACAGAATTAGCCAGAAAGATAAATATTTTACGAAAAGGAGAAATTGTTAAGAGTTCTGCGATTCAATCATCACATCAGACTATAGTGACTGAAAATGCTTAACATAATGATAAAACCAATTATTATTGAATTATTTAGTGGTAAACATTTTTGCAGTCGGGAACTATCGCAATAATTTTTCTTATTTTCCAATTCCCCAAGAAAAACAGAATAAGGCCACAGAAAATAATAACATTGTAGTATTTTAATTTAAATAATTTATTAAAAAAATTATATTTGTGAAGTGAAGCTGTTTAAAACAGTTTTTGTCTATATTAAGGCAAGGTGCAGTACCACAGTTTTCGCATCTTTGGTAATTGTATTCTTTATAATTTGGCAATTTGCATTGAAGATGTTTGTCTTGCCAAACAGGCTAATCAGTTTTCGTTTTTTCAAAATCAAATTTAATAAATCCTCTGCAAAAAAAAATGTGAAGCAAGAATACGGTGTACATTGGTCATGAAAATCATCAGACAGTGATTCGTCATCTCGAAAAATTATCTCTTCTTGATTTTTAATAAAACCTCGGTAACGAAATATTATTTTATCAGTAGAAGACACCGGTTTTGTTTTTTTAATTGCTTCGATCTCTCCCTTAGCTGTCGATTTCTCCCGCTCTCACATAGCTTGATTGATTTTCCTCCCAGTCTTTTCTTGAAATATTATACCTATAAAGTTTCTACCCTTCAATGATTTCTAAGATTTCAGGTTCTGTGAGATTTTATCTAGAACTCATTCCAGGTTCAACATTATCTTAATATTAATACATCAAGTAATGTAGATATTCATAAACTGTTCTTATCTGCAATATACATTACTATATATAACATGTACACATACATAAATACATATAAATAATGACATATTAACAATTAAAAGACATGAAGCACATATTTACACCCGTTTACATAGTCGATTGTTTCACCTTATCTACTGATATTTACAACTAAAGTTTCGGCGCTTAAATTGACAATGAAGTCAATAGACACCTTATGATAAAATTCAAAAGGATATTGTTAAGAAACAGAAAGCAAAGTAAAATTACAAGAAAACGTACTACATATTTTAATATTGTGTAGTTTACTTATCATACATTGCGTAAAAGCAATATAAAGAGATAAAGGGTTAAATTAATTAATTAATATTTTTAAAAAATCGAATTAAAACACGCGAACTCACAAATAAATGAAAAATGTACACATCAACGCCACCCTCCACTGCTGCATTAGAAACCAAGTCTTTTCACAAAAGGTAAAATGTAAAACCGTTTCAAGTTTTCAGTTTTGTCGTATATTTCGGGAAATATAATTATCTATTTTACGGGATTTTGGGTGCGTCTCAATAGGGTAGAGGTTGACCGTCTATAGCCATGTATCTCGCGGTTTATATTTCAACGCTGAAACCTGGAACTATGTAGAAACCTCCAAATGTGCCTAGTATACCTCCACGTGGTGACACCCGAGCAACGATGTGATGCATTGGCTATGAAACTAATACCGTATGTGTTACACCTGTTGCTCAGGTAAATCCACCCTCTTCGAAGGTCTATCTCATGGATTCTGGAGAAGACCAGCCATTGCTTTACTACAATTATTTTTACCAATTACAAGGAATGTTGATGAAACAGAAAAGGGTAATTCATATCTCTTCCAGAGGAGTAAGAAAGTATAACGAAGAAAAGCTTTACAATGAATTGTGTAAAGCTAATAATGCATTGGTTAAAGCCAACAATTTAAACAAGCAACTGAAGGATACAATTGCATGGATGCAGGAGCGTATGAAGACGCTTGAAAACGAAGTTAAAGCTCTTAAACCAAAGGAGCACAGGTTCTACTCCTAACCAGAATTCAACTCCACAAGAGTAAGATACAGATGAAGAAGAACTAGCTTTAAAAACTGAGTGGATAAGAGTTAAAGGTGGGAGAAAAAAGGAAACGGAATAATACGCCCTCCCCACTTAAATTAAAGGATGATGTACCAAATATTATCAATAGTAATAGATGAAGTAAAAGACTACGATTTACTCTATGAGAAAATAAAAACAATAACTACTGATAAGTTTTATACAAAGGTGATGAATGGAAACACCATCAAAATAAACTAGGACGATGTGAGACGTGTGCTTGGCACACGTTTGAAGACAAACAAACTAGACCAACTAGGGTCGTAGCTAAAAACCTACACTCTACGTGTAAACCAGAAAAAATAGTTGATAACCTGAAAGCAAAAGGATTTAAGGCAACTGAAGCATCAATAAAGCAATAATACCAACAATTATCAAATTTAGTAATCTTGGATTGCAAAGTGGTTATTCAGTCTCCAAGAAGCTCTAAGCTGAACCACAATGTAAACAATGTCAACCCTATGGAAATACACAAAAATATTGCAACAGGGAACCCAGGTGTGTCAAATGTTTAGGTAAACATCATACCATCCGGCTAACTACAGAGAATGCAGCATTGGTAAAATGACTTATGCTCAAGTAATGATGATCAAAGGAAATTCAGGAAAAACGGCTCAAAATGACGATAAAAGTCAAACACTTAATTTAATTTTGAGCAGACTTAATACATTTGATGAGCGATTATAGAAACTAGAGTATATCACTAAGGGAGCCATCCCTAAATAGAAAAATGGCCAATGATCTTAGAATTTTATGTTGGAATGCCAATGGACTGATGCAACATCAACAAGAATTGCAAGTGGTCCTGGTACAGAACAAATCGATGTATCATCACGGAAACACACTTCACTAGACAATCAATCATTCAATTTAAAAATTATCAAATATTTCTCACTACTCAGCATGGAAACACTGGTAAAGTATTCATCACTAATGAAGAGATAAAATATGAAACAGAAGAAATACAAGCAACTGTACACCACAACAAGTAGTTCTATTTTTATTGCTATTATTTACTGCTCACCAAAGCACTCAACGAAAGAAAAACATTATCTCGAGTTCCTCAGTAAATTAGGAAAACGATTTGTACTTGGAGGAGACTTTAATGCAAGAAATGACCGCTAGGGTTCCAGATTAAAAATGACTAAGGGTAAAGTACTCCTAAAATCTACTGGCCAACTGATCCAAACAAAGTTCCAGATCTTTCGTTGATTTCTTATTAATAAAGACATGTCCAAGTAGATGAAATCCATGACTTAAACTCTGATCATTTACTGATACTTCTAACGTGAGGTGAAAAAATTATTGGAAATAAATAAATTCATTTCTAGTAAATAATCACACTAATTGTGAATGCTTTAGACTATCGCTAGCAATTAGACAAAAAAGTTAACAAATTTCTAAACGATATACTGCAATCTGTTTGAGAAGATACCCCTGAAATTAAAAAGAAAATCAAGGGAAACAACTACTCTTCTTTGTCAACATATAACAAGCTTCTACTTTATAAGATTAGGTTATTCCAGAATTAATTAGCCAGATAGATAATAATTTTACGAAGAGGAGAAATTGTTAAGATTTCGGCAATTCAGTTTCGATCTGACGAGGATTTTTTTTATAATTTATCTACTATGGACAAAAACTATCCGAGTCACATTCTTCTGGAAGCTTAAGCATATACTTTTAGTTCCACCCAATTCAGTTAACATAAAAAATGATGTGATGAAAATCAAAGAAAAATATTTTAGTCCTCTCAATATAATAAAAACCAAATTTGCCGATAAATATTTATTAAATAAATATAGATGAATTTGAATTAGTACAGTCAGAATTCAGTTAAATGTTTATTCTCATTTACAAAAAAATTAAAAACATTACGAGGTCTAGGACCCCCAAAAAAATCTGCTTTTAACATATATGTACATATATTAGTAGTTTTAAAAATTTATTCTATTTGTCATAATGTTTTATTACATATTTATTTAAGGTATATTTCTAAGATTATTCTATTTTATAAATTAAGATTCTAAGTGTAAATTAAATATTGCAGGACTTTTAAGAAGAAGTGTCATAAATCAAGGGTGCCTTGAATTAAGGCCCGAGAGGCATTGAATGGATAACTACACTTTATAGCTTACTGTAAAATTAAAGCTTTAATTCTTTTTCAGATATTCTGGAAAAAAGGATTTAACCCTTTCCTAGAAAATAGAGATTTCAATTCTAATTTTAAAATTAAATCTCGTTTTTACAGAGTAATTTAAAATTCTAATTAAAATTGATTCTAATAATTAAGGCGTTATTTCTCAAAAATGTCACCTCATCTTTTCTGTGGAAAGTGAAAAAATGGCCGAAAACAAAATCGGGCTCAAAAGCACTTTCATTGGAAATTAAGATCATACATTTTTTCAGGCATTAATGCCTCGGCCTTTAACGCACCAATTCAGACCAAATATAAAACCAAAAATATAAAAAGTGTTTGTTCTAAAATGTAAATATTTTATTTTATTTTTATTAATACATATCTGAACACAACAATAAATAATCTTAAAAAAAAATCACAAATTAACAAAAAAACACACTTATGGATTAATTAAGAAAGTTTTCCTAAAATTTATATTAAACCATTTAATGTCGTAGGTACTTCGTATTCATATGAGACATCGGTGTACTGCAAACATTCACATATCTCATAAAAAATATTTGATTTATTTATTTTTATAATTTTTGTAAATAAGGGTTAATTAAAAGGGTGAGTAACAATTATTTATACATTTTTTATATATTATGTATTTACGAATAACAGGATATGTCTTGAATAATTTAATTTTAATTTTTTTTTTTTTTTGTATGTGCTCTTTAAAAAAATACCAATGTATAAATAAATTCTTTATTTAAATACATAAAAAAAAAGTAATCTCAATTTAAGATTATAGCACAAGAACAATTGATTTATTACTATCTTAATTATTAATCATAACATAAATAATAAGAAAAATAAAAATTTCCCAGAAGAAAAATTATTATTTATCAGGAGGAATACGAAAATGTTTTGTAATTTTTTTTATCACTTTTACAGGAAAAAAAGAATTATTATTAAACTTTTTCTTATATAATTTAAAAACAAAAATAAATAAATAAAATAAAAATCATAAATTATATTCTTATTTATTTATAATAATTACAACATTTTTTTACATACATACATACGTATGTATATATTTTTTGTCATCATAATTAAATCATTTTACTTTTTTATATCATTCCTTCCTACGTACCTAGCTAGATACATTTTTATTTTAATCTTAAGACAATATTTATTTTCTTATTATTTTTATCTTAATTTTAATTTTTATTTTTATTGTTGTGTGAAAAAAAAAACTTTGTTTACAGTTATTTTTTGTGTAATTTATATTTTAACAAGGAGCAATTACATTGTATAAAAAATTTTAAGGTGGAAAAATCTGTGGAAAATTACTCTTAAAAATGGGGTGACGTGTATAGTATACTTGTGAGTTGGGGGAATCACAATTTGAATTGGTTGTGTTAAGATAATATTGTAATGTATTATAAATGATTGGAAACCAATTGCTTTTGTATTGTAGATGGGTGGTGCATTGACACATAAGTACACATTCTAAAATTCAATTTAATTAAGAAATCTAGAAAATTAATATTTTACTAAAGTATTTTGATTGTGCGGGCTTACACTTGCCAAATGTTCATTAAACTTGAGGTCCGCGCTTTAATTAAGATTTAGTTAAATTCGAATTAACTTTTTCAAATATTTGATATTAAAATTTATCTTCCTAATTTTTGTTAAAATGATAATTAGTTTTAAATATTTAATATACATTTTGTTGACTTAATTGTTGTTCCTAAAAGAAGTTGAAACGAAACTAAATTTGTCTGAAATGAATGTATCTCAAAGAATGGATTCGGTAACTGGGTTTTTCATCATAATTTTAAAAGATCCATTAAAACGTGCTCTTCCTATTCTCTTGCTTTGGATGAATCTTGCATTGCTATATATGGCTGCCAATTGATTATTTGTATTAGAATGATTTTTGAGGATTTTTCAAGAAAAGAAGTACTATTGAACGTAACTGCTTTAAAAATTTCTAAAGGGGGAGGTGTTGACATTAATGATGCAGTAAAATAGGGTAGAAATATTATTGGCTTAACCAATTTAAATTGTGTCACAACCGGCTGGACTTATCCATTTGCAGGTCCTCTATTCGAAATTTGATGAAGGTTTTTGACGAAGTATTGGAAAAAAGGTCGGTATAGCCAATTTGATTCAGAGTAGTCACCAATCCATGAGCTCTATTAGATTTACGGTATCACTGGAAGAATGTAATTCATCTTATGGGGATTTGGCAATACATTCGAAAATTAGTTGGCTAAGTAGAGGAAAATGTCTTAAACGATTTTTTCAAATACGTTGTGAGGTGACAGGTTTTGTTGAAAATCTATAAGTAACAAATAATATATTAAATTATGAAGGCATTATTTATATTATTAGGAGATTTTGATTTTATGATAAGGGCTGGATTTTTCTTTATACCGATTGCTTGGCATTACCTCGCTGTTTTTATTTTCAACGCTTACATTTTTATAAACAGCTAATTGAACCATGCATAAAGGTTTTTGTCCCTTAACAGCCGCCCATTAGTTATCAAGATATAAATAAAAATATGTGCAACAAAAAAAAAATATTTTTAGAGGGGCGATTTCAACAAAAAATAAACAATTTCATAAAGTGCCCCTTGTGGAGTAGGTAACGGCGTTTTGTCCCATTATCCTCTTGTGCTAAAACGATGAGTCCGTCTCGTCAAGAGCATTTCATGCCAAATCACACTACGGCGAGCTCATAGTTAATACATTGTCGACCGTTCAAGGGTTAACTAACTCGGTTAAAATATCTTGTTTACTTTATAACGGTTTTTAGAAGTTCTGAAGATGAACGGGAATTCTGTTTGAAACGTTAGCTAAATAAACGTTTTTGAAAGTATAGGCTATATTACCAGTTTTTTAATTATTATTATATCAAGTCTTAATTCAAAGTACTGTGAAAAAAAAAATCGGCGATAAACTCACCAGACCCTTTTTCTGAATTTCCATGCTTTCCTTTATCTAACGGTATATGCATCACCTCCAGCACATTTCGTGACATGAAAAGCTTCAGATATGGAAGCTGTAGGTATAGCATTTTTACGTCAAAATTTGTAAAAACTCTAAAATTTCACCAAGTTACGAATATTTGAATTTTAGATATTTCTTTAATTTTTCCGAGGAGTTAAATGCTAGTAGTTAATCCTAAATTCCTAAATTTAATCTTGTTACTTACAAAATACATCAAAATGGTTATTTGGCCTACAAATTAGTGATGGTACCTGAATTAATTATTACAAATTCAGTAAAGTCGCTGGCGGTCTGATGGCAGGATTGTTTTTTTCATAATCATATATTGTAAAATCATCAGCTCGAACTAGCATCAAATCTGTTCGAACAACTTTCAGAATGTTAACTTCATAAAAATTAACCTAAATAAATTTATTAAATTAACAAAATTGTAATATTTTGAGCTAATATAATATATGCCCTTTTGCAATGTCAAATAACTTACAAACCAAGTCTTGTAGAAATTAGCTTCTTTTCATAACGGGTCAACCGTTGATGAGAACTCATTTCTGCAATAATATGAGTTATTACGTTTTCACTCGTTGCCACAGAAATATCATGAAATTTATGTTATACCAGAGCTCACTGTATAAACAAAAGCCTCCAGTATCTAGTGTATTTTTTACTATGCTTTAGATAGCTTTAAATAAGGTACATACAATTTTTTCTTTACTATGAAACTAGAGCTTTTGTTTTGTTTTTATATGAAAATGTTCTTAAAACCAGAACCATCTTGATGTAAATAGAGCCGCTCTGTGAAAAATGAACTTTAAATAAGGGACGTATAAACATTAAAAAATAATTTATTTTCATACAGTTAAATAATTTTTTCTGAAATCGCTAAAAATAACTCAATGTCTTACTCATTTAAAACACAGTTACTTGAATTTCCCTATTTTCCAGCAATAATCAAAAGAAAATAAGGGAAATTAAATTAGAAAAACATTCTACAACAATAACAATATGTATTAAACCAGAGCCTACTATATAAATAAGAGCCTCCAGTATCGATGTATTTTTACAAAAAATCTTTTTTGTTCGTTATTTCAAAAATCCTAGCGAGGCAGTGTGGAACTGCATGACTGTGTATTTGCCTTTAGACATTGCTAATCGTCCCGAGGGTTTAGTTGTATGGAATTATGTACAACAAGACGTTTTTTGTATTAAAACAAAATACGACATCAACAACGCCAATCTTAAAGAAGTTCACCAAAAATTATTAAATACTAAATTAAGGTTAGCGAGTAAGTTCTCTTCATGAATTGATAAAGAATAAAACTGAATTTTATTTGTTTGTGAAAAACCGTTTGTTAATTTAAAAACTTATGGTGACCATTTAAAAATTGATCACCTACATTTGAATTGATTTTTTTTTGTGAAGATTTGAAATGCCATCGTATTTTCTCAAATATTAATAAACACCTATTTTATATTAATAGAGATCATAATAAAATAAAGGGTCCAGTTCTAAATGAAACAACAAGACCTCCAGATGATGGTATTTTGCTGACCGGTATTAATGTGGCTGATGAATTAGTACAAATACCTTTGCTGGAACTTGACGAATCTTTGCATCGCAATCTTGCCAATTTATGCCACTGTTTATTAAAACTTATTATTCAAACGTTCATTGGTGACGACCGGGTACCTAGAACCACAGCTATAAAAATATTTCCGAATATTTTTTTTCATTTTACGATAAGTATATTCAGGTGGCTTTGGCCACCTGTGAATCTTACATAATTATCTATAATTTTAAAATCACTCACAAGCCACGAATATATTTAATCTGAATTCTTAATTATAAAAAATTGCTTTATAGTTAAGAAACGGAAAAAGAAAATAGGAAGAAAAATTAAGAAAAATGAAAATTTGGGTAGAATTTGAAAAAGTAAAATTAGGTTCGGATTGTAATCAAAATTATTCAAACCTAAATAATATCACAAATATTCAGTGCAATTATTATTCGCTTGTGGTTAATTTAAAACAGCTTCTAACGATTTTGTTATGTAGAACATCAAAACTCAAATAGAGAATAATAACAGCAAAACTGAAAATTTAGAATCAAATACGAGTATTTCCAGTATCATAAACACTACATTTTGGGAAGCTTAAATTCAGGAAATTAATCCAAAGAATCAAATGATTTTGAATCTCGTAGTCCGCTAGGATCTCACAGTGGCATTGAAAACATTGGAGCAGTTTATCTCAAAATATTATCTCTTCCAGATTACTTATCTTCTAAATTATTATCAATATTTTTGGGTATGCTTTTTTTAACGAAGATAGAAAGTGGTTCGGGAATAATCACATATATCTTTCATATATCACATCTTTTTAAAAAACAATTAAACTGTTTGCAAAGTAAGGGTATTAAGACTAATGAATATTTAATCAAATTAATTCATTGCGTGCTCAGTTTCGCGGAATCGTTTAACTCCTATTATTACTGCGTATTTTGTAAATGTAAAATCGAAGATTTAAAGTATCTTTTAAAAAAGAATTGGCCAACTTACGAAACATTACCAAATTATGATGTTAACTTAAATAACATGCAACTAACCGGAATTACAGAAAACTGTTTCTGGAATACATTATTAAATTTTAACGTGGTTGAGAATTTTAGTGTCAACTGTATGCATTGCCACTTCGATTTAATTTTAATTCGAAAAATTTTCATTTTGAACATAAAATATTTTACAATCGAGCAATTAACCAAAAGGATAGAAATTTCCAACTTTGGCCTTTGACATAAAACCCGCCACTTTTTAGTAATGACTTCCTTAAAAAAAAAAAAAAAAATTAAATTATCTGCATCCGGAATGAGAGCCATAGTAACCCATTTTTCTTTAATTATTGGAGACCTTGTACCTTAGTATCACGATAAAACAATATAAAGATGTGCTCAATTGCCTTTCAAAATTGGGTTTATTTTGCGCAATATTGGCACGTCATATCTCGTTGAGTAAATTTTTTTTAATTTATTGAAGTTTTTTGTTAAATACAAAATTAATAAAGTAAAAAAAAAATTGAAACTGTGTTCAATTATTGATAAAATTTATTCTACAGTAAACTTTCTTGTGATTTTGTGAATAACAATCATTGATAAACCTTGTGAATTGATTAAGTTATTTGACTTATGCTAAAAAGACAATCATTTAGTGATTTATTTCATTGTGATCCAAAACTTGTCCATCTAGATAAAAACTCAAACCTGCTATGGGTACGAATGAAAAATCGTATAACGGGATTGGATCATATCCGTTATCATAAGGAGCACTCCAAAATCTCGCATTAAAAAATCCCGCATTACAAAACCTCGTAATACAAAATCTTGCAAATCCAAAAATATTATTGAAAAATAACAATGACGGAAAATTAATATTAAATCATTTTATTATATGCAATTATCTTTAAAAATTCAAAAGTAACATTTAAAAACTAAAAGTGACAGAAAATTAAATTAATTAATTACATAATTATTATATTATACGCAATATTTTTTAAAAATTCTTTTGGAGTGAGTCTAACCTTTTTCTTTAATATTCTTTGTATTTTTTTATTCTTGTTAATTTGCTTTCGTTTCTTGGGAAACTGGACACCAGATTTAAGTTGTTCAATTCTAAGCTTTGCCAAAATCGCTTCCTTTGCTAGATTCTATATTATTTTATTAACACCCGCGTGTCGTTGACCGACCACAACTTTTAAAAGACGGTGCCAGGCCTCCACACTATTTTGCGTTCGAGGGAAGCATTCACTAGTATTTCCTGAGTCTGCTATATTCATAGTCTGGCACAAAAGCTAGGCTTTTTATCATTCTAATTTACATTGAAAAAGATTCGATGTTCCCATACTTGTGTAAAAACCTTTTTTTTTGGATCTTCCGCCAAATAATTTGGCCGTAATGAAATAAACATCCTTTAAAACCGGTTTCCGGAAAAAATATGTCGTCGGATTTTAAAGAATTTCATTTTTCAAGCAAATTTTTTTAAATTGAAAAACAATTGGTCATATACTTTTCTACTTTTTGCTCATAAAGCCAAATACCAATGGTAATATTTCTCCATCAATACGTCCGTGTGTTGAAAATAGCTGTCGGATTATGGATGGTACAACGTCGAAAGTACCATCCATTATCCAACAACTGGATTCAGCGAGGAGCTTTAGCGAAGAAATCGTTCCCAAAAAAATAATTTTTTCGCCATCGAACTTTTCTTCGGTTAAAACAAATAATTCTCCTTAAACATATCGAATGTGGTCGGGAATGTTAATATCTGCAAAGTTTTCAGGCTCTTTAATTTTGTTATAGCGGGCGCGTTGAATTTTAATTCTTTGAGCTTTTGCTGTTGGAAGATAAATGCGAGAGTCCCAGGAAGTTTTGATAATAGAATCTCTCATTATAATCGATGGTGGCTGATCAGAATTTTTTGCTTGGAATTTAAGGGCGCTGTTAGTTTCAGCTACAACTTTATCCGATGCCAATGGTTCATAAGAATGCACTGATGGTGGTTTGCACAACGTGAGTTTCAACGCGCCCTTTACACATATAACTTTTTTGCTTGGCGCAAACCCAACTGAATGTGAAGTTTGTTTTTTTACTTAAATGATAACAATATCCGTTAATAAATAAGTTATTATTGCCTTTGCTAGACTTGACCGTGTCGATATTCATGATAATATGTTGTAGTTGAATACTAAGTGATAAAATAGATTTTGTATTGCGATATAATATAGCTAACCCGAATACTAATTGATATAGTGACAATAATCGATAAACAAATTGTACTTATTGTAGTAACAGACCGTCTTATTGTAGTAACAGACTACTGTAAAATTTTACTTTGCATTTTATTGCGCGATTTCATATATTTACGGGAAAAACTTTATGCGAGATGATTTTGTAATGCGAGATTTTGTAATGCGAGATTTTGTAATGCGAGATTTTGTAATGCGAGATTTTGTAATGCGAGATTTTGTAATGCGAAATTTTGAAATGCGAAATTTTGTATGCGAAATTTTGTAATGCGAGATTTTCTAATGCGAGATTTTGTAAAATAGATTTTGTATTGCGAGATAATGTGGCCAACCCGTTATCATATCCTATAACAACAAGGAATAAATTTGATGGTTTACTGCATGAGTCAGTTAACAATTTAACTCTTGCTGAAAACAATGACACGTCAAATAGTAATAAAGAAAAAACCAAATTACCTCTGATCGTAACAAAACTTCATTATAGACAAACAATGAAATCATTAAAAATCGTGAAATTTCAAATAAAATTGACATTCATTGGGCTTTTAAAGTGATGGTTTACGATTCTGCACACTATAAACAATTTACTAATGAATTAAAAAAGGTAAATGCAGACTTTTTCTCATATACTAGATGAAAACAAGACTTCTAGATACGTTTTATTCGGTTCACAATCATTGCAAATCGATGAAGTTGAAAAGTACATTAAAGAAGCCGGACTCATCCATGAAGAATTACGAAAGTGTTACCTAAAAATAGCAGATTATATCGAATTCAGTTACTTTGGGTTATACAACATAAAATACCCAAACTTCTGACACAATGTATAAACTGTTGTATATAAGGACACACCACGAGCAACTGCCATATCGAAGTGTAGATATTGCAGCCTTTTCCATACTGAAGGGCAAGAATGCACAGTTAAAGATACCGATATTGAATTTCTTTGTGCAAACTGTAACGGAAACCACTCTGCCAATTCGGTGGTTTATCCAAAAAGGTCCGAGTTTCTTCGTATTACAGAAGAAAATAATTAAAAAAATTCCAAATCATCTAATAATAATTTTAATTGGTCAGGAAACAATTTTCCTAATCAGGCAAACAACAACACCGTAACGTTGACCCAACAACAACACAGGAAGAGCAAACTAGACGTCCATCCTTTGCTGATATTCTCCAGAATAATACATCGTCTTTCAACCTACGACAAGCTGAGTACCAAATCATATACTACAGCCATAAAATATGTCTGTACATAATAATCTAATACTCTGGACTTGGAACGCTCGTAGCATAAATAAAAAAAAAACATGAGGTAATTTACTTTCTTAACAAATTTAATGGTGGTTTGGCGTCTATTGGAGGGGGGGGGGACCAAAGTTGAGTAGATTAATCTACCAGCTCCGTAACCTTCCAGTAGGGTGCGCGTCACGTGAGCTGTTTTGGACTTGTCATTAGGCAGCTGCGTGATGGGTACTGTTGTGTAAGGGGTAACCTGTTCACAATTCGCAAGTGTACGTGCTGCCTCCTCGTGGCAACAACTAAGGCCATTTGGCACATTTTTGGCCATTTGGTACAGGCTAAAGTACGGCGCTAAAGGAGAAAACCTTGACAAAAAACCCTAATCTAAGGTGGAACAGCATATGCCGATGGCTTAATGGCTGATAGGTTAATCAGTCCAAAATATGCGGACTCTGGATACCAGGCACCCTCCAGTTTTATTTAGCCTTCCTGTAGTAAAGCTGGGTGACCTACAGGCGATTTGCAATTCCCAGCAACTCGTAAAAGTAAAATCAAACGAAATACGGGGCAGGAGTAGGAATTACGGGAGCGGGACAACCCTCTCGAAGTCCTTGGGCTCCAATGCTACCGTCTTTCTAGCACAAATTCATGCTGTAGTAAACATCTAGGAGGGAGAGCAATAATCCCAGATAGTATGTATCACGTACCGGGAGGCAATATTGTCAGGTTCATTAAGAACCGGAATATTGACTGGACGGATAATTAAGCAGAGTCCAGCAAAAATAGATCTTTTAGGTCGCAGTGCGAAGTGGCTGATCGCCCGCATGGCCCTACAATAATAATAATAATAATAATAATAATAACAAATTTAATATTGTCGTTTTGCTAATTACAGAAACACATCTTAAACCTACCACTGCTTTCCACTTACCAAGCTAACAGGCACGGTAAAACGTAGGGGGTGATACTACAGTGCTTTAATGCACATTACTCACCTACGAGTATGTACTGTTTGCAACAGATAGATATCCGATTAGCACTAACATCGTGCCATAAGAGCACTACTTGGTATTAGATCAAACAATTATTGATTCTGGTATGAGCCCCCACCCGTTGTAAGCTCAGAATCAAAGTTGTCTAATCTAATTTATCACCATATCCCTAAAATCGCCTTAGTAATCATACTAAGAGGTATGTTTTGAGTGGAAATACTAACACTCTCGAAAACATTTCGAGCGTTGAACTTCCACCCACAACATATGGTATAACATTTGAATGATCGAACTGACTAATTTAGTGGCGGAGTTGCTATAGCTATTAAAAATATCATTCAGCATTCGGTTCTTCCTAACCTAGTGCTACAAAGCATTGAAAATATATCTTTACTATTATATTCACCAATCGGTACATTAAAGGTTACTTACTGGTACTCCCCGTATTCTAGCCGTGCAAATTTTAGACACGATCTTAGCCGACTTACGAACATTAATTCAGCTTTCTTCCTGGGGGTAGGGGTTTTAACTGCAAACATTCATTTTGAAACTGTAGCAGAATATACAATGGTGGACGTATTTTATCTGATTTTTTAAATAGTAATTATAACTGCATCTTACACTATCCAGGTACTCCCACCTATTTTCAAAATAATAGATCTAATTGACAGTTCCAATCAAAAGGTCTCCCTCCAGATATAAGTTATTACTTTCAGATGAAGTATTGTTATTGATAAGACTTTGAAACATTAGACGGAGAAAGTGGATCTGAAAACGATATCCCTATCTAAAAAACATAATTAATTTATTAAACCACGTTATCAGGAAAAAAATATATGAGATTATCAATAGTAAATGGCAACATTGATGATTATTACGAGCATAACCCAACTAATTTCATTGTTTCCGTCGATGAGGTTAAAAGCATCATACGTTGCAGTCGTCCTTTTAAATAACCAGGGTTAGACACAATTTTAAATAATATGTTAAAACATTTTCCCGAATCTGGGTTTCGATTTCTAACGACTTCTGGTCTTCTCTCTCCTTCTGCTTCATTTTCCTGGTCAGTCGAATATTTCCAAAGTTGTACTAATCGCTAAACCTGATAAAGATCCCTCGAATATCAAAAGCTATCGACCTATCAGCCTGCTTAATTCTGTAAGTAAAGTTTTCGAATATGTTATTAAAAACAAACTCAGTGATCACGTAGAAACAAACAACATCTTGATTTCTCAACAATTTGGTTTTCGACACAAGCATTTTTCAATTTTTCAGGTTCATCGTACCATAAATCATATTAAAAATCAGAGAAATGTTAACAAATCTACAGGGATGATTTTTCTAAACTGCACAAATATAATTTCCCTATTTACATCATTAAATTACAGAAGTCGTATTTATCAAATAGGAAATTTTATGTTCAGATTCTAAACTCTAAGTCTGGATTGATGCATACATGTGCGTACATGAGTACATGAGGTTGCTTCGTTTGCAGATGACTCTTCAATTTTCATGTCTGATATATTTTCTGACAAGACATAATTCACAGGGAAAGTAACTACATCGCAGTATTAATTTCTTGCTTTAAAATATGGGGACTGTGTTTAAATGCTGAAAATATGCAGACTATCTACTTTTCTCGAAATAGGAATCCTTCTAAATTACCTCAAGCTAACATAACTATAAATAGCCAGCAATAATAAGTATTTAGAAAAAAATTTCATTCCTTTATTATATATAGATATAACTAAAAGTCATTTGAAACCAAAGTTTTATTTCTTATTGCACTATTAAAGTAATGTTTAAAAAATAGGACCAATAGTGGCTAAAAGTTCAATGATGTTGGAAGCAAAACTTCAAAGTTATAAAAGACTTCGTATATTTCGAATAGTAGGATCAATATACTAAAAACATTGTACATTAAAAATCAGTTCAAAATTGCCAGCCTTAAGCAAAATATTTTGATTGATTGATTTAGAGGTTGGATATACAATACCCAGGTAAAGTAATTTTCCTCGTGGCCAACAGTGACAAATTTAACTATCTGATTAGAGGATAATGACAATAAATTAAGAGAATTTGAAGCAACCATAAATGGTAGAGTAAAAAAAATATTCAATTGCCACAACTAAAATTACTTTTATGCTATCAAAAAACATAGTTGAGGGAAATAATTATCAGTCGATCGAACAGAAACCCGTTTATTGCCAGTCTTTTACCATAAAATATTTTGGTTTTAACAACTGAACGATGTTAGATGCAAATAATCTTTGGAGATATTCTGATTAATATTTATTCAAAGCAAATTTTTTATCAGTTCTCTCGATCAGTAACACAGTTGAAGGTACTAAAACGAAATTGTTGCAACATAACATTAAAAATCTATTTTCTACAACTATAGTTGTTACAACTATCAAAATCGATTGGTATAAAATTCGTTTCCCGTAACCAAAGTGCTTTCTCAGTGTATGTATATTACATATAATATAAATTGCATAAAAGGCAGGGTTTCATTTATGTTCCGTAGATCATAAAAATCATACATATAATCATGTATCAAATTTTACTTATCAAAAGCATATTTTTTAAATTGGAAAAATATTCAAATTAGATTTCCGCTATTTACCACCGAATCGTATAAGTATAGCAGCAAACGGTTATCCAAGAAGCACAACCAAATCACTGTAAAATAAATAAATGAAAACACATTACTAACCCATATCATCATGTCATAATGAAATTATTACAATTTTTTTTTATTGCGTTTGTACCAAAATACAAAAAAAAAATTCTAATGTAACGCATTTATGTTGTCAGATAAGAAAAAGACACAGCCAGAAATCGTTATATTTCCGCTTTCTGTGTACTTTGCTTATTTAATAACAAAGCAAATTCGGCGCGCGGGTGGATGGGTAAATATTGTCTTATTTCTTAAATAAATTTGATGTTGTTGTTGCTCCATTTCTACATTGATTCACAAACAAATAACGCGTTTTTATCGCGAATTTATTTATTTTTTGTATTTTTGTATTTTTCTTTATGATTATTACAATATTACATACTTTTGTATGTGACAAATCGATCTTGATAACGCGACCGCACACAATAAAGAAAAATCTCTCTTTATATAAGACATTTTTATTGTACAACCGAATTGAATTATTATTTGAAATGGTGAGGTGATAAGAAAATATGGATTTTTATGATTTTCTTTATGGGTTCATCTAGTTATTTCATACAATTTTGAATAATGCTAATTGGGATTGAAAACACCCTATATACCACTTGAATTTATTCTAATAATAATCTATTCAATGTCTGAAAAACGGAAATTTCAATGTATATAATGTCACATTTCCAACTATGTATAGTAATTTTCTATTTTTTTTTTTTTTTCAAGCTTTCGTAATCATTTTTCTGTTTTCCGTCTAAAGAAAATTTATCATTTTTATCTATATATTCATAGTTTAAAAATATCATAATAATAGTGACTGCTACTAAAATAGTTTAATAATTTATTTAACAAAACATGACTTTTATTAATGTTAATTGTATTTAAGGTTTTTGACGGTAAAATATGTTCATAGTTCTAACTAGAGTAAAAATTAAATTTGTAATAGTTTTGAATTTTATGCCAGATTACTTCAACGAAGAATACGAATGCTGCAAATCCATGTGCAATAGCAATACTCATAAATATCGCATAAAAATGTTGTGCTGTTAACACAGTTGCATCAGGTGAAGCGGCTGTCATTTGTGATATTCTTAATCGCATTTGGTTTAAATGCCGCGTAATCGCTTTTTCATATAATCCTGCTGATTGGGTCATCCCTATCAAATCGTTGAACATATCTTCATACGGTGATCCTGGGCTCACATAAAACGACATAAACTGTGTAAACGGGCACTCTCTTGTGACGGAATATTCAATTTTATTATGCATCTTTAGTAGTATTGTTATTGCCTGAAATGCCAGATGCTCATTATAAAAAAAGGCCTGCTGCGTAGAAACGTTGAGTAACGATTTGGCAAATTGATTCGGTGTCAGTAACTTTATTGGTTTGATTGCAAAATACTCTGTAATAGCAGAGTTATTTTTAAAATCAATTTCTCTAGCGAAAATCGATAAATTAGATGCAAATAATTCTTCAACGGTTTCAACATTTTTCACCCTCACTGGGACTGACATTATACTAGTCCAATAGGCGTTTAAAATATTAACGAATATAAATCCGACAGCGCTTAAGGGTATTAAATAGAAAAAGTCAATTTTTTTGCATCCTTTTAATTCTGTCGACATTGCTAATAGTATTCGAATAACCTCAATTGCCACCGAAGATGATTCTATGTTTTGATTCATCATATATTTTAAAGATTTTATCAACAAAATAGTTAATAAACTGCATACGCATATTAATACGTAGACGTCAGTTTGGTTCGCATACAAGTTTATTTCTTTTTCTATTATCAACGGAATCATAAAACAAACTCGATCGCTATAAGCTGGATATAAGAAACGAGAGTAGATCGACGATACAGATATATATTCAAAAATTACATCAAAATCGTTTCGGTTGTAGCCAATGAGTCGATCACTTTGCTGATGATATGGCACAAAACTAATTTCAAAATTAAAGATTTTCTTAAACATGCTCACTTCACCGGTAGTAAAAAATTTATTAAAATTTCTAGGCGAAATGCGATGCGATAAATCCTTATCATAATATATTCCCATTCTCACAGATTTACCATAAAAATTTAAAAATGGTTTACGTTTCGAAAATAGATTTTCGATCCAGATTTTAATGACTTGAAATGGTCCACCACCTTTATATGGTATGTAAGTGTATACATCATTGTGACTTATTATGTGCGCATTAAAAATACGAGTTGCAAATAGTATTTTAAATAAATTAATTATATAAATAGCTTCCAACTTTTCACTTAAAATTATTAAAAATTCACTTTGCCCCCGTTGCACATTAAACAGGGTTGCGATTTGGTCACAAATCTTCAAATTGCCATGTTCATACAAAATAACTAAATTATTTTTATTAACATTTTTCGCATTAATGTTTAAATTATTTAAAATAATTATCGATTTATTACAACTATTATAAAGATTGTTTAAAAACTTATTAATTTCATAGTTATGACGTGCAGAATTAAAAATTATAATATTTTTGAATTGGCTTTTATGGATTTTAGATAGAAATACTTGATTTTTTAAAATTGATTGAGTTAAAACTTGCTGTACCACTAAAATAATTAAAAATGAAAATGTTGAAATTATTTTAAAATTCATTGTTTAATATTAGTTGATCGACTATTACACAATAAGCGAAATTTCTTGTTTATATACCTACAAGTTAAATCCCAGAAGATAGTTTATGTTATTAAACGAATTACTCAATTCTCTTTAACTATTAAATAGTTGTATAGCTTTTATAAAAAACGATTATGTATCGCAGTTTTGAAAATTGTAAATATTAAATTGTATAATACATTTTTACCTAGAGAGACGCGCCTGTAGGCAGTTAAAATAAATTCATAATGTGAAGTATTGGAAAGTTCAAGGTATTGCTTCCAATTTAGAGTAATATCGAGAGGGTTGAAAAAATTGTTATAATTAGTTACTCGTACCTAACAAAATAAACACTACTCTTTTTACTTTCTGTGTACCGCTAGAAACATGCAGTAATTATAGAACTTAAAATAACGCTATGCACTTTGAAGATAGATGGTTAAACCAGTGATAAGGCTGTGTGGTACATTTCTATAACGTCGGAAATTATAAATGTATTTTTATATTAAAATAGGCTGTCCAATCGAAAATGTGCTTGAAAATTAGTAGTTTTACATGAATATGGTACCGATGTAAACTTAATCAGAAATTAATCCAGAAAAAAACATTTTCATAAAATGTGTCCTGCCTTAATATAATAACAAATCTCTCAGCACGAAAAATATAGCAAAGCAAACAGATTCTATTCCGAAAATAAACGAATGAATATTTTTTAGGAAGGTTCCCAGTTGTACAAATAAATTATAATAACTATAAGGTAAATGAGGTTAGAATTTGCGCACCAACATCAGAGACTAGGGGTTCTCTCGCATAGTGGCATCACAAGCTGTTTAAGGAAAATTCAGATTTTTTTTGTTTTTTTATTTAACGAAATATCTGCCACAAAATGTAAACAGTGACTTATTGTATTAATACCTTAATCGGATTGCGTATATCAAAAAGTTGTTTTATTTGTTGTTTGTGTTGTGTTTTGATTGGCTATGGGCGAATTTCTATAAAGTTGAGGTTGTGTTGCTCAAATCACAATTTGAATTTAAAAAAGACAACGAGCGAGTTCTCGCTCAACTCGCAAAAGTATTATGTGAAAACCTATCCATTGAATCATTTCAAGCCTCTTTCTATGGGCCTGAGAAACCAATGCAGATAGATAGCTGCCATTTGCTCATTATTTAAATTGCCTTACATTTTTGGTTTATAAAGTTATTCCAATTGGGTTTGGAGGACGAACCTTACCAACATTAATTGTTCAATTTATCTGTTGATAAAGAAAAATGCAAACGACTAAATTTCACTATAGCTAAGTTTCGGTGAGCTTGGGCAAAGTACAGTTATGTCAAATAAATCATCTAAATTCTGTACGCTTTAAAATCATAACAGCTGGAAAGATGGTAGCATGTCTTCCTGCGGCTTTTTCCTTGCGTACATCTTTAGAGAATATCATTCGAATCTGTTTACTACTTTTATAGTTTTTGTTTCCTGTACTCCCCTCATAACCAAACTCAGCAACAGCACGAGCAATACTAAACGTAGCCAAGGTATATAGATTAATAGGGTATGATCTTCCCATGTCGCGCATATACATACGTCACGTGTATGGTAAAATTTTTACTTGACTATTGCTTTTAAGACCGTAGAATTAACTTAATTTATATAAAATACCCATTTAGGTGAAAAAAAAAATACAAATCTCAACTTTTAATTTATAGTTTTATTCAAGTTTCGTTTTTTTGAATTGATATTCTCTAATAATTGAGCATTTAAGATTCTAATTTTAAAAAATATTTTACATTTAAAATATAATTGTTTTATTTCTAACTCTAATTCAATTGGTTCGGAAATTGATAATAACGCTTTTATGTAATTCCTTCCAGGTTTCAATGAATTAGAGTTAAAATCATTAAATATGTTCTCTAATCTTTTGAGCTTTTGGATAAATTGGACATTAGGTTTTTTTAGCCCCCCTCCACTCACTTGATCCGACCACATAAAGTTGTAACTCGGCCCAACTTCAGTATGTTTTTCTAGTATAAGGGACAATTTTTTTGAAGGCGCTTTATGATGTACCCAGCTATATATTCTAAGCCGTCATACTCCTCTGTAATATCGGAAAGTAAATTCGTCCCTTATTTCGGTTTCATAAATGCTAGAATTCCCTAAATGTGTGTCAACCTCAAAATTTATTTTAATAAATTGGCTATTATTGCATTCTACATTTGCAAATTCAGAAATAATACACTCATTTCGTCCCAATAAATGACTACGAAGTCGATATTTAAATTGTAACCCTGTGGGATGGTCATAGAGACCTCCTTTTGCCTACATAACGCCAAAAAACATTTCCAGAGGATCCTGATTTAACCGGTATGTCAGTATATAACTAATTTTATATTTCTCTTTGAGGTCTATACGAATAGCATTCTTAATGCATAGATGTTTTTGAGTATGCCTTTTTGAAATGGCAACAGTCTTGTATTATTACCTACCCGCATTTGTTTAATAACATTTTCCATGTCATTTAGTATCTCTTCGCATTCTGGCACGGCCAAACCATACGCGGCCATTCTTGGGCGAGCGTCAATTTTGGGAACCCTGGAGTTAAATGTATCAAACCAATCGTTAACCGAATATATATACATAAAAGCCATAATTAATAAAATAAAAAAAATAAAGTATTTAATAAATTTAATTTACCTGTTTAAGCAAATTTGCCAGTTTATGCCAGTGTTTGGATGTTATAATACCCAAACTACCCATTCTAATTAGAGCACAAGAATTAGTGTGCGAAAATAACTGGGTTGCAAATTTTACCTTTTGTCTGTGTCCACCTTTCACTGTCAGATGAGTTGCAGTTAATCGGCTTGCGATTTTCAAATCACTTTTGGATTGATTTTCGAGTAGTGCATGGAGTAGTTCTTTTGTCAATAAATTGTTATTGAATAAGATTCCAGAATCCAAAAACTGATTCCTTAAAAGTTTGATCATGAGAGGGGTGTCACAAATCACATATACTTTCTTCCGAACATCACAAGGATTAACAAAATAGGGCTGCTTCTTGCTTATCCCATACTGATTCCAAAGCCCTCGGTTCCCCCCTACTAAATAGGTTACAACAGCCACAACATCATATTTAAATTTATTTAACTTCACAATTATCGTTTCTAGTATAGTTTTAGTAAGTTTTGCATCATAATTGTAAAACACCGGTTGTTTTCAATTTTCAAACAGACCTCTTACTATTACAACTTGGACATAATTAGTCGGACGAAGTAACCCGACAAACAATTATTAGTTTTGCGCCCATAACGCGACTGCTATGTGCCAACATCGGCCTCAGCACAAGAGTCCACCAAATGCCTACTCATTTAAGTGCTATTTATAGGCAAAAGTCAGAAAATACCATCCTCTGCGTTAACCTGGGCGCGGATGAACATATTAGTCAGGTATCAGTTAATAGCAAATGGTTGGCGAAGGGTGAACACTTTAGTCACGTGTGAGTCAATAACAAACGGTTGACGAAGGGTGAACACTTTAGTCAGGTGTGAGTCAATAACAACTGGTTGGTGTAGTTTGAACACATTAGTCAGGTATGAGTCAATGACAACTGGTTGGCGCAGATTTAACGCATTAGTCAGGTATCAGTCAATAACAAATGTATGAGTTAATTACATCTGGTTGGCGCAAATCGGCAGATTGAACACATTAGTCAGGTATCAGTCAATAACAAATGGTTGGCGAAGGGTGAACACTTTAATCAGGTATGAGTTAATTACATCTGGTTGGCGCAGATTGAACACATTAGACAGGTATGAGTCAATAACAACTGGTTGGCGCAGATTAACACATTAATCAGTAATATGTGTGCGGAATTAGACATATTAGTCAGTAACACTTCAGTTAAATTGACTGAATAATTGTAAACTAAAGCGCCCCTAAATTCTTTGGAACTAGTAAGATTGCTGAGTCCATGGTGCAGTACTACTGATGCACCATGCACAATAGTCGCAAATATCTTAGATTTTAATATTTTGTGTAAGGTTAAATTAAGATAAAATCAGAATATTTTTAGTGGACCGTTCTTCAACAATGTCTTTTTTAAATTAAAGTCTTTTGTATTAATTAAAAGTTAATTAATCAATTAATTTTTCTTTATTGAAAACCACAACTTCATGTTACAAAAAGTAACAATAAAATTAAAAAAATATGTGAACCTTTTTTTCATTTCGATCAAAAAATAAAAACAGGAACATAAAATGTATCACGTCTATAAAGAGTAGAAGCCCTTCAAATCAACAATTTGTTACATATTGAATATGGAACAAAAATAACAATAATTCATCAGTATCCGACGAATTATCAGTTTCCGTTTCCGTCGAATATTCTGCAGCGTTGAAGAGAGGTAGAGGTAGCTGGTTGAATTTCCCGCTTTTTAGTTAATTTTAAGTCTTCGCGAATTTTGTTTTGAGAAGATCTTTTTGGTATTTCAACAAGCGATTTTTTTAAGTTTTCTTCCAACACTTCTTTTACATTGTTGATGGTAAGTTTTATTAGAGCTATTATACAACCGTACTCATTAAATGATAGTTTCGATCAAGGCGCTGTGAATTTAAAAATAAACAATAGATTCATATTATTATATCTTACAAGAAGCCCAGGATGACGGGCGTCAATGAGTAATAATTGAGTATGAAAGTTGAGTAAGGAAAACTGGCAGCTATTTGCTGGAGTTTGCTATTTATAATTGTGATATCTCGATGAGGAAGAAGAGCTCTAGTATTTCCGCTGATCCATATTTTCAGTAATCGTTTTACTACTCCCAAAAGTAGAACATGTAGATAGTCCAAAGGAAACTGATTACTCATGTCTATTTCAAGTTCTTCTAAAATTGATTCATGTTTAGGATAATTCTCATCCATCTTATTCCGAAAGGAATAATCCGTTCGAAGTTCCGCATTTTGTTCTAAAAATATCATTCTATTGTTGTAGAAACTTCCTTCCTGAACACATCTTGTACAGCCAAAATAAGCATTATGGGACTTTGTTCCCAAATATTAAGCTCTAGCAGGTGCATCTAAAATAAATGCTCTTATTTTGACACGAACAGATTGGTTTTGAAAAATATAAGATGTGGTAAGTATTTTCAATTCATTAACAAAAGGCCTTAATATTTCATTAAAACTTTTAGGTTTTTGATACCCATGGTACACTGCAACAACAAAAATTTTCGATTCTGTAATGTTGTATTGTATATTCTTGACATGATAACCCAAAAACTATTTTGTGTACTGTTTCAAAGAGGAACACCATCAATGTTAAAGTCCAGGAGTATTTCTTGTGGACAAATATCAGTTTTTTCCAGAGCACGGTTTAAATATTCAGTTATACCGAAATATGCATATTCACCTGGCTCAACTGCAATAATTTCCCGTAATGTTGGAGTCTCTAGTAATGTGCGAGCATCTTTGGGCAAATATGGAAAGCCATTCAATTTTAAAAATTCAAGAAGTTGGTTTAAATCAATACACGTAATACCGAATTCAGTGGCTCAACTTCTGAAAAACTTTCGAATATCAACTGTAATGCATTGTCCTGATTGCACTTATTTAGTTCATCCTCACTATGGTTGTCTTCATCACCTTGTTCCATAACATTAATTGAGTTATTTACAAGTAAATTGCTTTGATGTATTGGATTATTATTATTACTAGTTTCATTTGAAACTAACTCCACTGATGAATCTGGGATTCGGTGAAAAAATGCAAATCTTGTAATTCGATTGCGCAATGCCCGTTTAGATAAGTTCATAATGTTTTTGTACTTGGGCATGTTCTGAAAGCTTACAAGGCAAATAAAAAATAAATTTGAACTATTTTTTAGGTTAAAGGCCGGTACGCTGTTGAAATGAAATAAAAAATTTCACTGATCTCTAGATCAGCAAGATAAATGGACGCTAAATACGACTTTCGTAAAATGTAGTAGCCCTAATTACAATTTATCCAGCTAAACAGCGTAGGTACTACTGAAATAAATTTAGCACGGAGATTTTCATTTTCGTTTTCGCTTATGTCATTTTTATAGAAAAATTTTACTTCACTTCAACATCGTACCGGCCTTAATAAAAAATATTTATTAAATAAAAAATAAAAAAAATATTTATTAAATAAATCATCCAAATTGAATAATTATCCGCAGGCGATTGAGTAAAGCTGATGGACAATTGCATCCATAGAAAATACAAAGATAATTACAGACGTTTGGAGTGTTTTATATACAAACGCTTGGAAGCGCACAGTACGTGAAATAATTTAACCAAATTTTGTTTGATTATACACATGAGACAGTGCGCATGGGCTCATTTATCCACGCCAATGAATGATTACCTCCAGACGCTTGAGTATATCTTGTAGTAAAATGCGTCCAGAGAAATACAAAGTTTTCATTACAAGGACATCTGCACTATTTTTATTTATTCATTGAAATTAAGCACATATTTATTATTTCTGAGAAAGTACGTAAATAATAAAAGCATTATATTATTAATTGTAAAGTACAGGTACACATGAGACAGAGCGCGTGGGCTCCTTTCCCCACGCTAAATGAATGATTATCTGCAGACGATGATATTTTTTTTATTAAAGAGCGTGTGGCCTAATTTTTTCATGCCATTTAAAAAAAATAACACACCCCACCCACACCCCATAACCTAAAACACATTTTATCACCTAATTAACTCACCTGAATTTTGATTAAACCAAATTAATGAAATGAAAAATAAAAACAAAACTTATTACGTATTTTTTCACTGAAAATGAATGACTCAACACAACACTTCAACGTAAACTGATTGAACGAGAGAATTGGTAGAATTTTTTTTATTGTTTTATTATATCTCGCAGCGCGCTCGAAAGAGAACAAACGAGCAAAATAGAAACTTTGTTGGCGCATGAGGATTAAAAACTTTCTGGACTCAAAATGTTTGTCGGGTAATATATCTGATTTCTGGTCATATTCAATCCGCCATCAAAACGCAAACCTTTTATTGAGGTGAAAGATCCACATTTTCCATTAGTTTGAATAGAACGTTTAGGTATGCAGGATTTATATCAATTTTTGAGGTCCAACGTCTCAATGTTAATACAGCAGGAAACGGATATTTCATTTTTAATAATAATCGATAAGCTTTTGGTCCGCTAGCGTAAATAGCGATAGCTTGAGAAATATCTCCATTGAATTCTTTTTCATAATTATTTATTTCACGCAATTCATTTGTTGGTTCAGTTTATAACATTTGGCCATGAGCCTCTTGTTTTCGTTTATCAATTCACTTTTTAAAACAAAACTACAATACATTACCATACACGTGACGTAAAAATTTGAGAAATAGATAGCATTATACATGCCAGTATCATACCATATTAATCTATACTATATACCTTGAAACGTAGCATACCGATTAAACAATTTCAAAATTATTATTTTATTATATTTCAATGTATAAGTGTCATTTTCACAGCAGTTTCTAATGTATGTATTTCCATTTCACTTTTTTGAATCACTTACACAACATATGCATAACTTTTTTGATTTTCCATTTTAATTCGATGGAAATTGTAGTTCGAATTATATAGTGTTTTTCTCGTATGTATGCATACAATTTGCAATTTCGTTCGTACCGGATTTTCTGTTCCTTTTTTTACATGAAATTTTTGACTTACCCCCGCTAAAAATGTTTTCATATCAAAAAAGTAAATACTTTTAGTTAAATTTTTAAAGATTTTTTATTGATGATCGTGTGTTAGCAATTTTTAACTTTTTGGGCAAGAAAACATTTGAAATTCACTGATCTTAGTAATCAAAACACAACATAAGTAAAACAACATCATGCAAGGTGGAAGTATATCGACGAGAAAAACGTGGGGAATAAAGAACAAATTGGTAGTAAAATATTAGTACAAAATGTAATAAAAGCTCTTCGACTGCCGCAAAAGTTAACAGCAAGTGTAGAAAGTTATCGGACTTTTCCATTTGTTCAATTTGTAACAAAAGAAGATGCAAAAAAGACATTCGAATCATTAAGCGAGAGTACGGATTTATAGGGTCGACGACGATTGGTGCTGGAATGGGCCAACAGAAGATAATATTGATCAACTTCGAAAAGTCGGAAAGGTGCATTTGAAGCCACGATCATGTTCGATGAATATGAATAAACAAATTTTATATTGGAAAATGGAAATTCTTTTTTTTTTTAAATAATTTATGTTTTTAATAAATTTCATACATAAAATAAAAAATGATTATTGTATTATAACTTTTAACTATTTTACGCGTTTCTGCTTACCTTCTCGCCGAGCTTTTAATAGTGCCATATCATTACCACGTTTATCATCATTTTTATTCGGTATAACATTTTTCTTTCTTTCTTTCGAACGTTCTTTGGTATCAAAATACTCACCGAAGTTCAGCTGGTGAATCTAAAGGTTGTGGTTAATAAATAATGAAAACACCTTTAAAATTTAATAAAACACAACCCTTCTTCAATTTTTTCTGGCTGTGATAAAGGAGACTGTACAGGAGATAGTATAGGTGGTACTTCTTTTATTGGCGGCTTTGGTGTAACACCATTGCAATGTCACCAAAATAACACTTAAGTATTTTTCATACCGGCTGCGTTGAGTTTGAACTTCAAAAATGAAAATTCGTTTTTTAACTTTTAAGTTTTGTTTGATTAACAGTGTCACGTTTTAAAGAAATATTTTGAAATTGTTATAAAATAAATTATTTTTAAGTGATAATTATTAAAAGTAAAAAATAAATTTTGTGCTTTTCGTACTGGCTGCGTTGACTTAGGACTTTAAAAAATTTACTTTTTATTTTTAATAATTATCTCTTAAAAATAATAATTTTATAACAATTTCAAAATATTTCTTTAAAACGTGACACTGTTAATCAAACAAAACTTAAAAGTTAGAAAATAAATTTTCATTCCTAACAACAACAAATGTTCCGTTAAAATGATTAGCGCGACGCTTGTGAGAATCTCTAAAATTTATTTGAACGAAAATACATATGTGTATGTGGGTAGGCAACTTTACTATGGAAACATAACCTCATTTCCCTTATAGTGATTATAATTTATTTGCAGTTATATGACTGAGTGCTTGAAAAGCGCTCATTTAGCGGTCAAGTTTTAGCGGTTAAATTTCTTTAAAAATACACGAATGAAAGACGAACATATTGTTACGTTTTTGCCTTGTCAATTAAGGTTCGCATCACTGGATTGTGAATAAAACAAAATCAATTCAATTTATCCCCAACGAATTTATTTATTTCACACAAAAATTATAACAACATTATTTATTAATGATATTTCACAAAATCAGTTTATATAAATTATTCTCAAATTTTACTGATCACTTTTACTTTTGATTTTACACTAAAACACATTTTAAATCACTTTTTAATCCCTTTTTTAATCTTTACACTATCGCTTACCAAACACTACTAATAATCTAACAAGTTTACACTATCGCGTTCCAAATACGAATAATTCAATTCGATCTTGTTCGCCTTTTTATATACACAAACCAAACTTCTAGCAAGCTCATGACTTTTCCAGTACTAATAGTGTAGAAACATTTAGTTTTGTCATGGAAAATTCCATTTAGTACAGTAAAACATTGAGCTATTCATTTAACTTATTTTATCACACCCTAGGTGTCACCGTCACAATATACAGGTAACCCCCGAAGAACACGGTACTTAAAGAACACGAGTTTCGAAGAACACGGATACCTTCCTCCAAATTACACGGTTTCAAACTACACGATTTTTGAGTTATTCTTTTGAAAAAGAATAAAATTCATATGTATTCTCTTGCTCACGCTTCACAAAACAAAAAAAGGCACGGATTGGTTTTACCTGTCTCACTTGACATGACATTTTAATTTTTCGATACAAAAATGTTTGCAAATTTTGGAAAAGGAAGATTTAATTTTTTTTTTTAATTAAAATAGAAATGAATAATATTTACTAATGTTTATAAAATTTATTTAATAAACTTAATAATACGAAAATAAACAACGATTTTTAGTTATTAATATTTCCACTGTAAGAAATAAATGGCGCCACTTTGACTGAGACAGCTAAAACCAATGCTAGCCAAAAAATCGTTTCATGTTTTCATTCGTTGTTTTTTGTAGTCTTGAACAACACTGTTTTAAACAACACGGAACGGATTAATCGTGTTCTTCGGGGGTTACCTGTAATTGAAAGTAGTGTAAAGTGGTGTTGTAACACGATTTAGAACAGAAATTGTTTGCTAGATGGTGTATCAATTTAGTTCTTACTACAAACCAACAGATGGTATTTCGGATTTTTTGTTTACAATAAAACAATATTGGGACGGTGACACCTAGTGTGTAAGAGAAGGAGTTAAATGAATCGCTCAATATTGTTACGTTTTTGCCTTGTCAATCAAGGTTCGTATCACTGGATTGTGAATAATTGTCGTGTTTTTTTATTCGCTCCGGATAGCTGCTATCGAGAGCCGTCATTTTTATACGCCTAAATTTAAATTTGACGCGCTATTTATTGGTAAACTAAACTTATTTAACATCAAACTATCATTTTTAATTCAATTGTTTAGCGAAAACTTGATATACAAAATATTTGGCTCTACCTATTTATACGGAGCGCTATCCGCTATCCAGCTATCCGGAGCGAATAAAAAAACACTACTAATACAAACTCAATTCAATTTATCTCCAACGAATTTATTTATTTCACAAAATTTATTACAACACAGTTTATCAATAAAAATTCACAAAATCACTTTATATAAATTATTCTTAAATTTTACTCACTTTTACTTTATTTATCACACTATAACACTTTTTTAAATCACTTTTTAATTCCTTTTAATCTTTATACTATCGCTTACCAAATATTACTGATAATCTTACAAGTTTACTCTATCGCGTTACAAATACTAATAATCTAATTCGATCTTGTTCGCCTTTTTATATACACAAACCAAGCTTCTCGAAAGTTCACGACTTTTCCAGTTGGAATAGCGTAGAAACATTACGTAACAATTTTTATCATGGAAAATTCCATTTAGTACAGTAAAACATTGAGCTATTAGTTTTACTTATTCTATTACACACTAGGTGTCACCGTCACAATATTTAATTGTATTAAAATGAAATTTTCCATGATAAAAATTGTTACGTAATGTTTCTACGCTATTCTAACTGGAAAAGTCATGAGCTTTCTAGAAGTTTGGTTTGTGTATATAAAAAGGCGAACGAAGTCGAATTGGATTAGTAGTATTTGGTAAGCGATAGTGTAAAGATTAAAAGAAATTAAAAAGTTATTTAAAAAGTGTTTTTGTGTAAAATCAAAATTAAAAGTGATTAGTAAAATTTGAGAATAATTTATATAAAGAGATTTTGTGAATTTTTATTGATAAACTGTGTTGTAATAAATAAATTCGTTGGGATAAATTAAATTGATTTTGTATTATTCACAATCCAGTGATACGAACCTTGAGTGACAAGGCGAAAACGTAACAATATTTCCAATATTTGAGAGTAAAATTTATTAATAATAATCTAAACAATTATTTATTTATTGTGCATAATATATGACATAAATTCTATGTATTTTTTTTTGTTAATCGAAAATGCACTACACACATCAGTTTAGAAAATCCAAATTGGAATGATAATGAAACAAGGAAAAAAAAAGAAATTGTTCAACAGGGTAGCGCGCGATTTTGTATGCAGTGGTTAAATTGAGTGCCCGAAAAGTACTAAGTTAAGAGCCAATCAGCGAAACTGTAAGAAATGTAACAGAATTTAACGAAAGTTTTTTCTTACTGAAAATATGACAGCTCGGCTAGCGAAACTGTAACACAAATTGTCAATTGCTTTGATGGTGACGGTATCTCGCATTAATATTTAAAAAAATGTGTATACAATTTTGGACTGGCGATGGAATCAGAGGAACTTTGAAAATTATTACGATTATTAAAAAGCCATAAATTCTTAAAGGACATAAACATAAATAATAAAAGACAAAGATCTTGTGGCATAGAAAAACAAATCAATTACAATTTTTAAAATCTTTAATAAAAAAGTAAGTTTAGTTCAAAAGTAATTTTGAATTTAAGTTTAAAATGTACAATGAGCTCCCGCAATAAGATTTGCTCAAAGGGCAATTTGGATTTTTGACATTTCCTTCAGTTTTGTGCGATAATTTTCGCTCTGTTAAGTTGGCACTTCAATTTAACGAAATTGAACGAACATTTCTTAAAGGTTCGCTGGGCAGCAACATGTTACGTCCATATACCGTATTGTTACGTTAAATTTCTTAAAGGAACGCTGGTTGGCTCTTTAGCGATCAAACTGAGCAGTTATAATTACACACACACACATTTGAAATACCGATTTTTTTTATGCTCTTATACGTCTCTTTCATAGATTTTATATGCCTTTTCACACAAAAATCTTCGGTCGCTCAGTCAAAGTACAACTTGGTTATAGAGTGCCGCAAGTGGTAAACTAGTACGATCAGTTATAGTGCTACTACTAGAACCTCATTTGAAATATCAGCAAGTGGTAACGAAGGATGATATTTTCTTTTTTTGTTAATAATAATTGCTTCATCAACCTGGCAGAGACAGATCAAAGAGTTTTATCGCTCTTATCGCTTCTTCTGATAGTACCAAAAATTCTATAAACTGCCAATTTTTTAAACCTAACATTTTTTTTTAATGTAATTTTAATTTATTGTAAACCTTAGAGGATGGTGTTGCTGCTAAAACCCCCGCATATGTACTATTAAAATTTTGGGATGATATTCATTTTTCATACAATGCAATTATTTATGCCAAAATTAAAAAAGCCTTTTCGTGATGATTTTTCAGGCTAACTAGAAATTATTATTTGGCCCAATAATTTCATTCCCAGTATCAGAAATAAGCTCTAAAACCCACTCTTTTCTTAATATTTAGCCAGGGGTGGGCTGTTGTAACATCACATTCGATTCGAATTCGATAGAGTTTATGCCTCTTGTTTCAAGAATAAAATTGTACTCTATTTCACTTTTCGATTGCGCTTTTTCTATTGCGATCTCTTTTTTTTGCGTACTTTTCCTTTTCTTCATATCGATAAAGTATCACTAAACAAAAATTTGAGTGATAAATAATCATTAATATAAGTAGAAATAGAATGTGGTTTTATTCGAGTAAGCTCAGATAGTAAGAAAAAAAAGAATAATTGACGAACGAAATAGAGTCAATCACTAAATCAACCGAAAACCCAACCTTCAACTTAATCACCAATTTAACCCCAAATCAACCCTTAACCTAACCCCAAATCAACCTCAAAATAATTCCCCACCCCAAGCTAACTCAACCCTATCTCAACTTCTACTTAACTTACCTCGAACTAAATCTCAACCCTCTACGGCCAACTCAATCTCGGAATTAACTCGATTCGAAGATACAAGCATGTATGCACTTAACACATTTCAATCCAATCTAACCTCCCACCAGGGGTCGGAAAACCCTAAGATTTCGTTACGTTATTAGAAACAATTCCCAATTTTTTTTTGATTACGTTATAACGTTATTTAACCTTTAATCATGTGAAACGTTACGTTACATAACGATATTTAACATTAAATAATGTTTTTAACGTTACAGAACAAATAACGTTATCTAAAGTTGAATAAATTATTAACCTTTTCTTTAGTAAGGTTTTAACACTAGAACTACCGACCAGTCAAAATAAATTCAATAAATGTATAATCCGTCATTTTGACCGACCGGTAGTTCTAGTGTTAAATATTGCTACTCGGAATTAAAAATATGTCGAAGTTTAGCAAAATAAGAGTGAATAAAAATTTATTATTTCATTTCGTGTATTTTTCGGGCACATTTGACAGTTTTTAATTTATTAATTTATTTGTGCATTTTTTATTTTGTTTTCTTTTATAATGCATAAGCAGTTAAAATTTAGTTCATAATTGTATAATTTGGTGCCACCGAAATTATTTTTTATTATTTTTTTATAATTAGCTGTTACCTATATATAAGTAAATATATATATATATATATATATATATATATATATATATATATATATATATATATATATATATATATATATATATATATATATATATATATATATATATATATATATATATATATATATATATATATATATATGTGGTGGTCAGGTGGATATATGCGAACCATGAGAAAGTAACAAAAACATTTTTTATAACTAATATTTTTATATTTGTTTATTTCTAAATTTTTAAAGTTATCCGGTACGGTTACGATATAACATAACGTAATGATTTTGGTAACGTTTTCTTAAAAAACTTCGCAACATTAGTGTTTCTTAACGTTATTCGGGTAACGTTATATAACGTTATCCGTTAACTGTCTGTCACAGCATGATTTTAATGCTTTCAGGATTACCGCGCTCCATAATTTGATTATCGTAATCTAGTTGTATAAACTCGGATAAACATTAAATTCAAAAAAGAGACAAATAGTGTAAGTGAGATAGAATTATTTTATTTCAATGTGATTTTTAAAATGAAATTAAAATCGCGATTTAAGGTTATCGCGATAATCTTTGTGCCTGTCAATGGTGTTACGTTTCACATTGTATTTGTTTACAAAATATCAGACTAACGGTTATTTAGAATACATACACATTTCACGAATAAAATGTTGCTATTTAAGAATTTAATTCAATTCATCTTTAAATATATCAATATAAACAGCAACCACACCCACAAAAATAATTTGCGACAAATAGTTTCCATTTTTGACATTTTATCCCATTTAGCACTAGTACTAAAAAAATTATCTCGCAAAGAGAACGAGAATACAAATTTGTGGAATGGAATGTTTTATCTAATAACTGTTCATATTCAGCTTTACGAAGCTTACTTGATAAAATATATTTTATAAAGGGTATCTTTTATAAAAGATTCAACTAACACTATATCATTTATCTTTGACAAAGGTATTTGATAAAACATCTTTGACTATAAGAAAAATGATAGTCTTATTCCAACCCTACTCATGGAATAAGCAAAAATCTCATTCCATTTTATTCCATCTTACAAAACAGGAATTTACCTAAAGGGCCTAGATTCTGGTCGAGTGACAAATGACACTATTTTGTTACATTGTACTAAAATATACTGTAAAATGAATATGTACTGCGAGTACTAAAATTCAATTCTGGTTAAGTGACCTTTTCAAAATATCCCAAGAAATAAAATGACAAATTGGAATAAATTGTCATCGGTTTTGGTTTTCGTAACATTCAAAAACATAAGTTCTAACAAAAGTATGATGAGTAAAGTAATATCACGTATAAGTTTTTTTTTTTTTTTTTTGTACTTATTATTGACAGTTACGTATATAGATTTACACCTACTCATCGATTTACACCGTGCAAACTAAAACCGTGTAAAACGAAACAGGTAATTCAAATGAAAATTGAGGATATGTTCGACTTAACATTCGATCGTATAAATCGAGTTAAAGAACCTACAGATAGGTTCATTAGAACCGCAGCAATAAAAGTTCCAGTTTTTTCATAAATCCAAAGAAATGCTTATTTTGAACTTTTTTCACAAAACAAAATAAAAATTATTTTTTTCTTTTTATATTTTATTTCTTTATTCTTCATCAGAGCTTTAAAAGTCTAAGATTCGTTTTTCCCCTTTTTTGAACAATATCACTATAGCAGCCACTGATGACAGGTTTTATTTGAGTTTTGGTAAGAACTCCGTGATCAGCGTTTGTTTGGTCTGGCGAATATCTTTTGTCAACTTACTTGTTTTATTGTCCTTTGAAATTTCAAAGCTCTTTCAGTGTTTATAAAATAAGATTAGAGAATTAAGATAAGTAATTCTTGTCCCAGACGAAGCCGTTAAAAATTATGATTGCGATAAGCTGTTCTACCGCTTCATCGCTATTGTCATTAACTTCTCTAATGTTATCGACTACCATCCTCTGGAATTTCCTTATCTTCAAATTACTCTTAATTTAGGAATGCTTTAGTTGGACGAAACTGCGTGGACGAAATTGTATTCCTTTCATCTACCACTTTCGGCCAAATGCTTTTGAAACCGACATTTAATGTTGTGTTTTTTATTTCGGCAACGACTGAAGCAACGTGTGTCACAATTTGATGTTGAACATCCATACTTCCGGTACAGTAGGTAAAGGATCCTGCTTAAACTTCAGATTATTTTGTTCCAAATGGCCTTAACTTCTGGTACGAAGCAATTATGGGACCAATTCTCAAATAATGGAGACGTCATCCACCCTTTTTTGTTAGCCTTTCAATGAACTGGCAGATTGACCATGTTAGCTTCTTTCATCGCACACAGAGCTGGTGCTCTGTTTTAACGTTAAAACGGTTTTACCGTTACTTACAAAAAAATACAGTCACACGGTCCTTCGCAGCTTTAAATCCACTAGCGGACCTCTTAGTTTATGACAAATAAGTTCTTTTAGGAATTTTTTCGCAGAATAGACCTGTCTCATCCGCATTAAATACCTGATCTGGAACATAACTATTTTGGATTTGCAAGGTTTTTGGTTTAAAATAACCGCTCTGAAGCGCAGCTTAAAATTATGATTCTTGCAGTGCAAGAAATTTAGCCCACAGTTAAAAGTGTGCGCTGTATATAGTAGCAGATTATTTTCAAAAATAAAAATTAATCGATCTTGATTTACAAAAATGTTTCGGGATTTTATCAGTCCCATGTTCCTCGAATTTTTTAACACTCCTGAACATTGTCTGGTATTTAACAAAGGTATATTCCGTGACCATATTTCACTGAATATATCACAATTTCACACGACCAAGTTTCGCTTCCGAACTAACACCAACCGGGATATAGTATAGGGCCAAACTGGAACTTAAAATAAAACAAATCTCACAAAACATATATTTTGTTGATATTTTCTGACAACATTAAATAATTATAAGCGTTATTCTTGTAATACGAACAATTCCTGTCCACATAAAATTTTGCCACTTAAAGTTATAACGTCATATTCCGACAAACTGCGTAATTTAACATTTCACAATTTTCAACTTTCCACTTGTATTGTATTTCATCGAACATTCGAACACAGTGCTGGTCGAATATCCGTAAAACAATTGGTTCGTGTTTAAGCCAATCCGTGTGATTAAATGCCTGCCCAGTTGTTTCCCAATAAAAATATCCCAATTCTGCCAAATCTGTTCCACTCGTCCAGTAACTGTGCCCATTACCAATAAGATCAAAGTGATCTTCGATATCAAACATCATATACAAAAGTTGTTCGTTTTCATCGAATGTAGGAACATCTATTAAAAACATACTATTATTCAAACAGTATCGAATTGCCGCGTACCAACTCATCTAAAATTTAAAAAAAAAAAAAAATTTGGAATTTACATTTTTTCACACAAGAAATTATAAAACTGCAATCCACTATTTACCTGCTCCGGATTACTAAACAAATAGTATTTACCATTACGTAGTTCTAATTTGGAACAATATGTCACAACAAATACTAACCCGAATACAATTAACAACACTATTTTTGTAAACATGTTTAAGCTTTAACTAATATGATTTGGTGCCAGCTAGATTTACAATAATTATTTTGTATGCTTCGTTCGCTTATCAGCTTCGTTTATTATAAAACTGGTGCTTATCATCGCGGGATGAGAAGAGTAAAAAAAAATCGACGAACTATGATGCAATAATATACAGCAGAGAACAATAACTTATTGTTATCAAAATAGAGATTTTGTTGAAATGCGAATTTTTACTGGTCGCCAAATTTATTTTTATGATAATTTAGAGACGATTTAAATCATGAGCAATATTTAATACTTAAGTTTGTTGGTAAACGTTGGATTCATCTTTAGTCACTATATTATAAAGTGACCTGTCGGACACACCAAAATGAGTTCAAAATTAATTTGTGTTTTAATAGCATTTTGTTCAATTATACTGTTAAGTTGTTGTTCACAATTAAAAATTCGCAATGGAAATGTTTATTTATTCAGTAATCCTGTCACGGTAAGGAATTCATTATTTCAACTGTATTAAAGTCGTTTTGTTAATGTGAAATCTCTTTACGCTTAGATGACCTGGCACAGTGCTATGCGTTATTGTCGAAATAATAGTATGGAATTGATTGATATTCCCAGTGAAACGGAAAACAATGTAATTTTACAACTAATCAAGGAGGTGGGAGCGAATCAATACAATATTACAGAACATTCTATGAACTTTTGGACAAGTGGTTCAGATTTGGCAAAAACGGGATATTTTTATTGGGCTACTAACGGTCGCTCTTTTAATTTTACTTATTGGGAAGTGGGTCAACCCTCAAATTGGCAAGGCCGAGAGCATTGTGTACAATATTGGGGCAAACACAATTTCAAATGGAATGATGAAAATTGTAACAGTAAACTTTATGCTATTTGTAATAATCATACCATTTTTAGCACGTTTCAGCACACATAATATTAAATTACGATTTTTAGTTTTATATTTGTTATAAACCCAACTTCCACTACGATTGTTATTCGTCCCGGAGAATTCTCCGCAATGGTTCGCATTTCGACAGGAATAACATTTTGAAATGTTGATTGCATTAGAGTATTGTTTGAAAATAATTTATTTAGTTTTGATTATACATATCGTGGTTCTAGAATTATTCTTGTCTTTGTTGCTAGATACACACCAACTGAATTTCACCTAAAATTTGAGATAGAAAGGAATATAGGATGACGATATTTTGAATGAATGGGAAATAATTCGCTGACCTCAAACTACACGATAATATAAAGTTGCTCCAAAGCATTCAATGCTAAGACAAATATTACAAATTTAAAATTACCTTAATATTTTATTCAAATTAAAATAATTTATCTAAATAACTGTTGACCGTGAAGAAAAAGGAAATAAAAGAATTGATCGAATATTTTGATAATCAGAAGAACAGAATTGGGGTTTAAAGTAATATACGCGATGCGACTGTTTACTGCATATACATTAGAAAATAAATGCTAGACCTTTCAATTGCGATAACTTATTAAACATTCTAAACGAGCAAATCTCGAAGATCAGTTTTTTGCGGTTTAAGTGTCTTCAAACTAGTTCGGACTATTACAAAATTACAAACACGTGAAATTTTTGTTGCGATTAAAAAATATGATTAATAAATAAATGAATGTTTTGAATGGCTTTGACTTTTGAGTCAGTAAGACTCAAGTTTAAAAATTTATTGTATTTCCAAAATTTTGATTATAAATTTGCAAGATATGCCGCTAAAAAACCATTTAATCTGTGATGTCGTTGCTGAGGTACAATACATTGACGGTAGTGCAAAAAGTAACCAAGCAGGGTTTAAATGAAGAAACATCAAACATTTTGGGGCTGTGATCCTGGTTAAAAATCATCATTAATGTTTTTTTAAATATTTTGTTAATTTTGTTGTCTTGCTTTACTATCCTTAACTAATGAGCACATGATGCTCAAAATAGGGTGTTTACAATGAACGAATTTTTATGATGAGATAAATTAAATTAAATTAAATTCTCACAAACTTATTTTTGCAAGTATTGTAACTCATTAATGCACAAAATATAAGATTGCGACAATCTACAGATAAATTTTAAAGTATTGTGCTCCGCTCTTCAAATTATGTTGGACTAAATAGTTATTTGTGTATCAAGAGCGCAAAGTACCAGTTTGTCACGCGAGAAAGGAAATTGCTGGCCGACGGGACGGAGGCCAGCAACCTTTCGAGCGTGACAAACAACTTTGCGGACGTGTTTCACACTTTATTTTTCCTACAATCATTTTAAAAAATATAATAAAAAGATAATTTTGGAGTAAAATTTACTATACTGACAATACGATTTTATTTTAGGACCGACATTTTGTTCAATCGAGTAGTCAAAGATTTTTTTTATTTTTCATAAAGAAAAACAAAAATTTGGTTTGATGTTGTATACAAACATTAGTCTTTCTTTAAACATGCGTGCGGTTTCAAGTTTTGTCACACGTTTCTAAGAGAAACGTGTGACAAAGTAATTTGTTTATTAACTTTCAAAAAAACAGACACTTTGGGCTTTGAAAACAGAGAAAAAAAAGCCTGCTTTTCACGGCGATTGTAGGAAAACAATATTATGTCTTAATTATTAGCGACGGTCTTTTATTCGCTCCCGATATCCGTCATATAAAAAGCGGCACCCGATAGTGCTCGGTAATAATAGGTAAAGTCAAATATTTTTTATATCAAGCTTTCGTTAAACAATTGAATATTGTTTGATGTTAAATAAATTTTATCCACTTTTGATATATAATAGCCCGAGAACTATGCTGATTTCAAATAAAGAAAATGTAAAATATCCCATTGTTATTGTATAACCCACGCTGCTAGGGGCAACGTGAGTTATATCTGGGTGGTCATTTTGTGGTGCTATATCACACCTTCATATCACTAGTGGAGACTTTTTTTGTGTGATATAAAAAAATGGAGAGAGTCTACAAACACAACCCTGCAAAATGAATTTTAAGGGGAAAATGATGAATCAAAGTGATAAGTTGACGTTTCCACATAACCTCAAATGACATTATATGAAAATTTTATACGAAGTGCTATTTGTGTGATGATAAAGTAATACTTTAATGTAAAGATGTTTATTATTTAAATAAAATGTTAAAAATATAATAATCAGTCCTTTGTCAATCAACAATTTTATTTTGTACTTGGTTTCATGATAATTTTCATTCATTTTTTTAATATCCCAATTTAGTTGTTTTCCATCAAACTATTTGGAGGTTGATCAAAAACAACCAAATTAAAGTTTTCAAAAAAATGAATGAAAATTATCATGATACGAAGTGCAAAACAAAATTGTCGATTGAAAAAAGACCAATTAATATATTTTTAACATAACATAACAAGAAAAACCTTTGGTTTGTTAGAATTTGATTAAACATTGACCAATATTTGCATTTTGTGGGGTTATGTCATATGGTTTATGTTGATATTTGTTTAAGAATATTTTTTTGTCCTTTGCTATTGTGAGCTTCCGAAGAAATTTGTTATTCTAGGCAACTAGAATGTAATTTTTAACCAAGATATACAGAAAATAAAGGTACAATATTGCGCATGCTGTTGCTATACTTTTTTCGCAATTTGACGTCTCGTGTTGTCAAAAATGCTGATATTTATATGGAGTTTCGTGATATTTTTATTAATTTTTTAAATAAATGGAAAATAAATGATTTTTTTTTATTCTTGCCATTAATTGTTTTTCGACTTTATGTTAAAATTAAACATTTCAATTTTTATTTTAATTATATACTGCAATACTTTTGTAATTAAATCGCGGAAATAGGCATGTTTTAATATTCGTGTCTAGAGCAGACTGTTTGAGCACATTGTATAACAAGTTTCGGAATTTATGGGTAAAATTTTTTTGTTAAATGCAGAGAACGTTTAGATTTTAATTATTTAATTCAAAAATTTGGGAGTGTTCGATTTTAAATATCCTAAATTTGAATAATTCCTATTGCAACAAAACTATCAGTTGTACTTCTGATAAGAACACATATAGAACACTAAACAGTGAATGGGTGTTTTGATGTAGTTGTAGCGAAAACCATAAGACAATAAATGAAATAAGCCAGAGATTTAATTTTAATTTATAGTTTTATTTAATTTCCGTTTTTTCAAATTTATGTTTTCTATTAACTGGGCGTTTAATAACTGAATTTTAAAAAACATTTTACACCTAAAAAACAATTTTTTGTGAACTGAAAACAATAATTTGTGAACTGAATTTTTATTTAATATATTTTTACATTTACATATATTTAACGTTGAATATGAACATAATATTTGAATAGGTACGTGGATACCAATAATTTGAAGCCAAACGAAAATAGATGGCAAAAATTTGAGTACATAACGTAAAGAAATAAAAATTTTAATAATTGGTACGTACACATGTTTAAATGACCAAAAACATTTAATATTTTAATTGTTTTATGTTATGTACTCATAATTTTGTCTACCCTTTTTTCCATTTATCTTAGACATTATATTATACTCGAAGGAATTATTTCTCAAATATTTGGACCATAAAAAAAATATAAAGCATAAAAAGGGTCTCGGTAAACTATCATTATCAATTGTAAATACGGTTTGTAAAAAAAAATTACGATTATTCTTGATTTATTTAAAAAATTAATCAAAAAACCGCCAAACTTCTTATACAAATATGTTTTTTTGACTACACGTGACGTGATGCGCAAAGAAAGACAAAAATGAGACACGGGAATATACTACCTATTTTTTCTGTGTACCTTGATTTTTAACAAATAATTTACTACACAAAATTAAAATAATTGTTGATTTTTGTATTTCGTTTTTCTTGTAAATTTAACAATAACCCATTAATTTTATTTCAAAAATATATAAATGATCATTTTGTTAATAAATATCATTCATTTATATTTCGCGTCAATGTAAATTTCATTAATTTTTTGATATTTTTATTAGAGCTTTTTTTAACTAAACTCCATATAAAACAAATGTAAACAAGAAAATAATTTTTTTTTTTGTTCCACTTGTAAAAGTAAGACGGAAGAAGTTGTGGTCTTTTTCATTTAAATCATTATGCGACGTGACGATATTCATCCATGACAACACAATAGTTAGCTACGACAATTTATTTTTCGCACAGTATCGCCAAATGTGATATATTACCACAAAATGACAACACTGCAAAATGAATTTTAAGGGGAAAGCAATGAATCAAAGTGATGATTTGACACGTAACCTCAATTGTTGATTTTTATATTACTATGTAATATAAAAATCAACAATTATTTTAGTTTTGTGTATTAAATTGTATGTTAAAAGAACCATTCTAGTAGCCTAGAATAACAAATTTCACAAAAACAATCATCCTCCTAATAGAAATGGACAAAAAATAAGCAATTCTTAAATAAAAATCAACATAAACCATCTGACATAACCTCATAAAATGCAAATAATGGTCGGTATTTAAACATGAAATTCTAATATACCAAAGGGTTTTCTAGTTATGTTAACTTAAAAATATAATAATTAGTCTTTTGTTAATCTACAATTTTGGTTTGCAGTTCGTATCACAGTAATTTTCATTCATTTTTTTAAAACTTTAGTTGCTTTCGATCAAACTCAATGTAGTTTGATATAAAAAAATTAATTTAAAATTTTAAAAAAATGAATGAAAATTACTGTGATACGAACTGCAAACCAAAATTGTTGATTAACAAAAGACTAATTATTATATTTTTAAGTTAACATAACTAGAAAACCCTTTGGTATATTAGAATTTCATGTTTAAATACCGACCATTATTTGCATTTTATGAGGTTATGTCAGATGGTTTATGTTGATTTTTATTTAAGAATTGCTTATTTTTTGTCCATTTCTATTAGGAGGATGATTGTTTTTGTGAAATTTGTTATTCTAGGCTACTAGAATGGTTCTTTTAACATACAATTTACGACACAAAACCAAAAAATAATTGTTGATTTTTATATTCCGTTTTCCTGTAAATTTAACAATAATCCATTAATTTTATTTCAATAATAGATAAATGATTATTTTGTTAATAAATATCATTTATTTATCATTAGCGTCAATGTAAATTTCATTCATTTTTTAAAATTTTGATTATAGGTGTTTTTAACCAAACTCCATGTAAAAAAAATTTAAACAACAAAATAAACAATTTTTTCCACTTGTAGAAGAGTGACGGAAGATATTGTGGTCATTTTCATTCAAATCATTATACGACGTGACGTTGTTCATCCAAGATGGGACCGCAGTAAGCTACGACAAATGTCAGTTTATCACAGTTTTATCACCAAATGTGATATAGCACCACAAAATGACCACCCTGGTATAACAAAACGTTGAGTAGTCATTGGAAAATTATTCGTAGTCAAATTGAATGAAAAACTATATTCCAAAAATTAGTTAAATTAAAGTACACCATGACAATTTAAAGAACGGTCACTATGATAAAATGTATTTCAAAATTCAATGCTCCACTGTGAAAACACAAAATGGAACTATTTCTTATTAATTTACGAAATTTATTTTAACAAAAGTGGATAAAACGTTGTATGCCTCGTGGGACAAACTTATCCCTCATGGATAATATCTCGTTTTGCTCACTAGTACCATAAATAACTATAGTTTGTCCACGACTAACGTATAATATAGTATACTCATTATACGTTTGTTTCTTCAATTATATTGATATCCATTATTCACTGCTAGTTTATCTAGTAGTCCCTTCTTCCATTAATCACTACTACCAAATAAAAATTTCATTTTTGAAATTTTATCTAGAAGTCTCTTGCCATTTTCATTATTATTAAACTGAGACGTCAAAATGTCGACGTAAATTATTTTAGGTTTATTTAAAGGATTTACAGCTATCATTATATGCTCGTTGAATAATATACTATTATCAATAATTTAGGGATAGAAAAATAACGTCTCTCTCTCGATAGTAGCTGTCGGGAGCGAATCAAAAAAGCAGAGCAGTTGTATAGTTTCCTATCCCTTATTTAAATAATTATCTTGATTTACTAGGTTTCATTTGGGTAATTTAATAAAAGTTCGATAGATAATTTTGTAATGGTGGAGTTAATCTAGTAGATACTCATATTTTATTGCAAACATTCTTATGAGAAAAATAAAAACAAATGAAAATGAATTGGAATGTCATTAAATGTTCCTGATATAGAGTTGCAATTTTTTCAAATTCACAACAGCAGTTTTTTCAAATTGAAAAAACTTGAAAATATCAGGACAATACAATTCCAATATTCGAAGGGGCTCCCAAATCAACTCAGACACGTCAGAAATTGTAGCCATAAGATTATGTGTTGATCATTTATATACTGTTAAAGTTAAGTGCCTTACCCATTGAAAAACGAAAAGAAAAATCGGATTTAGTTTTTTTCGATATAATTCCAAAATTATTGCTTTGTTTTCGCTAAAAACTTCTCGTTTTTGACCGAGTGTACCATACAATACTATTTTCAGTTAAAAAATTTCAAAAAAATTTTAATTACCTGAGAAAATGAAAATTTAATTTTTTTCGTCCGAAAAAAATTGTTTAGAACCGAAAAAATTAAATTTTCATTTTCTCAGTCAATTAAAAATGTTTTAAAATTTTTTAAATTGAAAATAGTATTGTATGGTACACTCGATCAAAAACGAGAAGATTTTAGCGAAAACAAAGCAATAATTTTGGAATTATATCGAAAAAAACTAAATCCGATTTTTCTTTTCGTTTTCCAATGGGTAAAGCACTTTAGCCGTAGCCGGAAGTGAAAAGTCGATAATGCAGATTGTGTTAGTCCAGCCGAAAGTAAAAAAAATGGTAATGCAGAGGGTATAATCCCAGCCGAAAGTTTACAGCGGAAAGTAAAAAGTCGATAATGCAGATCATGATATTAACATTCCAGCCGAAAATAAAAAAATTTGTAGCAGCCGAAAGTAAATACTTGGATTTAAATAAAAAATTTTGTAAATAGACCTATTCGTAGAAAATATCGAAAAATCAGAAGAATCCACAAAATTGGAATAAAATCAGCCTCCAGAGTGTATTTCTGCAGATGAATCGTTTTTATGTGATTTATCAATAGCTATCGAATGAAAAAATTCTGTTAGTTTCCCGTGGGAAATCACGGAAAATTCGAATTCCCAAAAATTATTAGAAAATTTGTATAAAATCAGCCTTTAGAGTGTTATGTCTGGAGATGGATTGCATTGATCTGACTTGTCAATAGCTATCGCAGGAAAAAAATTCAGTTCAAGTTTCCCGTGGAAAATTGACAAGTCACATGCAATCCATCTCCAAACATAACATTCTAGAGGCTGATTTTATATTAATTTTCTAATAATTTTTGGAAAATCGAATTTTCCGAGATTTCCCACGGGAAACTTGAACTGAATTTTTTCCTGCGATACATTTTGGCAAGTCACATCAATGCAATCCATCTCCAGACAAAACACTCTAGAGGCTCATTTATTTTCGGCTGAAATGTCTATAATATAATCTGCATTATCGACTTTTTACTTTCGGCTGGAAACTTTCGGCTAACTTTAACAGGGTTCATTTATGGTGATTTTCTCCAAGCTGTGATCTGACTAATAAGCAGTTTACGTTACTCCTTTTTTTGTTATAGATTTAAAATATCCCAAAGATGACGTTAAGTTGACTTGAAATTTCATGACAGTTTAGAGCAAAAAAGTACTTGCTAAAGTTATTTTTAGTTTATAGAAAATAACATAAAAAAAAATATTGAATCAGAAGATTTTCACACGTCTTGTAAATTTTGTGAATTTTTGTTTTGTTTTTTACAATTTTTGAACTTCAATTATTCGAAATGATAATTTTTGATTTGGGTTCAACAAACTTGCGTTATCATCTATAATTTACAAATATGATGTTTATTGATTTAGTGACCACACGATTTGTAGTCAGCTTCCATTTGAGTTTGACCAGAAGAATTGTATTGAGAACTTTATAAATTTTGGTTTAAATAAATCAATCATCAAAAAAAAGAAAACAGATGTTCTTAACCGATGTCCGCACTTACGGGTATGTAGAAATTCTGTATCGAAATCCGGCTGGTGTCGTTCCGTGTTTATTTTTTCATACTCGCTTTGCTTTCATTTAATAAATCGCGCCGGAACTGTTCATTTGTTGTATAATTCATTCAGAATTATTTGGTATTAAATTTCATTCATATATCTTGTCCGTTAGTTCATTCAGTTTAAAATAAAATTTCATCGCTCGCGTATTTGTTTTCCCTTTGATACTACCCAGACTTAACTATTCATATTCAATTTTAAATGCCGTAATAAATTTTTCATGACGTGCTTGTTTGTTTTTTTCCTTACCATATTTTTTTTATATACAGATTTCATCAGCTAGTTAAATTTAAAAATGATATATACACCATAGCTTCGATTAACGTTCATTTCATAACGCGATTTTCTTTCGGTTTGTTTTGCTATATATTTTTTTTTGCCATGTGGTTTTGTCGAATGTTTTTTCTTGTCGGTACATTAGATTGTCCCGTAAACACATGCCATTATCGATTTGGTCCACATACAGACGACGCTTAAGCATTTTTCTCCTCACCCGATGTCATACGAATTTTGTTTTGATATGCAAGTCAACGAATTATAATAATTGTAGTGTTTTTTTATTCGCTCCGGATAGCTGCTATCGAGAGCCGTCATATAAAAAATGGCTCCGGGCAGCGCTCCGTATAAATAGGTAGATCCAAATATTTTTTATATCAAGTTTTCGCTAAACAATTGAATTAAAAATGATAGTTTGATGTTAAATAAGTTTAATTTACCAATAAATAGCGCGTCAAATTTAAATTTAGGCGTAGAAAAATGACGGCTCTCGATAGCAGCTATCCGGAGCGAATAAAAAAACACTACAAATGTGTGTAGTTGACTTGTCGTTCGTTTGTGAATATATGCACGGACTATGGATCGGTTGAGTACGTGTCAGTGTGTGGTCTTTTCAATGATGGTATGTGGTCATCAGCGCGACGACGAGCGGATTTTTTTTGAGAGAGAGAGACAGAGTTAAGTGGAGGGGGTAATTTTTTCCCCCAATTGAAATTGAAAAAAATTAAAATTTGGCAGTCTGGAGATAGCCGCGACTCATTTTCGGTCGACGAATTTTTTTTCTTTCGTGGTTAAAAAACAATTTTAAACGGGCATGGTCCTAAATATAAATATATAAAAAAATAGATATACTAAGAAACCATATGTTATATTGTGGTGATATTTTTTGTGTAAGAAAAATTTTGTGAAATTTTTATTTTTTCTCTAAAAACTGTAAAGAGTTGTTACCCTTAGAGAAAGTTTTTTTATTATTTTCTTTATAATTTATGAAAATAAATAAAACTGTGATAAGTCAAGTTTAACAATATATATATAAAAAAAAAAATATGTAAAAATAAAAGTTGACAATAAAATGAAAAATAAATAAAAAAAAAAACAAAAAAATTAAAAGAAATAAGAAAAAAAGTTTTTTTTGTAAATCGTGCTGTGTACGGTGCTCTGAGAAAAAAAAATCCGCTATGCACCTCGTGCCTTCTTGAGGTCGTGTGGCGTGGTAGTTGGCGGACCTGGTGGTTTGCTTCCCTCGCCCTAGGCGAGTTGTTGGATTACTTTCTCGCCAATCAAGCGAGCTCGCCATTCAAGCGAGGCGATTGATAATAGCTGTGCGTAAGGGGGTGGGTCCCACCGTTGGAGTCAATCGTGGATTACGTTGTTGCTGCCGGGGGGGATGTGCTGAAAAAAAAATACAAGTTAGATAAGTTAATTTTTTATATATATATCTTTTGTGGCTATGCCTTGTTGGTTCTTTTTTATAAATTTTTTGCTCTGGGCCAAATTAATTTTCGGTTAAATAAGATCTTGCATTTAATTCTTTTGGGTGCTTCACACCTGTAACGGAAGAATTTGTCAGAAATTTCTTTGATATTATACTTATATTAACGATACCGGTTTTTTTTTGTACTTGCTTTGTATCCATTATTCATTTATATTTTTTTTTTCTCTATACTTGACCTCCGGTTATTTTGATTATATTTACTGATACATATTATATTATCCTATATAACGTTCTTGTCACAGCTCCGTTCTCTCTCTCTCAGAAAAATATTCACTAACTTGTCGCGCGTGCGGTGGGCCTTTTGAGCACCGTTGTGGTTTTATTTGTTTCTTTTCTATTTTTTTTCTTTTTTGTTTACAGCCAGCGCATCAAATAAAAAATTTACCATATCAAGCGTTTTATTATATTTACCACTCGGGATGGCTTGAGTCCTCTCGGGTGGTCACACAATGCTTATCATTTCATTTCTGTTTCTGCAAACATCGTTGTTTCCCCTTTATTTTCTCAAATTAAATTTTTTTTGCTTTGTTGATTCATCATGCGGTTTATTCAAGCATGGGAATAAGACGAACAAACCCCCACGACCAAATATACCTACCGTGAGCTCTAGCCAGCTAGAATAACCACGTTGTACCGCTATCCCATGTCTGTATAACGAGCTGCAAATCCAACCAGTTGCGTTGACATCCAAAAGGTGTCGGCGCGATTGGAAGGATGGACCAGTTCGTTACAATTCCAAAAACACCTCAGAGATTATGATTGAGAATTTGGGACGTTTTATAAAATAGTTTCTGATTCACTTAAAAAAGCTTCGTTTTTGACATTATGGCTTTTTAAAATCAAGGTTGCTTTGGCTGTATTATCAGAGCCTCCTCGAGTATAGAGCCATAATCATACGTCATAATTTTTTAGAAGCTTTTTATTGGTATAACTTTTTATTGTTTGCCATTGGAATCCATAGTAAAAATGATGTTTTTAGCTTCAAGTTTTTCAATCAAAACAGCAAAAACATTATAAATATATATAAAAGTTGTCTACATATCTTTAACAAGAACATACAAGAAAAATACTACGCTTTTACACGGTTTGAAAAAAGAAATTTTTTTTTAAAAAATGTACATGTATTAATAAAAATTTTAAACATGGAAATTATTCCTTTTAAAGTTTTCATTTGATATTACTAACTTACTATTTATATTTTACGTTGAAATAAATGAATTATTAAAAAAATAACCGTAAACTAAGAATTTTATTTAATTTTGCCTTTTACATGATTTTCCGTATAAAACCCGATTTTCCACTTAGACGGTTTTCTGCGGAACCAATCTAATGTGTAAATCGGGGGATGGGTGTATATGCAGAAATATTAAAATTAAATTATTTCTAAAATATATTTTTCGAACTTTGATTTTGAAAACTACACCAAAGTTGGCTCTGACGAATTACATATAAAAGTACTTGCTATTGCTAGATTTATCTTTAGTTTGACTAGTGTACGTTAGATGTCTAAGGTGTTTACAGAAAAATACGAAAAAATATTATTTAATCACAAAATTATCACACGTTCTTAATATTCTGTGAATACGTTTTGGTTTTTCTACAATTTCTGATCTTAAAATTTCCCCAGGTGCTATAATTTTTGGTTCTGTTTTTCCAAATTTGTACTGGCATCACTGCCATCTATGTAAAGTGTATTGGCCTACTGACCACAAGATGCGTAGTAAGCTTTTATTTCTATTTGACCAAAAGAAAATGATTTAACTTAAACGATCGCATATATGTTGAAATTCAAACACTTATGAAAATATCTCAGATATCTTAATTAAGAATTTGTAGCGTATTCATTTAAAAATTTGTCTTAGGGAAAAAATCAATTTGCTATATGTTTTGTGTGTTTTACTATGGAATGTTTGGTTTTTTCCTCGTTTCTAATTTCCATATAAAAGCTTCGGTTTTTAGACTATGGCTTTGTATAATCTAGGTTGCTTTGGTATTAAATATACGTCGTGTTACCAAGGTTTTCATGACAATAGTGCTGCGGGTCTATTAGAATCAAAAACGATCTATTCCACTTTTCACGTTTCTGACATAATTGAGAAAAACTTTTAATTTTTAAATTACTTTGCGAGTTCTTACTTTTATTGATTCATTGATTTGATCTGACATCTCGTTTCTGGCTTTTTTTAATAAAAAATATGTAACATTAAATAACTTTACTTTTTATTGTACAAACAATTTAGGAATAGACACGTTATGAAAGTTACAAACTCGCTTTAATAAAATAGGCAGGTTTTGAAATTTTGGTTTTAGAGTAGGCTCATTTTGAAAAAAGATTAACGATTACAAATATTTCAGTCTCTTAACTCAACATATTATTATTATTATTCTTGGAGGGCCATGCGGGCGATCAGCCACTTCGCACTACGACCTAAAAGATCTATTGTGCTGGCCCCTGCTTAATTCAGGTTAGTCAATATTCAGGTTCTTAATGAACCTGACAATACTGCCTCCCGGTACGTGATACATACTATCTGGGTTTATTGCTCTCCCTCCTAGATGTTTACTACAGCATGTAGTTTCGCTAGAAAGACGGTAGCATTGGAGCCCAAGGACTTCGAGAGGGCTGTCCCACTCCCGTATATTCCTACTCCTGCCCCGTATTCCGTTTGATTTTACTCTTACGAGTTGCTGGGAATTGCAAATCGTCTGTAGGTCACCCAGCTTTACTACAGGAAGGCTAAATAAAACTGGAGGGTGCCTGGTATCCAGAGTCCGCATATTTTGGGCTGATTAACCTATCAGCCATTCATCTTTCGGCATATGCTGTTCCACCTTAGATTAGGGTTTTTTATCAAGGTTTTCTCCTTTAGCGCCGTACTTTAGCCTGTGCCAAATGGCCAAAAATGTGCCAAGTGGCCTTAGTTACCAGTGGTTGCCACGAGGAGGCAGTACGTACACTTGCGAATTGTGAATAGGTTACCCCTTCCACAATTGTACCCATCACGCAGTTGCCTAATTACAAGACCAGAACAGCTCATGTGATGCGCACCCTACTGGAAGGTTACGGAGCTGGTAGATTAATCTACTCAACTTTGATCCCCCCTCCAATAGACGCCAAACCACCCAACTCAACATAAATAAAGCTATTATTTCAAAAATACAATGTTATAAAAATAACTAAAATAAAATAAAACATTCAATTCTATAAAAATATCAAGTCACAAAATCACTTATCAGAATTAAAATATTTTCAATTCAATTAAAACTAAAACTTAAATCCTAAGAATATTTTATACATCATGACTAGTGCAATTAATGAGGTCATTATCTACATCTAAGTAAAGTTCATTACGATCTATCACATCTTTACAAAAATTTAAATCATCCATTTCTCCTAACACCATTATTCGGCCTTATTAGGCTCTGAGTTCCAAGATTTTCCCTCGTTAAATATTCGGTTTTGAGACGCATATGTCTGATTTATAAAAAGGTTCCCCATATTTCAAGGAATCACTGGCGTCAATTATGGTTCCTTTTTTTCGGACTCTTTCTCTCTCTTCGGAATGTACGAATGGCGTGTCACTGGAAAAACCAACTCAATATTTAACCCGTTTCGTATTTATTTTTTCCGCCGTATCCATAGGCTACTAAATGAACTGTATGTATTTCGTTTAACTCTTATGACACAATCTATGGTACACCGTAGACGCTATTCCGTTTGCTCCTGAATTAATGGGAAATCACTTTTTTCCTAAGTCAAATTTTTAACTGAAAACGTTACACATTTTTAATTATGATTTTTGAAATACTTTCATAAAAGTTTTGAATTTCAACATATACATATGTATGAATGTCGTTGAAGTAAATCGTTTTAATTTTCTTGTAATAATTGATTTATTTAAACAAAAATTTCGTAACAACAGCATTCTGGTCAAATTGTAATAAACGGTTACTACAAATAATTGGTCATTAAGTCAATATACATTCCATAGATGGCAGTGATGACCGTAAACATTTGGTAAAATCATACCAAAAATTACCATCTGGGGAAATTGCCAGTTCAAAAATTGTAGGAAAAGCAAAACTAATTTTCAAAATATTTAGAACTTGTGACAATTTTGTAATTAAATAATTTTTTTTTTCGTATTTTTCTGTAAACATTTTGAAACATCTTACGTACACTAGTAAAACTAAAAATAAATTTAGCAAGTATTATTCTAATTCGTCAGAACCAAATTTGATGTATTTTTCAAAATGAAAGTTCGAAAAATATATTTCAGACATAATTTAATTTTAAAATTTCTGCAATTAATATTTACTTAAAACCAATATAGCCTTCTTGTGTATTGTTGTTAAAGATATCTAGAAAACTTTTATATAAACGTTTTATAATGTTTTTCCTTTCTTCATTGAAAAACTTGAAGCTAAACACACCATTTTTACTATGGATTCCCATGGAAATCAGTGAAAAGTTATACCACTAAAAACCTTCTAGAAAATACGTCATGCTGATTATGGCTCTATACTCTAGAAGGCTCTGGTTATACACTTTATATAACTCTTGTGGTAAAGTACGGGAGGAGTGATATTTCTACTTGGTTTGAGTAGATATATTATGAATAATTGGTCTCTAGATTTTGTTTGTGCTAACCTATCGAAAATCTTGTGAATGCCATTTTCATTATTATATTTATGTCTATAAAAAGACATACTTCTCTTAATCTTCAAAATATAACATAAAAGCAGCCCGTATGGCTCCCTTCAAGTGCTTATAATGATTTTGCATCCATCAATGCCTGGACATTGTTCAAGGAGAGTACAACTAGAGTAAACATATCTAGAAAAAATTATTTGTCACCTGGCTGAAGAACCAGGTAGTGACCACAGCAACGAACAAAATACTAGTACCAATATATTATCAGATATGCGGAATCTTAATGTACGGAAATCTTGCCTAATCGGATTACGTAACAAAAATAGGTTTAATAACATTTATATTAAGTGTAAAAGGTATGTATGCGAAAAATGTACATTTAAAATGGTGCATGTAAAAAATGTAATGAAAAACTGTTAATAAAAATCTGGACATTTAAGATAAGAAAATGCACAAAAAATGGCATTCTAATTTACCCATTATGTCATTTTTAATTTTTTTTTTTTTATTTAGGGATATTTTGAGAAATATATAGTATAGAAACATTTGTTTACAGCCAGCTGAAGTCCATCCACATAAATGTGTATGTAAAAGATATCTCTTTTGATAAAAAGTGAAGCAAGATAATTTCTATCCACCTAAATATCTTACCTCAATGTCCAAAACATTTTATTTATCGGTCTATAGTTTTCAAATTATTCTTGATATCTATAAGTTTCCAAACGAACACACCTTTGGCACTATTATTGTGAGTTTTTAGTGTATTTTGGGTTTCTTTTTTCCAAACCACACTGAATTTCTCAAAATACACTAAAAACTCAAAATAAATCAATTCCTAATTCGCAATTCCTCGGGAAAACCAGAAGAGTGCCACTTGTGCTCTTTCCTTTGGCGATTTGTGCAGATACTACATACAAATTATTTTTGGTATGCGGTCAATTCTTTGCTTTACTTAAGGTTAAACATGAAGGGCGGTTTAACAGTACTTGTTAATTTGATATCGACAAGAGGTTTTCACTTTTTTTTTGTAACATTCCATAAATAAGAAATATAGAAAGTCCTAATAATAGCGACAGATTGTTCGAAATCTTTCTTTACTTACTGTTTCCTATGATTCGTCTCGGGGAACCTTCACAATTATGAGTAAAAAAATGATATTTTGAAATTTTATATAATCAAACTAGATATGTAGTTGCGATCAAAATATTTGCAACCGTTGGATAACAGTCATATATGCTTTTATTACATAATTTACAAGCAATTAAAATATATAATTATATGTATTCAATTTTTTATCAATTGTAATCAAACTTTATTGTTACATTGGTGTTATGTGCTCTGGACCATTAATTGAGACGCGACTTTCAATCGTGGTAGGTATATATTTTATTAACGTGGAATTTGCAATATTTATGTGTTAGTGTATCATATTATTTTCATTATTATGATAATATTTAATAATTAATGATTTGACGGATTTTGATCCATAACTGTTGTATTTTAAGCATTATTGTTGATAATATGTAAAAACAGAATAAAATAAAAATTCTCCCAATAAAGTATACACATTTTTTAGTTCGACCCCACATATGATAGAAGAGTAGTTCTACTAAAAATACAACTATTGTAAACGAAGTTACAGACATGTGTAAACCAAAAAAAGGATACCATTCCTTAGCACTAAAACGTTTATGATTTTCCAACAAACGATTTAAGTGTATTTGCTTAATCTGGCGATATTTATTTTCTCTTTCGTAAAGAAACCATTTATCAAAAAGACCAGATTCTTTCAAATACATATCAATTATTTCTAAATCCCTCTTAACCGGTGAATCCGGTGCAATATGATATCCAATTTGTGTCGGAAATAAGGGATCATCGCCCATGACATGGGTCACCTTACTTGAATTGTATTGCTTAACTAAAATCTTGTACGCATATTTTGTAGGTACAAGAAACACATTTTTTGAACCATTATACCTTAATTGATAATAGAAATCCTTTAGGTTCAAAATTTTAAGCCGATATGTTAACGATGATATAAAACTTTGTGATAAACTTGTTTCAAACCGTGCATATGATCTATGGTAATATATTATCTGGATGGTTGAATTAATTAACTCGTTATATGTAGCATGTTCAATTTTTGTGTTTGGCGCAGCCGATTCGCCAAAGTTTAAGGAACCACAAATTGTCATTAAAAAGAAACCGGTTAAGGAAAGGTAATGTATAAAAAAGCGCCCAAATCCGGTAGATCTCACATTCGATGGTAATGACAAATTGATTCTCAATACTTCAAAACCTATTTCCACAATTGCCATTCCTTTTGAGTATCGCAACTTTATTAATATAACAGCGGCAATAAGCACTATTACGAAAGTAATATGGAGTTCTGCTGATGGAAACTGCATAGTTGATCGTCGTTTAGACACCGGAATTAAAGGTACAATATAATCAAACTCGATGGGATATGCAAACTCAGTTGAATAATTCGGCGACAAAATCGACATTGACAAATTGACGGCGATTACTAACTGTTTATCGGTACTCTTATAATTGGTTGATGTGGCATTCAGTTTGTTCAAAATAATGTTGACACGATTTTTGTGGTTTATATCCTGAGGTTTTGCCAATTTCAGTGGTTTACCATTAAAGTTAAAATATTTTCCTGATGATTTGAATAAATTTTCTGGCAATTGATCAAACATCTCAAATTCTTTGCGGCTGCTGTACGGCATATAACTTTTTATAGTAACATTTCCATTTTCATTCGGATACAGAATGCTGACATGGAACATGGTTTTTTTATAGCACATGCGAAATATTTTATCTAGTAGTAGTGTGTCCAATGGATTTTTAAATATTATAAGAATAAAGTGGTTGTGAAATCCAGTGGTGATTTTTCCAAATTCATTAAGTTGTCCGATATTGGTTGGATCCATAAACAAAAATATTAGAAAATTATTATCGATGAATTTTAAAAATGTTGGATTATTTAACAAAAAATTCCATTGGTTCCGGTATATTTGACTTGGATTAATATAAATATAATTGGTAATCGCCAAATATGGTGTTGGTAAAGTATTTTGAATATTTTCGATAGCCGCGCCAACTCCATTGCTCAAATTATCTTTAGGATTATGAATGAATATAAATGTTGTGAAATTTTGTGATTTGATACTCTCGATAAACTGCTGATTTTTAAAAGCAAATTCGTACCCTTCACAATTTGTTAAATTAAATAATAAAATTAATTGTAGCGACACCATTTTAAACACTGAACACGACGTAATAATTTAATAAAATAAAATAGAAATCGATTAGATTGTATGTGAATGTTTATTTGTTGTTTTAATTGATTCCTTAGAGGTTTGAAACATTGAGCTTTCATATTTTGATACAATTTTAACTAAATATGAAATGCCCTTCCACAAAATAATATCGAATTCCAACCCAAAACAAAACAATAATATAATTCAAGTTACTTTAAACCTCAAGTATACACAGTCATATCCAAAAACCATAAAATTAAAATAATACAACAGCAACAACGAACCAATGTAAATAGAAAGGAATACTATTATCTGCCAAATTGATTTAAAATCCCAAATGATGGATTTTACAATTAAAAAATAACAAAACCTCGAACTGAAAACCGATGTGATGTTCAAATGTGTTAATTTTATTCATTTCAATTCAATTCTTCAATCAACTTCATTAGCAATAGAATAAAACAAAATTTTTTGTGAGGATTAAATAAATGAACCGAAAATGAAAATACATTTTCTCATTTTCTAACAATTTTTTTTTTTACGTTTTTGTGATAAGTAACTCAACGGGAAAGAAAAACCAAAGTGAAATCATAATAAGGAGTGTTTGTTGTTGTTGTGTTGAGTTCTTAAGTAATTCTTTTTTTTTTTTAGCAGGAGATATTTTTGATTTTTAATAATGATGAGTTTGAATAATGATTTTGATAATTTTTTGGATGAATTTATTCTCTACATTTAAGATTCTTTTTTGAAGGATTATATTAGATGACAATGTTTTATATTATATATTTTACTGAGATACTGTCAATATGGTTTAGTTTAAGTTAAAATCAAAATGCTGGAATTAACGAACGAAAAAAAAAATAATAATAACAAGAGCATTTTAAATATGGGGTGGATGGCTGACAGATTATTTGGTTCCTTGTAATGTTGAAAGTTATTATTTATAAATAAAAAATTACTTTGATTAGCGTAATATTAAATCAAACGGAGATTTATTAAAACAATTTTTGATGAACTGAAAAATCGATTAAGATTATACTAAAAATTATAGAAATCTCCTTCCAAATTATGATAATAAAACATGTCGTAAAGGACAATGTTAAAAATAGCCGATTTTTGGCTTATCCGGGGGAAGGCATAAATCATAAAAAAATCAATTGATTATTGTTAATTAACATTAGAAATGACCCAGAAATACGTCAGATAGCTGGGGAAATGTCGCTACTACCCCTAAACCTATATAAACTACCCTTAAATAGCTTTAAATTGATAATCATTAATTATTGTTATAAAATTCGTGTAAAATGAAAAAAATGCTTGAAAATGATTTGAACAGACAGTATGTCAATATAAAAAGTGATAAATAACTGTAAAAATGTCCATTCCACCCCTAAAAATTAATAAAACTACTTTAAAAAGCTAATAGTGAGCTTATTTTGACATCAAAAATAGATAATGCTTAAATGTTCAAGGGAACGCTTATTGCTAGAAAATAATTATAGATTACTGTCCGAAAATGCAAAAAGTGATACTAGAGTACACTAAGTAACTGGGGAAATATTAATTGCACCCCTAAATCTATATAAACTACTCTCAAATAGCTTAAAATAGATAATCATTAATTATTGTTATAAAATTCGTGTAAAATGAAAAAAAAAATGCTTAAAAATGATTTGAACAGACAGTATGTCAACGTAAAAAGTGATAAATGACTGTAAAAGTGCCCATTCAATGGCGAAATAGAGCCAATTGTTCTCACTTTGCGTGCGCATACTGAAAAAATTGCAATTTATCCTTGCGCCCATTTTTCGGGTCGCAATAGTATAAATGAACCTTAAAAGTGATTAGTACCTGAAAATCGTCGAATTAAAGTAACCTTAGTATAGTGTATTTCAAAGTATACATCTGTTAACAAAAAAAAAAATTATATTAAAAATTAGTAAAAAGGACCATTCGGCCACTATTGTGTTTTCCAGAACGCACCACGAGGAGGCGATCCTTTTTACGTTCCACGTTTTTTTTTATTTTTTAAGTTTTTTTCTTTTTCTTTTTTCTCTTTTAAGTTTTTTTTCTATGTACACTTCGATTTTATTCTAATTTAAAGACTTTTAGACTTAAACTTTTATTATTCAGAGTTCTCTTGTGGTTCACTAGGATTTTCATCATCACTTAAGTCAAAAACTTCCGAATGATCTGGTGCTGTTGGAATATGCGGCAAATATCTTGCGAATCCAAAGAACCATAAAAGTAGCATTACGTGAGAACAGCATCCAACAACTCTTTTCCCTACTTTACAACCACAAGTATGTCCTATTATGACATCTACTGATTGTTTCGTTTTATCAATCAAAATAAAAACAAAATATTTCGTGCTTGAAGAGTGTCTTGAGTTGACTCGTACTTTTATTAGTAGAGCATTTTTAGGGTCAATATTTATATTGTATGACTCATAACTAATATTTAGATTTTCTTTGGAAACAAAAAATTCAAAGTCTCCGTCTTTATTTAAGTGATCTGAATAATAGTAAGGTGCTATTTTTAATTGGTATGTACCGCAACCATAAAAATCAAGGTCTTGCTTTTCAAGACGCGGAAACTCATCAAAAGAAGTAGATTCCATTCGCTCAAATGATGTTGTGCGCAAATGCAAATTCAAATCTGATACTAGTTTTGAAAGCTATTATCCTGATTTAACAAGGTGATCATTCTTTTCGCTATTTTGATATCAAAATCGCTACTAACAACTGGAGTGAATGTTAGGTTATAGATGGCACATGCAACTACAAAATCATCATACGCTGTTTCTACAACAGTATTCCGTATTGTATTTTCGAAATAATGATTTTTCCTATTTACTCTACCATTCACCACTTCAGTTATGTAACGATTTTTTGTCACTATTCTGGATATATTTGCTTGTTCAACTGTAAGTGGCTTCTTATGATCAGAGAATGCTGGAATCCTAGCTACAAAACCATTTTTTTGTATTTCTTCCACTGAGTCACGAAACCCTCTGTCTACGATAAAAACATCTTCATTCTGAAATTGTGTCCAAATTGGCCATTCTAATAGTCTGTTAAGGATCGTGGCATCATTTTCACTACCAGGAAATGGTCCCCATACACCTGCGATTCTTCCATTAGGATAAACCGCCACCATTGGCTTTAAAAGATTATAATGTTTATGAACAGACCAACTTTTTCGCTGAAACTGGAAATCGAAACTCTTTTCAATTTTCAAATAAGTTCCATCAAATATGATGGCTCCTTTATCAGCAGATCCTGTTTGAAGAATCTTTGAAACTTCTGTTTGATTAGAAATTATAGAATCTCTAGACTCAGCAAAAGTTAGATATTTTTTTCTGAAAGCCTGCAATAAAACATTTCGAATGGTTACACAGTAGTTACTTACTGTTTGCCTGGTAAAATTGTATTTATTTTGCAACTCTTCAAAAGTGTATCCTCTTCTAATTCGAGATAAGTATAATCCTAGAGCCATCTCATTATTATGGGTTCGTATATCTTTAATGAAATCTAATATTATTTTAAAAAAGTCATGATTTACGCCAGTTTCAAAATGTAATTCTGTTGGTTGCATTTTTAAAAAAGATTGAGGCCTCAGTTTTACTTCACGCTCCTCAATAACCATATTTTTTAAGGTGTATAAAAGAGATTTAACTTCTTCCGAATTCATAGATGCGTTTGGTTGGTTATCAACGAAGTTTTCAGGAATTTTTATTCCATGATTAGTTTCATGACCATTACAGATTCTGTTACCATACGGTACATAAATATCGGTTTTTACAAAAATGTTAACACATTCTTCTTTACTGAGCCGTCTAAAATTTATGTTATTTTCACAACCAAATAAACAGACTTTATGATTTTTGCTCGTCTTTTTAATGTCTAAAACTATTTTATTATTGTCAACTAACTGAATCCTTGCAACGTCATCATTAACTGATTCAATAGAGCAAGCTTCTGATCTTTCGTCATCAGGATGATTATTATCAGTACTATCCTGACGTTTTCTTTTCTTGTAGCACTTTGTGCATTCGTATTCAAGAGGATTTTCTGAAACTTCGTGGAAATGTGAACCACGTCTCCTTTTGGCAAGAGATTTATTGCAAACTCGACATTGCATTTTAAAAAAGTTCAATAAAATGATTAATTAAAAGCTAAGTAAAATCTTAAGTAAATTAAAAATAATTGAGTTTATTAAAAAAAAGGAAAAGTTTTAAATATTTTTTTTTATTTTTTGATAATAATGTAGTGTATATTTTGCGAATCACTTATATAAATTATAATTAAAGACAAAAATATTTTTTATTTTCCATCAATTATTATTTTCCGAAAACCTAATTAAACAAAATATTTAAGGTAAAAATAAACATCTTTTGAGAAAATATTAAAGAAAATGTTATAAAAATAGTTTTTGCAAGTTTGACTTAATAACAACTCGAAGGATTGTTTATTTAATGAAACCAATGTTTTGTATAATAAAGCTTATTTTATTATTTCTAAAACAAAATACAATAAAAAATTCTAGAATTAATTATTAGCGTTTAGCACACATAACACTTAATTTCTTAAAAATTCTAAGAACAAGCTAATAAATAGAAAATATAAAAGCCCATTTAAATGTTTAAATGCTGTTTTCATGGAACATTTTTAAATGCTTTTAAAATATTTTATAATTTCTTTAAACATTATTTGTTAAAGAATATTCAGTTTTAATAAATATTATTTGATGTTGAAGAGTTGTCAAAAAAAATTTTCAGTAAAATCTTGGATCTTATTTACTTGTTTTTTCTTATTTTGACTATAATCTATCATTTTTTTGCACTCCCGAGCGTAAAATTCGGGCGTAAACTTGCCACGGAATTTTCATTACTCTTTTTACGTCTAGGCAGGCAAAAAAAAAAGATTTTGTAAGCAACATGGGCGAAAAAAGTTTAGAAACTAGCACTTGTGCTAGCAATCACGCTAATATCAAAACTTTAGTGCCCTTGATATCTAATATACTAGTCTGGCCCTACGCATTCTCCCGAAATATTCAAGCAAATATAATAAATAAGCTCACCATCAGTCTTTAAGAATTGCTTTTTTAATTTTTAAGGTTTAATGGAGATGTTTGCAGTTACTCATTGCTCTTTAGATTGGCGTATTTTTTATTCGAATCCTTTCCAAACAATTTTATCAGTTAAACGAATTTCTCAACAATAATTATTATTATCAATGATTGTATATTTTAGGCGGTAAAGGTGTATTTGTATAATTTTAGGGTCACGAGTTATTTAATGAACTCAGGAGTCAATGTTCGTGTTTTTTGACAGTAATCTAATAATTTTTTTCTAACAGTACGCGCTCCCGCAAATATTTAAGCATCAGCCACTTTAGAAGACAAAATAAGCTCACCATTAGCTTTTAAAAGTAGTTATTTTAATTATTAGGGCATGTTTACAGTTATTTATCACTTTTTACGTTGACATACTGTCTGTTCAAATCATTTTCAAGCATTTTTTTCATTTTACACGAATTTTATAACAATAATTAATGATTATCAATTTAAAGCTATTTAAGGGTAGTTTATATAGGTTTAGGGGTAGTAGCGACATTTCCCCAGCTATCTGACGTATTTCTGGGTCATTTCTAATGTTAATTAACAATAATCAATTGATTTTTTTATGATTTATGCCTTCCCCCGGATAAGCCAAAAATCGGCTATTTTTAACATTGTCCTTTTAGCTTTGCAAATTATTAATAATTTGATATTCATTCACGAAAACATATCACCATGCTGCACAAGAATGACAACAGTATGTGAATAATTTTAATACTTTTTATTGTTGTACTTTACATGATATGTATTTCAATACCAATGAAATCAACAATGAAAAGTTTAATTATACCTTACCATTAGTCAGGGTGAAAAACGTTTTATTGTCGAAAGGTGATATTGAACCACATTAAAAAAATTATAAGATTGTATTTTTGTTTAAATAGGGTGGGCCTTTGTTAAATGAACGAGTTTTTTACAACTATTTTGTTTGACATCATCACAATTCGTTTTGCTTAGGTATATAGAAAAATAGCTGAAGTACCCGGCGTTGCCCATGGTAAATAAAATATTTTTATTTTTATTTTAGCAAAGATGGGATCAAAATCTCATTTTTTTTAAAATTAACTACATATATCGTTTCTCCAGTGTACTCTTCAAAAGATTGTACAACATATTTTAACTCCCCGAAATTAAAGAGACCGCCCCCTTCGGGTATTAGTATACGATTAATTTCATTTAACCATTTATTTTAACTCAGTCTTGTAATTTTTTTTTAATCGAAATTTTAGAAAAACTTGTTGAAGACCCCTTCGAAAATACTACAAAAACCTGCAAATTTTCTTATGTAACAACTACGCAAAGTTTAAATCTGGTTGGATGCATGGTGTAGAAATGTATTGCATCGGTGTACTCTTTAAAAAAGAAAAAAAAATCCAAGTTTCAAATTAACTGTTAAAAATTTGAATTTCGATTAATTTTCGGAATTGTCATATGCTTATACTATATCTGTTTTATTTCGATTTAAGAACAAAAGTCCACACAAAATATTTGAACGGTTTTGACGAAGCAAAATGGAGCGCTTAAAGTTTGTGGTGATTTTAAAGGTACAACTAATCTACAACTCATCGTGCATTGACATCCGGTACCCATAAGATAGAAGAACTTTTTCATATAAGTAATGCAAGATGTTAAAATTCAATTGGTGTACTTCAACAGGTGTTTTTATTTTAAATATAAACAGAAATTCATCAAGGCGCATTTGAATACAATTTCTCAAGTGAATTAAATAAAATCAAGAAAAAAAAATTTGTTGGGTTTACCATATTGCTTGCTTGTAAACCATATTTTTGATTTTGCTGCCAGAGTAAAACATAAAAATTTTTGGAGGTTCCTACTCTCGGAATGAAGGTGAGTTCTCTTTTACGTAGCCACATTCCTAGAAGACCCAATGAGGAAGATCGCTTACTGCTAATTTGTTGGCTAGAAATCTGCCTATATGGTGCCTTGTTTTCAGTGTTAATTCTTAATTGTTTTTAGGAAGGTGCGTCCCCAGGAAGTAAATATTGAGTATGCGCATGTGAGACAGAACTCCCATACCAAAAGACCATCATGATACAGGTAATTAAGTTCTGTGTTAATAAAAATGTTTCCCTCAATTTCTTCATTATGTTTATCTTCGTGCTTTACATAATCGAAGAAGTTGGCGTAAAAACTCCGTAGATTAGACGTAGATTTACAGAGGAACTCGCGGATTGTCATTGAAATTTGTTTAATTACACCATCGAACCATTAAACCATCATACCGCCTTAACGTCGTACCATCATAAAATTGTGACACCACGGCGGTGTTATCACGCGCCATACCAAAATAACATTCTACCAACTTGCTATCAAACCACCAAAACCATCATCATCATCAAACCATCTCACCATTATATCTATACATCATCATATCATTAAACCATCAAACCGCCATACCACCACACCATCACTCCAGCATACCACCACAGCATTGTATCATATTACCATCACAATCAGGATCACCATCATCATCACTCTCATCCTCCTCCTCATCATCATTTTGATTCTGCACTAAATATCCAAAAATCAGCTCAATCGGTGAAGTTTCAAAAATACCAATTATGAATGCCTATTCACAGGGGGGGGGGGGGGGGGCATTTGGAAGGGGTAACCATTTTTGACCACCTACTCCCCTATGTTTCTTCTCGAATGCTGTAAAGTACTCGTGCAAAATATGAAAACAATCCCTCGAGTGAACCAAGAGCTTTTGTGGAACCCACATACTTACAAACATACTTTTGTTCTTTAAATATATAGAAGAAAGAAGAAGATAGAAGATAAATATACAGACGTTAGATAGATAGATAGAAGACAGATAGATAGATAGATAGATATATAATTATGTCCTACATTCTATTTCAGGTGCCTTTTATTTGTTCGCATTTGTCTTACGTTGTTCACAGAGACGGTCATATTTTTAGTTGAAATGTACACAAATACTGAACAGATAAGTTGATGCAAAATCAACAATTATTATGATTATTTAATTTTCTATGTTATCTTCTTTATTATATTACACATGATCCGTACTGGAGGTTTCATCTCTATAAAACCAAAAATCGTACACATCGTAATTCAGTTGATTGGTGTGGTTCTAATGTGCACACAGCGTTTTTCATTTTAATTTATGTTGTTAGTTTTGTGATAAACAACTTCATTAAGAATGAAATGGGATTGATCGTGCTGCGATATACCAATATTCGTGCTGTGAAAATATTTTTCTGTCAACCAAGTACAGTGTTTTCTTATTAAAACTAAAATTAAAAAATGTAATGCCAGTTTGTTGTGTTTCCAACAAGGATTTTGGTCACTGTAAATCTCAGGAAATTTTATAGACGAATTGTGTATACAAATGTTTGTTAAATTGTATATTTTTTCAAATTTTTAATGTGGGCTTTCTCTGAAAATATTTTTCGAAACATAATTATTTGGTCTTTACAAATATCAAAAAAGCGTTCTGTTGGAGGATTAAGTCTTCCAAAGTCACTTTCGTAATTATAGTAGTTTCTTTTTTAGAAATTCGCACTGAAGACAATTTAGTTTTTTGATCATTTTGTGTGCCACATATCCAACAAAATATCTCATTGAAACATCTGTAAGAGACAATACATCTAAACTGAGAAAATTGTCATATATATCTGAGACGTCTTCCATAACAAACTCGAATTGATCGATTGCGGGCACCTCAAAAATTCCAATAGGGATATAATTTATCTCCTGTTGAATAATTTCGGCCTTATTACTGAGAGGTTTGACAGATTCGTTTAGGCCTTCTTCACAATTGCAAACTTTAGAATATTGACTTAAAATTTTTATTGCTGTTATTTTTGCAATATTATGATTAAATAAAGCTACCTCTCTAATTCCATTTATTGTTTAGACTAGCCCAATCAAACAGTAAACAGTGATCTTTTTTGTGATTTTAATTTTTGACACGTAAACAGCCAAATAGTCTAGAAATGCTGCTATTTCATTATTTACCGTAAAATTATGTAGTATAGTAGTATAGCGACTGATACTTTATTATTGCATATTTTTTCATTTCAAATGCAGTTTTGATTCTAGCTGCTGCGTTTCTGTTTAAAACTTGGACCGCTAATTTTACCCTCATTTTTTCAAATTTATTAGAATAAATATGTTTTTTTTGTTATTCGTGGACAGCATTTGGTAACTAAGTTTTGTTCTAGCTCCTAAAGCTCTTTAATAATAGAGCAACTCATACTTCCATCTGGACATTGCAAATTAACAGGGTATTCCTTAATGATTTGATCAGATGAGGCGGATCATAAATCACAATAATTTTTTGGTTATCGTTTTCAAAAAAAGGTCTATGAATTGATATACCAAACATTTAACAGCACTTGCGATTACTAAGTGTTTGCATTTATCTAAATTTTGCTTTATAAGCAAGAACAACTTTTCGGACTTTATTGGTTAGCTAGGCACAAAATAACTAATTACAAATTTTCAGTTTGATATTATGCTTCTTATCATGAATCAACAAACTATTTTTCCCATTTTGTCTACCCTCTCTGTGCCATAATCTACAAAACCATCAATTTGATCGGAATAAATGTTATACACAAGCTCGATTTTGATGTAAACTTCGACAAATATTATTACGACTTGCTTTGAATCGTAGCTCATGTCGCAGATTGTTTCTTTAATATTTTATTGGTTGCCACCCCACTAAAGAAGTCTTAAATAGAAGGTTGAAATTTAAATTTTCTCGTAAATATTTGTAACCTCCAGACGAAGGTTAATAAATGTTTTGAGCTAGAAGTTTCGGTTCATTAGACCATTTTTTATTCTTGGTCCTTGTCTTTTTATTAACATTTTGCAGAAAATTTTAGGATTTTTATGAATGTCCAATTGGTCGATAATTGGATTTGTTTGCTTGTTAACATATTTTGGTTTTTGAGTACGTACAGTTGGTGCCCTGTGTTGAAATCTCTTTATGTTTTGTTTATAAATATTTCTAATCGTTTTTAAATTTTTTATTTCTTTAATACGTAGCTCTAATATTTTTAAGGATTCGTAGTATTTTAAGCGGTAATAACTTTCATTTTTTATGTTTTTTTAGCAATTTTAGTAGAGCTTGGATAGTAGTAATATGGTTCGAAAGTCAAAATATCGTTTTCGCTATTTTCCTTAATCTCAGTTGGCAAACTGTAAGTTTTTTTGTATTTTTGGGAAAGTCTGTGCAACGCATGTCGCTGTCATTATTTTAATTTTCGTCCATTTCAGAATTATAATCAATCGACAAAATTGTTACCATTGACGAATTGTTTTCAGAAATATTGACACCAACGGTTGCAATTGCAACTATTCCGGTGAAATGGTATCGTACCTATCCGACAAATTAAGTGTAGGGACAGCATTTTTCTTAAAACCTTTCTTTGTAAAGTATTTGGTTTCGAAATGTTTTTCGCAAACCCTAATATTTAATTTTATGTGACTCCTAATTTTTTATGTTACAATTTTTCAGCCAGGTTTGGTAATAAAACTCACTGCTTTTATTTAATTTGAAATGTCGAATATTAAGCCGATTTGTAGAATTACAAGTATGTACCACACACTTCATTCCGAGGTGCCATTTTACTTATAATTCTTAAGGTTTCCACGATGTTTCCACAAAATTCACTTTCAAAACTTTTAGTCTACAATTATTTCATTTAGAAAATTTTTAAGATTTAGGATGTTACAAAAATTAGAGGCATGAAACAAAATTACCCAAAATACCGAAACATTATCGTTTCAAAATGAAACTAATTTTACCGAAATGTATGTCTGCTGCAGGTTCAGACCAATTTTAAAAGAAGCTTAATTTAAGGGGATATATTTTACGATTTCCCATAAGAACTCATCTAAAATTGGACATTTTTGATTAAAATTTAATGAATGAAAAATACTCGTAACAGAAAATATTTTTAGGTTTATCTCAAACCTTTAAGTATAACATATTATAAAACCAATAACTTAAATTTAGTAATTTGATTACCATAATTAAAATAAAATTTAGTTTTTCTTTGTATGGCTATGTGAAAAATATGGTACAGTATCAAAGACTTTAAAATACAATAGACCAGAAATAAACAAACTAATCAGAACCAGTCTTTAACAACAATAAAAACTAAATGGTTTTTTTACATGTAAGAAAAAAAAGTTTGTTTCTCCTCTTTAGTTTAAATTCTTTGCTATTTATCGACATTCTTCTATTAAAAAAAGAAACATGACCGAAAGGTGTAACGTCATGATGTGTAGAGATGTTTTTGTAAATAAAGGGACTTTAGTAAAGGGTTAGGTTAGGTTAGGTTAGAGTGGCTGCTATCGCACACTTAGGCCAATAGTGACCCATTGTGATACCATTGGATCTTATCTTCCCTTTACCCCTGAAACCATCCACTGCTACTTATGTAGCGTAAAATAACTCGCACTTCGCAGCGAGTTTCGAAAGGCTGTCCATACCGTACACACCCAAGTATTTATGTCTTCTGTATGATAGTGCCGGACACGAGCGTAGGAAGTGATCTAAAGTCTCTTCCTCCTCCTCGTTCATGCAACTTCTACAAAAGTCATTTGTCTGTAGACCCAGCTTTCTCGCGTGTTCCCCAAAAAGGCAGTGTCCTGCCAGTATCCCTAAGACCAATCCTAACTCTCGTCTTCCCAGGGATATCAGTGCCTTGGAGCGCCACAAGTCCAGTTTTGGCCAAACCTGTTTTGCTACCCTGCACGTGAGAGTGTTAGTCCATCTCTCATTTGCCAAGGCGATTGCCTTTCTACTGAGTGCCAATTTGAGCGCTGCAATAGGCCTCCTCAGACCTGCTCTTTCGGTCTGCATCTGGAGAGTCGTACCGTACCTAGCTAGTTCAACCACCCTGCAGTTCCCCGTGATGTGCGAGTGACCAAGGACCCAGATTATCTGGATACTGAAATACTCACTCATCTCATTAAGAGATGATCGGCAATCCAGCGCCACCCGTGACGTCAGACAAACCGCCTCTAGTGACCTGACCGCCGCCTGACTGTCCACATAAATTGCGATATCCCTTATTGATACCACATTATGCTTCAACCATGTCACGACTTTCCCGATCGCCACCACTTCAGCTTGGAACACGCTACAGTAGTCAGGAAGATGAACAGAAATATTAACATTAAGCTTCTCACAGAAGACTCCGGCTCCTACCTTACCATCTAGCTTAGAGCTGTCCATAAAAAATTGCACTGCCTCGTTTTCCAGTATTGATCCGTCCCAACAGGATTTCCTTGAAGGACAGACGGTCCGGAACCCTTTATCGAAGCACAAGGTTGGTATAACATAATCTAGATTCACCAATCCATCCCTTAGTAATCCAACTATCGTCGAGTGCCCCATCTGCAAACACTTCCACTGAGAGACAGCCGTAAGTCGCATAGCCACCAAGGCTGCCTTCTGCATAAATACAGAATCTAAAGCCTATTGATAGAGCTATTGACCAACGTAATCGGAGCATTTTAGATTGTTACAGTTCAAAATCTGTGGGCTATAGCACAGTTGATTTTCAATAAAATCGAATTTTCTATGAAATGTTTATAAATATTCGAGCAATCCAAACGCAAGTTGGCAAAATAAATACAGATCCTAAAGCCTATTGCTAGAGCTATTGACCAACGTAATCGGAGCATTTTCGATTTTTGCCGTCCAAAATCTGTGGGCTAATAGCACAGGATTATTGCCGCACAAAATTTGTGGGCTATAATAGCTCAGCAATCCAAATGAAAGTTGGCAAAATAAATACAGATCCTGAAGCCTATTGATAGAGCTATAGACCAACGTATTCGGAGCATTTTAGATTTTTGCCGTCAAAATCTGTGGGCTATAGCACAGTTGATTTTCAATAAAATTGAATTTTCTATGGAATGTTTAGAAATATTCGAGCAATCCAAATGCATGTTGGGCTAAATAAATATAGATCCTGAAGCTTATTGATAGAGCTATTGACCAACGTAATCGGAGCATTTTAGATTTTTGCCGTCAAAAATCTGTTGGCTATAGCACTGTTGATTTTCAATAAAATCGAATTTTCTAGGGAATGTTTATAAATAATCGAGAAATCCAAATGCAACTTGGTAAAATAAATACAGATCCTAAAGCCTATAAATAGAGCTATTGACCAACGTAATCGGAGCATTTTAGATTTTTGCAATCAATAATCTGTGGGCTAGCACAGTTGATTTTCAATAAAATCGAATTTTCTATAAAATGTTTAAAAATATTCGAGCAATCCAAATGCAAGTTGGCAAAATAAATACAGATCCTGAAGCCTATTGATAGAGCTATTGACCAACGTAATCGGAGCATTTTAGATTTTTGCCGTCAAAAATCTGTGGGCTGGCAAAATAATTATAGTTCCTGAAGCATATTGATAGAGCTATTGACTAACGTAATCGGAGCATTTTAGATTGTTACAGTTCAAAATCTGTGGGCTTTAGCACAGTTGATTTTCAATAAAATCGAATTATCTATGAAATGTTTATAAATATTCGAGCAATCCAAACGCAAGTTGGCAAAATAAATACAGATCCTGAAGCCTATTGCTAGAGCTATTGACCAACGTAGTCGGAGCATTTTCGATTTTTGCCGTCCAAAATCTGTGGGCTAATAGCACAGGATTATTGCCGCACAAAATTTGTGGGCTATAATAGCACAGCAATCCAAATGAAAGTTGGCAAAATAAATACAGATCCTGAAGCCTATTGATAGAGCTATAGACCAACGTATTCGGAGCATTTTAGATTTTTGCCGTCAAAATCTGTGGGCTATAGCACAGTTGATTTTCAATAAAATCGAATTTTCTATGGAATGTTTAGAAATATTCGAGCAATCCAAATGCAAGTTGGCCAAATAAATACAGATCCTGAAGCTTATAGATAGAGCTATTGATCAACGTAATCGGAGCATTTTAGATTTTTGCCGTCAAAAATCTGTGGGCTATAATAGCACAGTTGATTTTCAATAAAATCGAATTTTCTATAAAATGTTTGAAAATATTCGAGCAATCCAAATGCAAGTTGGCAAAATAAATACAGATCCTGAAGCCTATTGATAGAGCTATTGACCAACGTAATCGGAGCATTTTAGATTTTTGCCATCAAAAATCTGTTGTCTAGCACAGTTGATTTTCAATAAAATCGAATTTTCTATGGAATGTTTAAAAATATTCGAGCAATCCAAATGCAAGTTGGCAAAATAAATACAGATCCTGAATCCTATTGATATCGCTATTGACCAACGTAATCGGAGCATTTTAGATTTTTGCCGTCAAAAATCTGTGGGCTATATATAGCACAGTTGATTTTCAATAAAATCGAATTTTCTATGGAATGTTTAGAAATATTCGAGCAATCAAAATGCAAGCTGGCAAAATAAATACAGATCCTGAAGCCTATTGATAGAGCTATTGACTAACGTAATCGGAGCATTTTAGATTTTTGCCATCAAAAATCTGTGGGCTAGCACAGTTGATTTTCAATAAAATCAAATTTTCTATAAAATGTTTAAAAATATTCGAGCAATCCAAATGCAAGTTGGCAAAATAAATACAGATCCTGAAGCCTATTGATATAGCTATAGACTAACGTATTCGGAGCATTTTAGATTTTTGCCGTCAAAATCTGTGGGCTATAGCACAGTTGATTTTCAATAAAATCGAATTTTCTAGGAAATGTTTAGAAATATTCGAGCAATCCAAATGCAAGTTGGCAAAATAAATACAGATCCTGAAGCCTATTGGAGCTATTGACCAACGTAATCGGAGCATTTTAGATTTTTGCCGTCAAAAATTTGTGGGCTATAGCACTGTTGATTTTCAATAAAATCGAATTTTCTAAGAAATGATTAGAAATATTCGAGCAATCCAAATGCAAGTTGGCAAAATAAATACAGATCCTGAAGCCTATTGATAGAGCTATTGACCAACGTAATCGGAGCATTTTAGATTTTTGCCGTCCAAAATCTGTGGGCTATAGCACAGTTGATTTTCAATTAAATCGAATTTTCTATGAAATGTTTAGAAATATTCGAGCAATTCAAATGCAAGTTGGCAAAATAAATACAGATCCTGAAGCCTATTGATAGAGATCCTGAAGCCTATTGATTGACCAACGTAATCGGAGCATTTTAGATTTTTGCCGTCCAAAATCGGTTGGGTATAGCACAGTTGATTTTCAATTAAATCGAATTTTCTATGAAATGTTTAGAAATATTCGAGCAATCCAAATGCAAGTTGGCACAACAAATACAGATCCTGAAGCCTATTGATAGAGCTATTGACCAACGTAATCGGAGCATTTTAGATTTTTGCCGTCAAAAATCTAAGGGCTATATATAGCACAGTTGATTTTCAATAAAATCGAATTTTATAAGAAATGTTTAGAAATATTCGAGCAATCCAAATGCAAGTTGGCAAAATAAATACAGATCCTGAAGCTTATTGATAGAGCTATTAACCAACGTAATCGGAGCATTTTAGATTTTTGCCGTCCAAAATCTGTGGGCTGGCAAAATAATTACAGATCCTGAAGCCTATTGATATCGCTATTGACTAACGTAATCGGAGAATTTTAGATTGTTGCAGTTCAAAATCTGTGGGCTATAGCAAAGTTGATTCTCAATAAAATCGAATTTTCTATGGAATGTTTAGAAATATTCGGGCAATCCAAATGCAAGTTGGCAAAATAAATACAGATCCTGAAGCCTATTGATAGAGCTATTGACCAACGTAATCGGAGCATTTTAGATTTTTGCCGTCAAAAATCTGTGGGCTATAGCACAGTTGATTTTCAATTTAATCGAATTTCCTAGGAAATGTTTAGAAATATTCGAGAAATCCAAATGCAAGTTGGCAAAATAAATACAGATCCTGAAGCCTATTGATAGAGCTATTGACCAACGTAATCGGAGCATTTTAGATTTTGCCGTCCAAAATCTGTGGGCTGGCAAAATAATTACAGATCCTGAAGCCTATTGATATCGCTATTGACTAACGTAATCGGATCATTTTAGATTGTTGCAGTTCAAAATCTGTGGGCTATAGCACAGTTGATTTTCAATAAAATCGAATTTTCTATGGAATGTTTAGAAATATTCAGGCAATCCAAATGCAAGTTGGCAAAATAAATACAGATCCTGAAGCCTATTGATAGAGCTATTGACCAACGTAATCGGAGCATTTTAGATAGTTGCAGTTCAAAATCTGTGGGCTATAGCACAGTTGATTTTCAATAAAATCGAATTTTCTATGGAATGTTTAGAAATATTTGGGCAATCCAAATGCAAGTTGGCAAAATAAATACAGATCCTGAAGCCTATTGATAGAGCTATTGACCAACGTAATCGGAGCATTTTAGATAGTTGCAGTTCAAAATCTGTGGGCTATAGCACAGTTGATTTTCAATAAAATCGAATTTTCTATGGAATGTTTAGAAATATTCGGGCAATCCAAATGCAAGTTGGCAAAATAAATACAGATCCTGAAGCCTATTGCTAGGGCTATTGACCAACGTAATCGGAGCATTTTAGATAGTTGCAGTTCAAAATCTGTGGGCTATAGCACAGTTGATTTTCAATAAAATCGAATTTTCTATGGAATGTTTAGAAATATTCGAGCAATCCAAATGCAAGTTGGCAAAATAAATACAGATCCTGAAGCCTATTGATAGTGCTATTGACCAACGTAATCGGAGCATTTTAGATTTTTGCCGTCAAAAATCTGTGGGCTATAGCACAGTTGATTTTCAATAAAATCGAATTTTCTATGGAAAGTTTAGAAATTTTCGGGCAATCCAAATGCAAGTTGGCAAAATAAATACAGATCCTGAAGCCTATTGATAGTGCTATTGACCAACGTAATCGGAGCATTTTAGATTTTTGCCGTCCAAAATCTGTGGGCTGGCAAAATAATTACAGATCCTGAAGCCTATTGATATCGCTATTGACTAACGTAATCGGAGAATTTTAGATTGTTGCAGTTCAAAATCTGTGGGCTATATATAGCACAGTTGATTTTCAATAAAATCGAATTTCCTATGGAATGTTTAGAAATATTCGGGCAATCCAAATGCAAGTTGGCAAAATAAATACAGATCCTGAAGCCTATTGATAGAGCTATTGACCAACGTAATCGGAGCATTTTAGATTTTTGCCGTCAAAAACCTGTGGGCTATAGCACAGTTGATTTTCAATAAAATCGAATTTTCTATGGAATGTTTAGAAATATTCGGGCAATCCAAATGCAAGTTGGCAAAATAAATACAGATCCTGAAGCCTATTGATAGAGCTATTGACCAACGTAATCGGAGCATTTTAGATAGTTGCAGTTCAAAATCTGTGGGCTATAGCACAGTTGATTTTCAATAAAATAGAATTTTCTATGGAATGTTTAGAAATATTCGAGCAATCCAAATGCAAGTTGGCAAAATAAATACAGATCCTGAAGCCTATTGATAGTGCTATTGACTAACGTAATCGGAGCATTTTAGATTTTTGCCGTCAAAAATCTGTGGGCTATAGCACAGTTGATTTTCAATAAAATCGAATTTTCTATGGAAAGTTTAGAAATTTTCGGGCAATCCAAATGCAAGTTGGCAAAATAAATACAGATCCTGAAGCCTATTGATAAAGCTATTGACCAACGTAATCGGAGCATTTTAGATAGTTGCAGTTCAAAATCTGTGGGCTATAGCACAGTTGATTTTCAATAAAATCGAATTTTCTATGGAATGTTTAGAAATATTCGGGCAATCCAAATGCAAGAAGGCAAAATAAATACAGATCCTGAAGCCTATTGATAGAGCTATTGACCAACGTAATCGGAGCATTTTAGATAGTTGCAGTTCAAAATCTGTGGGCTATAGCAAAGTTGATTTTCAATAAAATCGAATTTTCTATGGAATGTTTAGAAATATTCGGGCAATCCAAATGCAAGAAGGCAAAATAAATACAGATCCTGAAGCCTATTGATAGAGCTATTGACCAACGTAATCGGAGCATTTTAGATTTTTGCCGTCAAAAATCTGTGGGCTATAGCACAGTTGATTTTCAATAAAATCGAATTTTCTATGGAATGTTTAGAAATATTCGGGCAATCCAAATGCAAGTTGGCAAAATAAATACAGATCCTGAAGCCTATTGATAGAGCTATTTACCAACGTAATCGGAGCATTTTAGAATTTTGCCGTCCAAAATCTGTGGGCTGGCAAAATAATAACAGATCCTGAAGCCTATTGATATCGCTATTGACTAACGTAATCGGAGCATTTTAGATTTTTGACGTCAAAAATCTGTGGGCTATATTCTCAATTAAATCGAATTTTCTATGGAATGTTTAGAAATATTCGAGAAATCCAAATGCAAGTTGGCAAAATAAATACAGATCCTGAAGCCTATTGATAGAGCTATTGACCAACGTAATCGGAGCATTTTAGATTGATGCAGTTCAAAATCTGTGGGTTATAGCACAGTTGATTTTCAATAAAATCGAATTTTCTATGGAATGTTTAGAAATATTCGGGCAATCCAAATGCAAGAAGGCAAAATAAATACAGATCCTAAAGCTTATTGATAGAGCTATTGACCAACGTAATCGGAGCATTTTAGATTTTTGCCGTCCAAAATTTGTGGGCTATAACACAGTTGATTTTCAATAAAATCGAATTTTCTATGGAATGTTTAGAAATATTCGGGCAATCCAAATGCAAGTTGGCAAAATAAATACAGATCCTGAAGCCTATTGATAGAGCTATTGACCAACGTAATCGGAGCATTTTAGATAGTTGCAGTTCAAAATCTGTGGGCTATAGCACGGTTGATTTTCAATAAAATCGAATTTTCTAAGAAATGTTTAGAAATATTCGAGCAATCCAAATGCAAGTTGGCAAAATAAATACAGATCCTGAAGCCTATTGATAGAGCTATTGACCAACGTAATAAGAGCATTTTAGATTTTTGCCGTTAAAAATCTGTGGGCTATAATAGAACAGTTGATTTTCAATAAAATCGAATTTTCTATGGAATGTTTAGAAATATTCGAGCAATCCAAATGCAAGTTGGCAAAATAAATACAGATCCTGTAGCTTATTGACAGAGCTATTGACCAACGTAATCGGAGCATTTTAGATTTTTGCAGTTAAAAATCTGTGGGCTATAGCACGGTTGATTTTCAATAAAATCGAATTTTCTAAGAAATGTTTAGAAATATTCGAGCAATCCAAATGCAAGTTGGCAAAATAAATACAGATCCTGCAGCCTATTGATAGAGCTATTGACCAACGTAATCAGAGCATTTTAGATTTTTGCCGTTAAAAATCTGTGGGCTATAGCACAGTTGATTTTCAATAAAATCGAATTTTCTAAGAAATGTTTAGAAATATTCGAGCAATCCAAATGCAAGTTGGCAAAATAAATACAGATCCTGAAGCCTATTGATAGAGCTATTGACCAACGTAATCGGAGAATTTCAGATTTTTGCCGTCAAAAATCTGTGGGCTATAGCACTGTTGATTTTCAATAAAATCGAATTTTCTAAGAAATGTTTAGAAATATTCGAGCAATACAAATGCAAGTTGGCAAAATAAATACAGATCCTGAAGCTTATTGACAGAGCTATTGACCAACGTAATCGGAGCATTTTTGATTTTTGCCGTTAAAAATCTGTGGGCAGCACAGTTGATTTTCAATTAAATCGAATTTTCTAGGAAATGTTTAGAAATATTCGAGAAATCCAAATGCAAGTTGGCAAAATAAATACAGATCCTGAAGCCTATTGATAGAGCTATTGACTAACGTAATCGGAGAATTTTAGATTGTTGCAGTTCAAAATCTGTGGGCAATAGCATAGTTGATTTTCAATAAAATCGAATTTTCTAGGAAATGTTTAGAAATATTCGAGAAATAAAATGCAAGTTGGCAAAATAAATACAGATCCTGAAGCCTATTGATAGAGCTATTGACCAACGTAATCGGAGCATTTTAGATTTTTGCCGTTAAAAATCTGTGGGCAGCACAGTTGATTTTCAATAAAATCGAATTTTCTATGGAATGTTTAGAAATATTCGAGCAATCCAAATGCAAGTTGGCAAAATAAATACAGATCCTGAAGCCTATTGATAGAGCTATTGACCAACGTAATCAGAGCATTTTAGATTTTTGCCGTTAAATATCTGTGGGCTATAGCACAGTTGATTTTCAATAAAATCGAATTTTCTAAGAAATGTTTAGAAATATTCGAGCAATCCAAATGCAAGTTGGCAAAATAAATACAGATCCTGAAGTCTATTGATAGAGCTATTGACCAACGTAATCGGAGCATTTTAGATTTTTGCCGTCAAAAATCTGTGGGCTATTATAGCACAGTTGATTTTCAATAAAATCGAATTTTCTAGGAAATGTTTAGAAATATTCGAGAAATCCAAATGCAAGTTGGCAAAATAAATACAGATCCTGAAGCCTATTGATAGAGCTATTGACCAACGTAATCGGAGCATTTTTGATTTTTGCCGTCAAAAATCTGTGGGCAGCACAGTTGATTTTCAATTAAATCGAATTTTCTAGGAAATGTTTAGAAATATTCGAGAAATCCAAATGCAAGTTGGCAAAATAAATACAGATCCTGAAGCCTATTGATAGAGCTATTGACCAACGTAATCGGAGCATTTTAGATTTTTGCCGTTAAAAATCTGTGGGCTATAGCACAGTTGATTTTCAATAAAATCGAATTTTCTATGGAATGTTTAGAAATATTCGAGCAATCCAAATGCAAGTTGGCAAAATAAATACAGATCCTGAAGCCTATTGATATCGCTATTGACTAACGTAATCGGAGCATTTTAGATTTTTGCCATCAAAAATCTGTGGGCTATATTGATTTTCAATAAAATCGAATTTTCTAAGAAATGTTTAGAAATATTCGAGCAATCCAAATGCAAGTTGGCAAAATAAATACAGATCCTGAAGCCTATTGATAGAGCTATTGACCAACGTAATCGGAGCATTTTAGATTTTTGCCGTCAAAAATCTGTGGGCTGGCAAATTAATTACAGATCCTGAAGCCTATTGATATCGCTATTGACTAACGTAATCGGAGAATTTTAGATTGTTGCAGTTCAAAATCTGTGGGCTATAGCATAGTTGATTTTCAATAAAATCGAATTTTCTATGGAATGTTTAGAAATATTCGAGCAATCCAAATGCAAGTTGGCAAAATAAATACAGATCCTGAAGCCTATTGATAGAGCTATTGACCAACGTAATCGGAGCATTTTAGATTTTTGCCGTCAAAAATCTGTGGGCTATAGCACAGTTGATTTTCTATTAAATCGAATTTTCTAGGAAATGTTTAGAAATATTCGAGAAATAAAATGCAAGTTGGCAAAATAAATACAGATCCTGAAGCCTATTGATAGAGCTATTGACCAACGTAATCAGAGCATTTTAGATTTTTGCCGTTAAATATCTGTGGGCTATAGCACAGTTGATTTTCAATAAAATCGAATTTTCTAAGAAATGTTTAGAAATATTCGAGCAATCCAAATGCAAGTTGGCAAAATAAATACAGATCCTGAAGCCTATTGATAGAGCTATTGACCAACGTAATCGGAGCATTTTAGATTTTTGCCGTCAAAAATCTGTGGGCTATTATAGCACAGTTGATTTTCAATAAAATCGAATTTTCTAGGAAATGTTTAGAAATATTCGAGAAATCCAAATGCAAGTTGGCAAAATAAATACAGATCCTGAAGCCTATTGATAGAGCTATTGACTAACGTAATCGGAGCATTTTTGATTTTTGCCGTCAAAAATCTGTGGGCTATAGCACAGTTGATTTTCAATTAAATCGAATTTTCTAGGAAATGTTTAGAAATATTCGAGAAATCCAAATGCAAGTTGGCAAAATAAATACAGATCCTGAAGCCTATTGATAGAGCTATTGACCAACGTAATCGGAGCATTTTAGATTTTTGCCGTTAAAAATCTGTGGGCTATAGCACAGTTTATTTTCAATAAAATCGAATTTTCTATGGAATGTTTAGAAATATTCGAGCAATCCAAATGCAAGTTGGCAAAATAAATACAGATCCTGAAGCCTATTGATATCGCTATTGACTAACGTAATCGGAGCATTTTAGATTTTTGCCATCAAAAATCTGTGGGCTATATTGATTTTCAATAAAATCGAATTTTCTAAGAAATGTTTAGAAATATTCGAGCAATCCAAATGCAAGTTGGCAAAATAAATACAGATCCTGAAGCCTATTGATAGAGCTATTGACCAACGTAATCGGAGCATTTTTGATTTTTGCCGTCCAAAATCTGTGGGCTGGCAAAATAATTACAGATCCTGAAGCCTATTTATATCGCTATTGACTAACGTAATCGGAGCATTTTAGATTTTTGCCATCAAAAATCTGTGGGCTATAGCACAGTTGATTTTCAATAAAATCGAATTTTTTATGGAATGTTTAGAAATATTCGAGTAATCCAAATGCAAGTTGGCAAAATAAATACAGATCCTGAAGCCTATTGATATCGCTATTGACTAACGTAATCGGAGAATTTTAGATTGTTGCAGTTCAAAATCTGTGGGCTATAGCACAGTTGATTTTCAATAAAATCGAATTTTCTAAGAAATGTTTAGAAATATTCGAGCAATCCAAATGCAAGTTGGCAAAATAAATACAGATCCTGAAGCCTATTGATAGAGCTATTGACCAACGTAATCGGATCATTTTAGATTTTTGCCGTCAAAAATCTGTGGGCTGGCAAAATAATTACAGATCCTGAAGCCTATTGATAACGCTATTGACTAACGTAATCGGAGAATTTTAGATTGTTGCAGTTCAAAATCTGTGGGCTATAGCACAATTGATTTTCAATAAAATCGAATTTTCTATAGAATGTATAGAAATATTCGAGCAATCCAAATGCAAGTTGGCAAAATAAATACAGATCCAGAAGCCTATTGATAGAGCTATTGACCAACGTAATCGGAGCATTTTAGATTTTTGCCGTCAAAGATCTAAAACACAGCACAATTGATTTTCAATAAAATCGAATTTTCTAAAAAATGTTTAGAAATATTCGAGCAATCCAAAAGCTTATTGATAGAGCTATTGACCAACGTAATCGGAGCATTTTAGATTTATGCCGTCAAAAATCTGTGGGCTATATAGCACAGTTGATTTTCAATTAAATCGAATTTTCTAGGAAATGTTTAGAAATATACGAGAAATGCAAATGCAAGTTGGCAAAATAAATACAGATCCTGAAGCCTATTGATAGAGCTATTGACCAACGTAATCGGAGCATTTTAGATTTTTGCCGTCTAAAATCTGTGGGCTGGCAAAATAAATACAGATCCTGAAGCCTATTGATAGAGCTATTGACCAACGTAATCGGAGCATTTTAGATTTTTGCCGTCAAAAATCTGTGGGCTATAGCACAGTTGATTTTCAATAAAATCGAATTTTCTAAGAAATGTTTAGAAATATTCGAGCAATCCAAATGCAAGTTGGCAAAATAAATACAGATCCTGAAGTCTATTGATAGAGCTATTGACCAACGTAATCGGAGCATATTAGATTTTTGCCGTCCAAAATCTGTGGGCTGGCAAAATAAATACACCTGAAGCCTATTGATATCGCTATTGACTAACGTAATCGGAGAATTTTAGATTGTTGCAGTTCAAAATCTGTGGGCTATAGCACAGTTGATTTTCATTAAAATCGAATTTTCTATGGAATGTTTAGAAATATTCGAGCAATCCAAATGCAAGTTGGCGAAATAAATACAGATCCTGAAGCCTATTGATAGAGCTATTGACCAACGTAATCGGAGCATTATAGATTTTTGCCGTCAAAAATCTGTGGGCTATAGCACAGTTGATTTTCAATAAAATCGAATTTTCTATGGAATGTTTAGAAATATTCAGCAATCCAAATGCAAGTTGGCAAAATAAATACAGATCCTGAAGCCTATTGATAGAGCTATTGACCAACGTAATCGGAGCATTTTTGATTTTTGCCGTTAAAAATCTGTGGGCTATAGCACAGTTGATTTTCAATAAAATCGAATTTTCTATGGAATGTTTAGAAATATTCGAGCAATTCAAATGCAAGTTGGCAAAATAAATACAGATCCTGAAGCCTATTGATAGAGCTATTGACCAACGTAATCGGAGCATTTTTGATTTTTGCCGTTAAAAATCTGTGGGCTATAGCACAGTTGATTTTCAATAAAATCGAATTTTCTATGGAATGTTTAGAAATATTCGAGCAATCCAAATGCAAGTTGGCAAAATAAATACAGATCCTGAAGCCTATTGATAGAGCTACTGATTAACGTAATCGGAGCATTTTAGATTTTTGCCGTCAAAAATCTGTGGGCAGCAAAGTTGATTTTCAATTAAATCGAATTTTCTAGGAAATGTTTAGAAATTTTCGAGAAATCCAAATGCAAGTTGGCAAAATAAATACAGATCCTGAAGCCCAATGATAGAGCTATTGACCAACGTAATCGGAGCATTTTAGATTTTTGCCGTCCAAAATATGTGGGCTGGCAAAATAATTACAGTTCCTGAAGCCTATTGATATCGCTATTGACTAACGTTATCGGAGAATTTTAGATTGTTGCAGTTCAAAATCTGTGGGCTATAGCACAGTTGATTTTCAATAAAATCGAATTTTAGATTACATTTTAGATTTTTGCCGTCAAAAATCTGTGGGCTATAGCACAGTTGATTTTCAATTAAATCGAATTTTCTAGGAAATGTTTAGAAATATTTGAGAAATCCAAATGCAAGTTGGGAAAATAAATACAGATCCTGAAGCCTATTGATATCGCTCTTGACTAACGTAATCGGAGAATTTTAGATTGTTGCAGTTCAAAATCTGTGGGCTATAGTACAGTTGATTTTCAATAAAATCGAATTTTCTATGGAATGTTTAGAAATATTCAGCAATCCAAATGCAAGTTGGCAAAATAAATACAGATCCTGAAGCTTATTGATAGAGCTATTGATCAACGTAATCGGAGCATTTTTGATTTTTGCCGTCAAAAATCTGTGGGCTTTAAAAAGCACAGTTGATTTTCAATAAAATCGAATTTTATATGGAATGTTTAGAAATATTCGAGCAATCCAAATGCAAGTTGGGAAAATAAATGCAGATCCTGAAGCCTATTGATAGAGCTATTGACCAACGTAATCGGAGCATTTTAGATTTTTGCCGTCAAAAATCTGTGGGCTATAGCACAATTGATTTTCAATGTAATCGAATTTTCTAGGAAATGTTTAGAAATATTCGAGCAATCCATATGCAAGTTGGCAAAATAAATACAGATCCTGAAGCCTATTGATAGAGCTATTGACCAACGTAATCGGAGCATTTTAGATTTTTGCCGTCAAAAATCTGTGGGCTATTATAGCACAGTTGATTTTCAAATAAATCGAATTTTCTATGGAATGTTTAGAAATATTCGAGCAATCCATATGCAAGTTGGCAAAATAAATACAGATCCTGAAGCCTATTGATAGAGCTATTGACCAACGTAATCGGAGCATTTTGGTATTTGCCGTCCAAAATCTGTGGGCTGGCAAAATAATAACATATCCTGAAGCATATTGATATCGCTATTGACTAACGTAATCGGAGAATTATAGATTGTTGCAGTTCAAAATCTGTGGGCTATAGCACAGTTGATTTTCAATAAAATCGAATTTTCTATGGAATGTTTAGAAATATTCGAGCAATCCAAATGCAAGTTAGGAAAATAAATGCAGATCCTGAAGCCTATTGATAGAGCTATTGACCAACGTAATCGGAGCATTTTAGATTTTTGCCGTCGAGAATCTGTGGGCTATTTTTCAATTAAATCGAATTTTCTAAGAAACGTTTAGAATTATTCGAGCAATCCAAATTCAAGTTGGCAAAATAAAGGCAGATCCTGAAGTTTATTGATAGAGCTATTGACCAACGTAATCGGAGCATTTTAGATTTTTGCCGTCAAAAATCTGTGGGCTATAGCACAGTTGATTTTCAATAAAATCGAATTTTCTATGGAATGTTTAGAAATATTCGAGCAATCCAAATGCAAGTTGGCAAAATAAATACAGATCCTGAAGCCTATTGATATCGCTATTGACCAACGTAATCGAAGCACTTTAGATTTTTGAGTCAAAAATCTGTGGGCTATAGCACAGTTGATTTTCAATAAAATAGAATTTTCTAAGAAATGTTTAGAAATATTCGAGCAATCCAAATGCAAGTTGGCAAAATAAATACATATCCTGAAGCCTATTGATATCGCTATTGACTAACGTAATCGGATCATTTTAGATTGTTGCAGTTCAAAATCTGTGGGCTATAGCACAGTTGATTTTCAATAAAATCTAATTTTCTAAGAAATGTTTAGAAATATTCGAGCAATCCAAATGCAAGTTGGCAAAATAAATACAGATCCTGAAGCCTATTGATAGAGCTATTGACCAACGTAATCGGAGCATTTTAGATTTTTGCCGTCAAAAATCTGTGGGCTATAGCACAGTTGATTTTCAATAAAATCGAATTTTCTATGAAATGTTTAGAAATATTCGAGCAATCCAAATGCAAGTTAACAAAATAAATACAGATCCTGAAGCCTATTGATAGAGCTATTGACCAACGTAATCGGAGAATTTGAGATTTTTGCCGTCAAAAATCTGTGGGCTATAAGCACAGTTGATTTTCAATAAAATCGAATTTTCTAAGAAATGTTTAGAAATATTCGAGCAATCCAAATGCAAGTTTGCAAAATAAATACAGATCCTGAAGCCTATTGATATCGCTATTGACTAACGTAATCGGATCATTTTAGATTGTTGCAGTTCAAAATCTGTGGGCTATAGCACAGTTGATTTTCAATAAAATCGAATTTTCTATGGAATGTTTAGAAATATTCGAGCAATCCAAATGCAAGTTGGCAAAATAAATACAGATCCTGAAGCCTATTGATAGAGCTATTGACCAACGTAATCGGAGCATTTTAGATTTTTGCCGTCAAAAATCTGTGGGCTATAGCACAGTTGATTTTCAATAAAATCGAATTTTCTATGGAATGTTTAGAAATATTCGAGCAATCCAAATGCAAGTTAAGAAAATAAATACAGATCCTGAAGCCTATTGATAGAGCTATTGACCAACGTAATCGGAGCATTTTAGATTTTTGCCGTCAAAAATCTGTGGGCAATATATAGCACAGTTGATTTTCAATAAAATCGAATTTTCTAAGAAATGTTTAGAAATATTCGAGCAATCCAAATGCAAGTTGCCAAAATAAATGCAGACCCTGAAGCTTATTGATAGAGCTATTTACTAATGTAATCGGAGCATTTTAGATTTTTGCCTTCAAAAATCTGTGGGCTATTACATTTGATTTTCAATAAAATCGAATTTTCTATGGAATGTTTAGAAATATTCAGCAATCCAAATGCAAATTAAGAAAATAAATACAGATCCTGAAGCCTATTGATAGAGCTATTGACCAACGTAATCGGAGCATTTTAGATTTTTGCCGTCCAAAATCTGTGGGCTGGCAAATTAATTACAGATCATGAAGCCTATCGATATCGCTATTGACTAACGTAATCGGAGCATTTTAGATTGTTGCAGTTCATAATCTGTGGGCTATAGCACAGTTGATTTTCAATAAAATCTAATGTTATTTAGAATGTTTAGATATATTCGAGCAATCCAAATGCAAGTTGGCAAAATAAATACAGATCCTGAAGCCTATTGATATCGCTATTGACTTACGTAATCGGATCATTTTAGATTGTTGCAGTTCAAAAATCTGTGGGCTATAGCACAGTTGATTTTCAATAAAATCGAATTTTCTATAGAATGTTTAGAAATATTCGAGCAATCCAAATGCAAGTTGGCAAAATAAATACAGATCCTGAAGCCTATTGATAGAGCTATTGACCAACGTAATCGGAGCATTTTAGATTGTTGCAGTTCAAAATCTGTGGGCTATAGCACAGTTGATTTTCAATAAAATCGAATGTTCTATAGAATGTTTAGAAATATTCGAGCAATCCAAAAGCAAGTTGGCAAAATAAATACAGATCCTGAAGCCTATTGATAGAGCTATTGACCAACGTAATCGGAGCATTTTAGATTGTTGCCGTCAAAGATCTAAAATGCAGCACAGTTGATTTTCAATAAAACCGAATTTTCTAAGAAATGTTTAGAAATATTCGAGCAATCCAAATGCAAGTTAACAAAATAAATGCAGATCCTGAAGCTTATTGATAGAGCTATTGACCAACGTAATCGGAGCATTTTAGATTTTTGCCGTCAAAAATCTGTGGGCTATATAGCACAGTTGATTTTCAATTAAATCGAATTTTCTAGGAAATGTTTAGAAATATTTGAGAAATCCAAATGCAAGTTGGCAAAATAAATACAGATCCTGAAGCCTATTGATATCGCTATTGACTAACGTAATCGGATCATTTTAGATTGTTGCAGTTCAAAATCTGTGGGCTATAGCACAGTTGATTTTCAATAAAATCGAATTTTCTATGGAATGTTTAGAAATATTCGAGCAATCCAAATGCAAGTTGGCAAAATAAATACAGATCCTGAAGCCTATTGATAGAGCTATTGACCAACGTAATCGGAGCATTTTAGATTTTTGCCGTCAAAAATCTGTGGGATATAGCACAGTTGATTTTCAATTAAATCGAATTTTCTATGGAATGTTTAGAAATATTCAGCAATCCAAATGCAAGTTAAGAAAATAAATACAGATCCTGAAGCCTATTGATAGAGCTATTGACCAACGTAATCGGAGCATTTTAGATTTTTGCCGTCCAAAATCTGTGGGCTATAGCACAGTTGATTTTCAATAAAATCGAATGTTATTTAGAATGTTTAGAAATATTCGAGCAATCCAAATGCAAGTTGGCAAAATAAATACAGATCCTGAAGCCTATTGATATCGCTATTGACTAACGTAATCGGATCATTTTAGATTGTTGCAGTTCAAAAATCTGTGGGCTATAGCACAGTTGATTTTCAATTAAATCGAATTTTCTAGGAAATGTTTAGAAATATTCGATAAATCCAAATGCAAATTGGCAAAATAAATACAGATCCTGAAGCCTATTGATATCGCTATTGACCAACGTAATCAGAGCATTTTAGATTTTTGCCATCAAAAATCTGTGGGCTGGCAAAATAATAACAGATCCTGAAGCCTATTGATATCGTTATTGACTAACGTAATCGGAGAATTTTAGATTGTTGCAGTTCAAAATCTGTGGGCTATAGCACAGTTGATTTTCAATAAAATCGAATTTTCTATGGAATGTTTAGAAATATTCGGGCAATCCAAATGCAAGTTGGCAAAATAAATACAGATCCTGAAGCCTATTGATAGAGCTATTGACCAACGTAATCGGAGCATTTTAGATTTTTGCAGTTCAAAAATCTGTGGGCTATAGCACAGTTGATTTTCAATTAAATCGAATTTTCTAGGAAATGTTTAGAAATATTCGAGAAATCCAAATGCAATTTGGCAAAATAAATATAGATCCTGAAGCCTATTGATAGAGCTATTGACCAACGTAATCGGAGCATTTTAGATTTTTGCCGTCCAAAATCTGTGGGCTGGCAAAATAATTACAGATTCTGAAGCCTATTGATAGAGCTATTGACTAACGTAATCGGAGAATTTTAGATTGTTGCAGTTCAAAATCTGTGGGGTATAGCACAGTTGATTTTCAATAAAATCGAATTTTCTATGGAATGTTTAGAAATATTCGGGCAATCCAAATGCAAGTTGGCAGAATAAATACAGATCCTGAAGCCTATTGATAGAGCTATTGACCAACGTAATCGGAGCATTTTAGATTTTTGCCGTCAAAAATCTGTGGGATATAGCACAGTTGATTTTCAATTAAATCGAATTTTCTAGGAAATGTTTAGAAATATTCGATAAATCCAAATGCAAATTGGCAAAATAAATACAGATCCTGAAGCCTATTGATATCGCTATTGACCAACGTAATCAGAGCATTTTAGATTTTTGCCATCAAAAATCTGTGGGCTGGCAAAATAATAACAGATCCTGAAGCCTATTGATATCGCTATTGACTAACGTAATCGGAGAATTTTAGATTGTTGCAGTTCAAAATCTGTGGGCTATAGCACAGTTGATTTTCAATAAAATCGAATTTTCTATGGAATGTTTAGAAATATTCGAGCAATCCAAATGCAAGTTGGCAGAATAAATACAGATCCTGAAGCCTATTGATAGAGCTATTGACCAACGTAATCGAAGCATTTTAGATTTTTGCCGTCAAAAATCTGTGGGATATAGCACAGTTGATTTTCAATTAAATCGAATTTTCTAGGAAATGTTTAGAAATATTCGATAAATCCAAATGCAAATTGGCAAAATAAATACAGACCCTGAAGCCTATTAATATCGCTATTGACCAACGTAATCAGAGCATTTTAGATTTTTGCCATCAAAAATCTGTGGGCTGGCAAAATAATAACAGATCCTGAAGCCTATTGATATCGCTATTGACTAACGTAATCGGAGAATTTTAGATTGTTGCAGTTCAAAATCTGTGGGCTATGTCACAGTTGATTTTCAATTAAATCGAATTTTCTAGGAAATGTTTAGAAATATTCGAGAAATCCAAATGCAATTTGGCAAAATAAATATAGATCCTGAAGCCTATTGATAGAGCTATTGACCAACGTAATCGGAGCATTTTAGATTTTTGCCGTCCAAAATATGTGGGCTGGCAAAATAATTACAGATTCTGAAGCCTATTGATATCGCTATTGACTAACGTAATCGGAGAATTTTAGATTGTTGCAGTTCAAAATCTGTGGGGTATAGCACAGTTGATTTTCAATAAAATCGAATTTTCTATGGAATGTTTAGAAATATTCGGGCAATCCAAATGCAAGTTGGCAGAATAAATACAGATCCTGAAGCCTATTGATAGAGCTATTGACCAACGTAATCGGAGCATTTCAGATTGTTGCCGTCAAAAATCTGTGAGCTATAGCACAGTTGATTTTCAATTTAATCGAATTTTCTATGAAATGTTTAGAAATATTCGAGAAATCCAAATGCAAGTTGGCAAAATAAATACAGATCCTGAAGCCTATTGATAGAGCTATTGACCAACGTAATCGGAGCATTTTAGATTTTTGCCGTCCATAATCTGTGGGCTGGCAAAATAATTACAGATCCTGAAGCCTATTTGCCTGTCGCTATTGACTAACGTAATCGGAGAATTTTAGATTGTTGCAGTTCAAAATCTGTGGGCTATAGCACAGTTGATTTTCAATAAAATCGAATTTTCTATGGAATGTTTAGAAATATTCGAGCAATCCAAATGCAAGTTGGCAAAATAAATACAGATCCTGAAGCCTATTGATAGAGCTATTGACCAACGTAATCGGAGCATTTTAGATTATTGCCGTCAAAAATCTGTGGGCTATAATAGCACAGTTGATTTTCAATTAAATCGAATTTTCTAGGAAATGTTTAGAAATATTCGGGCAATCCAAATGCAAGTTGGCAAATTAAATACAGATCCTGAAGCCTATTGATAGAGCTATTGACCAACGTAATCGGAGCATTTTAGATTTTTGCCGTCAAAAATCTGTGGGCTATAATAGCACAGTTGATTTTCAATAAAATCGAATTTTCTATGGAATGTTTATAAATATTCGAGCAATCCAAATGCAAGTTGGCAAAATAAATACAGATCCTAAATCCTATTGATAGACCTATTGACCAACGTAATCGGAGCATTTTAGATTTTTGCCGTCAAATATCTGTGGGCTATATATAGCACAGTTGATTTTCAATAAAATCGAATTTTCTAAGAAATGTTTAGAAATATTCGAGCAATCCAAATGCAAGTTGCCAAAATAAATACAGATCTTGAAGCCTATTGATAGAGCTATTGACTAACGTAATCGGAGCATTTTAGATTTTTGCCGTCAAAAATCTGTGGGCACAGTTGATTTTCAATAAAATCGAATTTTCTATGGAATGTTTTGAAATATTCGAGCAATCCAAATGCAAGTTGGCAAAATAAATACAGATCCTGAAGCATATTGATAGAGCTATTGACCAACGTAATCGGAGCATTTTAGATTTTTGCCGTCAAAAATCTGTGGGCTATAATAGCACAGTTGATTTTTAAATAAATCGAATTTTCTAGGAAATGTTTAGAAATATTCGGGCAACCCAAATGCAAGTTGGCAAATTAAATACAGATCCTGAAGCCTATTGATAGAGCTATTGACCAACGTAATCGGAGCATTTTTGATTTTTGCCGTCAAAAATCTGTGGGCTATAATAGCACAGTTGATTTTCAATAAAATCGAATTTTCTATGGAATGTTTATAAATATTCGAGCAATCCAAATGCAAGTTGGCAAAATAAATACAGATCCTGAAGCCTATTGATAGAGCTATTGACTAACGTAATCGGAGCATTTTAGATTTTTGCCGTCAAAAATCTGTGGGCACAGTTGATTTTCAATAAAATCGAATTTTCTATGGAATGTTTAGAAATATTCGAGCAATCCAAATGCAAGTTGGCAAAATAAATACAGATCCTGAAGCCTATTGATAGAGCTATTGACCAACGTAATCGGAGACTAACCTAATCGGACTACGGAATAACAAATTGGACAGCTATCCATCAATCGGGACTTTAGGAAATTCGTTTTTTTATTTTTATAATTGGAATTATTTTTGCACAAATCAGATTCATTTATTATATATTGTGTTGATTTTAATTACATTTACACAATTTTACGGAACCCTTAAACGGCGCATAAATAACGTTTCAATTCTCCTAATCGAATATTCAATAAAAAAAAAATAACACCTGAGATTTCCACAGACGTATGCATATAAAATAAAGAAAAGTAATCTGATTACTTAGATTCTTATTTAATGTTATTTAAAATAATTAAATATGTCTTAGTGTGATATAGACAATTGTTTTTATTTTTATTATTACATTATTTAAACAATAATCAACAGAATCATTGAAAAAGGAATTAAATTTTATTATTCCCCAAAAAAATTAGTAAGAGACAAGAATCAACCCTTCAACTACATTGATTTATATCGTAATACAAAAACGTGTTTGTCTATTGTCTCAAAAAAGTATCTTACAGAATTAACATTACATACAATTTAAATCATTTAAGATTTGTAATGTGAAATTTTTATTTAACGCACTCATGATACCTTCCTCCTCGATTTAGTTGGTGAATTTTTGCATAACAAATTTCAGTTGAAACATGAATTACATAGTACCTGGTTCATCAAGGAGCACAAGATTTTCCACATCACAATCAAAATACTATTTCAATGTGACAATCATTATCTGTAAGTGAATCCTTTTCGCTTGTTTTCTTGATACGTGAGACATAATACAATAAAACGGATTGAAATGGAAATAACATTTGTTGAATGATTGTGAAAATAATTAGGAAACCTTTTAATATTTTAATGTGTTTTGAAAAAATTGTTGGTAAAGGATTTATATACAAATTGGGTGTTAACTCTTTGGTATGATTTGTAAATGAAATAAATTTATATGATTCAAAATTAGAAGAAACAAGTAACATATACAAGCGGTTAATGCGCACCTAAATAAATTCTAAAACTTTATAAAAATAACAAAAACAAAAAAAAAAAATCTTTTAACCAACTCCCAGTATTTTACAATAAATGATAATAAAATGGTATATTATCATAATTTAAGATGGTTTACGGCTTTTTTCGCTTTTTTCATGGGGATTTTTTCCTTCATCTATTGTCTTATACAAAATGGGTTTAAATAAATCAACCAAGTAAAAAAAAATAAAAATATATACATAGCTACATATATAAAATTTAAGAAATTTATATTCTTTAAAATAAGATTTTCAGTAACACTTTTATGCTATGAAGAGTTACTTTTTGAAAAAATAAAAAAATAAAAATAAATAAATTTTCGCGTTTTTTAATATTTTTGGCTTTCCAGAGATAATAAATTTCATAAATTTTAATTTTTTATTTTTTATTTTTTTTTTCGAAATAAATCGTGGAAACTGGAATAAATCGCGATTTACAATTTATTAAGAATTTTTTTATGTGAATATTATAAAAAATTATATTAACGGCCGTATATTATTTTACAACATTTAGAATATCCTTTATCAAATTAGATTCCTAGTTAATAATTTTGTATTGTTTTCTTATTTATCACTTCGTTTTCATTTTCGGTTGTTAGCCAGCATCGCCGCGAGTCTAATATTACCGGGCTAGCTCCATTCGGTGAGGTGTTTAGTTGGTCGTGGGGACCCAAAACAAGTATAACTCGAGCAATTAACTGTCCGAAATGATCATAATTTCAATTTCAAATAATCATATTAAGAAAATGACAAAACCAAAATATTGTATTTTATTGCATAAAATCTTTTTCATACATAATATACCTGCTCGTGTATTAACTGTAATTATTTACAGTCAACAGTAAATTTACAGTAAAACCCAAATTCTTTATATTGAATCGGAAGTCATGTTTTAATTTTATGATTTTTATATTTTGAATGTGTACCACTGAGTAAAACAATTTATCCATATTTTTTTTTGGTATTTTTTAAGATACCTACAGGGTGTCAAATATTTAAATATTTCATGCACGTGGTGTTGTATTTATTGCTATCGAAAAAAAAACAAATTGCGTAAATAATTACAAAAATAGTATCCGCCAATCAATGTGATGACGTGCGTTACGGAAATGACGTATTTACGAAATTTATTTGATTAAAGCAATGTCTCTTGTTAAATATAAATGTAATGTTTTAAAATCTGTAAAAATCAAACCAAGTTAAATAAAAATTGTGGATGGAAAATAAATTAAAACAACAAATTATTAACATGTATTTTAATTTCAATTTTAATTAAATAGTGATGAACTTGATAAAAGATGCCGCACGCCATTTTAATTTAAAGCCATCAAATAAAAATAAAACAATTCAAAAAAATTTTATTCTCATTATGCAAAATATTGCGAACATTTTCTGAATTTATATGCTGTATAACCTACGCAATCCTAGAAAGATGTATAGTCACAAAGATCAGGCCGAAAAATGTTTAGGTTTGCGAGTTATGGAACTTCAAAGTTTCGAAGTGACCGGAAACTAATTTGATTTAATACGTCATTTGAATAGTCAATATTTAAAAATAAATTATTTCTAATAAGCTTTTATTAATACTTAACATTCCCATTTCTGAGGCGTTGACATTTCTCTGACGTTTTATTGACATTTTGTGACATTTCAATGATTGAAATTTTAAATGATATATTATTGATCGGTACATTATTTGTGAATTGCTTTATTAAAATCGCGTCTAAAGCTGTTATTTCTGAGCAATAAATTGATACAAGAAGTACGTTCGTTTGTGGTGAATTAACTGAATTGATATTAAGTTACTATTCCGTTAACTGAGTTAATAGTCAGTTAATTGAGTTAATATTCAGATAATTAAGCTACTGAAGTGAATTGGTCGTTCAAATTGTTAAAAAGCAATTGGCTTGTGTTATAAAATAATTTAAACTTAAAGTTAATCGACCATTTGCTTGGATCAATTATTTTTGTGTATCACATTACAAAATTCTGTAAAATATCCTTGCTTCTTCGATGCGTAAAACAAAATAATGACAAAAAACAACAAAAACAATTATCTGAATTACCTACCCAAGCAAAATTATTATTCAGATAAATCAGTAGCTCAATATTTTTAACTGAAGTCACATATACACAAACGAACGGAAAAATCACTTCAGTTAATTCAGCACAAACGAACGCACTAAAGGTTGTATATAAACCTTAATAGCAAATTATTATGGGTTGCCTATAAAATAATATCACGCCAATAGGGTGGATCAAGCTTAAGAGAAAGGCGCTGACGTGAAGAGAAGGTGGGATTCGGAGACAAAAGATAATTAACGTTAATTCTGATTTTGTATTTTTGTGTTTTATTATTTTGTATTCTCTAATGGTCCACAGAGATGCCAAGCACTGAGTGAAGAATAATATCGGTCAATTCTGGCGTTGCTCACGTAATATTGTGAAGCGGCACAAATTTTCAGAAAAGAAAATTTTCACATTATGGATGCTCTCTAAACGAAGTAAATTAAATTTTTAAGGCTTTTTAACAGTATACTAGAGATGTATAACTTGATTTAATTGTTAAAGGTCGAAGATGAAAACACAGGCCAATTCTAAATAATCTAACAAGGGACCCTTTTCAACTATCAAGCTCAAAAAGTTATAAAAACTATTCTAAGTTGTAGTACTCTGTGAGACATTACCGAAACCTTTTTTTATCGGCAACCAAGCCCTTTTTTGGGATTAAAACCACCCCTAAATTTAACCTCAAAAAACGGTTTTTTTATTCGATATATTTCGACTTCTACTCCACTTTTTTTGATAAAACAAATTAGTAATTATTGCTCATAAAAGTACAAGTAATCGATAGTAAATTTAAGGGTTGCATCTCTATTTTGTTAGGGGATAAAATTACATGTTTTCGCAAATTATGTGGTGGTTTTAACCTCTAAAAGGGCTTGGTTGCCGATTAAAAGAAAGGTTTCGTTAATGTCTCACAGCGTATTATAACTTAGAATAGTTTTTATAATTTTTTGAATTTGACAATACAAAAGGTTCCTTGTAAGATTATTTCTGAGTCTGTGATTTGGCGGCACGAGAGTGGAAGATTTATATTGTCGTCACCAATAGTGATATTGGGGAAGAAGTCTCAAAATTTAAGAAAATACCTGCCCAAAATAACAGAAAATGTTTGTAAAATATAAATGGTTGGTTTGGTGATCTTTAACCGACGTTTTGTGGGAAAAGTGTCACCCGAGAAGCCGGATAGACCCGATTTTTTTTTTTGATTTTTTTTTTAAACGGCATTTCATTGTGGCATAACGAATTGAGAAAAAATTTAGTATAGAATATTCAACATGTAGGCTGAGGCAGCCTAATGCATAAAGATGGCAGCATTAAACAATTAACGGTTTTTTTTTAATTTGTAATTTCTAAATTTTGGTTTCTCTTAAACTGTTCAAATAAAGTTTTCTCAATTGTACGTAGTCCTACGTTAATAGGTCGTGTCTCGGGTACAAGCTCGTCGGTTTTTTTTTTGATTCTCAAAATGAAATTTAAAACAATACTTATTGATAGAAAGTATTTTATTATAAAATAAGGATAAAGATTTCAAAATATTCACAGTTATAATTTAAATTTTAAATAATTTTCTCTACTTGAATATTTCTTCAAATTTAGCCAAGTAAAAATTTGTATCCAAAGTATGGTCAAGCTGATCAGTTTTTGTAGGCTAAATAGCATTGCTATAAATGCTTAAAAGTCAAAATAACTTTAAAATGGCTGACAAAATCGTTTCACCTTGTGCCTTATATTTATAGAATTTTTTACACCGCTCTTTATTTGTAAATGGAACAAATAGTTCCTCAGAATGGGTACTATAGCTTTTAGGCTTTATATATTTTAAATATCCTGATCTTTTATAAAACATTTTTAAATCTCTATAAATATATAGCTTACGAAATGGTAAAATGTTACCTTTATCAACAAAAAAATGTAATAGATTCACTACTTTTCTTAAAATGTATTACCCTTATTACCCTAAATGACAGTTAAATCAAAGGATAATATACCTATTTTAAGATCTTTCTGGGCACTATATTACGAAGCAAATAAAGTTTCCTGATACTAATAAAAATCTTACGCTGAGTTTCTTTCAAATGCTTTTTAAAATCCAAATGTTGGTCAACCCACCATCCTAAATATTTATAATTATCCACCCTTTTGATCTCGATACAAGCAATTGTACAAAAAATTGAATTACAATCTTCTCTGTGCAATTTTACAGAATTTAAAAGAAGATTAGAACCATTTACTTAAATGATTTAAGTCTTCTTGCATTCCATTAAATAACTCACAACTTGAAACATTTGAATAAGAAATAACAGTATCATCAGCAAAAGCCGTTATGTGACTATGAAGATTTAATGTTAATAATGAATTTATGTAAACTAAAAATATTATTGGCCCAAGAACCGAACCCTGTGGTGGCACACCTGATGTAATAGCCAATTTATCACTCAAAATCTCGCCAACCCTTGTAACTTGGAACCGGGCATCCAGATATGATTTAAAGAAATCAAGGGTGACTCCTCTAAAACCAGCATAGTATAGTTTTTTAAGCAGGATGCTATGTTCTATGTTCAACAGTATCAAAAGCTTTCATAATATCAATGAATAGAGCTAAAGTGAATTTATCTGAACTAATACCCTCGAAAATTGGAGACAATATTTTTATAATTGCGTCTTCAGTGCTAGAGTCTTTTTGGTAACCAAAAACTGGCCACTATTTAAAAATTTCGTGGTATATAAAAAACTTAACACTCTCGACTTAATAAGCTTTTCAAAAATCTTCAAGAAGTCAGATAAAAGGCTTAAGCGGTATTACAATCGCCATTTTTAAACTATAGGAAAAAACTCCACTAGACAAACTTGAATTATAAATGAACGATAGCGGATCAACAATAAAAATTGCTATTCTTTTAATACACAAATTAAAAATGCCCTCAAAACCACATGAATTGGTTGATTTCATTGAATTAATGTGGTATAGAAGTTCTATTGGAATTTAGAAAGAAATATTTATTAACAAATTTGCCTGAATATAAATAATGATTCTCCTCACTGAAACAACATGATTGGCGCAAAATGTATCTATTATGAATTTTATCAGAAGTATCAACAAAAAACTTATTAAAAATGTCAACAACTTCTTTAGAATCATTTAAAGAAATCAAACAAACATTTTTCAAAGTTTTGAAATTACCAGTTGCTTCATTAATTATTTTCCATTTTCCACACAATTCAAAAATAATTTTCTAAAATGATTAAATTTAGCGCTGCTAATTGCATGTTTAACTTCCGATCTTAAACGTTTGTATCTAAAGAGGAGTTGAGGACTTTTTTACTTTTAAACCCAAATGATTTTTAAGCTTTATTAAATTTAAAAGTTTAGTATCCAACCATGCTTTAAATTTATTATTAGGTGACCGATATTCAAATGTTTCAGTACATGATATCACATGTTTTGAAAATGTAAAGAGAAAACTACCATAAGCCTTATTTGCGTCAGTACTATGTGTTTATATCAACCCATCTTTCAACATCCAAACAACGTTCAAGATTTTCAAAATTAATTTTTTTAATTTTAGATGAAGCTGGTACGCACAACAGGTATTACACACTGATCAGTAACTTGAAGATCGCTAACAGTGGATGTATAAGATAAAGAATCAAGTGTCGGCTTTATTCTCAAAAATATATGGTCAATCACTGAAGCACTTTTATTTACTATTTTAGTATGCTGATCAACAAGTGATGCAAGGCCATAAGAAGACATCAACAACAAATAATCAACTGAAGATTGACTCTGAGAACTCAAATCAATGTTTATGTCCCCCATAACTATTAACACATCACTATCTATCATATCTAAACAAATATCCGGTTCATTCATAAATATATCAGCCGAAAAAGCATGTAGTCTATAAAATCCCAAAAATGTAAAATTAATTTGATTAAAATGAAACAAGCGCATTTAATTCAATGTCAATATACGCCCCGACTCCTGCATTCCGATTTTGAGAATTACAATTAGCAATAAAATTCTAACCCATAGAAAACTACTTGTCACAATTTAGACTTAAGCTTATCAAAATCATTATAACTATTAATAAACACTGGTTTTAAGTTGTCATCCTTTTTTAAAAGCACAGTATTACCTCTGTACCAACAATATTTCCAATTGTATTGAACTTTAAATTCCTGACATTCAGTGTAGAGTACCATTTTTGATTTCGGTACTAATTCCCGAATATAAACATTTCTTGTTTCTGGTAAATTTAAATTGGATGTGCTAATAATTTTCTTATTCTTTTTACATTCAAATAATTTATGTTTGAGCTCGGCTGACTTTAATTTCACGACAATTAAATTTTTAGCAGACTTAGTCATCATTTTATAACCGTCGACCACACCATCAACAGAAACAAAAAATTCAATGTTATTGAAAACTGTTACTACTTGTTGTGTTATATTAGAACAAACGGGCAACCCACTTATTATTATTGAATTTTCATTGTTATTGGAACCATTATTTATCTGAAGGTCATATAGCCTTTTATAAATAACTTGATTTTCTTCTTCTAATTTATTTAATCGTTCTTTTAAATCTTTGTTTTCATCCATACATTGTTGAAATGCTACGTGTGTATCATCATATTTTTTAGACAAAAAATTCTGTGATTTATGCACTTCCAGAATATTAGAAATAAGGCGAGATAAAGCAACTTTCACGAAGCTCATGTCACTCAAATCACTGGAAACAAGAGCAGCTAAATCATCTTCTAGTTCATCAGAATCATTCACTAAATCATCTTAACGACCAGCACCACTGCACAAACTCTTGCATTCAGCGCAACAATACCAAGTAGCAATCGATGCTGCATTAACTAAATTAGCACCAAAAATCTTTTTACAACTCGAGTGAAAAATCTCATCATATAAACGTTTTAAAAGATTTTTGCTTTTTTTATTGAAAAGAGAACAGTACGAAGGGAAGTCAGCAACTATCGTGGAAACGCTATTCTTTCTGTTATACCATAACAATTTGAATCCATGGTACAGAAATGTTTGTTTTTTCATGTAAAAAGGTTTAATTCTCCTGCACAACACGGATTTTATCCGGTTAGGTTTACGGCTACTAATCTAGTCTCTTTTTGTGGACATTTGTATAGTGTTACGTTCAATGCATCGGCCTGTAATTTTTTTTTTTTTTGCGCAAATTAATATTATTTTCACCGTCACGTCGAGACCGTTGCGTTGAACGTATCAGGAACATTCATATGACAACCCTAATCAGATCAAGCAATCAACTGGTTTGTATTTGTATGAGTGGGGAAATTATTGTTTTGGATTGATATAAACGCGAGACATTTTGGATCGCTCGGGAGATAATTGACAATTTTTGATTAAGAATAATCACGGTACGATGAGTGGTAGTTTTTAAATGTAATAAATAAAAGTATAATAATAAAATATTGAACAGTTTTTTTTTTCTTTGTGATTTTATTGTGCTTTGAATAAGTACCCAAAATACAAAATTTTTTTTTTTTTTTTTATTGTTATCATACCATTACACCATATAACGGTACGAAAGATAGAATTAAGTTTAACTGTGCGTAATCATGAGTCTATAAAAAAAAGAGAAAAAAAAATTGGGTCGGCACTAATGTTAAAGATCTAGTACGAGTAATGAATTTTTTTTTTTTGTTCATAAAATAGAAAGTAAGGAATTGAAAATTCAAACATTTAATCAAATAATTAAAGCCTAAACCTAATTTAAACCTAAAATTTTAAGACTTAAATTTATCAGTGTAACAAAAGTGAAACGGAAAGGCACTAACAAATTATTAAAAATTGTGCTTTTGTTGAGTGTAAAAATTATATACTAAATAACAAAAAGATTAATAAATTAAATGGTTTGGTAAATGGTAATAGACGAAAGTGGGAACAGTACAACCAGTGATAATATTTGTATTTAAAGCCAACCATCCCCAAAAACTGCATTTTCTTGTGTCAGTAATCATTCAATAATAAGTATGTAATAAAAATTAATCTTCATTCAACATGGCGGTTACATCAGTCAACAGTGATGCTGTTTTGTTCAGGTAAGTGATAAAAATTTGTTTTAATTTTTAGTGGATACGGATTCCTGGATTACTAATATTGTAATATAACAATCCCAATTTATTTTCTCAGGATCTTGGCGTTAATTATCAAGTGATTAATTAATTAATTATTTAAGTTTTCTTTTTCTTTCCATTTAATTATATTTTTTTTATTTTCTTCTTTATTTTCTTAATGGTATTCTAATTTTTTTCTAATTCATTTTATTAATTTTAAGCAACATTGTAGATTGGGTAGATTAGCCAGGGTTTAGCTAGATTTAGTCAATATAATAATCATATTAGTTTTGTTAATATTTATGGAGTACCTCATTTTTATTGTAAGTTGATATTGAGAAACATGGAACAGAAATTTAATTCGTCATATAGGTTGTAAGGTTGGTATAATTCTCGTTAGGTGAGTATTCTCTGTCTGGGTCCCTTCTCTCTCATCTTCCCTTTTTCTTCCCCCCCCCTCCGTTTATATTTCCTCATTTCTTATCGTCCTTCTACTTTTGTTGCCCTAAGCGGTCTTTCAAGATTTTATTATCCTCCAACAAATACCTACCCTAGCCCTGAGCACTAGTCGCGCTGTAAGGCCCGCGTGGAAGGTTCTACTAAAATATTAAATATTTTATTTGCGGCAGAAGTTACTCGCTGCGACAACCCTTGGTTGTCGTTACTTATTCACAATCTGACCAACCGTAACAATAGTAGACTAGAACATAAGCAACAAGTAGTGTAGTATCCACCGATTTTTCAAAGGCTTTTGATGAAATTGACCGTTCGATTCTTATCGAAGAACTGGATAGACTATATTGTCCCTATTTTGTTGCATTCGTACCTTTCTAATCGTTACCAATTTGTTAAGCTTAACGATTTTAGCTCTCGTCCATTTCATGTTACCTTAGGAGTTCCTCAAGGATGTCACATTGGTCCGCTTTTATTTCCATTATTTGTAAATGATGTTGTTGAGTGTTTTGAATTTGCTCATTGTCTGCTTTACGCAGATGATATGAAAATATTTGCTCGAATTAATGAGGTTGCTGATTGTGTAAAATTGCAAGGTGACTTGAATAACTTTTGCAGTTGGTCGTTTAATAACAAATTGTTGCTGAATGTGGATAAATGCAGGATTTTGTCATTCTTTCGGATGGGTTCACCAATATTCCAGAAATATTTTTTATGTAAAATATTGCTGTTAATAGAGTTGAGTTCATGTCCGACTTAGACATAACCTTTTCTTGTAGTTTAACTTTTACTAAACACATTGATTGTACTCGTATCATTACAAAAGGCTTTTGCGACCCACTAACATTGAAAACTCTGTATATATCTTTTGTTCATTCAGTTCTAGAATACGCTTCTCAGATCTGGTCCCCATTTTATAAGTGCCATTCAGATAGGATTGAGAGTGTTCAGAATCAATTTGCTTTGTACGCCCTGATTTAGTTTTAAATAAATTTTGAAATGAAAAAAATTCGAATGAAGAAATATTTGAAAAGGTATATGATCACAAATATTAAAATTTTGGAATTATTTGAGTTCCTCATATTCCGACAAAGCCCTATTTTCAGAATTTATAATTTCAACTTTTTCAAGCTCATAATCTGGGCACATATTTAATAATAAGTCTAGTAAGTTATTTGTTGCACCAATTACTACATTTTCGAGTGAAAATTTTGGAAATAATTGTAAAAATTCGCCGTCGAAGTTTATTTTAATTCTTTCATTTTCCCAAAACTTGATATAAAATTAGCGAAAATTGAATTTGAACTACTTGATAAATTGTTCGACAAAATAATTCAACTTGTGTTCCGCAATAAAGCTCTTTGTCCAGCAAATTATTTTCTTCTACATTGATCAATTTGATTGGTGAATTTAACATACTTTTGTTTATAAAATTCCTGCATATCGTGTTGAATAAATATTTCAACCTGGGATTTTGCAGCATAGTTGTGATAAATGCAATATTTTCGTTGCCATATCCCGACTCGAACCCTGTTAGCTGAAAGTAGTGCGAGGGGTACATATAGAGGGGTCCACTGCTCTATAATTCGATCTATTGTGGCCTGAAATTATAATTTTTTGAAATATGTAACAATAAAAATGAGCATTAGTTTTGCACCTATCCTTTTAACCATCGAGTTTAAGCGTCTCTATCACGTGTAATTTTGTGGCAAATTCTTCCTGAAATTTTAAGAAGTTAGTTTTTCTTGTATAACTATTACAAAAATGATGAATAACTTCTCTTATTAATTGATCGATATCATTGGGTAGTATTTTAGCTGCGACCACTGACACTAAATTTAAGTTATGGCAAATACAGCCGGTTACATATAGTTTAGGAACTAGTTGTTTTAATTTTGCCTTCACCCCATTTTTCGTGCCCATCGTTAAGTTACAATTATCAGCCGTTAACCCAATCATTTTACTCAAAGATATCCCCTTTTCATTTAGAATTTTCACGATACTGTCAAAAATCCTAGAGCAGAGCAATCATCTCGCGGTATTAAACCTAAAAATCGATCGTAACATTTGTTTTGAAATATCCCTATAAATATGGCTAAATTTTTACTGATTAAGCAATCAGTGCTTTCATCTATTAGTAGGGAAAAGTATTGAGTTCTTTTTAAGTAAATAATCTCTTGGGGGGCCAGTAATGGATTTTATAGGATGCTGAAATTTTATACGATTAATAGTCATCTTCTTGATAATTTGGGAATCAGAGATGTGACTTTTCAAACATAAATTCAAATTTTTATTTTCACCGATTTCGTATGTCCATCTGATAGTCGATGCCTTTCGATGTGAGTTTTCCCTCCAACAATCCCGACGTTGTAAACTTTACAGCGTTTGCCTGCTAACCAGCCATATTTAGATTTCCAGCTTACTCTAAAATTTTGTTGATACCACTTCGATTTTTTGGCTGCCGGTTCATTTTCTTATTTATCTTGTTGTTCATCATCAGAATATAAACTATAAGAGAGATTATATATATTACAATTAACTAGAAAATTGACACTTAATAATTTCCACCGAATTTTCAAAAATTCTGTTTAATATAATAGGTTTGGTTATTATAGCCTTATTTTATTTAGCTAACACTAAAAAAATCTTAAAACGCAACTAAGCTTGTTTTAAATTAAAACCATTTTTAATTTTGATTTTGTTACTGAATGAATTATGATTACAACCGATATTATTGGAAAGGAAAAGCTAAGGTACTGGAAGGCAATTTTGGCCAAAAGAAATAAAATTTGGTTAAGTTTGTTTGCCTAAACAATATTATAATGATAATCTTATGATTACAAAATATTTAGTTCTTGGAATACTGCAAATGTGAATAAGTATATTTATCCCGTACATACTCTTACATACTCGTATTAAATAAATTTGACGAGTTAAAATTCCCTTTATTTAGCTACCTACAGTAGCAGTTCTAAACTAAACTTTCCCAAAAATGTATCAAACAATAAAGTGGATTTGTGCAAATGAAATTCTTCATTTGAAAATAAAGCCAACGAACGGACAGCTTAAGAAAAAAATGGACGTAATTTTTGTATCTTTTATTATAATACAAAAAAATATAAAAATCATTTTTAACAAGCTTTTGTCTTACGGAAGTGTATTTCCATAGTCGCTCGTAGTGATTGAAGTAGTCGCCTGTTGCGGTTGTTCACTGGAATTCGATTTTTCATTTCGAATTAGCCACATATAAAGACATTAATTTCAAATTCGATTCTATTTTTCTTGTGAGTTTTTGTTATACAGATAATAATTAAACTTACTTTTGCATCATTTTAATTTAGCAACTATTTTTTAATTTTCCACTTTACTAAAATCTACAGAAGTGGTGGCCTGCCGTTTAGTTTTACTTTAAAAGAAAAAATTAAATTTTTTAATTTAATTTTCTTGATCAATAGTCATTATTTTTAATTTATTTTTTTATAATTATTGAAACAAATATGCGGTGATTACAATTTATAAAAACATTCCAATGGCTATAGATGACAAGGAAGACTACTAAAAATTGAATAATACGGTGTTTTGGTGATTTACCATTTCTATTTTCCCATTATACCATTTACATACACGTTAAACTGTAAAATTTTTGTTTGCAATATTGAACGGAAGATGGTACCATTGTTTTTCATTTTTTTAAAAATACAATTCCTACTTAAAACAGATAGTGTCAAGTATGAACGTATTGATTTAGCGAATTATATTCAATAAATCAAAAAACTCAAGGAAAACCCTCATTTGGGTGTATTTAATGCCAACACAATATGAAGAATTTTAAGAGAAGTATGTCCGTTTATCAAATGATTTTTTTTCGTCTTTTTCTAGACACAAATATTAGTGAAATAAATGTATATTAGTGAAAATGGCATTCACAAGATTTTTGATTGGTTAATCAGAAACAAAATCAAGAGGCCAGTTATTTATTATACATCTTCCCAAAAAAAGTAGAAATTTCAATCCCCCCGTACTTTACCCCAAGAATTATACAAAGTGTATAACCCTGAATAAAAAATGAGAACTTTCCTTCAGCTCGGTTGTGTTGGTAGTTTGGTTTCTACTGAACCGGGAGGGGGGGGGGGATTAATACATGGGGATTGATATTTCTACTTTTTTTGGGTAGATATATTATGAATAATTGGCCTCTTGATTTAGTTTCTGATTAACCAATCGAAAATCTTGTGAATGTTATTTTCACTAAAATATTTGTTTCTGTAAAAAGCCGAAAAAATCATAAGATTTGTCTTTCCCGAACAATAAATTTGAAATATTATTATGCTAGATCACTAATATAAATTTTCAATTAGTTTATATTCAATAAAAAAGGAACAAAATACACAATACATATACATATGTACATACCTCCTTCGATTTCTCTAACGCGTCCTCTAATTCGTTTTCGTTTTCAAATATTTCTCTCGAGGATTTACAATCTGCTATTTAAAAGGTTAAACCGGAATCTTCTGGTCCGGATAACGTCAAATTAAAATTCGTTAACCGAGTTTTCCTTTTCGTCTCAAAATACTTGTTACATATCTTCAATTTTATTCTCACGTCCTCTTCCTATCCAGATCAGTGGAAGCTAAGTAAAATAATTTCCATTCCAAAGATCAGTAATCCTTTAAAGCTATCCCATTTTCGGCCAATTAGCATTTTAAGTTCTCTCTCTAAGGCTTTCGAGATAGTTGTTAAAAATTAAATTCAATCGCATTTACATAGCAACAGTTTAAATTGTTTCTTCCAATCTGGGTTTAGAAAATATCATAGCACTTCTACTGCGTTATTAAATGTATGTGATGATATTAGTCGTAATATGAATAATAGGGAATTAACTTCTTTAACTTTGTTAGATTTTTCTAAGGCCTTTGATTCTATTAATCACAGAATTCTTTTTAATAAACTCTTATCTCAGTTTAGATTTTCGCTTTCTGCTGCCAAATTGATTTTTAACTATCTCTCTAATCATTCTCAGGCAGTTTTTTTGACAATTCCTTTCCTGATTTCCTTCCTGTAGTTTTCGGTGTGCCTCAGGGTTCAGTGCTGGGTCCTCTATTATTTTCTATGTACATAAATGACATAGAATCCTCCATTCAACATTGTTCATTTCATTTTTTGGCTGATGACTGATTTTTTCGCTGAAATAGTCGTTTAGATCAGAATTCTATTGTTAGTAATATTTCTCTGATGAATGAAGATTTAAGCAATATCGTTAGTTGGTAGGTCTTTGACAGGCTCTTTTTAAATGCAAATAAATCTCAGTCGATTATAATTTATAAAAAAACCGTTAAATACCTCGTCCTTTCCTGGTGTTAGGGATTTAGGCTTAGTTATTAATAAAACTCTTACTTGGGGCGACCATTTAGTAACTATTAGTAAGAGGGTCTTTGGCATGCTTAGTTGTTTGTATAAAGTAGTTGGATTTTCTGATAGTCAGTTTAGGAAAAAATTGTTTTTGTCTTATCTTCTTCCTCATTTTATTCACGGTGACATAGTTTTAGGAAAATATAATTGTTCTCCAAAGATGTTTCAATGCTTGTACCAGGTTTATTTTTGGTATTAGGAAGTTCGATCATATTTCTGCCTACTCTAGCCTTGTTTTAGAATGTAGTTTATCTATTTTTTTACGAATATTGCATTTGTCTTTTTATTTTTAACTTCTCAAAGCTAAGGAGCCTTGTTATCTATATAGGAAATTAATGTTTAGTAGGTTTCATTCCTCTAACTTCCGCTTAATTCTCAGCAAAATTATTTAGGTTAAAATTTTTGGACTGGCGTGATTGATGGGCAATACGTAGTTTTTTAATTTATTTTTATTACCTTTGTTATTAATGTTAATTTTTAATATTATTTCACCTCGTGCTGTACATTTTATTGTGAATGAGCTACTGCTCAAAATAGAATGTATAAGCATGAGGTGGAAATTGTTTGAAACAATTTAAGAGGTTTTTATGCCTAATGAAAGCAACTTCATTATATTTTTTTGTTTCGATTGCTTTGTTTCCATGTGTGCTTTTCACTGGAAAACATTCGATAAAGATTGAATTTCGAACAACAAAGTTTAATAAATAAGGCTCAAGGCGACAAAAGGGGATTTTACGTTTCGATTAAGCTAAAGTTAAAAATGTATTAATTAAGAGAAAACGTGAAAAGTTTTTTAAACTTATTTAATTGATGTTCTAAACAATAGCTACTAGAACTTCTTCGTTACCATGCGAATAACAAACTGCTTTTAACTTCAATAATGGCCCTTCAGCAAAATGGAAAAAAAAAAAAAATCAGTTGCATACACACTTTATCTTGTGTAATAAAAAAAAAACTTAACTTTTCTAAAAAAAGGATAAATAAAAATGTTAAGTCTCGGGAACCATGTGTATTCCACATTCTATCGAAATCCCATTAATTAAATTTAACATTTTAGCACACAAATACATACTCGTACATCTACACATACCAGCAGAAATAAAGTATTAAATATTATTTATGACTATCTTAGATAATTTTTTTCATTTTTGTGTCTTAATCCCTATAAAGAAATATTCCTTAAAATATAACGATACTTTGTATATAATAAGGAAATAATAACAATAATAATAATAGTGGTAGTAGTAATAATAATAATAATAATAATAATTAAAATATAAAAATCTCCGCGTGCTTAACGTCAATAAATTTCTATATATCCATTTAACGTACGTACACATATACGTCTTAAATATATGAGAATATAGCAGAGCTAAGGCAATACAAAAATGTGGCGGGCGTTTTTAACCCCCTCCTCCCTTATAAATAATAAAAGTAACCGTATATAAAAGAACCAAGCAGGAAAAAATGGAAATTTTTTCTTCATCTTAATTATGAAATGGCTATAAATAATAATTAAAGAACTCTGGTATTTAAGTCTTTTTATTTTTTTTTTTTTGTATTTTGGCGCAATTTATTTCCTAAGACAAAACGAAGCACACACATACACACATACATACACACAAAAATTAAGAAAATTGTTAATATTTTCTTATTGGATGAGGGTAAATAATATAAAAGCATGTACATATGTATGTTGAGTTTAGTAAAGGGATAGGGTATATTTTCATTGGTAAATAATTTTAGGATAAAATCATCGTTTCTCTGGAACTAACTCAATTTTTTTTTTTTTAAGCAAATAAAGTATTAATTATGTATAACGACAAATTTTCCAGGAACATTTTTTATAGTTTGTTTCGTTATATAAAAAGGAAATGTTTTACCATGAGAATTATTATCTTTTGTTAACAGAAAGTTATTTAGAAGACAGAAAGTTATCATTTTCTTGCTGATTTTTAACTAGGAATTAAATCTACTGGGTATCAATCATTATGGTATCATCAACAATAATCAAAATAAAATTAGATGTATAAAACACAATTATGGAGCAAGCAACAAGACATTAACAACCTATCCAATCACAAAGGATTTTCCAGCGTAAATGTCGAAACACAATTAACAAATCAAATTTACTCAGCAGCAACACTGTACCCAACTAAATTGAAAGAAACAACAATAACTTACCATTAAGCTACTAAACTTAGTTATTCTTGACAAATGTTATAAAACACAACATTCGCAGAACAGATTAGACCAACTACAGGTAATACTAAACAAATTTCCATACGATCGTGCACAAGAATTTTTGTCGACATACAGAAGAATTATTGAGATAAAAAACAAAAACTCTTACAAACACTACGCACTTCACATAGTTGAAAAGAGCTTTGTTAGTCTGGTTAATGTTGAAATCCCTTTGGAAGTAAAACGGTTTTACATTATCCATGTCCCATCATGAATCCGAGTTTCCTTTATTTGATGTCATAGCTGATTCTAAGGGGTAAATCAAACCGATAGAAAATCCGAGAGTAAAAGATATTGTACGGGTGAAAGTAGATAACATCATTTCAAACCAAAGGTACATTACAGAGCATTCACAATGAAAAAACTTTTTACTTATAGGTTTATATGAATTTCCAAATTAACGAACAAAAATTTTTGGTCGTTAGGGTGGAAATTTATACAAGCATCTAAGTCAAAAGTAAAAAGTTTTTCGTTGTGAATGCTCTGTTAGACGCCCCACAACGCAAACAAGTTATGAATATAACACTCAGTCGTATATTTAATAAGATCACCCAATTTTTAAAGCTGAAGTATAAATTGATAATTGTCAAAAGTTACAAAGGCAAGTAGTCGTAGTCGTATATGTAATCAAGAAACCACAGCAAAATTCTGTACATTTTTGTTGTTTATTCGTGTTTATACAACCGAATTGGGGATTGTAAAATGATTTTTGAATAAAGTTCTGGAATATGGCCAAGTAAAATGGAACTTGCAGGGTCACAATTCAGCTCGAAGTCATTAATACAAACCTCGGTTAGTAAAATAGTTATTTATCCAAACCTGATCAATTGTTGAATGGTGGTTGCGAAAACCGAACTGATCAAGTTTCTACTCTCGATTATGGAATTTAACCTTTTTACCAGAAGCTTCTCAAAGAGTTTGGACATGACTGGCAATAACGAAATTGGCCTATAAAGCGAGGTTATGTATGGTGGTTTTCCAGGTTTTGGAATCATAATTACTCCTGCAATTTTCCACAAAAATGCATTTATAAGATGGGTGAGCTTCACCAGAGCTTTCCTTTCTCGAATTCATATTAGGTTTTATCATTCGTTAAATGACTTAAAATTTATGATATTTCCATAATTGGTCGGTTCTTTTTTGCTGTATTTTATGATCTCTGGGATATATTCATAAAAATTTAAATTTCGACAAATATGAACATCGTTTAAGAAAATCTTTTGCATTTTCTTATAATATTTGATTTATTTAAACGTTTATTTAAATGTTCATAACAACTGCATTCTGGTCAAATTGAAATAAAAGCTTACTATGAATCATATGGTCACAAAGTCAATAGACATTACATAGATGGCAGTGATGGGAGTACAAATTAAGTAGATTACCACCTGGGGAAATTTCAAGTCCAAAAATTGTAGGAAAAGCATAACAAACCGGCCAAACGGCGCAGTGGTTAAAGGTGTGGTGTTTGGTCGGCAACCGGGTTCGAATCCCGATAGGGTCAGGATACAAAAGGGATTTTTCATAATCTGATTACGATCGGTGATGTTATCGCCACACAACTATAACCCTCTGTTAAGTGTGCAGAATCCATGGGCCGACCCACCTTTCATGTCAGCGCTATAGGTTAGCATGCACCAATGCAATGTGCAGGTGGTTTAAACAAAAAGATTTGTAAAAGTAAACTGCAAAAGAGTTGGGAGTGCCTTGAACCCCAGAACAGATTGCATAGATTAAAACGAAAAAAAAAAGCATAACAAATTCATATTATAGACATATATTATAGACATCTGACGATTGGTAAAATTATAGACCTCTGACGTACGCTAGTAAAACTAAAGATAAATTCAGCAAGTAGTCAAGTACTATTTTAGTTCGTCAAATGATGTATTTTTCTTAATGAAAGTTCGACAAATATATTTTAGAAATAATTTATTTTAATATTTGTTACGGCCGCATTATTTAAATAGCTTGCGCACTCCTGATATACATGATTTTGAGTTGTAGTATTTGGAAATATGTACCGTTGGAAATAGTATCACTCATACAAGTAAAGTTCAATGAACTTTATTTTATTTCGTTTGTTTGCTCATCAACTTGTAGAAAAATATGTTTCCCCTAAGATGTGTATTAAATATTCAAATATTGTTATCAGTGTAGGTGCATTGGATTATTAAGGGGGAAAGAGAAGTAATTATTTGAGATCGTGATGATCAAATATATTATTTGTCTTTGATTTAGTATTGTTGAGGCCGTCGTTCTAACTTAATCTACATAAGTACTGAATATTATTTGAAAAGTTGTAGTATAGCACAAATTAATTATTAATAAATATTTTGAGTGGTTTACCCAAAAAGTTTAACTGGTGAGCTTATATTTTTTATTGCGTAATATATTTTTTTTTGGAGTTTTCATCGATATTACTAAATTTTTTGTCATGTGATAGGGCTTTCCGTTGGCAGGTGTAGTTGGATTATTAGTGAGAAAATAAAACGAATGTTCTGGTGATTTCTGTTATATTAGAACGGGTGAGTCAATTTAATCCATTCCTTTTATGAATCGCTTCTATAATTAGTGTATTCGTTGAAATCGTTTTTTTCCGCCTCTCAAAAGAAAAGGAAACTGTACAGTAAATCTTATGTTATCTATTAAAATTAAAATACAATTCCTTGCATACAGGAAATACGAATCTAATTATCTAGTGCTTGGTGTAAAAACGATTTGGCTTCAATTCGTTTAATTAAGCGGATATATGTAGTTATGGGTTGGTTGTGGATATAACGGAAGGTTTGTTTCAAATGATTTACATAACACATTTATTTTACATAGGTTTCAATAGATTACCTTTGAATGTTTTATATTTAATTATTTACAATAATAAACTTAATCCAATGAGAGAGTATTTATACTCTTTACAATAGTGATGAGTGTACATAATCATTATGTATAGTTGTAATTAGCGCACGTAATATGAATAATATAAAATATGCTATCTTGAATTATGTTTTGACGAAGTGCAATAATTCAAGATACATTTAACATATATGTTATGAATATTATCTGCTGATACAGACTTTCCGCCATGTGATATTACTATTGTTGGTGGATTGTGTGTTGTTGTGAGATTTGCTGATGTATCGGATATGGTACATAACTCCTCCCTTCGAAGATGGAGGCTTCCACGCCGAGCTATGGATGCTTTAGCGACCCTGTCTTCATTGTATTTTATTGCTCCTTGATTATCACGGTATAAATTGGAAAAAAATACTTCGGATTCTTCTGTGAAGTATAAATAATATGATTAGAACAAAAAATATAATAATTATGGATGTGATTCCATAAGAATATTGGATGCTTCTGGAGTTTCTGTGTTCCAGTGCGATTTTATCCAAGTTTTGAATTGTTTGCTTGGTTAGTAACGGTAAATCCAATAACTCTGTCATTGTTATGTTGACATCAATGTTATCCGTGGGTTGAATGATTTTCGGCTTCTGACGGTGGACAATTTTCGTATTTATGTATCTCTTATTTCTAATGCTGATTGAACATTGATCAAATTTAATTAATTTGATTCCCGTAATCCTTGCTTCCTGGTTTGATGCACAGGTTGTTGTAATCGTAGTTCCTTTAGGTGACGAGATGTAGACGTAACCTGGTTCTATTTGTGCAACTTCTTCCTTTGGTTGTATTTCGTGAGTATGACAGCTTGTATTTTTATTTTGTATTAGCTCTGGTATTCATTGGCCCTTTGATTGGTAGATTTGTTGTTTTTCACAGATAAAAACTTGTTCCAGTGTTGGACAAATTGTGTTAACGATCATATAATTTTCGGTATTGGAGATTAAATAATTATAATTTTGGATAATAATTTGTTATTAACAGGACAAGTGAGGATTTTATACAGGTAATATGGAGTGGGTTCGTTAGTAAACTGAGGAATTTCCACTAATACTACTAGATCGGTATTATTATAAAAAGCTTTTATGCCTAAGACACTGTAAATTTGCTTTACCGAATGAAACTTGATATTATCTTTATAAAGTTCCGTAGTAACATATTCCATTTCAGTGTTGTCTAAGATATGTTTGGATATCACGTTAATTTTTGCAAAAGTTAAGATTTCGTGGATCTCGTTAACTTGATCTGGTACAATGCTGATAGCATCCTCAATTCCTTTAAAGATTCCTTTAAAATATGTCGCTTCAGCCACTTCTTTTTCAGTGTTTCTAGCGACATTAGTCCATGTCTGTACTTTTCTGGTGACTTCGTTGACTTGATCAATAATGTGTTGATTCTGTTCGATTAGTTGTTGGTTTATTTTTATTTGGTCATCAAATTTTTTTAAGACTTCGTAGTGTCCGTTATCTAGATTTTTGGATTGAATTTTTTATTTCAACGTAGTCGTTATCATCTAGATTACCAGTAATGGCTTTGATGAATGTTCCAAATGGGTTAAATAATCCTCTTTTTTGCCTATGTTTATACGTATTGGGCATAATATTATATAAAGAGTTTTTCAACTTTGTTAACTTACGAATCAAGATTGTCATTTCAACTTTGTTTCGTATTTTCAGAAAGGTCATCATTTCTGCAGTTTCCTCCAATGTCGCGTTAATAGTTTGAACATTGGTTGAAATGTCTTCCAGATTAATCAGATGTTTAGAGTATCCTTCGATAACTCTTGCATTACCTAATTGTAATGCTAACACTACTTTCCCTTGGGAAAGATCAAAGTATTCAAATGTTTGGGCTGATAATTCCACAGTCAGCCTGAAATAATAATTTCATTCCAATTAGAATTACTTTATAGAAGAAAAATTAAAATAAAAAAAAATTTATTGAGTGTTACTACAATCTGAACTAGGTCCAAGTTGTATTGTTTCAATGATAAGTTTCAGGGATGAATTTCTCTTTGTTTGGCGGATTCGTTTCTTATGAACTTTTCGCCTATTGGATTGTAATGTTGCATCACCGTCTAATGTGACTGTGTGCTGGATATACTTCGGGACAAGTTTATCTCTTTTCGTCGTTTTCTCGTATATTGTTTGTCCTGGAGAAAATTCTTTAGGATCCTTTTTTCCTTCATTGAGTTTTGAAATATTCTTGGTTTTATTTTGCAGATTAGCTTCTGCAATTGTTGTTGCTATTCCCATGTAATTCCTGAAGGTATTCGTCTAGATTTTCTGGACTTTTATTCTCGGGAATATTTGTAATAGTTATGTGTCATCGATGTAGCCCAAAGGGTGTAATACCCGTTGATGAGTGAATGGATGAGTTATATGCAAACGTTGCTTCCTCCATTAATTCCGATATTGAAGTTTTATCGTTTTTGTGGGCTAATATGCGAGTTAGCTCCGTTAAGGTGCTATGACATCCTGTAGAACTTTTGCTGATGTTGTACGCACTTCTATTCCGTAGAATTGCATAAAGTTTTGGAAAACTTCTGAGTTAAACTCCGTCGCTGAATCAAAAACGATTTTTTTTGGAATGCCCTCTCTAGAGAAAGAAGGTTTTAAATTTCTTAATAATCGTCTCTGATTTTCTGTTTGTTAACTCAAAAATTGAGAGGTATTTGGAAAATTTATCAACAATGGTTAAAAAGGTTTTTGACCGAAGTACAAACGTGTCACAGTGTAATGTTTCCATTGGTCCCTTTGGGGTTTCGGAAATTTTAAATTTTTGGTTCACTGGCCGTCGTTCATATTTGTTGATTAGACACTCATGGCAATCGTTAATGAATTTCGCAATTTTAGTTCTCAGATTTGGGAAAAAGTATCTTTGTTTTATTTTCCCAAACAGAAGTATGTTGCTCTACCAAGTTTATCGAGGATGTCGGAAATATTCGGTATTGGGTATTTATCGTCGATCGTTAGTTTATTTAAACGACGATAATATATACACACTCTGTACAATTTATTACCTTCCGAATCCGGTATTTTCTTTACCACAATTACTGGGCTTGCCCATGGCGAATAACTTTTTTTAATTATACCATCAGATAGTAATTTTCCCATCTGAGTAGCGATTTCTTGTTTTTGAACTGGGTCTTGTCTGTATGCTTTCATATATACAGGTTTTTCGTTTTCGAGATTTATTTGATGTTTCTGAGTGTTTGAAAACGATAATTTTTCATTTTGTTTGAAAAATAAGTCTCGATATTTTTGACATAATTTTAGTACAACTCTTTTTTCTTCCAGAGTTAATTCATTAAGTCTAAGTTTTTCCTCGAACTCATCTGCATGAAAAGGGTTACTTTCTACAATGGAATGAAAATTGAATTCAGTAAATTCAGCTCAATAGGCTTGTCCAGAAAAAATTCTTTTTGCTCGTCTGATTCATTTATTATTTCAACACAGGCTCTGTTTTTAGCGCTGGTTTTATAGATTCCTTCTTGTATAAATAATTGGTCTTGTAATTTCATCGATTTGAGATAAAATTGACCAATTTCCATATTGATTGGTATTTCTACTACGATTTTCGTTTTGGGAGAGACAAAAAAAGGTTTAATAAATGAAGTTATTTGATCATGTATTGGAATAAACAGATTTGGTCCGATTAATCGTTTCGATTTGAGATTAATGTTTGCTTGAAGCTCTCTCATCGTCTCGTATCCAATTAAGCCGTCGAATATTTTATGAAATTTTAGAATAAAACATATAATCGGTTTATCAAGTTCTTCAAATTTTACACAAGTTTTTTGATTTAGCTTTTTTTTGTTAAAAACGGTCTCTATTTCTAGATTTGTTTCTTCAAGTGAGTCGGAGTTCACTATATCAGGATTGATATAGTTTTTATTAGCCCCTGTATCAACTAAAAATTTTAAGCTATTGTTGTCAAAAGACAAGACTATGAATGGTAAATTTGAATAACTATTGATGTTAAAATGTTCGATTTTTCCGAGGCCAGCTAGGCCCTGGTCCTTTCCTGGTCCGATATTTTGGACTGGATATTATGAATTTCTTTAGTTCTATTCGGTATATTTTTGCCGTTTGAATTCCCGTGTTTTTCTTCCTTTTTTTATTTTTGTAGTCTACAAATTTATTTCTAAATGGAGTAGTAGGAGTACAAGTAGAAGGTTTATTTTCATTATCGATTTTGGTTCCCGATTTTTTGAAATTAAATTTTTGGAAATTTGATTTATCTTGGGGATTTTTAGATTGGTTTGAGGGATTTTCTTTTAATTTTCTGATATTATTTTCCTTTGTTACTATCTATCCATGGCTTCCTCCAGACTATCTGGGTTAGATTCTCTGACATGGGATCCCAATGGATCTTGTAACGCGGACTGGAAAACTGTTAATCCTAGATTTTGGTAATGTTTGATCTGATGGTCGATTATGTTACTATCAGGGTTATTTAGTTTTATTTGTGAAGTCAATAAGGTCAAGATCTGTACTGTAGTTAAGATCGGTACTGTAGTCGTGAAGATTCTATTAATTCTGATTGATATATAGAATTATTACTTTCGTCTTCACTAAATGAATTTAAAAAAGTTGAGGTGTTTTGGAAGAAATCCCTTACCGTTAAGGCGTTTCCCAATTTTTCTTGTTCGATTAGAAAATATTTTGTTTTAGAATTCAGATCTGAATTCTCACCCATTAATTATATAAAATCGCACAAAATTTCATGTGGTTTTTTATATGTTATCATTAACTTATTTGTTGATTATTGCGTTAATGACCTGTTAATATTCGATGTTCGAATATTAACTTTTCTACTTGTTACTACAGAATTTTATATCGAACTTTCGAGGTTTTTATCTTTATGTAATTTGTACCCGAATAAAAGATTTTGAATTTTTTTACACGTTTTTCGTTCGTGGATTATTAAAGTTAGTATGAAAGGGATTTGGAAATAGAAAGAAAAATATATGAAAGTTCTTACCTTAATGTCAAGATCAATGTTGAAATTCTTATGAACATTTTTATCGATTGATTGATGAATATAAAATTGCTTCGTTAGCTACGCGAATTAATTTTTATTTTGACACTTTTTTATAAATTGTTCTTTAATTTCACTTTTTATTATAAATCAGACTAGAGTAATGCGCTTACCACTGGTGGGAGCTTTGACCATTACTTAGTATTGACTTTTACTGTAATTTTAATTAACACAAAACACTTTTGTCACTATTTTGAACTAATTAACTGCGCCAGTTATGGGTTGGTTGTGGATATATCGGAAGGTTTGTTTCAAATGATTTACATAACACATTTATTTTACATAGGTTTCAATAGATTAACTTTTGAATGTTTTATATTTAATTATTTACAATAATAAACTTAACCCAATGAGAGAGTATTTATACTCTTTACTATAGTGATGAGTGTACATAATCATCATGTATAGTTGTAATTAGCGCACGTAATATGAATAATATGAAATATGCTATCTTGAATTATGTTTTGACGAAGTGCAATAATTCAAGATACATTGAACATATATGTTATGAATATTATCTGCTGATACAGACTTTCCGCCATGTGATATTACTATTGTTGGTGGATTGTGTGTTGTTATGAGATTTGCTGATGTATCGGGTATGGTACATAACTATGTACATATAGCATTAGTTAAATTCTCCCGGACTAGTTAAATTATCACGAATGTATTGTGTTTGTGATGAGTTATTATTAAAAAAAAAAAAAAAAACATTATTGTTTAAATTAGTGAGATTTAAGTCGAAATTTGCTCATGTTTATTATTTTCGTGTTATTTATTAAATAAGTTAAATTAGTGCGTATAAGTGAGTCAAAGAGCAAGACAATTGATTTGTGCAACTAATTAGGTAATTAATTTTCAGCTGAGCCATTATGTTTTCCCAGGAGCGCTCTTCGGATGATATATGGTAAGCGTATTTTTTTTTATAAATCTTAATCAATATTGCTCATATGATTTTAATATGTTCCGAAGATTGTAAGAGAATTCAATCCAGTTTCGAACTGATGAGCTTATGATTATGAAAAAATCAATCTTCTCATCAGGCCGCGGCGACTGGACTGATTATACCACAATTTACATTCTATATATACAGAATGTGCTGTGCATTAAGTACTAGCGAATCGTACTAATGGATTCCTATGGATTCCTAAGACGAACAATGAAAAGTTATACCACTATGAAAGCTTCTAAAATATTATGACGTTTGATTATGGCTCTGTAGTCTAGAAAGCTCTGGTTGTGGCCAATAAATTTAAATTACAAAACATAATACAATAAAATTTTTTAAATTCATGCTGAAATTGAATGACAATGCGGACTCTATAACGTTTTGACTTTAGCTAAATTTTGTGTGCAATTAATTGTCCTGGGACTCAGTAATAGGTTAATAAATCGATAAAATATATTTTGTTTGTTTTAATATTTATAATTGTTGACAAGCATATTTACTAGTTCAAGGTAATCAAAATAATTATTACTATGTCTATACAAATAAATTATTTGTTTAAATGATGATGAGGGATATTTGAAAGGGATTCCAAAATACTGGTATCGCGTGTATTCTTAATTTGGTCAATAAAAGGCAAAACCTAGCGGGACATTTTGAATAGATTTATAGCAATAGTTTTATTTTGATGAATAATATAATAAGACGTGTCTAAACGGTAATATTGGCCCGGTTGCGAAAATTGATAATTGAATTGATTTACCAATTTTATTAAAGTTATTATTTAATAAAATAATAATTAGTTTTTGATAAGTCGATTTCTACCGTGTATTCCGGTCTGAAAGTAAAACCGATCTAAAAGTTAGATACCTTACCGCGTAATCCGACTTTCGGAAATTGATTTCTGAATATGTAATATATTTCTGATGATAATAATAAAAGTCATTTGAAATTTTCGGAAACTTTTCGAATCAAACATCAAATAAATTTTTCTGAAAGCGAATTAGTTATCAAAAGAGAGTACGATAACAAAAAAAATTCTTGGACAAAAATAGAGATTTTGAAAGAAAACTGCACCAGCAAAATGGAAGGGCAACCACTTGTTAAAACAAATAGATCTGAAACTAAATTAATTGGTCCCACTAGTAAAGGATGTAGAAGGCTGGAAAAGAGTATGTATTGAAAAATTCAATTTCTGTATTCATTAGTACCTTTCACATACTTTTTTATTTAACGTTTGGGCCGCCATATACAAAGATTCTTTAAAAAAATGCTTTAAGAATAGGCAAAGTATAAAACGCACGGAAGGTGGGACTATTAAATTTATCCCGTTGATTGCAAAAGAGGAGAAGTCAGTCGAAAATTTATATATGGAATTACATTTTTCAGGTGTACATCTTGCTAAGTCTTTAGGACCAAATTCAATATTGCAGACTATTGATGATGATTTATAGGGGCATCCAATACTGGTATACCGGAAACTGAAATACCGGTATACCGGACCATTTTTCAGTACCGGTATTGAGCGATCAATACCGGTATTTCCGGATTTTCATTTTTATTGATTATTCGCCCAATACTCATTGAATTGTTTTTAAAGTCAGAATTCTTATAGGAATCGTATAAGAAGTTTCGACGATCACCAACCAAAAATGTTAGTCTAAACTAACTGTCTGAATAGTTTACTTTTTATGATGGAGCGGTTTTATAATCAGCTGTTGACGCTACCCTGGCATTCATGGTTTAACATTTGGGAGAAGGACCATTAGCTGACCGAATGAAACCTCTTTTGTCCAGAGAATCATATAAAGGCGAACTTATCCTGCGTTTTGCAATATTGGCATAAATGTATCAAGTCCAAAGCATTTTTGGCTCGGACATAAATTTTAATCGACTAACTTGAAAAGAAATAGTTAATATAATTGTCCATCTTATAAAGAGGTTTTCTTCAACACCAGCTCCAGATGAAGCTTCATACTCAACATCAGAAAGTGATGTTGATAATGAAACCCACAAGCGCGAAGGGAAATCTTTATCGACAAGATTGCAAGAAAGGCTTGACGTGGTAATGAACAATGAGGTTAACAAGAAAATTGCGCAAAAAGTAAATCGAGATTGATTATGTTTCATAAGTGTTACATAAACAATACCGGTAATAATACCGGTATCTCGGTTTTGCCATCGAAATGAAGAAATTAAAATGAAATTAGAGTAACAGCCACAAAAATCGATTTAATGAGTTAACATATACATATGTGATGTATTATTAATATTATTATTGAAGGGCCATGTGGGCGTTCAGCTACCTCGCACCGTGACCTAAACGCCAAACCGCGCCTTTGAAATTTGATAAGACTAATTTTTTATTTAATTTATTACTTTTTAGTTTTAAATATTATTCAGAGAAGTAAAATGGAATTTAGGTAGTTATTGAAATAAAAAATTTTTGAAAATTACAAAATGTCTCAAATTTGATTACGAATTTACTTTGCATCGTCAGATAATTATTTGAATGATCAAGATTAATTATTAAACAAATCCCCATATCTCCATGCATTCTTTTGACAATGACTTCAAATACCACGTTGTACGTTAAAAAAATGTTGTACATTGCACAACAAACATTGCGAATTTTAATGGGCTTTGCTGGAGAATAGTGCAGTTCTCTAGCCGCTAATAGGCAGCCGACTTTTTAATAATCCAAACACTCTTTCAATTATTGGTCGCGTTTTAAAGTCGGTGTCGTTATATTTTCTATCTGGCCCTTCACGATGTGTTAACAGTCACCGCTCAAGTGGGTATCCGGAATCATATACTAAATAAAAATAAAAATTAAATTTCTAGACTAAGGATAATTTAATCTCAGTTTGAGGTGCAATCTTGAAGATAGATCCTTTCTTGAATTAGCGGCCACACAAAAGAATCGTGAGACGATCCTCCAAAATGACCATCTACCGATTTAATGGTCATTTTATGATGAAATACCTAAAACCAAAGTATAAATTGTCAAAATACAAAGTCACTTTTATTTTTACAAAAAATATTACCATCAGCGTTGGACACTATATTTAAGTTTTCGATTAAAGAACAGGCTTTCATTTTCAAGAATGATCGGATTAATTGTATTTGGGTCCCCTTGGGCGAAATAATTTTGAGAACCTGAAAACGTATATATTGATTTATTTATTATAATTATAAATATTACTGTAAACCTATAAAATACATATGGTACACGTCTGACGTAATTTCAAAAATATTAGATTTATCTCTTAATCTCTTTCTTTGAATAGCCTTCGATACCTCATTTTCAATATCATCATCATCATCATCACTACTACCGATTCATATTCATCTAAGATTTAACTTTCAGATCGGAATACACAGTAGATCTACTGTAGGTCCAATAAATAAACCGGTTAATCTTTAATTTGAGTATAGGGGTGAATATTGCAAACTTAATTTTTGAATTTTTCCCTACGGTAATCATCGTATTTTGAAAAGCTTCATACTCAGTGACTAACTTTTTGAATTTTCCGAAAATGTAAGAAACAACTTGAACAAAGCTTTTTAGGCCATTTTTTAGTTTTATCATTTTTCTCAAATGGGCACGTCTGACACATAAGCAATTTTTTGCATAAAAAGCCATTGCCGGGAATATTATTTGCCATCAGAAAAGTATTGCAGGTAAATTTAGAAATTGAAATTTGAAATTATTTTCCTTTTATTAAATACTAAAACCGATCTTTGCACTAAATTTCAACCAAAACTATCAATATTTTTGAAAGTGGGAGGAGAAACAACAATAACCAAAATGTTTGAATGGAAGGACGGAAGGACGTATTTTAATCGATGTTTTGGAAATCTGGAACAATTTTTTTTTTATGATTACAATACTTACCCGTTATACCTTCGTTGTAGTGGGAAAAGTAAATATGTTATTTATTTAGTCCTTGGTGGAAATTTTGACAAAAGGCAAGAAATTATTTGATGGAAGCTATTTGCCGGTAAAATTTTGAAAAAATTTCCAACTTGCTTGAATATATCATGTCAATTTCCAAGAAACTTTCCACAGAATATTTTAGGACAATAAATATGTAGGTAACGAATAATATGAAATTCAAATTTCTAAATAAGCCTGGATTGGTCAATCATGTGTGATGATAATAAATTGAAAAATCAAATTTGAAATTATCCGTTATTTATTCCGAGATTGGCTCAACATTTCTGACTTAAATTAAATTTTTTTATTATTAATTAATAATGTCAGTGTAACTAGCTACCATAGTAAACTATATGCTAAAAAAACAGATATATTCGCCCCCTTAAATAAGAATTGTCATGATTCGTTCATCATAACACCCATAATTACATTTATTACCAATATTTTTATCGTTTCGTTTCCAAACCACTTATCCTTTTTATTTTATGTATTTATCTATTTTATTCTTCCATTTAGTAATGCATACTCACATATAAGAAAGATATTATAGAGCTTAATTTGCCATAAATTTTGATATGTATTTAATTGGTTTGGTTCGACTCGGTTTTGTATTTTTTTGTACTACAAAAACGATAATCTAATGTGTATAATGAAGATACCAATACGATGAAGGTGATATGTATTTACGAAGTTTGCAATTTCAATTTCGATCTGATGAGGAATATGAAAATTGTATATTCTCAGTCATATTAGGCTGTAGTAACCAAATTACTAAACTTAAATCATGCAAATACCGCTATACCCTTGCATATTTAAAAATCAACAAGTTTGGCTCACACTATTTTTATACCAGGTAGTTTTCCTTTTATTCCTCAAAAGTGAAAATATGAAACCAAAACAATGTGTAGGAAACTCAAAAATACCTTATATTAATTTTTATCTATCTACAAAAAAATAAACTAAACGATAAGAAACGGAAATATAACTTAAAAATTTCATTAGTTTCCATGTCGGATATGTTAAAATTAAATTTCTTGAATTTCCCCATCCGATTCATGGTAAACAAAGTTTTTGAATCATTAACAAAACTAGAATTAGGAACTTCAGAATAGTAACAAATGATAATGATAATAAAAATGAAATTAAATTAATTCTGTATATTATATGTACATACCTGTCTATAAAATATATGTTACTACAAAGAATATATTAATAACCATGTGACGCCATCATCGGATAACTCACTAATTCTTACGTGCAAGTTTACCAAAAAGTCACAGAGAGATCCGTTTTCATTAAATGTTTGTATGAGTAAGGAAATTTAAATTTTTTATTAGATGGATTTTTGAAAGAGGATAAAACATAGCGGAAACACCAAAATATTAACGTAAATTTAAACGTGGAGTAATATATTTGTACTACATTTTAAATAGAATGTTTCGGATATTATTATTATTATTATTGGGGGACCATGCGGGCGATCAGCCACTTCGCACTGCGACCTAAAAGATCTATTGTGCTGGCCCCTACTTAATTAACCGTCCAGTCAATATTCAGGTTCTTGATGAACCTGACAATAATGCCTCCCGGTACGTGATACATACTATCTGGGCTTATTGCTCTCCCTCCTAGATGTTTACTACAGCATGTAGTTCCGCTAGAAAGACGGTGGCATTGGAGCTCAAGGACCTTGATAGGGTTATCCCACTTCCGTATATTCCTACTTCTGCCCCGTATTCCGTTTGATTTTACTCTTAAGAGTTGCTGGGAATTTCAAATCACCTGTAGGTCACCCAGCTTTACTACAGGAAGGCTAAATAAAACTGGAGGGTGCCTGGTATCCAGAGTCCGCATATTTTGGGCTGATTAACCTATCAGCCATTCATCTTTCGGCATATGCTGTTCCACCTTAGATTAGGGTTTTTTGTCAAGGTTTTCACCTTTAGCGCCGTACTTTAGCCTGTGCCAAATGGCTAAAAATGTGCCAAGTGGCCTTAGTTACCAGTGGTTGCCACGAGGAGGCAGTACGTACACTTGCGAATTGTGAACAGGTTACCCCTTACACAATTGTACCCATCACGCAGCTGCCTAATGACAAGACCAAGACAGCTCACGTGATTCGCACCCTACTGGAAGGTTACGGAGCTGGTAGATTAATCTACTCTACTTTGATCCCCCCCTCCAATAGACGCCAAACCCCCATGTTTCGGATAAGAAAGACAGCTAATCAATTATAAAAGTACAACATTAATGAATCGTTGTGATTGTAACGATGTCACATAGACCGTTCAGAATGGATTAAAGAATTGACAAAAATAACCAATCTCGATTACTATTTTGAACTGGTTGTGGAAAAGGAAAAATCGTGGTCGATGATGAAAGAAAAAATTTGAAAAAATTCAAAAATAATCTTGAAGTTGATTGAGGATCGAGTGTGAAATTTTAAGCAGTTCTGTCGAACAAATCTTGATTTTAAAGCAAATAAAAAAAGGCGAAAAGGCGGTACAGAAATCGCCGCTCGGCATTCCGAATTCTCGAGAAGTGGGCTGCGATCCCCGAGGGGCAGCTCACGGAAGAGCAAAGAACATCAGTAGCTTGGGCAAGGAGCATTGTGGGCTGCGGAAGCTCGGAAAGGGACCAAGTGTCCAAAAGACAGCGGTCCCAGGACGAGGTGGAAGCAGTTGACAGCAAGCGGGCCAAGTTACTGACTGACACAAAGCCGAGCTCTAACTCAGGGACAAAGCTGTTCAGCGATGTCCTGAGTGAGCATGTGTTGATGCTAGCCATAATTGACGAAAGTCAAGAAGATGGGAGCATCACGGCGGATAAATGGATGTTGGTGTATAATGCACTCAACCTCTTGTTTTTAAAGGTCCTGGGAGAAAATTCGGGACCACCCCCATCCTGCAGAGATGCCGGATGGTATCAAGGGCGTGTGAAGATGACTGCATGCTCGGACTCTAGATCTGTGGATCTATATAAAAAAGCTATAGCCAAAGTGGGGGAGGTGTGACCATGCGCAAAGCTTGCGACAGTTAGCCGGGAGGAAATTCCCAGCAGGCCGAGCGCACGTGTCTGGCTGCCATCCGAACCGGCTAGCCCTGATGAGGCTTTGAAAATCATTCAGGCCAGTAACCCGGATCTTCCGACCGGAAATTGGAAGATCGTCAAGCAGGAGGAGGCGAAGGGGGCTCGAAATTATCAATTATTGTAATAAATAAGAAGTCCCTTGCCCTCATTCACAAAACGAAGGGAGTAATTGACTTCGGATTCGGGTCAATTACTCTCAACGTTTATAAAAAGGATGAAGCGGAAGCGCGTTCGGGAGGCCAACCGGACGATGGTGGCAACCCGCCCAGGCCTGAAAGGGATACCAGCAGCATGGGGGTAGAAGCTGAGGGTAGGGGAGAGTGAATACGGCGACCTCGGTCTGGCAAGGATTCACTTGGAAGATGAGGAGAAGTACACAAGCGAAAGAGCTGGTGTAACAATGGAGGAGGATGTCGGCAGCCAGGCCAGACGGGGAAGCACTGACAAGTCCTCTACAGAGGGTAGGAGGGATAGCGAGACGGGCGAATCCAGCGCATCCCAAAATACCGTGAATTAATATTCCTGCGGTAGCAGGAATATATCATAGAGGTAGGTAAAGGTTGAAAGGTTATGGTTAAAATAATTCAAATTAACCTTCACCATTCTAAGACTGTTTCGGCAGCTCTACTCCTCAGACTGGCTAGTTCGGGTGAGGATGTGATACTAATCCAAGAACCTTGGATTAATAACAACAGGATCTGTGGCCTCAGAACCAAGGTGTACAAAATTATATCCTCTAGTAAGTCTGGGAAGATCAGATCTTGTATCCTTGGGAAAATAATATTAATCTTTTCCTTCTCTCTCAATACAGCAATGGTGACACTACTACAGTTAGCCTGGAAGTAGGCACTTGTAGATTCTGGCTAGTTTCAGCCTACATGGACCGGGAAAAGGAGGTTTCTCCGGATAACCTGGAGGAGCTGATCCGTGAAGCGGAACAATCAAAGGAAAGGGTGGTACTGGGAGTTGATGCTAATGCGCATCACACTATCGGGGGAAGCACGGACATTAATGAAAGAGGTGAGTCACTTTTTGATTATTTGATAAGTACTAACCTTTCAGTGTGTAATATTTGGCGGGACCCTACATTTATTACTAGTAACAGGCAGGAGGTTCTAGACGTGACCCTTGCCTCAAATAATATTCTTCATATGGTTAAAAATTGGAGGGTGGATAAGGAACACTCCTTTTCTGATCATCGATATTTAACCTATAGCCTCGATATTCACCCTGCTACCCGAGGAAGCCTTCAGGAATCCTAGAAGGACCAACTGGAGCATATACTGGAGGATTTGTTGCCGTCTAGGGCTCTACGAGGGAGCCCCGACGACCGTTGGGGAGCTGGAGGACATGGGGGCTAGCGTTACTAGCGCTTGCAACCGATCTTTTTGTGCTGCCTGCCCACTGGTTAAGCCTAGAGGTAGGCAAAAACCAGTATGGTGGTCCAGGGAACTGGGAACCTATCGTAAGGCTTGTAGGACAGCCTTTAATAGAGCCAAAAATACAAGGGATGCTCAGGATTGGGACTCCCTTGAGGAGAAACTCGAAATTTATAAGAAAGAATTAAGAAAGGCACAAAGGAGGTCTTGGAGAATCTTCTGTGATAAAATGGAAGATGTCTCCGAAACCTGGATATAGAGGGCGCCTTTAATAATGTGAAAGCGGAGGCAATCAAGGAGGGATTGTCATTTTTGGAGGTGGACGTTCCTCTGAGAAGGGTTATTAATTATACGCTGGGGAGCAGGATTGTTAGCTCAAAGTTGGGGGAGTCCACCATCAAGAGGCGAGTAACTAGGGGAACCCCGCAGGGGAGGGGGTTCTGTCCCCTCTTGTCTGGAACATAGTGGTAAACGGGTTACTACTGGAATTGGAGAGAGAGGGTATTGAAGTTATCGTTTACGCAGACGACGTAGCTTTAGCTGTTACCGGGAAATTCCTGGGCACGATTGTAGACGTTACTTGCCCCTCCTATCTTAAATGGCACGAGACTTGCTTTTACTGATAGAGCTAGATATCTGAGCATTATCTTGGACAGTAACATTAGTTGGAGGATCATTATGTTGGAGAGAATAAACAAAGATACTATAGCTTTGTACTCCTGTACAAACGCCATTATATAACCCAAAGGAATTCTAGGTTAAATGATCAGAAAAAGGACGCCACTCAATTCAAATTCATTTGTTTTATAAAAGTGTCTATTAGATCGATACCGATATTTAAAAATAAATTTGAATTAACTTTGAATAAAATATAAAAAAAATGTTAGGTTAAATACATAAACTTAAAGGAGTGCAACAGGGATTTAAGAATAAATCCTCCGTTAACCTTGCAGAGATCAAAATCCAACATCCCATATGGTTTAGTTAAAAATTCTGAACGACGGAAGTAAAAAGAAATCGGGGAAATTTTTCGAGCTACATTAACAGAACAGAGATTAAGATACATTTATAGCATTAAATTTTCAGCTTCAGTATAATTTATGCGTTCACCAAAAATGTTATTTCCCACTCACAGATTTATAATTTTTATCGTTTTAAGTTTAAAAAAAAAAAAAAAAAAATTCTAAACCACATCCAGCGATAAATGAAGAGAACAAAACACCCGACATATATGAATTACATACATATTTAAATTAAAATTAATATCCACCCTATAAATTATGGTTAAAACGTATATAACCAAATCACTTTGCGTTTTTTTTTTTTTTTATATTAAGTAAACGACCTGACGAGTTAGCATAAAATATGTGTATAAAAAAAAAAATCTATTTTCATTCTTCTTAACATAATAAAAATAATGCTAATATAATAATAATAATAAGACGCGAATAAGAAGAAGAATAATAATAATTTTCGTTTTTATTTACAATTTTCTTTACTGATTTCGTCTTAAGATTTATACGAAATTTTTCATCTCTTATAATATAGCGCAGCTTTATACACTTTGGCAGAAATAACACACAGCGGAAAGTATTATGGCATAATTTTAATATATTGCCAGCTAAGCGATTTTTTTCCAAATTTTTATTTCTTCAAATGAAAAAAAAAAAGAAATTCGCGCCTCTTAATAATTTTTTTCTTTTTTTTTTACTTATTTTCTGATTTTGGAAAATACATTTTCCTGTTTTTATTTTATTTTCTTAAGAAGTCAAAAAGAATGATGAGAAAGTTTATCCGATAATAATTTTCATTTTCTGGTTTTTGAGTTAAAAATGGGAAATGATGATGTTGAATTTATAATATATTATATACACCTTTTACTTTTATAACGGTGAGAAAATTTTATTTATTTGAATTTCATTCGTGATTTCTTCTTCTTTTATGTATTTTATCTGTATCCGTATATAAGTCATCTTACGGTATTTTAACCGCAAGAAGATAGTTGAAAATTTATATTTTTACTGCTTTTTGGCGCTAATCGAAATAAATCCACCACGAAAAATGTTGCTGGTATTAAATTTTCATTTCGTTGATAATTTTTATACGTATTTTCTCGTATACATAATGTGATTATGGTAAAATTTTGATGATACAAATTTGAAGTGGATGGATAGGATTTGTCAAGAAATACAAAACTGGAAAATTGAATGGGGGGTAATTTAATATCACAAGGAAAATAAATATAATAATAATCAATAATGGTAAGGTCGGTATTTTTAAAAAATATACACACGTATAGAAGTTAGTATGCTTATCGTGTTCGGTTCATAATTATGTACATTTATAATTTAATATTTTTAGAAAATATTTTTTTATGAAAATTGAGCTTTATTTATTCTATGATCTAGTGTCACCTATACTAATAATTTTTTGCTTGCCTTTCAAAAAACAATCTTGAAAGCATGCGACGAGTCTCTTTGACTCAATTGGCAATTTCAATATAAATGAAACTTGCTATGGGAAAAAATACCAGTATTTTAGTCCTTTTACATATTACTGCATCGTTCCATTAATTAAACTTAAAGGTGTATCTATCTATTTTATGCGTTTTGATTATACCATATACTCCAATTACTGTAAAAGAAAATTGTGATCAGTGCATTTATAACTTATTTGGGTTATAATTCGCACCTTGCTGTTCAGTATGTAATTTTTTCCTGTTCTTACCAGTAGAAAAAAAATTAAGAGATTACGACCTTAGACAGAGCACCCTGTATTTTATAGTAAAACACACAAAACATATGGGAAATAACTTTTTTTTCCTAAGACAAATTTTTAAATGAAAACGTTACAAATTCTTAATTATGATTTCTGAAATACTTTCATAAATGTTTGAATTTCTACATATATGAATATCGTTTAAGTAAATCGTTTTCATTTTCTTGTAATAATTGGTTTATTTAAACCAAAATATTAAAAAAAATTCATAACAACAGCATTCTGGTCAAATTGAAATAAAAGCTTACTACGATTCGTTTGGTCAATAAACGCAATATATATTACATAGATGGCAGTGATGGCCGTAAAAATTTGGAAAAATCGTACCAAAAATTACGACCTGGGCCCGTATTCTTGAAATTCACCGAAAAAATTCGCCGGTGACTTTGGTATGAAACAATTTAAATTTTCGACTGAAATGATGTATTTCACTAGAAAATAATGGGCAACTTTTTTTGATCGAAATTCAAGAATACGGGCTCTGGGCCGTATTTCTGGTGAAATACGTCATTTCAGTCGAAAATTTAAATTGTTTCATACCAAAGTCACCGGCGAATTTTTTCGGTGAATTTCAAGAATACGGGCCCTGGGGAAATTTCAAGTTCAAAAATTGTAGGAAAAGCAAAACAAATTCACAAAATATAGGAACGTGTGATAATTTTGCGATTAAATAATTTTTATTCGTATTTTTCTGTAACCATTTTAGACATCTTACGTACGCTAGTAAAACTAAAGATAAATTTAGCAAGTATTATTTTAATTTATCAGAGCCAACTTGGATGTATTTTTCAAAATGAAAGTTCGAAAAAATATATTTTAGAAATAATATAATTTTAATATTTCTGCAATTAATATTTACTTAATACCAATATAGCCTTCTTGTATATTGTTCTTAAAAATATCTAGAAAACTTTTATAAAAACATTTTATAATATTTTTGCTTTTTTCATTGAAAAATTTGAAGCTAAAAACACCACTTTTACTATGGATTCCTATGGAAATCAGTAAAAAGTAATACCACTAAAAAGGCTTTTAAAAAATACGTCATTAAGATTATGGCTCTATACTCTAGAAGGCTCTGCCTTAGATTAAAATGGTTGTAACTAACTTAGCGTCCAATCTGAGATATTGAGTTGCAAAGTCTTATGTTCAAATTTTTGGTATTTCATTTGTTTACTTTAATGTCAAAATGAATCATTTGGCACTGGAAGATTTATTAAAAAAATCAACGTAAAATTTTTAAAATTAATTACGTACTTTCCCGGAAATTTAAGACATTAAATTTCCGATAGCACCTTTTTATAGGTTTTGGCTAGCAATTTTTGTCTTAACTGCCATAATGTAATACGTTTTTTAAAATCACATTTAGGAATCTGAAGTAGTAAGCAGAATGTTGTTATATATACCTCTAATACATTTGAAGTTCACTCACCTATAAAAAAAGCAATGTGAATATAAGTTTTGCACTTCAAATTCAGCCTTTTACAAAACACAATCATCCTTTTCAAAATCAAGTTCACCTTTATCCAAAAAATAATCATCTTTTTCCAAATCAAATTCAACCGTAGACGATATAAAATCAACATAATTTATTTAATTTAATAAATATACTGTAATTAAACTTTAGGTATAAAATAACAGGTAAATATACATAAGTATAAATAAACTTTTACTATAATATGGGAATAAAATTTACCTTAAAATTCGGTCTATAATTGATTATAAACTTACATCTCATCGCAAAATTCACTGTAGAATGGATCCCAAATTGATCTAAATTCAACTTAAAATTCATTCCCAAATTTACCATATAATGTCTTGTTAACTAAAAATTCACCTTTAAATTTTCCTTAAAACTACGGTGCGTTGTAACTTGATCGTACAACAAAGCCTTAAAGTTCATCCTAAAATTCAAACCAAAATCAATCCAAATGCTCTATCAAATTCATCATTAATTTACTTTAAAATTCTTCCTAATATTACGACAAATTAATTCTGAAATTCACTCAAGTCAACCAATTCAACCTACAAGTCACTGTAAAATTAACCCTAAAATTTTACTTAAAATTCACCCTAAAATATACTCTTTAATTCAACTTACCCAAGAAATCACTCTAAAATTCACTGGAAAACCCTCTCTAAAACTAACGCTGAACTTCATTCTAAAATTCACCCTAAATGTCAGGAATTTAGAAAGCGAAAAGTCTTAGCAGCTTAAATAAGGATTTTATGAAATTTAAGATTTCTGGAGTTTGGAATATTTATTATTGCGGATTTGCGAATTCAAATATGGAAAATGTGAGTTTAAAGATCTGAATCTTTAAAGTTAGTATAAACTTAGAAATTCGTCAAATTTAAGAATGCTGATATTTAGAAAATTTTTACAACATTTTTGAAATGTAGAATTTTTATTAGGAATTAGAAATTTAGAGTGCCAGGCAAGTTTAGGTTCCCTCCCGCTTACCAGTACAATCAATTAAGTTTTTACTAAATCGAGAATAAAATGGGAAATAATGAATTTGTTTTGGATAAAGCTGAATTTGATTTGGATAAAGGCGAATTTGCTTTGGAAAAGGATAAATTGTTTTTGAATAAAGATGAATTTAATTTGGAAAAGGATGAATACTATATGTTTTGAATAAAGATGAATTGGTAAACCTGATTTGTAAACGGTTGAATTTGGAGTGCAAAACCTATACCTCTAATTTGTAGTTATGATAATTTTTCGTCTAATGGTCAGGCTGGCATATATAGTGAAATGTGCATCTTTACCGCAGCAAGATTTGAAGATAAAAGCATTTGATCATAAAGTACTTTTCATACCAGACATCTCGGATGAAATTTGTAGTTACGATAAATGTGAAGATTAGATCCTTTCATGCCGGTGGCCTCGACTTTGAACATACGATTGCTATTAAATATTTAGTTTTCGTTCATTGTGCACATGAATTATAGCAAGAACTAAGATATTCTGAATTTGTTGTAACGTACATTTGAGCCAGATCCTTCGGTAAATATAAAACAGTCATGCCAAATATTAAATAAATGTTTATATTTTAAAGTGAATTTTGCTTAGGACGAAATTTTTTTCAAGAGAAATTTACAATAAAAATAATTTACCTAAAGTAATGCAACCAGAGATTAGTGGGTATGTGCAGCTTTCTCACGCCATTTCGAACTATTTTATAGTATAATTTCCTTATCTCATTTGAAAATTTGGTAAATTTTAATTTCGGAATTAAGCTTCTTAAATAAAAACGAGAAAGAAGTCGTGTAGTTTTGGTAGCTTCGAATTTGTACAGAGAGTGCTGAATATAAGATTTCACATGTTACTGTAGATTTCGACAAATAATGGAAAGATCTACAAAAATTCAACTTTGCTCAAGAACAAAATCGGGCTGTCATTTTATATGTTTGATGAACCATCAATATAGATTTTGAGAACCACAACAAATTATATATTATATTAAGGTACAATATGCGGAGTGGATAGGGTGGTTGATACTCTGGATCATCAGTGATAAGCATTTTCTTCAAAAAAGTAAACCTAACCAATGAGCACAGGGGTTACTTTATAAAATATGAGTAGTGCCTATGAGTAGCGCCTTTGCTAATTATTGAAAATTCATGAATTCTAAAACTTGTTTTGTGCTAAAAATGTCTAAAAGGTTTATATCTTTGTTAATTTAAATTATATTGTGCTAAAAATTTACATTTGATGCGTTCCATTTAACGTGGCAAAGTACACACAAGTACTTCTGACTGCACGCAGCTACTCTTGCTAAATTTTATGAGTAGTTTGCTTTTTGAATTTATGGCGACTTCGTTACCAGAGTATTTAGTACAACTAATCGGTAAGAAATGCCTGATCAGTTTTCAAATTAATAATTAATTTTCCAACCTTCCATGTTGCACGTAAATTTTTTTTAAAATACATTTTATTTTCGCAACTATTTTTCTGCGTTCCATTTACCATCTGCTCCCAAGTACTTATTTGTACTTTGCCACGTCAAATGGAACGCAGCAATTGTGTCAAAAAAGCAGCATTGAGAAAAGTTCTAAAAGGTTTATTACTGTGATAATTATTAAGTTATATTGTGCTAAAAAACAGTTACATTTGCTGGGTTCCATTTAACGTGGTAAAGTACACACAAGTACTTCTGACTGCACGCAGCTACTCTTGCTAAATTTTATGAGTAGTTTGCTTTTTGAATTTATGACGAATTCGTTACCAGAATATTTAGTATAACTAATCGGTAAGAAATGGCTGATCAGTTTTCAAATTAATAATTAATTTTCCAACTTTCCATGTTGCACGTAAATTTATTTAAATTAAATTTTATTTTCGCAACTAATTTGCTGCGTTCCATTTACCATCTACTCCCAAGTACTTATTTGTACTTTGCCACGTCAAATGGAATGCAGCAATTTGCTGCGTTCCATTTAACGTGGCAAAGTACACACAAGTACTTCTGACTGCACGCAGCTACTCTTGCTAAATTTTATGAGTAGTTTGCTTTTTGAATTTATGGCGACTTCGTTACCAGAATATTTAGTACAACTAATCGGTAAGAAATGGCTGACCAGTTTTCAAATTAATAATTAATTTTCCAACTTTCCATGTTGCACGTAAATTTTTTAAAATTGAATTTTATTTTCGCAACTAATTTTCTGCGTTCCATTTACCATCTACTCCCAAGTACTTATTTGTACTTTGCCACGTCAAATGGACGACCAACATATGAGAGACAAATTCAAACTAAAAAAATCAGAGTTTCCACTAATTTCAGAAGCCAAATTTATATTGTAGGAAGTGCACGAGTTATTGGTAAGCGAGAAATATATAATATGCGAGGAGGTTAAGGGATTATAAGTAACACGCTTATTTTACTTTTCAACACAACTTTTCAACACAATAAAATTTTTTATCACAATGCTGCTTTTTTCTAGCACAATGTAACTGTTTTTTAGCACAATATAACTTAATAATTATCACAGTAATTAACCTTTTGGAACTTTTTTCAATGCTGCTTTTTTAGCACAATAAAACTTAAATTAGCAAAGACATAAACCTTTTAGACATTTTTAGCACAAAGCAACTTTTAGAATTCATGAATTTTCAATAATTAGCAAAGACGCAAAAAATGTGCCAGGAACGTCATATCCTCACTACTAATGTGGATGAGAGTGTATAGCAGCAGTACAATTGTAATGCTACAGCAAGCACATTAGCAAACGATAAACAACAATTAGCAAAATATTTCTTGTAAATTTAGAGTAGGAATTGGTTGCATCAAATAGAAATTGAAGCATCTCTCAGTTCTTCATGTCTACCTCACTAACAAAGGGATTAATGTAATATGGGGTTATTGAAGCTATGGGGCTTCTTGACCACTGCCTGCTATCCGCTTGGTCGTCGCCTTATAGGAGATAATGCTCTTCCCCGTTTCGTTCTTGTTTCCCTGCAGTCTCGTGAGATGTGACCAATCTTATCACATATCCAACATCAAATTTTACTGTATCCTGTGGGTTCGCTCGGTGTTTATGCTGGTATCGATATTCCACTCGGCGTATTTTCATTGATGGGTTGACGATGGCTTGTGAAGTCAACGCACAAGCGATGATTTCCGCGAACTATTGCTTTAGGTAACATCACCGGCCTGCGTGTCTCTGGACCTTGGATGCCATCAATGAATGCGTCAATTTGGAACGTTAAGTTGCTCGATTGCCGATGAAAACCCCAATGGCGATTCTTCTCCCATTCTACAGTGAATTTTTAGTTGCATTAGATAGATTTCCCGCTTGTGGTCAATCCACAGTGCCGTACTTCCGTTCGAACACGATGATCACCGTTCAATGATTTTGATTGGCCGCCGTTTCAAATTGATTGTTCCGTCGAATGTTGGTGAATCTAAATTACTTGTCTGAACCACATGCGTAGATATTCCACCTGCCTTGAAATTAGTTAACTCCTTCCTGAGACGTTAGAATTTTTCTTCAACCTGTTGAGTTTCCGTTTGCAGTTTCTGTTTAATCTCCGTTTTTTACTTATTGAACCTCCGTTTTAACACTTTGGATTTCTGCAGATTATTAAAAATTTCTGTCAATTTCTCGTCCATTATCTTTTGTCTGTCTGCAATTGTTTGTTTTGATTAATTAATTTCTCGCATCTGTTGTTTCACTTCTTGGTTTGGCTGTTTAATTTTCTTGATTTGGCTCCATTTGTCGCTCCATCATCTCGCTTATAGCAGCCATTAACTACGACAAATCGAAACTTCCAGAAGGTACTTGAACCATTTCACCCAATAGTTGTTTATCATCTTCTTTCTACACTTCCCGCAACCGTTACTTCCTCTCTGAAATCATGATGTTCAGCGTCTAACCACATAGTGGTGCTTATAAAGTACCTTTACTATCATCAATGAACAAGCAGGTTGAATTACAAATATAAGGAAACGCCTCGAGATGGAGCTAATTGATGTCATGGCAAATGGAACAATGTCACAAGTGCGGTTGAGAACTTTCATTCGAGCAAGTTAAAGCGACAACATTCGACGGGACAACCTTTTACGGCATTTTCAAATTTCAATTTGAGACAACGGCCAATAAAAAACATAGGAACATTTTTATTGTAATTCGTCGGCTGAAGTAGAAGGGATATTTTCCAATCGTTAGTTTCTTAATTTTTTTTTACATATTCAAACTACAGTTTATCTACGTTTATTCCAGAGACTTGTTTTTAATGACTGATAACAATTTCTCGGTATTATAAACTTAAAATTATCATGTAGTCATCAAAACTTAATGTAAAAAACCCACACAACACTGGTTAGGGGGTTGCGGCAGAATACGATTAAAACCATCAAGGTTTTTTTTTGGTATTATTGACCTCCGTTTTATAACGGTATTATATTATTTTATGTTCGATGGATAGTGGGCCGACTGTCGAAAAGCTGGCCAAAATTCTCAAATTCTTTATTCGGGTGTTTTGTTCGGGTGTATTTCTCTAGTTACATTTAGCAAATTTGACCCCTTTCAAATTTCACCCCTTATTGACAACCTCTACGCGTAAAACGTCGTATAAACCATATCATATTACAGTCCAGATGACTTTACCGATTACGAATCTCTAGTCAATTACAAAATTTCACCCCTTCACCCCTTTTTAACAACCCTTAGTCGTCGAACATCCTAAATTTTATGAAATTTTGATTTCTTTCTCGTTTTGTTCATTTTGTAAGGCTAAAAAGTCCTTATTTTAAAATGTGCTTATTTTATAGGCAAAACTTTTTACTACAACCTCTTGTATGTTAAATGACAGAATTACGCAGAATTATTTAACTTTTTTACTATATATGTACTCTTTTTTTCTCGAATAAGTTTATTGTTTATAAAATTAACATTTAAAAATGTATTATAATATTCAAATCACCATCAGAAAATGATTCTTTTTTGTAAGAATGAAATCAATTATGTTTTTAAATTTCGAAGTATAATTTTTAGAATTCTGTTTTTTCGAAATAATCTAACACATACCACTTATTCAGCAACGTTCCATTACAACTGAAACTATAGAATAAATGAAAGGAGTCGAACCCTCTTAAGAGCATTTTAAGGCCTCTAGGGTATTGCTGCAGCCAACCCAAGGTATAGTAAAGCCCAAAAAAAATTTGTTTGTTTCATTTGGCCCCACTGTGCGATATGGTCACGTAATAGTTGAAAATAAGCCCACAGTTCATGTTATTTTTTAACGAACGACAAGTAAAGATTAGGCATATCAAATATTTGGCTAGCATTGGTTTTAGCTGTCTCAGTCAAAGTGGCGCCATTTGTTTCTCGGTGTGGAAATATTAATAACTAAAAATCGCTGTATTAAATCTTCCTTTTCCAAAATTTGCCACCGTCGCCTGTCAAGTGAGACAGCTAAAACCAATCCGTGCCAAATATTTCATAAACAACTATTGTGGTGTGTTATAATATCACTAGATTAACACAATTTTCCGGTGGTTTAACTGTACGATATTTTTAATCGTATTAAAATACTCAGGCTATTGACTAAAAGAGGTCGCCACCATGAATTATAAATTTTTTAGTTAAGACACATATTTGATCGAATTCATAGTGTGACGGTGACACCTAGTGTGTAATAGAAGAAGTTAATTGAATAGCTCAATGTTTAACTGTACTAAAATGGAATTTTCCATGATAAAAATTGTTTTTTTTTTTTTTTTTTTTTTTATTTTTATTTGCACTAGCCCCAAAAATAGGAGCCATATGGCCCGATTTCAAGATTTACAATTTATATACAAAATTCTATTTTATTTATTTATTTATTTTTTATTTTTTCCTCTTATTCAACTTTCATTCATCGATCCTCTTTCATACTATTATCCCATTCATTTTAATAAATTCATACACCTCCTTATACCCATTTGTTCCCATTCGTAATAAATCATTCAAATTCCTTGCACTCATAAGGACATCGAACATTCTTCTACTCTGAGTAAAATTCGGACAGTGCAGAATTAAATGTTCAATGTCCTCCACAATCAAACATCTTTCACATAAATCATCCTCAATCAAATGACGTTTCTTTAGACTTCTTTCCAAATTCCATGATTCAATCTCACTCGTTCCATCGTTCGTATCATTGCAGTGTTCCCTTTGAGTTCCTTAAAGAAAGGTTTACTCAAAAGAGCTCTGCACAATTCAAAGTACTTTTTGCCTTTCACACGACTCTTTTCAACAAATTCCCTGTCCCATTTTCTCCACAGATTCACCTGAAATACACGAAGTACATCTCTTGCATCCATAAATTCATATTCAGTTTCTTCCTCAGGCATACAACCCCTTTTCGCAAGCATATCAGCTCTTTCATTACCCTCAATCTGTAGATGCGAAGGTATCCATTGAATGATCACCTCGCTCCCACAAGATTGAAGGTATTCATATATCATTTCAACGTACACATTGCCTTGAGTACCCCCACCCCTGTTAATTAAATCCAATCCACTCTGGGAGTCGGAGAATATAACTACTCTCCTCCTCCCTTCTGTCATTGCCAACTTAATTCTTTCTATAATCCCAATTAACTCTGCATTCATTATACAGATGTTACCATTAATTCTCAGCATTTTCTCTTTTTTCATAGTTGCGGAATAAATATTCCCACACCTACCCGATCCTCATTTACACTAGCATCTGTATACACTTCCACATGTGCAAAAAAATTCAATTGCATTTTTCTAAATTCTCTCTTAACCGATAACTCATTCATCATCGCTTTTGTTGTGTCTCCAAAACTCAAACACACCGTAAGACCGTTCGGAGGAACTCTCGGACACACTTGTCGGATCTTGGAAAATAAGTGAATATTTTCCAAAATTATCTTCGCCCTTTGTGTGTTCCGGAAAACCGTTCCTCCTTGCAACCTTACTTTCATCTCATTTACTAACACGCTGTCTTTGGTCAACATTCGCACAGTCTCTCGCACGGTGATCCATTCTCTCTTATAATTGAGAGGTGAATCACCCAATTCACTCCATAGAGTTTGTATTGGGGTTGAATTAATCGCCCCAATACCACTCTAGCACATGCATTCTCAACTTTCATTAGCTTTTCAAACCCGACCTTGGACCCGTCACCATACACGCTTATCCCATATGCAATCTTGGAAGACACTAGCGCCTTTCGCAACATGCCAGTCACACTAGGATGAGCTCCCCATTTCGGTTTACTCACTCTTTTGATCACATTCAATCTGCTCTTGCAATTATCGGCCAAATTTTCCATATGCACCTTAAAACTCAATCGCTTATCAATCCAGATTCCCAAATACCTAGTCAAAGTCACATATTCTCGTTATATATTTTCACATCAATTCTTCGTTTTGAACGAAAAGCCATACTGTAACATTTTATCGTATTTACACGCAAATTCAATTCCGTTAAACATTGTGTTACCTGATTCACACATTCCTGAGCCTGATTCAGTGCCTCGTCGATGTTTCTTCCTTTGCCTATCAAGACAAAGTCATCTGCAAATTGCAGAATTACTTTGTCTGCGGAATTAAGTGCATGAATCAAGCTCGTATACAGATTGAAGAGTGTCGGAGAGATCTTACTCCCTTGTGGAAGGCTGATATTCACGGCTCCCTCCAACCTGTACCCCCTTCCACACAAAACTAACTTACGCTCACTCATAAACTCGTATACCCACTTACAAATTTTCCAAGGGAAATCCAAGTTTAAAAGAACCTGATATAGTTTCCCTGGAACCACATAATCATACGCCCTCTCGATATCCAGAAAAACTGCCACAACATTCTTATTTTCCTTTCGTACTTCCCACACAAACTTTTCCACGCATTCATTAGCAGAGTGATTGCGCCGGAATCCAAAGGTGGTTTCTGGCAAAAAATTACCCTCATTCACGAATTTATCCAATCTTCCTTTCATCATTCCATTCACCATCTTAACAAAAATATTCAACATACATACTCCTCTGAAATTTGTTGCTCGATTCCTATCCCTATCCTTCTTAGGAATTGGAACCACTCTGCTCTCCTTCCATTTTTCCGGTATCTGGATACTCATCCACACCTTATTTAGAATTTGCAACAACGTTCCCTTTGCCTCAAATTCCAAATCAACAATCATTCTATAACTCACTTTATTAGTTCCAGGGGTAGTGGATTTTGATGAATCCAGAACCCCACAGAATTCGTCCCATTTAAATTCAACACACATTTCATTTACAAATTCACTGTTATTTTCAGGTAGCACGCATTCATTACTTTCACCTAAATTATTCCGTACATCCGTCATCATTTGTAGGAATTGATTTCCATTCTCTCTGTCATCTAAAACGGCATTTCTGCCTTGTGTTTTATGACCTCTCACTCTATTAAATTTATCCCATACATCCTTCGTTGTAGTTCTATGTGTCATATGAGACACATACTCCCGCCAACTTTTTTTTTCGCTCTACGGATAGCTTTTTTTAGTCTTGCATTCGCCCGTCCATACCTTATCCTACACTGGTGGCATATACACTTATTAAATTCACTCAAGCTTATCCGTTTCCTTTCATACCAATACTGGATTTCATTGTTCCACCAACCATGTACCTTAATTTCATTCACTCTTATTTGCGTACTGCACATATCATTCACTCTCTGCATTTCATCCTCAAGTTGGTTGACCTCATTTATTTCATTCATCATGAGAATTTCATTCATATATCTGACCCATTTTTTGCTATTTATAATGCTCTTTTGCTCAATGTCTACATTTACACCACCTATACAAGCGTGAATCAAATAATGATCACTACCCAAATTCTCATCAGTAACATTCCAAGTGACTTGGGCCGCCAGCCCGCTAGACACTAAGGTAATGTCTATCGCGCTGGCTGTGGCCCCTACATACGCCATCCTTGTTGGTCTTCCATCATAGTATCAGTATTACAGGATCGGAATCCAGAATGAGGTCCGCCAACAAGTTTCCCCATGCATTATTCCTTTCACACCCCTATACCCCCGAATGTGCATTCATATCACCCCCACAATTATGTCACTTTTCCACGCACCCAGTCAAAAAATTTCTTAATATCCTTCAGGTCTTTTTCTCTATCACCTGCAGATTCAATTGTGGTTGCATATACACTTACAATTAACAAATCTCTATCCAGATTCCGAATTTTGGCAGCGACCACTTCAATGTGTTCAAAATCAGGGACCTGCACTGTTTGCAGCGTGATATTGGATCGCGCCAATATCGCTACTCCCCCGTAATCATCGGCCCTCGGTCTGGATAGAAAATTGTAACCATTCACTTGAAACGTCTTGGTATCACGTTCCCATGTCTCAATTAATAGCATTACATTCACATAATTATTGGCCAAATAAGTCCGCATCATATCGCCGTTGGCATACATGCTGCGGATGTTAATCTGACCAATACACATACATTCATTGGATCTTACCATTCGCTCCATCATGCGGTTTTATTCATTCATCTTTTCATCCTCTTCTACATCTATTATGATATTGAGCTCGCTTGGACTCAAAAATTTATATTTATTTTGGGATGCTGTTGCTCTTCCATCTGTAGTTTTAACTGTTGTTTCCTTTGTTGTTTGTTTTTGTATTTCAGCTGCTGCTGAAAAACTACTTGTTGTCTCTTGTTGGATTGATTTCGTTGTGTTTTGTTTTATTAGTTTCTGTTTGTTGATTTGTGTTGTTATTATTTGTATTATTGTTTATTTTACTTTGATTATTGTTGTTTTGATTTCGATTATTGTTGATAAAAATAAAATAAGTTAAGATACATTTTATGGCGCAAGAATACGGAGCACTCTGTAAAATATTTTTACCTATTAGCACTTTTCGTTTTTCAATATTTAATCTTGCTACTTAATATTGCTCAATTAATAGTACAAAAAATAAATTATTTATTATTAAAATCAATCGTAACATTACATTGTCTATTGTTTTTTTGTCGTGATATTTTGCTTTGGAACATAAGACTTAAAGTATTGTTGGCAATGTTGACTATCAACATTTTTTGGGATAGAATTTTGGGTCAACCTTACAAATGACATCGATGTTGTAGTCGCCGCAGAGCATAAGCGGCATCCTGGAGTCCACACCGAAATATGGTACGTACTAGATTAATTATTTTAATTTAAAATTGATTATAACCGCGACTATTTCTTCAGGCAAAATGTTAAACCAGATTTGCGCCAATCAGAGTTCTATCGCTACAGCACTCTCAAGGATTGTAAATCACTGGTTATAAAATTTTCGTGGAGATTAATTATTTTAATTTAAAATAAGTTATCTGGCACAGTTTCTTTACGCAAAAATTGAAACCAGAATACCCCAGAGGCATTTTCTCTCTTAGTGCTCTCAAGCGCTGTAACTTGCTATTTTGTAGTTTGTAATTAATTTAAATTTATCTAGAGACTAATTATTTTAATTTTAAATTAATTAACTGTCGCTACAGTGGTCTTAAGCATTGCAAATCGCTATTTTGTAGTTTGTACTTTTTAATTAAAATTTTCGTGGAGATTAATTATTTTAATTTAAAATAAGTTATCTGCCACAGTTTCTTTACGCAAAAATTGAGGCATTTTCTCTCTTAAGTGCTCTTAAGCATTGTAACTCGCTATTTTGTAGTTTGTAATTTTGATTTAAACTTATATGTGGAGATTAATTATTTTAATTTAAATTAAATTATCTGCCACAGTTTTGTACGTAAAAATTGATACCAGAATTGCACCGATCAGATGAGACGTTCTCTCGATCCAGTGCTCTCAAGTATTGTAAATCGGTATTTTGTAGATTTTAATTTTAATTAAAGTTTTCTTGGAGATTAATTATTTTAATTAAAAATAAATTATCCGCTACAGTTTCTTTATACACTAATTGACACCAGAATTGCTCCCAAACCAGACGAGGCACTCTTTTGCGATTGTGCCATCATGACTGTAAATTGATATTTTGTAGTTTGTAATTAATTAAAATTTATGTGGAAATTAATTATTTGAATTTAAACTAAATTAACTGCCCTGATTAATGTCAGGCATTTTCTCTCTAAAGTGCTCACAAGCATTATAAATCGCTATTTTGAAGTTTATAATTAATTAAAATTTATATGGAGACTAATTATTTTAATTTTAAATTAATTAACTGCCGCTATTTCTTTATGCAATATTTTGACTAGATTTGCGCCAACCAGATAGGGCATTCACTCTCGCTACAGTGGGCTTAAGCATGGTAAATCGCTATTTTGAATTTTGTATTGTAATTTTAATTTAAAGTTAAGTAAATTATCTGGTCACACTTTCTTTGCGCACAAATTGAAACCAGTATTTCGCCGATCGGATAAGACGTTCCCTGGCTCGGCTAGTGCTCTCAAGCATTGTAAATCGCTATTTTATAGATTTTAATTTTAATTAAAATTTTCGTGTGGATTAAATATTTCAGTTAAAAATAAATTATCTGCCATAGTTTCTTTATGCACTAATTAACACCAGAATTGCTCCGGCAGATGAGGCGCTCTCTCGCTATAGTGCTATAAATTATTGTAAATCGAGATTTTGTAGTTTGTAATTTTAATTTATGTGGCGATTAATTATTTTAATTAAATGAACTGCCACTGCTTCTTTTCACCAATAATTGACACCAGAATTGGTCCGATCAGATGAGCCATTATCTCGCTACATTGGTTTAATCCTTATAAATCGCTCGAAACCAGAATTTCGCAATGCGGCTTCTTCGCAGCCTGATGACGCCATTTGCGATAATATTATGCGTGAGACATGAAGCCTAAGGATTATCCTAAGCAATCCTTTATGTAAATTAAAGGTAGTGCTTATTGTTAATGAATAATTGCACACGAGCAAGGGCAAAATTTCGTGTCGCTCATTTATCGAACATGAGTCTCTGAGGTGTAAGTTGTTATCATGTTAATTTCAACAGGTTCGTAGGAAAAGAACATTAATTGCGATAGTAGTCCTGTATGAGAAAATATTTGAAAGGTTACTTTCTTCCCTTTTAATATTTTATATATTATTCGAGGGTTCAGATATACATATTGTGGTTTTATTATAGGGTTTATAGGGTTAAATTGTTTGAGGATGTTCTTATCATAACAACTTTATAAGTCTCTTGAAATAGAATAGCGCGATATTTACCATCAGTTTATAATTAGCAGTACATCTGTACTTCTGAACTTACCTTAAATTTATGTATTCGACGGCATGAGTTTCTAAGCCAGTTGAATCAATTCGACTTACCTTTGAAAAATATAAACATTTCTAAAAATTTCAAGAATAATTTTTAATTAACAAATTAAATAAAACTCTTTGTTTTTATTTTAAATTTTATTTAGGTTTTCCTTTGTTTATTGATTTATTAATAATAATCATGTTTTATTTTTACTGTTGTTGCTTATTTAAAATGTTAAATTAAAATCGGTATTAAATACCCTAAAATTTAATAATGCTTTATAATTTAATAGTAATTTTGTTATAATAATCACCAATTATATACTAGTTATGTTAAATTTAAATTAAATTTTTGCTTTGTTTTATTATTTCTATAACATGATATTTATATTAATATAATAAATTTATTAATTTAATTAATTATTATTATTTACATTACAACAAAAAAATAAAAATAAAAATAATAATTATATTTAATTTAGTTTTGGAATGTATATGTTCAGGATATTAAATATTATTATTATTAGTTTTAAAAAGCTTATAATTTTTATTATCGTTAATTAATATAATATAGTTTAAAATTTCATTTAATTTTTGATCAGTACACATGGAATATTTATAAATTATTAACTATATATAATTTCTAAACTTGAATGTTAATTAATTTAAAATTATAATACTATAATTAAATGCATTATATAAATAGCCAATAATTTTATTCACAAACTAATTATAATTAAAATTTAATTTTCTTTGGTTTTCATTTTTTAAATTATTAATTTTTAGTTACATTAAAACCTAGTTAAATTTAAATACACAAATAACGTATAAATTATTCGCGATCACCTGGATGGAATGAACTAAGTGCTGATAACTGGGATGTATCATACAGTGACATTTTCAATCGTTTGCACTTGGCCCTACGATTTTTGAACCAAAATTGAACATTTTTGCTTTCCAATCGGGGAAATTTTTGCCTGTAAACCAAAAACACAAAAAATCCAAATAATATTTCAATGCTCGAATAAGCGGCGAACTAATCTAATTTAACACAAACTTACCGGTAAGGCATTCGATTAAGATCTTCGGTATACTTTAGAATTAAATTATGTGATGGATGTGTATTCATGGCAAACCATTGCTCCAATTTGGGCACTTCCGTGACCGGATCAATAAATGTCCGGTTACGTTTTCGTCTCTCATCATTCGATAGATTTGATAAATTCAAGCCGACCGGACCCAAAGCATTTGGACTTGAGTTCGGTGTTGCATGATGTCCTTGTCCCATTGCAGCCGGTATATAATGACTCATGTACATGATTGAATGGGAAAACATTGAATTGGGAACGATTGGGAAAGGTAGATCGCGTCGCGAATCAGGTGATGGTGACCGAAAATCGTTTGGCGTCATTTCTGAATCATCCATGTCCAATTCTTCGGAAGTCGGTGACGTTTTAGGTGAATCATTATTTTGTGTCCGCAGTTCACCACTGTGATTCATGAGTTCTGATTCGCTACGCTCATTTTTAATGGCACCTAATTCTTGGCTAGCCGACATAATTGGTGGACTTGAATTAGATCGATCATGTTCAATTTTCACATCATCGATATTGATCGGTGATCGGTTACGTTCATGTGTTGTTAATGACAAAGGAACTTGTGGTGATGCTGGACGATCCATTTCATCATCCATATCATCAGAGTGTTGTGATAAATTGTCGATATCTTCTGACGGAATGCTATGCGGACTTTTCATGTAATCCGGGTGTGACATTAGCAGACCAGCTGACGGGCCATACCCATTACCTAATCCATGTCCACGAATTTCAGCACGTTTTTGTGCAGCACGCGCATTTTTAAACCAGTATACAACATTATTAACGTCCAATGGTTTTCGACCTCGACGCGATTCAAGCGAATTTAATTGAATCACATAGCTCTGAATTTGTTGTCGCGATGGATGAGGATTTTCTTGAAACCATTTTTGTAATTTGGGTAATTCCATTTCGGGATCAAAACTGGTACGCATCCTTGTTTTTTGGCTAGGATACTGAGAATGTACGGTCTGTAGAGCTGGGTGTACTATCATATTGTGATGTGGATTATGATGATGATTTTCTAATTGTTCGCGTGATCCTACATGAAGATGGCGTGCAGCAAATTCTAGTTCATTTTTCACGTTTGGTGTGTTTGGGTTGACGAATGGAGGTAGAATTTTTGTTGCTATTGGATTGACTTGTGGTGTTATTTGGTTACTCCACCATTGATCGAATTTGCGACGCAAATCGTCGCTAACTTCAAATGGGAATGTGGTGTTTCTGCAAATTTGTGACAGGAGTATCTAAAAATAGACAAAAATATTGTTGGAGAAATCGAAAAATAATTTTTGTGTTTTAGATTAACGCATGCGGTAATAACCTTCCCTCCCGCCTATATCATTACTATAATTAAATTTATCGCGTCGATACAAAAAATCGCGGATTTTTTATTCTAATATTTCAATTATCGCCTCCACGAATTAAAAAAAAAAAAAAAAAAAAAAAAATCTTATATAAATTAGTTCTAAATTATTTCATACTTACTTCATCTAAAGGGCAACCAGTTGACCTGAGCGCTGTATGTGATTGTAACACAAGCAATTTCAATAATTTATCTTTGATATCACTAACCGATGATGGTTTCGTACGTATAACAGAGATACGTAATGTAATCACCGATGTTAATTCACCTAATATTTCACCAACCGAAACCAATGGACTGTCGGTAACCTTTTCCAATCCAAGCGGTTTCCAATTTTTAATTATAATTGTACCTTTGGCCGTATTCGCAATATCTATGGAATAGCCTAAACTTTGTAAGGCTGTTTTAACAATATCACAAAAAGGTGTTACCGATGGGATTATAACGTAGCTATCGGTTTCGATATTTGAACGTCGTTTCCATGGACTTCTTATATCGTTAATCATCGATGCCTGAAGTGAGGTGAACGATTCAACAATGCAGTGAAGTGGTAATGATTTAGCTGAAAATATAAAAGAGAACAAAATATAAATTATGATAATTAAACTTCTAGCAAAAATTTTTTTTTTATTTTCTTTATAATCGGGTAACACTACAGATCTTTTCTTCCCATAATTTCACTGTATTTACATTTTCTTGATAGTTTTCCTCTTAATATTAATAATAATAAGACAAAAAAGCTTATTTCTTGTTAGTCTAAAGTTTTAATTCTCGCTTCATCTTCTTTTTCTTAAATATTTGTACCGAAAACGAAAAGAAAAGAGAAAAAATGACGCTAAAGTTTTTCGTATTTATAGCATACAGCACAAAAAATATGATTTACAACAAAACAATGTGCGACGTATATGGGGGTGGTGGCGCATGAATTAAAATTATGAATCTAAATATATGAAGAGGTGTATGAGCTGAGAAGAAAGGATTTTCAAGATATTGGAAAATACAAAAACAAAAAAATAAATTCTTTAAGTAGGATAAATACTTTTCTCGGGTAACGTTGATAGACAGAAAGCACAGGCAAAAATAGAGTTAAATGTATTGGAAAATAAGAAACTGAATTGGAAATTTTACATCTTTTAGCGTTCACATAATATCCCATTTTTTAATCCATCAAACCAATGTTTGATTTTAGTATTTATGTTCGATTTATCGCGTATTGAAAGCTCTCAGTTTTTTTTTTTTTTGTTTTCTATTTTTTAAAATGAAAAATCCCACTTTATTCGACAACAACACCACCAGTACGAAATCAACTATAAAATTCTAAGCTTAATTCGCGTTTCAATCAATTTTCTACCCCCACTATTCAGAGAGATTGGTTCGATGTGTTGTGAGTTGTATATATTATGTACATACGTACTCGTTCGTACGGGTTGACGATGATATGAATGTTGATGACGATTCTTGTTATTATTGTTTTCAAAAACATACACGTAAATTAAAATCACTTTAATTTTTTAATAGATTTTAAAGTAAATTTGATGGAGTGTAAAATCCTTAATTCCACAATCAACGTTTAATATAACAGACAGGTGTAACAGAAATGACAAAAAATCAACGTGAAAAAATAACTCACTAACATTTTTTGGTTTCATTCCTTTCATGAACCATTAAGTTAGAAGAGCTTTTAACAATTTTTGTTTTCATTTTTGTTTTTTTTTTTAATATTTGTAAAAAATAAATCCTTTTACAGCAAAAAATATTAAACTAAATCAAATTCAACAGATTTTCGTTCGTCTTTTCATAGAATGAATTTTAAAAAATTTCAAGATTTTATTTTTTATGTAGTGACACGTTGCCAATGATTTTCTGGTTTACGAATTAAAAATTTTGCAAAAAAAAAAAAAAATTGTTGGATTTAGTAGTTTTAGAATTTTAACAATTTAACTTCATAATACGAGAATCGATAAAACTTAGTTTTCTAAAGTTTTAGGAATTAAATTCACAAAAATACGTTTCAGAAATTTTAATCCTGCTAACAGCTTTTGTTGAGCAATAAATTTGATGAATTTAACAAATTCAGTTTAATTTGTTTCACTCAAATTATCTTGTAGCGGCTACTTTAGAATTCCACACCGCGCTTCTACTTCGGATTTTATGCAAGTGATTCAATAAGCAAACAAGCTATATCAAATCAAAAGGCAACTGTCCAAAATCTTCTCCAAAAAAGAATTCGACACATTGACAGCGGACTAATTCTCGTAGAACAATAGATTAACAATATAACCCGGTGTATTATTATTATTATTATTATTATTGTTGGGGCTATGTGGGCGATAAGCCACCTAGCACTGCGACCTAAAAGATCTATTTTGCTGGACCCTGCTTAATTATCCGTCCAGCCAATATTCAAGTTCTTAATGAACTTAGTAATACTGCCAGCCGGTACGCGATACATACTATCTGGGCTTATTACTCTCCCTCCTAGATGTTTACTACAGCATGTAGTTCCGCTAGAAAGACGGTAGCATTGGAACTCAAGGACTTCGAGAGGGCTTTCCACCCCCGTACATTCCGACCTATGTCCCGTCTTCCGTTTGATTTAACTCTTATACGAGTTGCTGGGAATTGCAAATCACCTGTAGGTCACCCAGCTTTAATACAGAAAGGCTAACTAAAACTGGAGGGTGCCTGGTATCCAGAGTCCACATATTTTGGACTGATTAACCTATCAGCCATTCATCCATCGACATATGCTATTCCACCTTAGATTAGGGTTTTTTGTCAAGGTTTTCTCCTTTACCGCCGTACTTTAGCCTGTGCCAAATGGCCTAAAATGTGCCAAATGGCCTTAGTTACCAGTGGTTGCCACTAGGAGGCAGCACGTACACTTGTGGATTGTGAACAAGTTACCCCTTACACAATTGTACCCATCACGTAGCTGCCTAATACATAACCAGAACAGCTCACGTGATGCGCACCCTACTGGAAGGTTACGGAGCCGGTAGATTAATCTAATCAACTTTGGTCCCCCATTAAAAAAAGTTAATTTTTATTTACCAGGTGAGGAGAAATTTAAAAAAAAATTTTTTTTTTTTTGATCAAAAATGGCAAAATTTTTTTGTCATTATAACAGGCGAACAGAAATTACAAGAAGGTAGAATTGTCAGCAATATGACTTTATTTTGTATGTTCAAGTGTCACATAACTGGAAGTGGCACGCTTTGATACAAAATAATGTCACGTTGTTGACAATTCTGTTGTTTTTTAAATTATGTTCGCCTGGTAAAATAACAAAAATTTGTTGGCGATTTTTCGCCAAGTCCGAATTTATCAGTAATTAAACGAAAAACTGAGTAGAAATTATATAGAGATGAGTGGTTGGGTGGTAAGATGAAAGAGTGGCTTAAATCTAATACATATTATTTTATTTATTTTCAGGTGACTGGACTGGTGTCAATGGATTGTCTTCAGATTCAAGATTTGGAAGTTTGCATAATTTTTGTATAGGGCGTCTGAATGTACCACTTTTGGTTTACATCTCTGCCACCCGAACATTGCCGTCATTCCCAGGAAATAATTTGATGACTCGCCCCATAAGCCATTGAGGGGGTGACAAATTATTCTCATGAATTAGTACGACATCATTTAGTTCAAGGTTTTTTTTATGTGTTTGCCATTTGTATCTAGGCTGAAGACTCGTTAAATACTCCAATTGCCAGCCCTTCCAGAATTGACAATAAATATGTTTTACGATGTCCCATCTTGCATTCGGATTTAATTTTTGCTCAGCTGCCGCTTCTGATAATTGATGTATTGGTCGTCCGATTAAGAAATGAGTAGGTGTGAGAAAATCTAACTCGTCATTGTTACTGGAACAGATTGGCCTTGAATTAAGAACACCTTCTATCTGCGCAGTTGATGTTGAAAATTCCTCAAGAGTAAGTATCGTGTCGCCTTTTGTTGCGTTTTAACTTGTCATCGTTACTGGAACAGATTTTGAATTAAGAACACCTTCTATCTGCGCAGTTAGTGTTGAAAATTCCTCAAGAGTAAGTATCGTGTCGCCTATTGTTCGTGTAATTTGAGTTTTGGTTGACTTTACTGCGCTTTCCCATAATCCACCTTGGTGAGGTGCTACTGAGGGAATAAATCGCCATGTAGTCTTATCCTTCAAAAGACTGACCTGAATGTTATCGTTATTATTTTTTAGAAACGTATAGACTTCGTCGACTTTATTTCTTGCGCCAACAAAATTTGTAGCGTTGTCGCAGTATATCGTGTGCCATAACGCTCTTCTGCTAATAAGCAGTACTTAGATTCATGCATATTTCGATATGTATCGCATGCGTACTAAAGCATACAAAAATGCACAAATATGCTTTCGCAGGAGTGGAGCCTTTTCATCGAATGGCATGAACCTTGGAAGGCCCGCAAAAGTCGACTCCAGCTGCGCCGAACGGTGCTGTATGTCGTACCCTGTCTTCCGGGAGCTGTCCCATTAATTGTGTCATCATTTTGGGATTTTGTCGCGCACACTTGATACATTGCCGGAACACTTTTTTCGCAACATCTTTTCTTCGAACCACCAAATAATTTTGACGCAATTAACTCATCAGTAATTGTGGGCCCGGGTGTTGCCTCTGCTGAAGAGGAACATCGAGTGTGATGGCTGTTGCTATTAGTTACTTTAATATCGATGGTTAAGCAAGTTGTATTTAAGCAAGTTCGCTTTCAATAATTTGTGCAGTTGACTTCCCCCGTGTTGCACAGTCGGCTGGATTTTGTCTGGATGGCACGTGACACCATAAATCTCGTTTATAACCGCCTATTGTCTCTGAGACTCGATTGGCAACAAATGTAGTCCAGCGCCTCGGTGGACTGGCAAGTCAGTCTAAAACTATTTTGGAATCGGTCCACATTGTAACGGATGATGTGTTGATAGATAGAATGCCTGTTACTTCCTTTACCAATCGACTAAGGAGAACCGCACCCATTAACTCCAGTCTTAGTATACTGACCTGCTTTAATGGTGCCACATTTGTTTTGGCATATATCAGATGGGTTGAATATCCATGCTCACCTTGCGATCGAGCATTATTGCCGCGGAATATGCCCATTTGCTAGCACCACAGAAACTGTGGATGGTTATACTATTTGCGATTGTGATGCATCGAGGAATTTTTATTTCTGGAAGCTGGCAGAGACTTTTCTTAGGAAGGAAACTTCTTTTGGTATGGACATCTTTGTCTTCCAGATTGACATGAAATATAATATGGTCTGTGTTGGCGTTCCATGCAATTCCCAATACCTTAACCGACTCTCGATGTTCCGAAAAGATCCTCAGGTTGGTTGAATCATCATCATTTAGCATGGCCCTCAGTTGTGGATCGTTTGATAGTAGTTTTCTGAGGTTGAAACCGCCGCTTTTTAATATCTGGATTACCTCGTCTTTCAGCTTAACCAACTTTGCTAGCATTGGTGCACCAGTCATCAAATCGTCCACATAAATATCTTCTTCAACTGCTCGACTTGCATCTGGAAGGTTTTCTCTGTGTAATTGACCAAGCTCCTTTAGACATCTGGTGGCCATATATGAAGCAGATGCAGTTCTGTATGTACGTACCCAAACTTGTCGGTACATCTTTTCAATATCGCCTACTAAAACAAATGGATGCTGCCGAAATCGGGTAAGTATTTGAAACAGACTTGACTGTACATTGGGCCCTATCATCAAGTTTTGGTTCAATGACAAGCTATTGGTTGACCTTGCCGATGCGTCAAATACTACGTGTAGCTTTGTTGTGCTGCTGTGATCTTTAAGAACTCCATGGTGCGGCAAAATGTATGAATCTTGGAGTTCAACGTTGCTTAGCTCAATTGGATGCATGTGATTTAGATGCTGATATTCCTCTAAAAAACCAGTATAAAGCTTGTGGAACTTGTCATCTCTTTTAAATCGCCTTTCCATCGCCAGTAACCTAGATACTGCTTGCTGGTATGTGGATCCGAGTGTTGTTGGCGTCTCCTTGAATGGAAGCTTAGTGTTGAATCTTCCATCTTGTGCCCGTTTTATAGTCGCCTTGAACCAATTCTCATAACCTTCCTCCTGCTTAGTCATCAGGATCGTTTCTGGTACCTCTTCAATTGCCCAAAACCTTTGCAGTGTGGTATCAATGTCGACGATGGTTGCGAAAGAGTGCGTTGTTAATGCTTTATCTGCGTCGTGCGTACCTCCTATGATCCAGCCTAGCTTGTTGTTCGGAGCTCTTAAGTTAGTATCGCCTAGTTTTATATTGCCATGTTTTAGTAGCTCAAAAACGATGTCTGTGCCAAGTAAAATATCGATATTATTGGGATTCTGAAAGTTTGGATCAGCCAAACTGATGTTCGATAAGTTTCTCAAGCAGGCTACGTCAACTTCAAATGCCGGGAGCGAAGAACTAATTATCCGGATGATGATCGCATCTATCGATGCAACTTCGATGGAATTAAATCTTGAAGTTAGTTGCAAAGATGTAATACCCCTAGATCTTTGGCTACTTATTTCTCCAATTCCCGCGATTAGGCTTCTGTAATTCTTCCTTGGCAACCCTAATTTCTGACTCAGTGACTTAGTAATAAAAGTCGCTTGTGATGCCGTATCGACCAATGAACGATATGATCTTGGGATGATATTCATGACTACGGTTAAGGGTATGATGTGTCTTCATTGTTGGTGTCTAGATCTTCCTTTGTAGTGACTACTACTTTTGATTGCGTATCCACATGTAGGAGAGTGTGATGCTTGTAAGAGCATTGATGGCATCTGCCTCGGATTCTACATACGGAAACGGTGTGCCCCGGATTGAGGCAATTGAAGCAACGCTCGCTTCTGCCTATTAGATGTCTCCTCTATTCAACTGATTGCTCTCTGAATCTCGCACAATCTATCAATAGATGTTGCTCCTTGTTGCATGCTATGCATTTGACTTCAGTGCCAGTGGTGCTAAAACTATTTCTCGACTTGCCTGGTTCACTTGGTTTTGACTGCCAACTGGAATGTGCTTTAACCGACTCTAGTGCATCAGTTCGTTTCACCAAAAAATCGAAAAAGTCGTTTATTACTGAAAATTCGTTTTCAGTGTTCTCTTGGGCCCATAAACTTCGTGTCTCATCATCCAGCTTCTGCAACAGAAGGTATATGATCCAATGATCTCTAGCTTTATCTTGCTCACCCAAGGCTTTTAAACCAAGAGGTCTCGAGTTCGATCCCCGCACCTGAAGGAATTTTTTTGTTTTTGTAATAAAAATCTCCAAATTGTCTATTTGGGTGGTTGCTATGCCTTTTTAATTAAAAAAAGTTAATTTTTATTTACCAGGTAAGCAAAAATTAAAAAAAAAATTTTGTTTTTTTTTCATCAAAAATCGCAAAAAATTTTTGTCACTTTAACAGGCGAACAGAAATTACAAGAAGGTAGAATTGTCAGCAATATGACTTTATTTTGTATGTTCAAGTGTCACATAACTTGAAGTGGCACGCTTTGATACAAAATAATGTCACGTTGCTGACAATTATGTTGTTTTTTAAATTCTGTTCGCCTGGTAAAATAACAAAAATTTGTTGGCGATTTTTCGCCAAGTCCGAATTTATCAGTATTTAAACGAAAAACTGAGTAGCAATTATATAGAGATGAGTGGTTGGGTGGTAAGATGAAGGAGTGGTGTGCGAAAGGTTGGGAGTTCGATTCTTCAAACTTCCGACTTTATTTTTTATTTTTATGCAAAAATTGGATTTTTTTTTTATTTCCACGAATTTTACCAAAATTTTTTTTGTTGCGGATCTCTCGCTCGTTCCCGATTAATCTTCTCGGATTATCTCCAATTCTAAATTTTTCATCCAAAATCAAATTTTTTCGTTGGCTTTGCTTAGATTCGAACCCCAGACCTTCTTCACTCCACTCCATCACCTTACTACCTCGGCTATCTCATCATATACAAGTTAGTATACATTTGTTTGTTTTATGCAATCAAAACAAATTTGTCTTAAATATGTCGATATGGTGACATCTCTGTGGTGACATCTCTGTTAGGGCATATGTACTACATTTAGTACACAGTGTTTCTGCTAAGTGCTGAAATGTTTGGTTTTGCTTAAAAGAGGGCGTGTGTTTTACTTTTGTAAAAATTTCTGAGGCTCGGTTTTTTAAATAATTAATTAATTACGTAACATTATTATTGCATTAAAATTTTGTTTTTAAACATTATTATTGCAAAAATTGGATTTTTATTTTATTTTCACAAATTTTACCAAATTTTTTTTTGTAGCGATCTCGATCCCGATTATAATCTTCTCGGAGTATCCCCAATTCAAAATTTTTCATCCAAAATCAAATTTTTTCGTTGGCTTTGCTTAGATTCGAACTCAAGACCTTCTTCACTCCAATCCATCACCTTACTACCTCGGCTATCTCATCATATACAAGTTATTATACATTTATACAAGTTATTTTCTTTGTTTTATGCAATCAAAACCAATGTGTCTATAATATATCGATATGGTGACATCTCTGTTAGGGCATATGTACTACATTTAGTACACAGTGTTTCTGCTAAGTGCTGAAATATTTGGTTTTGCTTAAAATAGGGTGAAATCGCTCGTTGTTGGTGTAGTTAAAAGATTTTCAGAACTAACGCGATTTATTTCTAATGTATTGGCTTAGCAATATGGTGGATGAATTTGCAAAGTTGTCCCGATTTAACCAATTGCTGATGATTGATTTTTGCGATGAACTATTTGTAGATTCGGCAAACGGATGATAAAGGTAGCTTATTTAGCTTTACTGGATAACATCAGAACGATAAATGCTGGATGGTGCGCTAATTCTAGATATTTCACGGATTTTATTCACTTAATAATTTCGACTCAATAAAAAACTGATATTGCTTGTTGAGATTTTTAACATGTAATGAAAAAAGTATATTTACAAAAATGGTGGTTCCTTTCCTTTACAATATTTAGGAAAGAGACAAATATAATATTTCAATACTCCATCGTAATATGGTATCATGCAAATTAACATCTGACAATACCATCGTACTTGCTATAAATTGGCCTTTCTATTACAATCCTTCTATGTAATTTAATTCGCTTAAGTATTATAATTCTACCTTGTTGGCGTTTGTTTACTATTAAACGTCAGTGGATGGTGTTATGCAGAATTTCTGTAAGTGTTATCAAAATGTAAGTAAATTTAAGTGTAAGAAAATATAGATCATTTGTTATTAGAATGATTTAATTACAAGTGATGCAAATCATCTGAATTTTCTATACATTATTGTATGAAGTGTAATATTTGAAAACCTTTTATATAATTCAAGATACAACTATACAGTGAAATTTAATTCAGGAACAATATTAATAAGATAAGTGTTGGGGCAAATTCCAATAGCTATCAATTCGCAAGGTTTATGTGATTGGAATGCGTATTCCCAAGATTGATGTACGGGAAATATTGTACAGTACTTTTCCGTGACCTTGATTGTGGCACCTTTATAACTTGCTTTAACTTTATTTAATTTAATAATTCACTATTTATTATAAACAAGTATATAATTATATAACTCGATACAATGCAAAAACGATAATGATTTGTTGTACCAAAAAAAACTATTGCAAGAAAATTTTAATGAACGAGCGCTGACGTGACGAAATTCGAAGAATTATATTCGACGTTTTTGTAATAAAGTTCAAAACCAGGTAGCGCATCGATCATAATTTTTCGTTACATATTTTCGTTATTTGAGAAAAAGTACACTAGAATTCGTCTACAAGTTTGACGTTTTGACGTCTTGAATTATGTGGACAAAATATTAATATTTTGATAGAAAGTTTTTAAAGATAAGTATTTAGTTTTATAAATTACATTATATAGAATTATTAATAATTAATTTGCATTTCAGGAAGGGATAAACTTTAAATAATGCTTATGGGTAATTATAAATTAATTACAATAATTACATTTATGTTTCTTTTTAATTTTAGGTTAAAAAATGATTAATGCTTTCAGGCAGAGATTTTATGTTGGTGAGTATTTTTCAGGTTTGTGCTCCAACATTCCGCCGCCCTTGAACCGCAGGGTTCAATATTTAGCTTATGGTTGCGGATTGATGAATCGGTGTGATAATCCGCGATGACGGGGGTACGATAGGCACATTGGAGTTATTTTCTTTTGATGTGAGCAATATACATAATTTGTGTATGGAACGTATTAATTCGCCCGATTTTGTTTTTAGCGTGACGACTCTTGTTAATCCCTCAGATCCAGGGTGGATTTTAATTACTTTTCCCAGGAGCCACTGACTGACGGGTGAATTATTGTCCTTTATTACGGCTACGTCATTTATATTTATTGGGGGCTGTTGCTCTCTCTCTCTTTGGATCTAGGCTGCAATGAGGTGAGGTATTCAATATACCATCGTCGCCAGAATTGTTGAGTTATTTGCTGCACTATTTGCCATCTGGATAAATGACTTGTGTTCAAGTGTGTTATGTCAGCTTCGGGAATTTTTGTGGCTGCATGTCCTATCAGGAAGTGAGACGGCGTGAGGACATCGATATCTGTGGTGTTTGTGGAGCATAACGACCTCGAATTTAAAATGCTCTCGACCTCAGCGAGTAAAGTGACCATTTCTTCTTGGGTTAGTATGGTGTTGCCAATTACGCGCCGCAGATGATACTTTGCTGCTTTTACACCTGCCCCCCAGATGCCGCCAAAGTGCGGTGCACTAGGGGGGATGAACTGCCACGATATGAATTTACTGGAAAGATAATTATCAGCTCCGATGAAGTTGGTGCCATTGTCACTTAACACCTCTTCTGAACACAAATCTTTTTAGTGCTCCTAAGAAAGCCTCGCTGGACAAGTCTCCATCTAATTCTAGGTGGACAACCTTAGTACTTAGGGAGATAAAGAGGTATATATATATATGATTTGAACGCCTTTTGCCTCGCCATTTTCGCATATGAATTAGAATTGGACCCGCATAGTCGACCCCAATTCTTAGAAATGGTCGAATCAATTCCACTTGTCAGCTTGGCAGATTTCCCATCAACTGGTTTGCTGTTTGTGCTTTAAACCTTGCACAAATGACACACCGGTTAATTACTTGTCGGAATACGTTGCGCCACCCTGGTATCCAATAATCTTGCCTGGAGATGGCTAATGTCAATAGCGTTCCAGCATGCTTGTTGTCCATGTGAATTGAATAAATGATCAACCGACTAAGTTGGGACTTGGGGTGTAGAATTATTGGGTGCTTAGTAGAGAATGATACATTAGCATTCTCTAGCCGACCACCGATGCGAATGAGCCCAGTTTTGTCCATGAAGAGGTTCAGTGATTTTATGTTGCTTGTCTTTTGGATTTCCTGGCTGGTACGCAGTTGACGCACTTCCTCTCGATAAAATTTCTTTTGTTCGTGCTCACACAATTTAAACAAGGCATTAAACAATTCTTCTCGGGTGAGGCGGCCCACTATCGGTTTCCTTCTGATTTTCATAATTGTGGTGAATCTTAATACGTATGCTAAGACCGCTTTGAGTTTAGTACCGTTGAATATTTTGATATCAACTGCTCGTACCATTGTGACTGCCCATCGATTTCGATCGTACTAGTAAATGTGAAGGCCTTCTTATTTTCCTCTTCGTTGAAACCGTAGTTACTTTGTTGTGAAGGCCTATTGTCGTTGGATTGATGTAGGTCCAAACCACCAAAGGCGATGATCATTGAGTTCCTGCGGTAATAAACCCCTGGATGCACAATCTGCCGGATTAAGGGCTGAGGGAACGTGATACCAATTTTTTCGTGAAAGCGTGGATAAAATTTCGGAGGTTCGGTTACCCACGAATGTGCTCCATCGTTTCAGGTGGCTGGAGAGCCAGTCTAACACAATTCGCGAGTCCGTCCATGCGTAGACTCATTCTATTTTCATTGTTGTTTCACTTCGCACTAAACTGATTAAATTCGTTAGCATTACAGCAGCACACAGCTCAAGTCTAGGGAGGCTCACTTGTCGAATTGGAGTTACTTTGGTTTTGGCGGTGATTAGATGAACATAAATCTTTCCTTCAATTGTTGTTACCCTTTGATATACTACGGCACCGTATGCGTTCTGGCTTGCGTCGGAGAAGCCATGTAACTCGATAGTATCCTTCTGGTTGACTTGCACGAAACGAGGTATTGAAATTAGATTGACGTTTTCCAATCGACTTCGAATATGTTGCCATTGGCTTGACGCATCTTGTGGAAGAGGATCGTCCCAATCTAGATTGATCGCCCAAAGTTTCTGTACAAATATTTTGATTACAATAATGATGGGAGCCAACCAGCCAAGCGGATCGAACAACCAACTAGCTTCGGATACGACTATGCGTTTTGTAAGCGAGGTGTTTCTGTCTAAGTTTGAGCTGAATATAAATTGATTCCAATTAATGCCCAATACCTTAATGGATGGTGGATTATCTGGATGGCTGTCGCTTAGGGATTTCAAGTTAACATTGAGATTATTATTGTCATTGGGACAAATAGTGACGGAATTTGACATCCATTTGCGGAGGTTGAATCCATGCTTTGATAATAAGCCGCTGATATTTTCCTTTGTCATAACGAATGGCGTTGGCTGCACGAGGGTAAAGGTCTTCGTTGTCATCAGCAATTTTTTTTAATACCCTTGTAGCGAGGAATGATGAAGATGCTAATCCGTAAGTGACGGTGGTAAAGCGGAAATGTCGAATGGGCTCGGACGAATGATCGCGCCATACAATCCTTTGATAGTTAGTATCACTGTCGGCCAGCTTGATTTGCCGATACATTTTCTCGGCGTCAGCAGTTAAAACAAATTTATGTTCCCGGAATCTGAGAATAATCGAGTATAATGTACGTTGTACGTTTTGGCCAATTGCTAAACAATTGTTCAGTGAAATTCCAGTTGTATTGGCGGATCCGTCAAAGATGACCCTTAATTTTGATGTTGTGCTGGATTGCTTTAATACGCCGTGATGCGGTAGGTAGTGGCCAATATTCATTGTTTCAGGTTGCTAAATTTCTTCCATGTGATGAAGGTCTTGATACTCATGCATGAAATCTCAGTATAAGGCGTGAAATTCGGGTTCTCGGATAAAGCGGCGTTCCATAGCCCTCATTCGTTGGATAGCAGTGTGCAGCGATTTGCCAAGATTGTCTGTAAATCGACGATGTTTAAATTCAGGTTGGCGTTGAAATGGTTCTCACAGAGTGGCTCCTCTGAAGATTCGATTGGTTTATTAGATATTGAGATAGATTCTTGTTTCCAGAATCTGCGCAAGGTTTAATCCAGATCTACATACTTTGGGCTTCGAACATTGACACCAATTTTTCTTCTGCCCTATTTTCATAGCTTCCGGGCACAATCCAACCTAATACTGTTTTTGGGCGATTAATCCACCTTGGTTTATTTTGCTTTTGGCAGGTTCCAACAAGTTGAAGAAGTAATCCGCACCGATCAAGGCATCTATTCGACACGATTTGTGAAATTGTGGGTCAGCCAATTGTATCTCGGGCCAGGAATTAAGTGAAATGCCCTCGATTGATTGATGGGGAAGATTTGTGGTATTTTCAATATAACTAGTGCTTCTATTGACACTTCTGGATAGCAGTTTGGTCGTACAATAAAGGAGGCTTTTCTTTTTGTAAACCCAGCGCTGGAACTTCCCAATCCTGTTATCGATAATCTTGCGTTTGTTCTTTTCAGACCCAGTCGCTGTACGCAGGCATCCGTGATGAAGCTGGCTTGAGAGCCCGAGTCTAGTAGCGCACGGCAAACGGATATGCGTCCAGTTGAATCCAGAATGTTGGTAATATCGTATGCCTTATATTCATTTGTGAGCAATATGATGTGGTTGATTGGGGAGAGGCGGATGCCACAATAGAACTGACTTCCAGTTTTGTATCATCCGGCACGTGAAGTAAGGGTGTGGTGCTTCTTTTTACAATGCTGGCAGCGATACTTCGAAAGGCATTTTTCAACTCGATGACGTCGACTTAGGCAATTGAATCATATGTTTCCATGTTGTTCAGTTTCCATCTGATTCAGTTGTCTGCATGCGACCAATGAATGATCGCTTTCATTGCGCATTGTACAATTGTTGACCCTATTTTCAGTCGTGACGTGACTCTTAAGCCATGCTGGTGTGGTTGGTTTTTTGAGCGACATATTGGCAGTCTCCAAGATGTTGATTCGTTTCGAAAGAAAATCCGTAAAGTTCGAGAACTGTGGATTCTCCAGATCAGCTTTGTGTTGAGCCCATAATACTTTAGACTCGTCCAATTTCAGAACCAATAGAAAAATCAACCAGTGATCCCGAGACTCAGCCTTATCGCCCAACGCCTTTAAGCCACGGATAACCTCATCCAGAAGTGTCCTTGAGTCTCTTAACATTGTCTGGGTTGGCAGTGATGATGGATGGCTGATCAATAAACGTACGTAGAAACACATTAATTATGTGTCGTTTACGATCGTATCTTGACTTCAGTTTATTTAAAGCGCCGATATAATTTGCTTCGGTTAAACTTGTGTACCTCAATAAGATAGCCGCATCACCTCGTAATAATCCATTTAGGTACTGGAATTTTTGTACCGGGCTCAAACTGACAGATTCATGTATCGTACTGCTAAACAGGTCGTAGAAGGATTGCCATTCCCTATAATCCCCGGAGAACGGGGATATGTTGATCCTTGGCAGCTTCACTTCTTGAGAATGACCATTGTTCGTCGCATTAAATGATATGTCCTGAGATCTGTTGCCCGCGGCAAGGGACCTGGCTTGATGAAATATTGAAATATTTGATGAGCTTGGAAATATACCTTCTCGAAACCAGACAAATTAAAACGATACATAATTGGACAAATCGAAGTAATAGGCTTAACCTTTTATGTTATTCGTAGTTCGAAATACGCATTTATTACGAATAAACTCGAAAAAGTCGATAACTAAGAGTGTAATAAGCGAATTACCAAATTTTTCAGAGGCAATCATTTCTTTGCTGATTACTTCCTGTCTTGATCGCATCCCGCAATGTATCAAATGAGAAATTGGAAATTTAGAAAACTGAGAAGTTTGAAATTTTGCAGAATTGGTTATAACAAAATTGGTAAATTAAGTATTTTTGTAATTCTTAAAAAGACGAAAATTTAGCGATTCAATAATTTGAGATTATCAAATTAAAAAATTATGGAAACTAATTTAAAAATAATGTTACTGTGAAAATTTGGGAGCTACCAAATATTAAAACAAACGAGAATTTAGGACAACAATTAAATTAATAAAAAAAAAAGATTTTAATAGTAATTTATAAAATATAACTACTCTTAGTTATTTATTACGTTTGGATATATAAAAATTTTGATGGTCACGCTGCTGTGTAAGCAGGGGTGATGGACATGGTTTAAGTCGTCGACATTTTTATTTTCTTGTAATATTTGATTTATTTTAACCAAAATTTACAAAAATATTATAAAAACAGCAATCTCGCTAAATTGAAATAAAAGCTTACTACAAATCGCCAGATCACTAAGCCTATAAATATTACATAGACATAAAACATAGATGACAGCACAAGTTTGTTAAAAGGAAACCAACATTTTTTTCTTTAAACTATAATCTAAACTAAGTATGTATAGACATCTGAGTACTTTTTTTAGTACCTCAACATCGTTTATGGGGTACTTTAAACTTGGGGAACATAAAAGCTTTATTTTTTATTAAAAACGTGAATAAAATCATGTTTCACCTGAAACATTATATTATGATTAAATAGTTAAACAAGAAAAAAGAGAAAATGAAGTTTAGCGATTAATATTTATATAATACCAATATAACGTTTTTTAATAGTTCCCGATAGCAAGCTAACGGGAGCACATAAAATTTTACCTAACTTCATGCAGTTGTATGACATTTCTTCAAAATAAAAAGTCGGGAGAATAAAAATATCTAAAAATCATCGGAAGATTGTTGAGGAGTACCTACTTTAATGTAGAAGCTGTAAAAAGATTTTTAAAAGCTGGAAAGCAAAAGGATAATCAAGATGCATCATTGTCGGAAGGTCGATTCAAAAAAAAAGAATTATTGTACGTATTTTACGTATACGTGAAGACACAGCTAAATATCTCAGGAATTTAGACCCCAATTCGGCATATTATGATTCAAAAACACGTTGATTATTCTGTTCCAAAATCACATCCTGAAGAGTAACATGATTTTTTGTTCACAAAGTTTAAAATTAAATAAATAAATTGATTTTATTATTTTAGAGTTGAGTTATGTACTGGAGACACGCAAAAATATTCTAAAGCAGAACTATTTGCTTGGGAAGCTTATTGTAAAGGTGTTGTACACTTGATAGCTGAGCCAACTCAGAAAGAAGAATTTAAATCTCAAATGAAAGATACGATTTTAGAAAAATATTAGAAACAAATCATATTAAATTATTTAATATATTAAAACTTATCCAACTATGTTTTTATGATTCTTAAAATTTTTTTATCAAGCACAATTTCCAGTAAGGCAACACAATGGCCCTATCTAGGATCGGATAATTCCGTAGTTATGTCTGGCCAATTTAATGGGCTTCAAGCTAGAAATAATTACCGATCTTCTTTTACAAATTGCGTATGCCATTTGTTGTACGTATGTGCCTGTTACGTTTGCCAAAGCAACTAGCCCGAAATATTTTTATTTTTTTTTTCTCCATAGCTCCAAACGTTGCCATGAATTAAAAAAAATGTCAGAAATATCTTGGACTGAAACTATGCAAATTAAAATAAAAATATTTCGGGCTAGGTATTGGCACATAAATACAAGGGATGGCATACGCAATTTATAAAAAAAGATCGGGAATTAATTGTTTGAACCCCGTTAAATGATGTGATTTAATCAAACTGAATCTTTGAATAAAATAAATTAGTCTTACTGGAATTTGTGGTAGATAAAAAATTTGTATAATGCATAAATATATAGATCTTCAGTAATTATACAAATATACATCATTTACATATCGGCTTCGAATGATTTGTTTCTCATGTCCTATATAATGATTTTTCCACTTCGAGAATATTCAGTGTATTTTTCGATTTGTGCAAGCAACAAAGATTTTGGTGGAACTTGGAAATGCCCCTCGCCACAATATTTTTCTAAAATTGTGTCTCACTTGAGATTTAAATTCTTTTTTTTTTTGTCATATAGTTGGCTCGGCTATCAAGTGTACAACACCTTTACCATAAGCTTCCCAAGCAAATAGTTCTGCTTTAGAATATTTTTGCGTGTCTCCAGTACACAACTCAACTCTAAAATAATAAAATTAATTTATTTATTTAATTCTAAACTTAGTGAACAAAAAATCATTTTACTCTTCAGGATGTGATTTTTGGTTTTTTTAGATCGTTATATTCCGAAATGGGGTCCAAATTTCTGAGATATTAAGCTGTGTCTTCACGTATACGTAGATTATGTACACTATAATTCTTTGGTTTGAATCGTTTTTTGTACCAGGCATGTCCACTTCATCAACATATTTATCTTCATCTTCGTCACCTTCGCGCAAAGATGCATTTCGATTATTCTTTAGCCTTCCAGCTTTTAAAAATCTTTTTGTCTCTTCTACTTTAAGGTATTCCTCAAAAATCTCCCCATGATTTTTAGATATTTTTATTCTCTCGATTTTGTATTTTGAAGAAATGTCATACAACTGCATGAAGCTCACGCCCATATGCCATTTGAATTTGACATCCGTCAAAATTTTTAAACCAAAATGAAGTTAGCCACATTTAGAGTTTTACAAAAAACAAAAAATTTTCAAATTTCCCTTTGAACCCGATAGCAGCTTCAGATAAATAGGTAGAGCTAAATATTTTTTTTTTAGTTTTTTAGTTAAAAAGTTCAATGAAAAATTATAGATAAGTTTTAAATAAATTAATTATATGCATAAATAGCTTGTCAAACATTAGTTTTATCACAGAAAATTAGCTGCTCCGGATAGAATCTATCCGGAGCTAATAAAAAACGCCGCTATAAGCTGTGTTTTTGTGTTCGCTCCCGATAGCTGCTATCGAGAGCCGTCATTTTTCTATACCTAAATTTAAATTTGTCGCTCTGTTTATTGGTAAACTAAATTTATTTAACATCAGACTATCATTTTTAATTCAACTAATTAGCGAAAACTTGATATAAAAAATATTTGGCTCTACCTATTTATACGGAGCGCTATTGGGAGCCACATTTTATATGGCCGCTCTCGATAGCAGCTATCGGGAGCGAATAAAAAAACGGAGCTATAGTCTTCTTGTATGTTGTTATAAAAAGTTATTTAGAACACTTAAAAAGTTTTAAAACATTCGTGCTTTTTTGTAAAAAAAACTAGGGCCTAAAAAACAATAGTTTTACTATGAATTCCTGTTTGAAACAGTGAAAAGTTATACCATTAAAAAGCTTGCTAAAAATTATGACATGTGATTACGGCTTTATGCTCTAGAACAGCGTTCGTCAAACTTTGTTATCCCAAGGAACCCTTTTTCTTTATAATATTATCAGCGGAAAGCTCCTATGTTAAAAACTTTATGCACAGTTGAAAAATTAACTTTAATTTTTAATGCAAGCCTTGCATTACGACTTATGTAATGCAAGTTATTACTTAAATTGTAAAGTATGATTGCGTCAAAATGAATTTTAATGCATATATGAGGATTTGTAAAGCAGTATTTGTATTAAAAAATATGTTTAATACAACTATTAAACATTTTAAAGCAACCTGCTCAAATTGAAAAATTATACCAACATAAAATTCGCTAAAACAAGCAGACTTAAATGTATATTTGAATAATAGATCATGCACGAGTTTTGCATTACTGGTATAAAATTCACTAAATCAAACCGACTACAAGACATATAAGCAGCTTAATAATATCCGGAAAACATCTATTATGTTTTAACGTAAGCTTTTCAGTCTTAATTTATAAGTTATTACCTTGGGAGACCATAAAGTGAACTAGGCTAGCCCGCCCATTGAAATATGAGATCAACATAATTTTTTTTTTGTTTTTTTAAGTAAACTGCTCTCTGAAATTTCGACCTTCAACCTCAAGGCACCAAAAACAAAGAATAACCCCGGAAAAACAAAAAAAAAATGCTGAAATTGCGGAGCTTTTAACGCAACTTGCTTTAAAATTTAATAGTTCTAAAATATTTGATTAATGTAGTCTTTGATAAATTTTAATGGAGTTGATTGACGGTTCTTCTACAATTTGCTTTATATTCTAATGGAATGTTGCACTAAAATTTAATCTAATTGCTGTATAACAAATCAATGCAAATTGTATCAAACTAATTTTTAATGCAAGCTTTGTATCATTTTGTAATACAGCCTAGCACTGTACCTATATGTAATGCAATTTGCATTGATAAGCAATATTTTTTCAACTGTGTACAAGATAAAATTTGCATTTATTCAGTCAAAATAAAAACATCATTTTATTTCATATAATGTAGGTACATATTATGTAACACAAAATACACATAAAAAAAAACAAAAAAAAATTTTAAAAAACTTTTTGATGAGGCGCTATTGTAACATTTTTTGGGCCTAGTGAAAAACTATTTTTTTCGTTACTTTCCTGTTTTCCATTAAAATGGCGTGAAAAAATAATTTTTCGCTAGACCCAAAAAATGGTGCAATAGAGCCCGATTAGCCAAGAAAGTTAATGAATTGGGCGAGCTTGTCTATTAGAGCACAATTTATCAATATCCGGATGTATTGGTGTTAGTTGGAGACGCATATCATTTTCTGCATCAAGTCGCTTTCTGTATTTGGTTTTCGTAGCGACGTAGTTAAATGTTTCAAAATATTATTTTTGATGTTCTGGTCGAACGCGGTATGGTCGGTTATCAAGAAATTGTTTAATAAAACAAAACATTCTGTATTATTTTTGGTGATCCATTCCTCCCAAAGCTTGTGCTTCTATTTTATTGAGTTGACTTTACTACTGACCTTAAAAATTGTAGTATTTGGGCCCTGAAGTGAAATATTGACTTCGTTTAAGTACAAAAATATATCGGCAAGGTAGGCTAGATTTTGAAGCCAACTAACGTTATTAAGTTTTGTAGGCAATTCATATTCATATTCTGATAAGAAGATTCGAATTTTATCTTGTAATTCGCAGAATCTGATCAGAACCTTTCCCCTGGATAACCATCTCACTTCTGTATGAAGAAGCAATTTTTTATGTAAGCTTCCCAGATCATTGCACAATAGGGTAAATATCCTGGCATTTAGCGGTCTGGATTTGATGAAATTTGCAATCTTAACGGCTTCATTGAGAACTTGTTGGAGTGCTTGTACTATTCATTTAACAGCAAGAGCATGACGATGAAGATTGCAATGGCTGTTTTTGATGTCTGGAACTCTTTGCTTTATGCGTGCTATTACGCCCTTTGTGACACCAACCATGTCCTTGGCTCCATCAGTGCGTATATGATGGCATAAATTCCAAGGAATTGAATGATTTGCAAAATATGCTTCAAGTAAATTATGTATATATTTCTTGACCTGTTGTTCGAGTTGGCAGAGCTTTGCAAAAAAGCATATCTTCTGTAAAATTGGGTTCGTCTATGTATCTCCCCAAGTAGCACCAAATAACTTTATAGTTTTATAACCCATTTCCGACGTCGGTACAACGTCACAAGTTTCTATAAATTCACTTGTTTGACATCGAACTAACAATTTTTATTTTTTCGTAGGCACGACCACATTGCGACGTTATATGTTAGCAGCCGCCAGAGCGTTATTTTATACCTACTTGATAACTTTTTTTGACTATTTTCAACTATTGACCGACTAATATGTATTTTATAACCGTGTACCGATTATTTAGTTATGTTGTCGTAATATGTGGTATTTAATGACTACCTAGCAACTTTTTTGTCGTTTAAAAACCAATACCCAACCTAAATATTTTGTTGTTACCTGCACGACCACAAGATAACATTTTTTTACATATGCATACAATTTAGTGAAATAATTGACAAAAAAGATATTTTGTGACCGACATTATTACATCATCGGCAAACAACCTTGTGTCATGTCAATGTCAATTTTTATATAAATAATTTAATATAAAAAAGTTTTTCTGACTTCGACTTCTTTTATCTTCCAAAATAGGTCAATCATCATTTTTGTTATACTAAGGATTTAATTAATGAATAATTATCAACAGTTCTATTTAATTAAAATTGAATTGTATTAATGTTTTACGTTTTTGAAGTTTTAATCATGTTGTTTATAATTCGCGAATGTATCATAAAAAACCAAATAATTTGTATCCATACAGTCTCCTTTGTCTTTTTCAGGGAATTTTAAATTAACTATCTCATTCGTTGAGTTTTTCTTTTTTGTCGTTAAGGAATTTTTGGTGGCACAACGCTTTTCGATATAACTTATTTGGTGTGCAAATATCTTTACAGTTGAATTCTTGAAAATTTGGTAATAAAATTAAATAAATCGTCGGGAGAATGACTAGACCGTCGTGACTGTAACTTTTTTGGAAATAAAATAACAAATTTGTAATTTTTGAGTAGAATTTGTTATAAATTGGTTATTAATATAACTTTTTAGTGGTTTAAATATATTTTAATACATAATATGAAGTTCGCCATTTTTAATTACATATGCATATAAAAATTTGTATTTTTTGAAAATAAAATTCTGATTTTCATACTTCTCATGACTAAATATTATTGTAATATCATTATTTTAATGGGGGGATTGTTTCAATACGGTTTAAATTGATTTTAGAAAATTTTAGTTAACCTAAAATAAAAATATTTTTTGAAATAACAGAAATATATTTTTAAAAAAGACGAATTTATAAGGCGCATGAGTTTTGTTCACTGATAGGTGTACATTTACGATAAAACTTGCTTTGTTTATAAAAATATGTCGTATCTTGCCAGATTTTTGGGTTACCATTATTACAGGGAATGTGAATATTATATTTACAATTATTATGAAGTAAATTTTCATAAAGTCGTAAATAATGAAATAGATGATAAAGGAAACAGACAAATAATTATTATATTTACAAGATAAAAGAAGACAACATGATTATTTATATATTTTATAAAAAATAGTTGTCCTGTCTGCTAAAATATAACCACAACGTGAGACAAAATCATTTTTTTACAAACAAAATAGTGGTCAATATATCTATTTCGTGACTTGTATTCTATGGTCAATTGATAAGTCGGATAATAGTTATTACGACGTTGTTACAACCCAAAATTTATTCCCCAATAACGTTGTATCTCAGATTTCATACCATTGTCACAACGTTGGCTAGCTGACCAGTAGTCATTTAGCCAACCACAGTACAACGTTATCCCAACCCACTCGTGCTACTTGGGATCACGAACACTATCAAAACTGGTAATCCAGCAACATCTGTTGATTCGTCCCTAGGGTTCCGCGGAACCCAGTTTGAAGAACGCTGCTGTAGAAGGCTCTAATATTATTCGAGATTTAATTAGTAACCAATTCAAATTGTTATTTTTGGCTGACTTAGTAATATCCAGGTGTGTCTTAGAATTAGCCATGAGTATTTGTTTGTATTAATTCGTACGAGATTTAGGATTACCTAAATAATCTGAATGGATTTTAATTTGGTTTCGTTGGACTTATCTCAAGATTACAAATTAGTCGGTTTTTTTTTGTAATGCTCCTACTTATAGGTATGTAAGACATAACGATAAAGATTTGCAATGTGCCTTATTACAAATATATATTTATTATAAGTCTTTCAACAACCTTTTTATCTCATTTAAAATGTAACATAAGACAATAATACAATTCCCATATAATCAATTCGAAAAAAAAAAAAATTCCTTTCTTTACCTGATTTTCTTTTTTCCTGCTTTCTTTGTCGACGTCTTCTTCTTTTCCTTAAATATTATTATTTTAAATCGCGAACTTAGAAAAATGTATAAAATACAAATTCACTACACTAACAAGATTAAAGCATTCAGACGGATTTATTTTTTGAACAAAAATAAAAATGCAGCACTTATGATGCATACATAAGCATATAAATATTTATTTTTAAGTTTTAGTTGTTTCTACGTTCACTTATAATACCACCCGCCTCGTTTTTTTCATTCATATGTGTTTGTCGCCCCCTTTATCTTTACATATTTACTATTTTAGTTTTCAACGTCTTAAACAGTGTGTTCATCATTAAAGCATGTAGAGCAAAATGTGGAAAATGCATCCTTCGCATTTTGTTTGTGAATTTTTAATTTAGTTTATCTATTCATATGTTTAGATGAAAAAATTTGCAAAAAAAGACATTAATATTCTTCTTCTCTAAAGCTTTTCTTTTTAACGTTACTCTATTTATGAACATACACAAATCGTTTTTCTTCTATACCTGCAAATTTTTTGTACTTTCAAAGTTCGACTTGAAAATTTAATGTGTTGAAAGCAAAGCAGTTAAAAAGATTAATAGTAAATACAATAGATTAAAATATCAATAAAATTTTAACATTGATTCAATAGGGACCAATTGATTTCTTCCTTCCAATTTCTGAAAAGCTGGTTTAAATTATATACACTACATGGAGTGAAAAGTTTCCTATATTGACACATAGATGGCGCTGTAACGAGTTACCATATTAAATAAATCTCGAAAATATGATCTTGCCACCTAACATTTACATTTTCAAGTTACACTATCATTTTCGGGCGATTCATTATCTCTATTTCAAAGGAATATCAGTATCTGATATCAAAAAGGGCTACTATTTGAAGAGTCAGTGTGAATGATCGTAAAATGAAGTTGAGTGTGATTTTTGTGTCGTAAATATTTCAAAACAACGTTTACAAAATTGTTGGGTGCCGCATTCGTTCACTTTCGATCTAAATCGCGAACGAGTAACCACTTAGCAATGTTTGGAAAAATGCTCGAAAATTGCGACAGGTTGTATGTACATCCCTATCATCCAATTAAAAACCAAAAAATTTGAAACTAATAATAAGCATTGTGCACATATCTCCTAATCCATATATAAACCATATTACACTCGAACAAGATTCTTAAATTCATAAAGCAAATATTCTTTAAAAATAAAACAATACATTTTCTCTATATTCCAAACATTCATTCCTCTTGCATGAACGAACCAAGATCTTCATCTTGAAATAAAAACAAAAGAAACGAAAAATACAAATCTAAGAAAGAGTTAAGATTTTTATCCGGCTTCTGAATTTAATATATATAAAAAAAAAAAAAATTCTTCATCTTATAAAAAAATACAACAAGTAAAAAGGAAAATTGAATTGAAATGAATTATATAAGACAAAAACACAAAATCTGAAAAGATTTGTGCGAGTTCAGAAAGTCTTTAGGGGTCTTGGAAGGATTAACGAATACATATATTTATTAATACAATATACGAGTGTATGTAATAGAAAAAGGAATAAAAAAAAAATTCTGTTGATAAGAATATTGTCATGGATTAGCAGGAGGGAATGTTTACGCAGTATATGTATGTATATATACGGGAATATTTATTAGACGTAGGGGAATCAAGAAACTTGAAAATTGAAATGATTCAAGAGAGCGTAAATATTTTTTTCTATATCTTTGCTCTTTGATATTTGTACATGAAACACAATTTATTGATTGCTGATTAATCTCTTTTTGTGTTTGTGTGTGTGTGTGTGTGTGTGTGTCTCCTAATTTAATCCCCATTAATGATTGATTGAATGAGCTGCCTGATTTAGTTTGGACAAACGAAATCCTAATTTTAAGGATATTTTTTTTTTCTCTCCTAATCTTTTATTTTCAATTTTGTTTTACTCGGTTGCAAATGGGAAAAATCTAAAACTAATTCCAATTGGTCAACTGGACATTTTTTTGTTTGTTTGGTTTTTCTCTTTACATAAATTTCTGTTTTTTAGAAATAAAATTAAAAACTTTCTTGTAGAATATTAAAAACTAAAGAAAAGGTTTTTATGGCTATACCAGGGTTTATATGTATATTTATAAGAATTTTTCGTAAAATTCCTTCTCGTAGAAGGGTTAATCAATATGAATTATTATATGAAATTAAAAATCCTAATGATTTATTTAAGACATTTTTTTTTGCGAATCTTCTCAAAAAGAGGAAAGATTTTATTACAGAAAAAATAGGAAGAAAATGTTAAGTATTATCGAGTTAACATTTAAGGATTATTTATATGCACATCATACAGATTATTATATTACGTTTTGGGGTTTTTTGTGGGAGCTAACTTAAAATTTATTTATTTTCCTTTAACTGTGTTGGTACATTTATGTATATAGATAGATATAAAGATTTAAATTAATCTAAATACTTTTTTTTGTTGTTTTTAAATTTGGAAAGACACAAAGGATTAAGAAGTATTAAATATTATAGAGTAATGAATGAAACCATTACATCACGAATTGAGTTTAAAACGTACAGGAACCCTAATTCTAATTCTTCCCCATTATATTTTATTTTTATATATGTACATATATCCTTAATCCATTCAATTTGATCCCTTTATCAAATTGTGTATGTATGCATTTAAGTGTATTGAATGGATAAATTTTGAGTACAATGCCAGCCGACAACAAAAAAATCAAACATCATTCATTTCGTGAAAGCAAATGAAATTCAGAACAAAGTGGATGCGATATAATAATTACTGATATTGTTGAAGTGAGTCATCTGTGTTTTTTTTTTAAGAAATTAACCCTTCTGCATGGGATGAGAAATTTGGTTACGTAATGGATTTTTTGCGCGAAATGTTTTATTCATCTTGTTGTGACCAAGACCGAATAAGTTTTGTAAATATGCATATAGACATCAGATTAATAGGTACTTCTCGCCTATATAAGTAACCGAGATGTTTTTAAAAAAATACGGTTTAGGATACTCTAAATCTTCGTACTACAATCAGGTTTTACTAAAATAATTACTTTTAATTAGCAAAATCATAAACTAAATTTGATGCAATGACATCAGAGTGGATGTGGGCTTGTAAACTATTGAAAGGGATTAATAAAGCAATAATCCGTAACTTGGCTGGAAACGGAAAAATGTGTTTTCTCCCGTTGAATTTCTGTGAAATTTCTTACGTTCACTAAATAATAAAATTCACAAATCTTGAAAAAAATGAATGTGGTATCAATTTTAAATCAAATTTTAATTAAATGTCACCCCTAGAGATTGGGATTTCCCTGAAAATTTTAATTCCTCGAGAATTTGAGAGTTAACAAATTTTTTCTCGAGTATCTCGGAAATTCTCGAAAATTTTTCTATTTTTTAAATTACTAAAATTTTATCAAAAAAATACTTTTATTATATTAATTGATTTAAATATTCCTGACCAAGACACAATTCTTTCATTTTGAGCTGAAGTACAGGTCGAAGAGTGAACCGAATTTTTTTTGCATTGATGCTGCTCTTGAAAATTCAAAAAATTTTGGAATCCATAGAGTTTAGAAGTTTTTTGACAAAACCGCACGCCTACACTATATTAGGGCAGACCATAAAAGAGTGGGGCGAATGCAAGATTTAACTGGGCTCCTAACTGGGTGAATCTTTTTTGACCAGTCAAGAAAATCCATGGAAAGAAGAAACTAGTGTTTGTTGTTACTGCCTCGCGCACGGTGGGATAGTTAGATTGGAAAATAAATGGAAGGTTCAAGGTCTTTGAGTACAATAACTCTCGTGTAAATAAATACACGCACTGCGACTACAAACCAACTTTGAAATGACTGTGACATCTTCATAATTGCTCTGTGCAAAAGTTTATTCCACTAAGGCCTCTTGATGAAGATCGCCGTTCATGTACTCTCGTTAGAGGCTTAGTGAAATATCGGCAACTTGAGACGTTATTTATGAGATAAATAATGGTGACACTTCATTTTCATTCATTTCATTAATCATCTTCATTTTTCAAGTACGTCGGTCAAATTTAGTATCGATCAAAAATGAATTTAAAACAAAAATTATTGCTTAACCCAAAGATGTCAGATCATAATTTAATTGAATTTTTATCTATTTAGATGTTGGTGTTTTATTATTATATAGCCCGTTAATTCTACATAACGATAACGAATTTCAAAAATCCTCATTATTATTTTACATTCAGGAGTTTTATAAAATCTGAACGGTAAACTCTGAAGGTTATCGTTTTTCGTAAACTATAAATCCGACCGGTGGAAAATCCATTGAAACTTGGTTATTTTACTGAGCAAATTTTAGTAAATTTGTCTTTCTTAGAATGTTGTTAAAGGACCTGTGTGAAATTTTTAACAAGTTTTTAATGAAATTTTCAGTCCTTGATATCGTACAATTTAGAATAAGACTCTGATGATAAATTTTCAAGTGGACAACTTTTGAACTGTGTCTCTTTCAAAAATGAAATAAATGTCAAAGCTTGAGGTTTAAATACAATGATATCCGTTCTGTTCAGCTCGACTTTTTCATCCCAATTTACCCTATAATTCTGAATGAACGACAGAAACTTCAATAATAAGAACGAAGGAGCATAAAACGTATGCCACATTAGCCGAGCCATTAAACAGCCGAGATGAGCCAGTTAAAAAGCGAACAGATCGGAATAGAAACGGACGTCATTTTGTTTGGACCTTTGCTGAATATTTATGTGACAACCAGTTGTGGGAATTCCTATATTTAAATTGAAAAATACGGACATTCCAATAGGAAAACCCCATTAGGAAAATTTGGAAAATATGGTCCATACATACAACAAAAAATATTAAATTAAAAAATTGCGAAGAATGCATGAAATTATAAAAAGTATGATACGAAATTATAATCTGAATTGAATAAAAAGGTGATCACAACTCCTTCTTTATAAACCGTAGGCGAAAGGGAGACATCAGGCTTTTATAAATCTATACGTGGTGTTCCATTATTAAAGCTTGATGGTAGTCATACAATTAACTAAATTATTTGGACCATACCACGAATAGATGTTTAAAATTGTGATGTGTGGTCAAATTTTGAAAAGAAAGCCAAGACTAGAATTGAGCATAAGAGGATTTTAATACGCTCAGAAAAAAAAATATCAAAGATTTTGGTTGTTTAATTGGACAAACTAACTTCCCTGCGTTATACAGGGCTGGAGATGTAGTCCAAAAATTATTCCACATCTACAAGACGAGAATTGCGTTTCCTACGTTTTTATAGTTCAATTGACGCTTGTTTGATCCATTTAAATTCCAAAGAATTCCTTTACATACATTTTTCATATTTTCGACTAATCAGATAAATATATTTAATTTTTGATAAAGGTACATATATAGTCTAAGAGCTGGTGAACGTTTTGTTAAAATAGTTTTATACCGTCTGTAAATTTGGGAAAATAATAGCGAGAGCCTGCCTGGACAACTCTCAGCTTGGGTCGCCCCAGAATGGTTCAAAGTTATATTAAAATATAGGCAGTTCAAAATGAAGTATACCTCTTGAATTTTTTATAATTTGACTTTAGACGCGATACAATAAATTCATAGGCGATTTCTCTGGTAAAAAAACTTAAAGCCAGGTCGATCTGTCGGTGCACGTTTTAATTTTTGTATCTTTTCTTTATATATTTCCAATGTAAATATATAAAAATGACAAGCGATACATATTCTTCTATAGTAATGTTATTTCTATACTTGAATAAGTTAATTTTGAATTCTAGCAGGATTTTTAATTATTTTATGAAATAGAAAATTAAATGTGTGATGGAATTTTAGTTTCTATATTATAAAATTAGATAAGTGAGAATCAGTTGGCATTCAATTTTGAATAAGTTTATTCTGTAGTTAAAAAATGCATGTCAAATAATTTATGCCGTCAGTTTCAGCTTTTATATATACATATGTCAAATGAATAAGTTCTGACTGTAAATTACCGGTTAAACGGCATTCACGATGCCGGTTTGGCGGTAAACGTTCAAACGGTCACAATTCAAATAAAATTAGTGTTTTTAAAATTCCCGAGATAAAAACACTAACGAGATTTAAAATTTTTTATAAAGTTTCGAGAATTCTCGAAACATAAATTCCCGATCGCAATCTCTAGTCACCCCCAAGGTTAGTGAACACAGTGCAGACAACTAAAATATAGTCAATGTATTTGGTATAGTTTGAATTTTCAATAATAATTTAACTAATTTAGATTCCTATTGATACCTTTGTGTCTATATATGCATTATGAAAAAATTAAAATTCGCAAGTATCGTGATTAGATAAAATAACCAATTTCAAAATTTTATTAAACCAAAATTCCCGACTATATTTTTAAGTTCTAATAAAGCCCAAAATTGATTTAAAATTCTGAAATTGCTTTAATTTTCGTCTTAAGATGGAAATACCAAGTAAATAAAATTACAGTAATACAAAATTCCGAAATATTTTGTAACCATATTTTGAAGATGAGCCTTCTATTATAGAGCAGAATAACTTTTCACTGTTTCCAAAGGTACCTGTAGTAAAAATGATGTTTTTTGATACAGAGTTTTTCAATGAAAAGCTCGAATGTTATAAAACGTTTTCTAAAAGTTTTCCCGAAGTAAAATAAGTCAGTACTTTTCTCTATTTTATTATTTACCGTATTGAATCACAATATAATGTTTCAGGTAAAACATGTTTTTATCCACATTTTTAATAATTTCGCAGTAAATTAATAAAGGTGACTTATTAGAATATTAACCCTTAATTAACCCTCCTTAATTAGCTTATAACTAACATATTCAATTATAGTCCATCAATCAAATAGAAGGAAGGAAATGAAGACGTAAGTTTAAGAGAAACCATTCATGCTGCAACCTTATTGAACATTCAAAATGACCGTATTTACGCTGCATCGATTAGTGATAATACCGGCGACAACAAGAAATGTTCAGCGATTTCAAAACAGTACGTCAGTTATGGTGTGGGGGGCTGTTTCTAAGCGAGGTAAGCCGCCCCCGTTGTTTATTGACAAAGGAATAAATATAATGTCGCTCACGCCAAGACATTGTTTGGAGATGAGTACTACTGCTTTCAACAGAACTCTGCGCCGGCCAATAAGGTAAATTTTGTTCTATCCAGTCTCATCTGTCATCATAACGAAGGGATGGCCTCCCAGTTCCCTAGATTTAAACCCATTCGATTTTTCGATATGGGAGATTCTGGAGGCGAAACTCAATGATTTACCAACCATGAGATTGTGGAATTTAAGAAACATTTGGCGACGATATGGAACGAAATACCTGATGTAGTGATGCGTGCTACCTCTAGTAGATTTGTTCCACGTTTGAAAAAAATTATTGCTAATAAAGCGCATAGTCGTAAGATAATTAGTGCAATAAAAAATATTTCGTTCAAATATAATTCATACAGTCACATTAATTCAATATTATGAATACGAGAGTTATTCTGAGCCACTCTGTATAATTTAGCTTTATTGTTGTAAATTAATATCAAATACGACCTAGCGGAGAATGCTGACCTAACTGCTGGATACTAGCTGGCTAAAGACATGAACTAACGAGTAGTTAATTTAGCAAAGACATGAACTATAATTGCTTGCGAGAGTCGATTCGGAAGCCACTAATAATATTAAAATGAATAGTGATTAATGCTTGTGTGTTAATATGTCTTATTATACAGATAAGTATATTTTGTTTGTTTCACTTATTAAAAAATTGAATTATTTACATAATTTGGATCTTTAATAGAAATAACATAAATTAATCCTTCAAGATAAGTAGCAAAACTTATGAAGACTTTTAGGAGTATTTCGCAAAAAATTAAAAAAAATTGAGTCATCAACATGTAGACTTTTTGGTAAAATTCTTCAGGGTAAAGGATCGTCAACTATTGTCTTCGACAATATCTGGAAGGAGTACACGGAATGCCAATGAAAAAATTTGTCGTAAAACGATGACCCTGATTGAAGAAAATGCACAAATAACAACGGTTAATGGCCTATCTTTTAATCAAATCACAAAATGTGTAACGGTTCGAAACTTTAATTAACTTCTACCAAACTTTTAATTATTTCACATTATTGCCCACCTCGCGTATTGTAATTAAGAACCAATTTCGAAGTTAAAGATGCAAATCTAGAATTATCAAATCTAGAAATTAATGTAATGTTAAAATAGGAGAAAAGATCGGCGATATATGAATGTTCATTCTTTATTCAATTCAATTAACCAATCCGTGGTTTTTTTATCAAATTTCTACACAACCCATATCGATTTACAATACTAAAGAAAATGACCATTTTATCAATTCAGTCGCTGTTTGTCAGTCACTAAATTTAAGCAAACCAATCACTAGATTCAAATTTTATTCGAACGATAAACAATGGGCGCTTTCAGGCCTCGCAACATGTTGGCTGTGAAAATTTACTGATAAGCAAAATGACATTCGATCAATCACATTGACAAGAAACTTTCGTTAAATCGGCTGCATTCATAAAACATCATGTTTATTTTACCCAACATGTTGCCAACAGTTAGCGGACCTGATAGCGTCCAATGCATACAAAACTGCAGACCAATTTCGGTTCCTACAACGTTTTAAAAAATATTTGAAAATGTTATCTATAATAGATTACAATATTTTTGCGAAAATAATTCGGATTTTGCAAAAGTTCTGAAATTTTATCTGCTACATCATGTGTGGTAGATATTGTTCATAAATCGTTGCACAACAAACATTTTGTTGGTGCTACTTTTATTGATATCACTAGGCTTAGGATTGTTAGGTAAAAAAATTTTTTTTTTGGGAAATCGGAACCAAAAATTCGTTGAATAAATAGTTATTCGTTTTAGAACAAATAAAAGCGAATGAGCTACATATGTTACCACATATTTTTAAATATTTCCACTTATTTTACGTTTTACCACATATTTTATGGTTTATTCCAAATATTTTTAATTTTTCTTCAATAATAACATTATTCGACTTTCATAGCTTAAAATTTGATAAATCAAAATTATTTTATACAAAATATGGAAATAAAACAATTTATCGGAATTTAAATGAATCAAACAAGCGTTAAAACTCCTTAACTATAAAAACATATAAAATGCAATTCTACCCCATTTATGCACTTGAGCAACAGTTTTAATGCTATTCATATTCAAAATGGGGGCTCGAACGAAAACTAATTTTTAATTCGAAAATCCTAGTTATTATATATTTAAAACCAGAATTTTGAGCAAAAATCTGAATGAGAATTTGAATTCCCAAATGTAATTGAATAAATTCTTGAGCAGGAACTTAAATTGGATTTAAAAAAATAAAAATTGAATTACAATTACAAACTAGATTAGAGCAACAGCTTGTGATTAATTAGAATCAAAAGCTAATCGTAGTTTTTAGCAAAAATTTAGTTTTAAATAGTGTTTCAATTCCAATTTTTGAATAAAAATTCAGACCAGCAGCTGTACTCTGAAAAAACGTAATTAGCTGATTTACATTTTTTTTGACAGTTAAAAACGTGAATCGCAAAATTAACGTTATTTCCTATTCTGATTGAAGAAAAACGTGCACGTTTCCGACGTTAAAAAAACCCACGTTTTTTGGTTGGGTTTTTGAAACGTTTTTCGTTTTTTGTAATATTAAAACTAAAATAATTTAGTTAGCGTTAAGTGTTGGAGCTTAACAATAATAATAATTAAGTACAAAGGACATGTAAGATAATAAGCGGAGCACTCCAGTGACAAGCAAACATCGGGATAGAGGATATGCTAAGATGACTTGAAGTAAACAAAACTAACAGTCATATCTTATTACCAAATATTTTTATTTTAATTTTTGTTAATTAACCTTCTGTTACATTTCATTTAAAAGATTCAAAAGAAATTCGAGCACGGTTTGGCCAATCCGACAATGTTATTAATTATTATGAATATATTGATGTTATACTCGTATATTATGAATCCACTGGAAGCATTACTATATTATATAGTGCATATGTATGTGTATAATTTAAAATTAATAAACATTTCAATTCGGTGGCTTTCTTGTTGTCGCCTGTTCACCAAAAAATACATTTTATTGCTGTTATTCGCAAACAGACTTGTGTCAAATGGCATAATTTGACAGACCATTTTTCTGTTTTCCAGTATTCTATGTTTTTTCGATGTTCGTTAACGTTTTTTTTATCGGAATAAGAATTTGACAAAAAAGAAACGTTCACGTTAAGGAACATCACGTTACCCATCACGTTTTTTTTTACTTTTTTTCAGAATACAGCTGCAGAGCTTGAATAAATATTGAGTGGGTTTTAAAAAAAAAAATCCATAAATTTTCAGTATCTGTTAAACGCAATTTTAATTGAGTTACAATTCAAACTACGATGCCAACAACATTTTCACTGAAATTTAAAATAGAAAGTAACAACATCTTTCTAGATTAAACTACATTTTGCATGGAATTTAAATAGTATAAATTGTTTTACAGTGTTACTTGGGTTAAAAAATGATTTGGAAATTTAGATTAGAAATAGATTAGCATATTCTGATCCTTTTTGAGCAAAAATTTGCGTGTACATTTGGTTCTAATCTATATCTAAACATAATTTTAATTGCAATTAGGTAAAAATTGAGTTGCAATACGAGATATGATCTCAAACAACCAGTAAAATTTCCTTTGAATTTAGTTTAGAAATTTGAATCGGAAATTTTGAGTGAAATTAGAATTAGGAATTTAAAATTTAAAAAAATGGTTTTGGCATTACAACTCGAATTTTGATTTCACAAAAAACCTTAGATGCATTCAGAATAAAATTAGATTACAATTCCATCTGGACTGGAGTGACATTTTGATCCGAAATTAAGCTAAACTTACAAACTGCATACTTGAATGTTGATTGTAATTTTGATTATTATTTATATAGTATTCTATTGCCGTTGGTATTCATACTTGTATCTTACTTTAAAATCAAAATCAGAAATATTTAGTCAGAAATTTAGTTCCAAGCTGTTTTCGAAGTTGAACAAAATGATAAATGGAATTTTGAATATAAATCTAGTCTAAATTGGTCGACTGCACTCGACAAAGATGAAATTGATTACGATAAGGAAATTTTAAAGAGAGAAAATTAGCTTGAATTCTAAACTCGATATAATGAGTTTGAGTGAAATTTTAAATAGAAATTGTCTTCTTTATATTGCATTTGAGAAACACATTTTGACAACAATTTTAGCAAAATATTTAATGCACTTTATATGACGGAGTTTAAATTCTAAACACGATTTCAACAAATTTTTTAGTTCAACTAGAAAATCAGGAATCGAGCAAAAGTCTGAATGCTTTATGTAGTTGAATAAAATCTTAAGTAGGAACTTATATTAGCAATAGAGTTTAAATTACAATTTGATTTAAGCAAACACATGAGCTTAAATTAGCTTTAAATTCGAGTTGGGAACTTTCGAACCGCCTTTAATAACAGGTTGAGTGAGTTTTAAAAATTTAGTTAAAATTATTACAGCAAAATTTTTATTTAGAATGGAGTAAAACAAGATTTGAACAAAGTGTGGACTAAAAATTTAATTTCAATTCAATCGAGAGTTTGAGCATTTGAATTCCAAATTTAATTAACAAAAAATTCTGGTTGCAATTGAGCTAGAAATTTTATGATATTTTGTTTTCAAATTAAGTAAAAAATCCAACCTTGATTTGTCTAAATGTGCTTTAGTTAACAACTTCAGCTTTAGTTACAAGTGCATTTTAAGAAAAATTCGAGTATTTTTAGAAATGCTAAATTAGAGTAGAATTTAAAAATCTAGCTTGCGTCAAAAGGTAAGTATCGAAGTATTTGAATTTTAAGCAGTAATTGAAAAAAATGTTGAGTGAGAAATTGAATTTGAATAGTAATTTGGACTTGAGCAAAAACATATATGGAATGTAGTTTTAAGTTTAAAAGTTGAATTTGTATTTCGAATGGGACTGGCAAGAGAAAAATTAAAGATTAAGTTAGAATTATAAAATAGATTTGAGCAAAATTTTATGTTTAATGAGGGGAAAATTCTGATAAAAAGTTGTTTTTGAATTCCAAAATTTTGGTTGCTGTTAGATAGAAATGTTGTGATATTTTGAATACAAATAGGCTAAGTTCCAAACTCGGTTTGAGTTATAATTTTGAGTGAAAATTAAAATACAAACTTTACGGTTCAATTTCAGTTTTCATTTTAAAATGATACGAGAAGTGTAATTTTGATATTGAAAACTAAATTTGAATTGAAATTAGTAAAAATTGCAATACGAAACATGATTTCAATAAAACAACAAAATTATTTAGTATCAGCACGACGTATAAAAGAATAGGAATTCTAAACTGTAATTGTAAAAATTGAGTTTGAATTAAAATTTGAGGTGAGCAAAAATATGAGCGTTATTTAGTTTTTCTTAGTTTAAAACGTGCTTTAATAGCGTGAATATTTTAGTGTCAACCATTACGGTGTTCTTTTGAAGTAAGTATCGCTTACCAATACAATTTTTTAAGTGTATTGGCGTGGAACCATTTTTAGCTACTTATCCAACACTTTGTAACCCAGGAAAGTTAGTTTATCCAACTCTATAGCCAAAAACTTGATACTTTATTGTTAATGAGTGAATTGAAATTCTCTTAAGATAAGGTCTAGTTTTCGTTTCCTTTGCAAAATTTGACCACATATTTTACCACATATTTTGCAATTTTACAGTAGTTACATATTTTAAGAACATATTTTTGATTTTTTAGAACCTACAAATCTCAAGCCTAACCTAGATCACTAAAGCTTTCGACTGTGTTTTACATTACATTTTAACCAAGCAATCGGCAAATCTGATTTAAATTTATGTATGTCTCTTATGAGAACAATTCGTAAACATTTCATAAGATCTTAGTAATACCCTCCAAGTCATTAAGAACGCAGTTCGACAAGGGTCTTTACCGGTACGTTGTTTGCATTTCAATTAAAACCACTCTCTGATTTGGCGATGTATGCAGCTCAATCACTTAATGAATTGCGGGTTAAAATGCAACGCGATTTATGTAACTTGGAATGTTGGGCTTTTTTCTAATAATTTAAAGTTACTCGTAGATGCAGAGAAAGCTAAATTTATTATTATTGAAACTAAAAGACAACTTTACATTACAGATATGTATAGTTCTAAAATTTCAAAAGATGATATTCGTTATTTAGGGGTAAATATTGATTCAAATTTAAAATTGGCTTCCCTAATTTGACCTAAGATTGGTTCAATTTGATGATTTACCCAGAGAAACCAGATATACATCTGACAAGTTCAAATTTAAACATTTATTAAAATAACTCAAGAAATTGAAAATTTTCATTTAAAATATAACAATTTTGGATTTCAATTTAAAATAATTAACAATTACAGTTATTATTATATTGAAACTTATAATTATTACTAAATTAAAACGAAATTCAATACTTTTATTTACTGAGATACTATATCCAAATTGTTCATTAAGAGAGTAAAAATTGAGAATACTGCAAAATTTTTGTTAATCAAAAGCTCTTAGTCGCTTTTAAGCCCAAACCTTCTTTTCTCTGTTTATTGTAAGGCTTCCCTAAACACACTGGCTGGAATGCATAAAAATACATTCGCTACATAAGATTTCTAATGTTTATTCAAGCTCGGATTTTCTAATTGCATAGAATAAACATAATGTGACGATCTTGGTAGGTACAAAGCAAAAGTTTTTATGTGAATTATTTATTTACGTTAAAGCTCGATGTTAAAACGTCGAGTGGCAATTGCACAATGAATACAAATAATTCAGGAAATATAATTAAGTATTCGAGAGCGAAGGCGTTAATAAACAGGACATTTTTTAAGAGTGGATAAAGAATGGGAGAATTTGTGTACAACCAAATACTAGGCAGTAAAATGAAGTCAATAGGAAATTGCTGCCGAAAAAATCTTCTTTTAATTGCAAAATCAAGTGATCGGATCGAATTTAGCCCACAAATCGTAACAATTTGGTGTCATAAGCTGGAGAGCTTTGCCAGGAGCTGAAGAGCCAGCTGAAGAAAACATGGTTCCAACAATTAGCAAGCAAGAACAATAGGAAGATATTTGAATATCGGGACAGTGTAAATGAATTAATTTTGCAAACTTGGACCTACAAAGGCAAGAAATACAGCATCTCTTTAACACGAAATTTGGCCAGCAATCTAGGTTTTACTCTAAGTTGGAGCAGCAGAACTCTAAAGTGAATATTAATTTTTCTGTTAGAGTCAGTTTAGTGTAAACCAAATAGTGTGACGCTGAAGCTGTTATTTGACAATTACTAGACTAAATTTATGTACTTTAAAATCTCAAATAAATTTGACATAATTAACAATATGGGTTCGGGTACAATTTTTAAAAGTTTCGCTTTTCAAATTGGAGATAAGTTTAGACCAACAAAAAATGTATGAATATTCAAAAATATTTTGTGTGTTAAACAAGTCCGATACTGTTCTTAAAATCAGCTAATCATTAGTTCCATCCATGGCACAAAGAAGAAAATTGAATTTTAAAACGAAATCACCAAAAAAAAAGAATAACAATGAAATTTTCAACTTATCGCATTCATACAAGAAAAAAAAAAATCGTTTAATATTATTTAAAATCTTCATCATGATTTTTCATCTTAAGATAATTTTGTTCGTTTACTTTTTGAGAATAAAATTAAATAAAAAATTGCTAAATAAGTAGAAGAAAACAAATGGGAATTATATTCTTTTATACTAATTAGAATGGATAAGCTGATTCGACTTTAAGGATCTTGTTACTCTCTTGTTAGAATTTTTATTTTTATTTTTTTACTTTTATATCCTTTACTTAAATTCTTCTTCTTATTATTATACTTATTATTATTCTTATTATTATTTTTATGAATCTCTTAATCTTTTTATGTATTAAAACAAAAGAGTACAACAGCAAATATTAAATTAGGCTAGAGTAGAAGTTGACGAGGTTCATCTATAGGAAACAAGGATAGATACGTACAAAACTATACAATACAATTAACATGAATTAGGATACATACTCTTATGTTTCATACTCAATTATGACTTTTGTATACGAACTGAGTATTTACCAAAAAATAAAAAATAAAACCATATTCTATCTTTCGAACTTCATTTAATTCTGTTCTCTGAATGTAGACGAGTATGTACGTTACGTACGTAAATAATAAGGAAAATGAAACGATTAAGATTTTCTATTTAAGAGAATTAATAATAGTACAAATGATTTTCAAAATAATAATAATAATACTTTTAATAAAATTCAATGTTGATATCCTACTTTATATAATATACTATATATATACAAATCTCTATATCTAGAAGATATAATTCATAAGATTTACCATTTTTATTGAGAATAGAATAGAAAATACAACAAAAAAAAATGTTAAGAATAAATCTTTAAGAGTTTAAAAAATATACATATACGAAGTCATACATACATATAGTAACCTCTTTACTTAGAGGATTATATCAAGAATATATAATATGACTAGAAAAGTTGGATAACTATAATATCCGGTTTAAAGAGTAAAAATATTATTACGATTATAGATCTGGGTATGCGAGAGCATTTACACAATGTAATTGTAGCAATGAGGCGAGAAGAAGGGTGTTACTAAGTAAATGTCTCTAATAAAAATCCAATTTTGGATTATATTCATACATAGTACATACCTATGTATATTATATTTATGCTAATCCTTAAATATGGTATAGTTTTGTTAATTAAATCAAGGTGAATAGAAAAAATGGCGCAGATTTATCATTCAATTCGAATTTAATTTATTTATTTTAATTTAACTCCGCGTCGTCATTGTTATAAAAATGCTATAAGCCGTCGAACAAGATAAATTTCTGATTTGCATGTATCTACCTATGTATTTATAGTTTTTTTTCCGAGTTTAGTTTCTTGTTTTTTTTAATCCGAGCAGAATAAAACCAAAGTTTTACATTTATGTTTAAATTGTATTTGGATTAACCCTTTATCTGAATGGTGGTTTTGATTTTTTGTAGTATTTTACAATTAGATGACAATGAGTATTTTTTAAATCATAATTAATATAGCACACTTTTAAGAATAATGCGGTTAAACGTGGCGCTGCTTTAATTGAATCAAGGATACATACTAGTGCTTCCACCCATAGCTTTTCCCATATTATTCGAATTAATTTCAAGAATTTTAAATTAAATTCAAATTTGTAAAGATTAGATAAGTATTTGAAACGAAAATTCAATATGTTACAATATTTTTGATGTTTTGGAAATTTTAAATTCCAATCTTAAGATATTATGACATTATTTAAACATAGGATTACGCAGGTATAGATAAAAATTACAAAAAGTTTTGTTTTGAAAATAACAAATTCAATTTCCGAAAAATCAATCCTGATCTAATCGCTTGTTCAGACTAAGGATCAGTAATCCAGATTTGCCTGAGCTTTTTGTGTTCAAACTGTAAGAAAAAATCGCATTTAAAAATGCCGTCTTGCAACTTTATAGAAAACTGTTCAAAATCTTATTCTATATTGAGGCATTTTGCATAAAACAATTCTTAGAATATATTATATGTTTAGAAATATTTTATTATTAAACATTAAATAGGTCTGGTAATGTTAACCAAATGACCAAATAACTATTAATTGAAATTATCACCTTATCGACAAAAAAAAATAAAAAATTTCGTTTTAACATCGCATGACGGTTAGTTTAATCTATAATTGAAACATGATTAACTTAATTTCACCAACACTATAAGAAAGAAAATCTAGCTTTGCTAGTTAATCGAGGTTTCTCATCCCTAACCTCGACGGAATCCAACCAATTTTTTTTTTTAAAGTTTAGCGAAACTTTAGTTTTGAAATTCAAATATTAAATTCCAAACCAAAATACAAAAAAATCTAATTTTTCATACACGTTTAAAACGTTAGCAAGAAATTTTCTTTGTGAAAAATCTGTTTTCCTCCGGTATTTTGGCCGAAAAATAAGAAATGTTTCGTGTCGTCCAGGAAATATCTTCAAATAAACACTTTGAAAAATTAAAAAAATGGTATTTTGTGATTGAAATAATTATGACTATTTTTTAGTTTAACAACAAATACAAATTTTTAAGAGATATAAGAGGATAAGTGAAAATACGGTAATTTGCAAATTGCCTGCGCTGCTCACTTAAATACCTTAAGGTTGCAGATAATTCTATATCGGATTCTATGTCGATCTCGCAAGGAATCACATAGATTAAAGGTGAAATTTATTCAAGGCGTCTTATATTTAATTAATCATAGTAATTATCACCTCTAAACCCTTTAATCCAATGATTTCAGAGGGCTAAGTAAAACTCCGTGAATCGTTGGTCTTTAATCTTTTAATTCTATAGTATCGTAATCACCATTTATCATATTTTTTAAGAGGGTAAACTTAAAAATTGCTTCCTATAGATGTTCACAAATGCGAACATTGAAGAGAAAAGAACCTTCTTAGGGGCTAATTGGTCTTTGCAAATTTTATTTCAACGTTACTTCCATGAATTGTTCGTTTTAACATACGTGCTGTTCTGGAAAAATCAGGTATCATTTCTTGAAGCTCCTTCGAACACATTCCATACAAATATTTGTAGTTCACACGTAAAGCTCTCGATGCAGTATAATAAAGTCAACGGGAATAAAGTCAATTCACTTTATTTTCAATATAAACTGAATCTTCCGGCATTTAAACTTCAAATTAAACTCTGCCATAGGCTGCAGTGCTTTTTAAAATTAAAGAAAAAATTCTGAAACATGAGATAAAGTTTGTGCCAGACCCCATTTTTTAATGAGCCGAGCGCAGCATTCATACCAACTCTCTCTGCGAAAACGTTGCTTCGCGATGAAGTGGTTTGGAGAAAAGGAAAATAGAACTAAAAATTTAGCATGTATTGGATTGAGTGAAGAATGAATGTGGTACCATCTCCTTCATCTCCAATACTTTCGTCGATTTTATTAGGATGCAGCGAACTAAGCAGTGCTTCCCCAACTTTTTCAGATGGCGGCCCCAGAAATCTAAAAATCAGAAAATCCATGGCTCCCCAAAACTTTTATTCAATAACAGTGTATTTATCACTTACAAACACGACTCCTTTAATTTACGTTAGGTTTTTTGTTGTAATTTATAGCAGAAATAAATTTTAAAATAGTGGTAAAAACGTCAGTATTAGGAGTTTAAGTCAAAATGATTCCAAAAAATTATTGAAAACTACAGCAGAATTTTCTAATATACTTAGATCAACACGTTCTGAAAATATTTCCGAAATAGATAGAACAAATAGGTAACAGGAACGAAAACGTCAAAACTGTAAATATTTCTAATTTCATAGAATTCAAAATTGATAAAATTTGTGTCAGAAACCACTTCCCGACAACATGGAAAATTGTTTGACAACTAAGACCGTGGACTTTATTTAAAACTCCACTGCAGAAGGGCAATAAGACCAGCGGCGGCCGCTGCGCACCTTGTTTAATACAAATATTTTTAGATATTAGTTAGGATTTAAAATGGTTTCGCAAGATGTGACATTTTTTCCTATTCTGAACGATACGTATTAGATGAGGAGATCTCCTTTCTCTATTTTGAGTTTGAGAACAAAAATGTTTAATACTAGGAAATAATTTTTATTTTCTAAAAGAACTATTTTGACATCAATTTGTAAAGTAACACTTAGGGATATTAGCAAACCAAAAATAATTTTAAATATTTGTGGTATACTATCAGTAGAAGCTACGAGCAATACAATTCGAAATCTGTTCGTTAAATTCTTTGATTCCATTCTAACACAACGAATTAAGCCAACGAAAAAACAACTTGAAACAAACCATGCGGATTTGGTAGTTTTCAATTATAATTTGTGAATAATTATAAAAAACACAAATTTTTGAAAAATGTTCAAATTTCTATGAACGTTAGAATTTCTAAAAATTGGATTGTTATAAAACGAATTAATTAACTTGTTTAACTTAAACAACTACTTTTTCAGGATTTTCTTTTGAAATTGTAAATATTTAAATGTTTTTGAATATTTCAAAAAAAAAATTTGGAATTAGAGAGGTATAAATAACACCCGCAGACATTAATTCCTAAAAAAGACGCAGTAAGGCGCACGGGCATTAATTCATTACAACAATTTTAATGTATGTGAAGTTAGCCCAAAAACCACCCTGAAAAAACTCTTCTAAAAGAAAAAGCCTCTAAGCCCGAAAAATATTAAGAAATAACTTAAAATAATATTAGAGAATTAGAGAGGTATAAATAACACCCGCAGACATTAATTCCTAAACAAGACGCAGTAAGGCGCACGGGCATTAATTCATTACAACAATTTTAATGTATGTGAAGTTAGCCCGAAAACCACCCCTAAAAAACTCTTCTAAAAGAAAAAGCCTCTCAGCCCGAAAAATATTAAGAAATAACTTAAAATAACATTCCATCCCGAAAAAAAATATATCTGGAATTATTAATTTATCGGTTAATTTAAACGAATATGTAAAATATGTACTAATATTTAATTGAGGGAGCGACAATGTTAAAAAATTGCTCATATTTTGATTAAACGCGATTAGTTTGTCCCATCTTGTTTCTAAAATAGCTTTTAATAATTTTTAAATTGCTGAAAGATCTTTCAGATGAAGCTACCATAACCGGAATGGTAAGAAACAATAAAATGGCAGTACTTACTTTAGCATAATCACTTTCCATAAGGCGTATTTTACCATTAGCAAATCTGCTAAATCTTTTATGGTAGTTTAATCATTTATATCATTTTTAATAAATAATTCAACTACATTTAATAATTGTAATGGAAATTGTTTTGATAAGTCCTCTAAGTAGTTAATTCGAAAAATTTTTTGGAGTGTGTGTCTTGGCTGAATGTAATAAAAGTTTCGTGAGGGCCCGAAATTTCCAAACAAAAACTACTTTTTATTAGTTTCTATCTCGAAAAAAAATTTAAATCGTCAATTATGTTTACCTAAATTTTAAAATAATTAATTAATTTACTATTTTAAAATACATAAAATTTAATGGATACTTAAAATATAAAATGAAATTATCTATACCAATATAAATTATAGTGTAGCGGTGCCCACAAGGATTTCCAAACACATCGGCTGATGCCAACAGATAGTATTTACTACCCTGAGTGCAATCTATATAGCCTCATTGCCATATGAGGTTTATTTAAGGTTCTTACGAAATATTGTTAAAACACCATTCAATGTAAAATTTTATTAGAATATTTCATAACTTGGCCGTGCCCACAGGGATTTCCAAACACATCGGCTGATGTCAAAAGATGGTTTTGACTTCCGTTAATGCAATCTATATAGCCATATGAGGTCTATTTAAGGTTCTTACGAAACACTGTTAAAACACCATTCAATGTAAAATTTTATTGAAATGTGATGATATACTTGGCCGTGCCCATAGGGATTTCCAAACACATCGGTGATGCCAAAAGATAGTTTTGACTTCCCGGAGTACAATTTATATAGCCACATTCCCATATGAGGTTACCCATATTTATCAAGTTATAAATAATGATAAATCATATGATTTATATAATCTTCGTAAAGAAGTCCTAATTGAATTATATGGGATAAATGAGGACTGTTATATACTAGATGTAGGTAGTACAATTTTAAAAAATATCCTCAGCGTAATAGTCAATTTAAAATGCGACGAATGTGAAGCTATTTTGCATAGAAGATAGATCTGTAGTTTTACTGAACATGGACAAACTAGGATCTTTCGGATTAAAACAGCTCAGTTCATGTTTGCAGGAGATGCCCATGAAAGTATGTGATGTTTTTCCCAGTAAAATGCAAATCGATTCAGTAGATTATCAAGACATCGTATGCATCTATACTGAGCGCATGTACAAAGAACAACATAACACGACTATAGATCAGATACAGACAAACATGGTACTAAATCATATCTTTTATGAGTTTGAATCTCTAGTAAGTCATCAGGATGTGGGAACAGGACACTTCATAACTTACGGCAAAAATAATAATAAATGGAAAAAATACGATGATTTAAGTTGTTGCGTGTTTATAATAAGAAATATACAAGCCCAGAAAATTGACCCACACATTGACTTTACACATAAAGTAAAATTAATTATTAATATTTTTTAGTATTTTAATAAATGTATTTGTGAATGAAATATATGTTAATATTTATTTTCGAATTAATTTTTATTTTTTTGGCTAGTTGGCGTGGATCATACGCTCACCGAAAAGCGACAATGCTGTTAGAGTTAGGTCACCCTAAAATCAAATGATACTCACAGAACAATTGTCGTTATCGTCAGCGGCATTTTATGCAAAAACATTCTCATCGCTGTAGTTTTCGATGTAATCCTTGATCAGGTTAACGCTTGAAATAGGCTTATAAGCCTTTACATATCGAGATATATAGATAGAGTAAGGTACGTAAGGACTTTAAATGGACCTCATATGGCAATAGGGCTATATAGATGGTGTTTGGAAATCCCTGTGGACACGGCCAAGTGATGAAATATTTCAATAAAATTTTACATTGAATGCTGTTTTAACAATATTTCGTAAGAAGCTTAATCGAACCTCATATGGCAATGTGGCTATATAGATTGCACTCAGGGAAGTAAATACTATCTTTTGGCATCAGCCGATGTGTTTGGAAATCCTTGTGGGCACTGCTACACTATAATTTATATTGGTATAGATATTTTCATTTTATATTTTAAGTATCCATTAAATTTTATGTATTTTAAAATAGTAAATTAATTAATTATTTTAAAATTTAGGTAAACATAATTGACGAAGTAAATTTTTTTTTGAGATAGAAACTAATAAAAAGTAGTTTTTGTTTGGAAATTTCGGGCCCTGACGAAACTTTTAGTATATTCAGCCAAGGCACACACTCCGAAAAAATTTCCGACTTATCAAAACAATTTCCATTACAATTATTAAATGTAGTTTCATTATTTATTAAAAATGATATAAATGATAAAACTACCATAAAAGATTTGGCAGATTTGCTAATGGTAAAATATGCCTTATGGAAAGTGATTATTGTAAAGTTGGTACTGCCATTTTATTGTTTCTTACCGGTAGCTTCATCTTAAAGATCTTTCAGCAAATTAAAAATTATTAAAAGCTATCTTAGAAACAAGATGGGACAAACTAATCGCGTTTAATCGAAACATGAGCAATTTTTTAACATTGTCGCTCCCTCAATTAAATATTAGTACACATTTTACATATTCGTTTGGATTAACACATTAATTAATAATTCCAGATATATTTTTTTTCGGGATGGAATGTTATTTTGAGTTATTTCTTAATATTTTTCGGACTGAGAGGCTTTTTCTTTTAGAAGAGTTTTTTCGGGATGGTTTTCGGGCTAACTTCACATACATACAATTTTAATATTTTTAAAATTTTTAGCTGGATGCTATTTGGGAATTCGATTCGAACGTAATCCAGTCTTCGATGTATAAGATTCATATTTGAGTTAAATAAGAAATGAATGAATTTGATTCAATTCAAATAGGATTCTAATACATCGAAGACTCGATCACGTTCGAAACGGATTCCCAAATAGCCCCGCCCCCCCCCATGTATTTTAAAGCGAAAATTGGGATAAGGTTTTTTTTCCAGAAATAGCATAATATTTATTATTGGAATTAATTTCTATCGCCTTAGTTGGTGGCGGCCAAATTACTTGTCATTTGGCGGCTGTCAAAAATTTAATTAAATAAAGAAATTAACTATAAAAAAGTATTTAAATATCTCAAAATTGGATGTACATTAATTTAACACATATTTAATTGTTAATTTTCTAAATAAAATTTCCTTCAGCTTCTAGATGCTTTGAAAAAGTCACTTTTATACCAATCCTTAAAAATCAAATAGAAAATAAAATAAAAATCGCATCTACGAGTAGTGTGAAATGTGATAACTAAATTTAAGAATAAATTTAAATAAATTAAAATATTTTGGGAATTATTTAATTCTTCGAGGAAATTATTTAATGCAGTTGTTGTTGTATATTTTTCATTAAAATACGGCCATAGCGCATTATGAAATTTATATTACTCACAAAACCTATTTATATCTTGTTGCAAGCGAATTTATTTCTTTCTCTGATTTTGAAATATTTAATTAAAAAATGTGATTTAATTTGATGAAAGAAAACCCTACAGTAAACTCATAAACTCGCCACTAGAGCTCTAATAGCGTTAAAATATGTTGAAAGGTGCCCTATAAATTTGATTTTACTAGATTTCAAAGCTCTAATACTGACAAATAAAAACAAAATTTCGCATAAATACTTTCCCATAGAAATCCATGATGAATGAAAACCTCACAGTAAAATCTGTATTTTTGATGGGGACCAAATAAGCAATGCAAACAACAAATCATAAAATGAAAATTTTCTATTCTAGAACGGTAGCCAAAATTCTTCATTAGTCGAAAATGAATGAAAAGCGAGTTAACTATTTGAACCAAGTAGGTTCCACGAATTTGGACAAAATGTGCATTTGTTTTTAACGATCTCAGATGCCGATTTTTAAACATATCTTAATTTGATATCTAAAATTTTGATTGGAATTCAGAATTTAAAATCTAATTTCCAAAATTAAACTATATAAAATGCTAAAACTTCAAATTTTTCTTATAAAATTTGCAAGTTCAAAACTAGAAAATATTTTTAAAACTTAAACTGGAAATATTGTTTTATTATTTAATTTAGACTGTAAACGGCTGGGTCAGTAATACACCAATCCCTCGATTTTCACGGTACTTATTTACACGATTTCGCTTTTACATGCGGCTTGAAATTATTTTTTTTTAAAGTTTTTATTTGATATTACTAATTTATTATTTATATTTTACGTTGAAATAAATGAATTATTAAAAAAACAATCGTAAACTAAAAATTTTGCGATTTACACTATTTTTCAAACAAAACACGATTTTCCATTTACTCGCTTTTCTGCGGAACCAATCTGCCGTGTAAATCAGGGATGGATGTAAATTTAAATTTCATATTTTAAAATTCTAAAAATTGTAATATAAATAAATATATGTATGTACGAGTGTATTACTAAAACACAAATTTTCATGCCTCACAGAAAATTTGTAGATAATCCAAAATTTTGAAAATTTCCAAATTTTTAATGGTACACATAAAATTTAGAATTTTAAATTTATAATAATATGGGCATACTTTGCTTAAATGTAATAATTTAATTTTACAAAATCTTTTGAATTAAAATACAAAATGAATTAGTTAAGTATTATTTTAGCAAAACCTTTTCCAATAAATCATATTAATAGAATACATCTTAGCCTTTCGGCAACCATATCTTTATTAAAGTATTTAACATTTTATCCACATACTCACTATAGTAGCACAACTCGTTATAATGATAAGACTTACCTAGAAGTAAACAAAAAGTAGTATTAAAAAAAAGTGAATTTGAACATAACTATGTAAATATAAAAATTAACTAAATTATTGAAAATGACGAAGAAAATGTATGTATCATAAATACGGAGTATCTTAAAAATAAAATAAAATTATAATCTTCAATCCTAATAGAATAATAATAATAATAATGATATTATGATTATTATTATTAAGAAAAATATTTTTATTCGTTTTTTGGGGAAAATCAAAATCTGAAACCTAACCTATACCTCTACATACATAACCTTTTCATGTGGAAATTATTCCAAGTAACAATTTGGGAAAATCTTTTTTTAGAAGCAATTTATAATATTCTTCTGGTCTTCTTTCTTTATCGAACAGATAAAGAATATAAATATTTCTTGGACTTTATATAGGATACTAATTTAGTAGTTGGTATTGAATTTTAAATCAATGGGGTACACATACAAGGAATATACATAAATGGATTAAAAAAATTTAATGGGAAACCTATATAAATTTAGAGATTTAAAATAAAAAAATCGTTTATGGATTATAGATTTGTATGTCTGTAGGCTTTGATATAATAAAGCAAACACATGCTAGAGTATTCATATCTCTTATAAAATAATGTATATTGTACATCGTAGTTACGTAAACTCACAAGAAAACACTTTACTTATATACATATGCATGATAAATGATTATATTAGACTTATACGTATATCCTTTCTTACTTCACTAAAGAAGTAAAAATATGTTACGTATTTCAATATACGACACAGGTATTTTCTTTTTCCTCATCTCATATCTTAAGTTTGTGTGTGCATGTATATATATCTTATGTAAATCAAGGATAATAAATAAATTAAGGATTAAATGTGATATATTTTCACTTAAGATTATGAATAAAAATAATAAGAAGTCCAAAAAAATATTTAATTAACGTTATGCCAAGGTGTCGTGTGATGGAGTTATGTGCTACATGAAAATATCAATTTTCTTTTTTTTTTTTTACAGAAGACGATCAAATGAAACCTTAACATTGGCCAGTTAATAATTTATAATAGAATTATTATTCTTTAGTATTTATTTATTTAATTTAAAATCCTTTAAAGAAATTCTATATAGTCTAACTATGCATATATAGGTACTTTAAGAAATAATGTTATTAGAACATCGCGAAAACCCCTATGATAATCTTGTTTAAACTTTTTTTATACGGTGGACTGTGCTGTAAAGAAAGGGTTAATAATATGCAATATACAGTTTATAATTCCTCTTAAACTGATTTATTTATCTGTTTCTACTGTTGTAATACATTATAAATGTTTAAATATGTAGAAAATATGGCTTCGCTGTATTTTGCTCTAGGCAACTTTAGTTATTTGTAAATGTGGATAGTAAAAATATGAGTTCTGTACTCGATTTAGATAGAAAAACAAATTTTTTTTTATCAATCGCCCGGAACAATAAACAAAACACACTGATTATTACAAAATATCACACAACATACAATTTATATTTTGTTTGTAATACAAAACTAATTAATTAAAATATTAATAATAATTTCCAATTTTTCAACCAATAAAATTAAAAATTCTAATATAAAATATTTTTAAATTAAGTCCATTACTAATATGTATTTATTACTATTTTTTTTTTTGTGTATGTATGTATACTTAATGTACTTATTACTCGCATAAAAATAAATATAATTATTATTTATTTTTAAAATTATGAAAATATTTATTATTTACGAGGATTATAAAAATATTGTAATGAGATTAAAAAAAAAAAAATTTAATTAATTTCAATTGTTGATCGCTCAATGATTTGACAACAACCATTTTATAGGTATGTTAGTTGGTGTATTGCAATTGGTGTTGTCGTCTGTACACGATTTTTAATGAAAATTATAAATCATTTTGCTCTTTGTTTCATATAATTTTCATTATAAATTATTGAATTTCTTAAAAAAACTGGCAACCGTACAGATTGAATATCGTAGACTTTAATTCTAGATTTGTATTGTAAATATTTAATTAGGTGGGGAAGACCAGCCATTAAATAATTAAATGTCGAACAAAGTATATCCGGCATTGTTAGTGTATGGGGGGGAAGAGGGGCACTAGAGCTCTAATAGCGTTAAAATATGCTGAAAGGTACATTTAGCCCTATGAATTTGATTTTACTAGATTTCAAAGCTCTAATACTGACAATTAAAAACAAAATTCCGCATAAATACTTTCCCATACATATTCAAAAAGATTCGCATAAGTTAATAATTGAATGAATTCTGATTTCAACTAAAGAATTTCAATTGTTTTTATACAGCTTCGATATTTTGAAATTACTAAATGAAATCTAAACATTGCGAATTTCAATATTGCATTTATTTATGGGAAATCAAAAAATCTACTCGAAAAAGATTTACATGCCATGCTTATTGCGCGGTATTGGTATATTTTGGGTTTTTATGCATTAAATGGAAGTTTCTGTTACACGCATATCTTTAAAATTGGAGAAATATCGAACTTTATATATTTCGATATTTCACACAAGTAAGATTTTTATTTAAGAATTTTTTAAAACAACCTGGATCGAAAGAAATTGTTTATAATAATTGTGCCAATATTATGAAAATTTTGATCAACATTTCTAAAAATTTGGTTTTCATTTTTAAATATTTGTTTCCAGTGGTACAATTGAGCTATAGTTCTCAAACTTTTTAGCAAATTTTGAATTTAGAATTTTAAAATAATCCGCCAATGAAAGTTTAATAAATTAAGAATTTTATATTATACAAACAATCATCAACAACAAGAGAGTGTAGCCAGATGATTCGAGTCCTTTATTATAATATCAAAAGATTAGTTATTTCAAATAAGATTTCAATCTAGTATTTCTACCATCTAACAACAATAATTCGTGATTAGTTTTTCTGTGTAGTCTTTCTTAAATAATTAGGGAAAGATTTCAATTCGGTAAAATTCTAATTTCTAAAACGAGTTAGAAATATGTTTTGATTTTTGTTGTAACTGGGAAAAATATAGGATATAGAACCCAAACAAAAAGAACGTGTAAGAAGAAAATAAAGCATGTATAAAGAATATTAACTCTACATATATCATTCATTTATAAATAGGACAATAAATTTAACAACAGAATTTTTGGTATGTAGGACACAATTAAAATTAAATAACTCAGAAACTAGAAGAGATACGTCAATTTTAGACAAGAGATCCTGAAAGAACTTGGTTGAAAATATAAGAATTCATCCATAACTCATTTTTAAAAAAATGGTCTATAAGCATGATCACATGACGAAATATAATTTTCTGATTAATTAATTCGTTCACGAAGATCATCCCAATTAATTGTGTGCGAGCGGAACGATTTTTTTTTAGCAAAAGCCTATTATTATTATTATCAAACTCCTTTTATTTAAACTAATTTATCTCTATCAATTGCCCAATAATACATTTTCAGCGACTTCTAACAAATTTCAAAGTATGGTTTGAAAGAAAATCTTTTAACACATTTTGACAGATACTCCTTAATGGTTGGCCATTAAGTTGTACCTCCACAGTTAAACCGTTGTAATATTTAAATTTTTTTTAAATTTTCCTTAACGGCCCTAAGTTGTAGAACACTTCTACAGAAAACTGAATAAATAAATCGTAAACATTGTCCATCCAATTATCTGCACGATAATTTGAAATATGTGTAGATTTTATGATTTCCGGGGTTTGACAAATCCTGTTTTCGGAATTTAAAGTCTAAAAATAAACCGGAAAAACCAGGTTTAAGGAGTATTTTTTGTATAAAAGTTTAATATTTGTGTCTGTTTGGAATGAATAAACGTGAATATTTGTTTATAACTGAAGATAACACCTCCATTCAAGCAGAGGTAAGATTTTTAAGCTCACTTTTCCACGGTTATTCCAAATTTTTCCTACGCTAAGCGATCACTTTATAAAAACTAATTTCCTTCTAAAAAATGTTCATTGAAAAGGTTTTATAGTATTTCGACTTTTATAAATTTTACATTACCGTAGTATTGCAAAAATCTATTAAATAAGAGCAGAAGAGCTTCTTCGCCAAATATAGTTCTAAACCGGTAATCTTCATATTGACCATCTTAGAACCAATTTACGGAACTTAGCATATTTTTATACAAAGAAGCTTTATAGAAGCTATAGTACTAGGTTTTCTTCATCTGCCAAGCTCCATGTTTTGTAATCAAGTTGTAGTTCCTTTTTTTCTTGCTGCTATTTTTATAAAATTTACTTAAATCTTATTAAAGCTTTTTAAGAAAAACCGGGGGGGGGGGTTAAATCAGAAAACCGATTTTTGGTTTTCCTGGATTTTAGCAGATTTTTTTGTTTTTCAAACCGGTAACTACTATCGCAACCCTATATACATACATAGGAATAAACACAATTAATCAAAGCTGTTTGGATGTAAGGCAAATTGTACAACATATTTTTAGCGTGCAGTACCAACGATATGACCGCGTTGTACTGCCGTGTGTACTACAGCTCCACATACGATCCAACTGTTCTTCAATCGGTTGCATTAGATGTATGATGTATGCGGTCAACAATGAAAAATGCGCCATAGTAAAAAAATAAATGACCATGGATTCTCATAATGGATAACCCAATGTTCAAGAAAAATCGGGGTTTAACCATTTCCTCCGAAAAAAGTATAACTATTTGACCACTTGAAAACGCATAATTTCAACGAGAGGGAAATCGAGAAATTATATGAAAAATATATCTAAGATCATTTTCACTGCAAAACTGTCATTACGAATAAAAAACATCTTTTTGACATTTTGTATATAAATTAGAACAAAGAATAGAAACACTAATCGGCGTTAATAGTGTGTATGACGTACACATTGAGTGATGCGAGTGATGAACGACTAAATTAAAATTATTTTTGTATGGTTTTTCGTAGTGACTACTACACCTAAAGGTTGATATTATATGAATTTATACCGCTGTTGCTCAGGAACTAACTGACGGAGAGTAAGCAAACGAAGCTTACACGACTATATATACCTGTAATAAGTTTTTTTAGAGAGGGCCCCTTTTCGTTTTTCGGGAATTACTAAGAGATATTTCACTCGGGACGAAGTCATCCTGGTGCGATCGAGGAGAGTTAAAAATATTTATTTTATTGTTAGTTTGCAATTAAAATTAAATTTCAAGTTAGTGACGGATTAAGAATTGTGTGAGAGTGAATTATGAATTGTGCATCATGTGAAGCAACGTAAGATGTTGAAGTAAGAAAATATGTAACGTAAGAAATTATGAGCTTAGAGTGTAGAATTTAGAATTAATGTTCTTTGTTTTCCGAAGGCAGGTTTATATTATAGGTGTATTGTAAATTAGACTATTATTTATTTATTACTTAGAATAAGTAACAAGGTCGATTCCCTCCGACTAACACCTTTCCTGTCTTGCTGACATGTAATCATTTGCGGCAGGCTTCTGATTAATGCTTGGTCGTGCAATTAATTTTATTACATATGTACATAAATTTATAAATTTTAAAAATAATAAATTATAAAAAAAAACCTTAACAAACAAGGGTTGCGTAGGGCTGCGTCCTACAATTTGACCAAATTCAATATATATTTTTATGTTCTGAATTTTTATCAAATACTCAGATATTAGAATCAATTTTGAATTCTTGATTTTATCCGCAACTGAACTCTTTCAAAATGTAATGTTATTTCAACATTCTTGATGATTTAGCAAAATTCTTAGTTTTAAGATTTCAAATTTCAAAAAAGTTTTCAAAATAATAACAGAAATCTGGAATAAACCTCGAATGTTAAAAAAAACGCTAAATTTTCCATGTTTTGGGAGTTAAATTTTGTATAATTGAATTTTGAATATTTAACAATTGAACCTTGAATGATTAGCTATAATTTCAACCTTTAACGTTTTCTTTCGTTGTTCCTTTATTTCAAATTTAGGGCCAAATAATGAATTCTTCTTCTACAGTATTCCTTTGGGTAATCGACTAGAGCTGAGACTAATAAACGATTGGTTAATTGTATCCTCGAAAGTTTCCAGGCCTGCTCCATATAGGGCTACTGGGAGCCGCTTCCATTTCGTGTACTTTTCAATTTTCTTCTACGATGCTCCCAAACGGACAAACAATTTAGAGAAAACCAAATGCCGCACATGCCCTCCACTCCCTAAGCCTAGTATTTATTTTTTGTATTCCGAATTTCTGTGCGTTACTTTGTTTTAAATAATAGTGTGACTAATACTGTAATTATGAGAATTGCCCTTTTTTTCAAATTGAACTAATGCCTAGTATTTTAGTTCGAAATTAATAACTGTCATTGACTGCAGTGCCTTTTAAAAGAAGAGAAGACAATCTGGAAAATGAAAATTTTATTGTAAAATATTCAGGAAAAGGCAGATTCAATTTTAAAATTAGAATGGAAATCGAGGAAGTGCCAAATTTTAATTTTTTTGTTTTACTCTTTTTAATAATACAAATTTTAATTTGTCTATTCTCTTTATTTTAAATAATTGTTTTGCCAACTTTGCAGAGACAGATCAAAGAGTTTTTATCGCTCTTATCGCGTCCTCTAATAGCACCACCATAATTGTTAAACAAAGAGAGATTTTTACGCTTAACAATTTTTTTAATGCATTTTTAATTCGTTGTCTACTTTACAGGATGACGGCTGTTGCCCCAAACAAGAGTTTACCAGAATTTAAAAAATTAAATCTTCTTTGTCCAGAATTTTTCTCCTCTTTTAAAATGGTTAATTTATGACGATAAACCGAAATTTTATATTAGAACTGTTAAGATTTTATATTTTATTTTTAGTAAATGGACGATACTACATGGGCTGAAAAGTCTCCTGTCCTTATTGACACATAGGTGGCGCTTTAATGATTTATCAGTATTAAATTTCGAAAATAGAATGTTTTATTAGGCGTCATTTACTTTTTCAAGTATCATTTAGTTTGCATTTCACAAGCAACAAAATTTACGTATTCGGCATTTAGACTGTGACCTGTAATAAATAATTTTTAGTACTAATTTTTGACATTTATTTGAAAAATATTCCCCTACATTCACAAATTTGTATTACGCTGCCCGAATTCTGTAATAATTTTTTGAAGTATTTTCACTTCTGTCATGTTGTTGTTCTATTTTAAGGGCCAGCAATCCTTGTATACGCATCGAATTGGCTTTCGTTTTATATTATATATTGTAGCATATGGCTGTATTTGTTAGAACATAGTATAACAGAACGATTTTGCAATAATTCTCGCCAAAATTTTGGAACATATTACGATATACCTAGTTAGGTTTTTATACATGAAATGGGAAAGTGGTCTCAAATAAGAATTCTAACGCAAAATTAAAAATAATGGAGCCAGCTCCATATGGATTCAAATAAATCGTTTATGATGTAGTGCATACAGTTCAACATTTTAAATCAATCGATCAATTAATTCTATAATTGATTTAATAATCTATCAGGCTATAATGGTATCTCACATTTACGTTTCACTAGATCAATATGCCATTTAATTAAGATTAACCTTATAGTTGACATAAACGATTACGCGGACAAATCATCTCACTAGAAGACAATAATAGTAGGCAAGCTGCTGCAGTTGAAAATACGAAATTATCATTTTCCTGTTATTATGTGCTGCTAGTTGACATTTTATTTTTATGATGTAAAATGCTAAGGCGACCATGTTAAATGTCGACCGAACAAATAATTTATTCTGCTTGTGTCAAAAATTATCATAGCAAAAGACTATGATATTTCGGGTGTATGCGGTTTTTTCAAATAAAATATCAAAAATGTGTACTAAAATATATTTATCACAGGTTTCGGGCACAGTCTTAGTGAAGATTGGATAAATTCCATCATTATTTATTGTATTTTTTTATTTTCTTGGGTGTTTGGATTTTAATTTTAAGGTTATATTTTTCTTGGTCATCTTATGAGTCTTAAGTCACTTAAAAGTAATATTTTCAATTAAAGATTTTTCCAATATTATTGATTTTTCATTGAATCATAATGATATAGTTTTAAATTCCAAAAATCTGAACCTCCTTCTTTTTCAGTTATCATAGTTTTATGGGAATACGATTATAGGATTCTACGATGTCGAATTCTTATTATGACAAAATCTCAAAGCATTATTGCTAAAATTGATAAGTTCATGCCTGATTTGATATTCTTAAAATAATGCGTTTTTACTAAAAATCCAGTTAAAAGAATTCAAAGCCACGATACAATTAACTTTTCTATAAGTGACTTAACAATAATTTATACCGAAAAACTTATTTTGGTAATCAACGATTAAGTCACTTATCATATTTTTCTTCAGAGATAATGTTTTAAATATGTATAGTAAAGTTTGTTATACTTTTGTTCCTGGAAAAAATGTTTATTTTAAGATAAAATTTGGCAGTATTTAGAACTATTTCTGATAATTATGAAGAGAGGCAGAAATTAAAATTTCGACTTTTCCATGTAATAATATTATATCATTCTTTATAGAATAATACGTTAACAGATTTTCCGAATTAAAAAATGGTAAGATGTTTTATCATATTAAATGTTAAAAGTTTATCCGACCATTTTTATTAACGGCTATTTTTAATGAAATACTTTTAATTTGTGTTTATATAGTATACTGCTGAATATACTGCTCTCCAGAAAAAACAGGATTTTTTACTTATCATATTCTTACTTGGATAGGTCGATTTATACTACTAATAAGCCATAATATATTAGATCATGCAATAAGTAGGTTTCTCAATATTGCGAGAGTTATAAAATCGATAATCAGTGGATTGGACCGGATATCAGTGACTACAAATTTGGTTTTTCCAAACTTGTGTCTAAATCGAGGTATATTTGTAGAATATTAGAAAAAAAAAATTAATTATAGTAAAGTTAATCAGCTTTTTGAAAATTTTCTATTTTTTTCGATATTCGATATTCAGAATCTAGATTTCACTTTAAAGTTGATTACCGATAAATTTAGGGAATTAGTTGATTAGTTTTCTAAACTTAAACAAACATCAATTACGACTATACTAAAAAACTCAAGTAATTGTTCGTGGATGTCTTATGATGTTATGATCTTTAGAGTTTAATAAAAACAAAGCCAGCATTTTGAAACAAATTAAGAGAAATTTGAATGATATTAATTAAGGAACAATGTTAGTTCAAATACACATCATATCCTCCACAAATAAGATATCCAATATCATGACATCAGTAATATTGTTAATATATCGTCGGCCCAAGAATGCTTGATAGACCTACTAAGCGCCAAAACCATAGTTTTGCAAATGGAAATTTAACCGATTATAACTTTCTTATTTGTCATGCGAGCTTAACGATTTTACATTTGCCGGATTCCCGAATTAAAATTGCATAATAAAATTGCTATTAAAAATAGAAGTTAGCGGAATTCTTGTAGGGGTTAAAATTTTGAATTTATTGAAGACAGCAATTAGATCAAAACAAAGTTTGTATTTTTTTCATGAGATAATATTATGTAAATAATACTAAAAATCAGTATTTAAATTACCTCAAAATTCATTGATAACTTCACTTTAATTCACTATGTTTTTTAAAACGTTTGATACGTTTAAATCAAATCATTACAGTGTTGCATTATAAAAGTTTTGATCTGTTTGAAGCATAAATTTCAAAAGGCTCATCAAATATTTGTGTTTCCCTTCACTTACTCTTAAGTTCTCCTTTTGGCATAATGTGCTCTTCCGCATATTTTCTTGTTCTTCTGGAACTGACTCACTGATTGATTCAATGGCAAAATCATTATTAAATGATGTTTTTTGTTTTATGTTAGTCATATTTCAAGCTACATAACTTAGTTGCTTTACATTAGTGTATGTAATACTAGAGAAGATAAATTTTTGTGCCGGTTTACTGTAGTGCGTAACTTTTTAATGCACTTTAATTAAATTAATCCTATTGGACTAAAGATTTCTTTATTTTTTAGGTACCGCTCCAAAGTGCTATGTACTGCATCTATTTATTATAGAAGCGAGTGTCCTGGTTCGGTTCTTCTGCTTTATGACTGAAATTGCTGGATGATCCTTTATAAATTTTAACCCATTTGTACCCGTTGTACTATTTGAGTACACCCTACAAAACAAGTATAATTGTGCCACCTACACTAAAGAAAACAAACCATACCATGTTACCCCATAATTTATGTTTCTTTTAACAATATATAAAACCAAACACAACTGTGTTACCGATTACAGTTATACATTTGAATCAAGAAAATGGATATTTTTCTCGTCACCAAACTGTGCAAAATGAAATAGGAGCGATGAACCCTGTAGATATTTTTGAAAAATTCTTCGACCACGACGTCATAAAATTAATTATTTCGGAAACACAACGATATGCTAATATCAAAATAACCATCATAGTTTTGTACTGTCTGAAGCGGTTCACCGGTTCTCATCAAGTACCAAGAGAAAAATCTTATTGGAGTTTAGAAGATGATCTTGGTACCACAATAGTGAGCAACAGCATACCGAGTAAAAAAAACACCTTCATCTAGCGAATAATGATACTATTGAACCTAATGATAAAACGTATAAACTTCGCCCTCTTATGAATCAATTGGACAATAAATTTCTTCAATGAGGGGTATTCAATGAAAATCTTTCGATCGACGAAGCTATGGTCAAATACTAAGGACATCACTCATCCAAACAATTTATTCGTGGGAAACCGGTGCATTTTGGGTACAAAAACTGGATGATCTGCAGTTCTACTGGTTACTGCTATCATTTCGATATTTACTAAGCAACTAACCATAAAGGTAAATTTGATCCGACCTTAAGGATCAAAAGTTGTGTTGCAACTCCTTACAATTGTCAAAAATCTACTATATCATAAAATCTATTTTGACAACTATTTTACGAGACAAGATCTAATGAAAACTTTAAGAGATTTAGGTTTTAGAGGCACCAGAACAGTGCGAAATAATCGAGGAAAATCGTGGGTATTTTACTTATCAGTACGATAAAAATCACAATAATTTTGAGCTGTTAGCAAAAGGGATTGGAAAAAACGATTGGTCTAAAGAGCGAAAGCAAAAAATTAATGTTCCAGAACCGCGCGACTTTGCCAACTATAACTCCGCAATGGGGGGTGTAGATCTTTGGAACCAAGGGGTCAATAATTATCATATAAGTATACAGGGTAAGAAACGGTGGTGGCTGATGATCAATTTAGCGGTAGTAAATGCCTGGAGGCTGCATGTTTTGGAAAAGGGTCAAGAATATCTACTAAACTTTACTCGAAGTATTGCAAGACATTATTTAAAAGTTTACCAAAAATCAACTTATTCCGCTAAGCCATCTGGAAGCCAACCGAGAAGCGTAATTCATAGTGAAACGAGTCATTAATTATCGCAAAAAATTAAAGAAGCAATTGAGATGTCGGAAATGTCATATGAGAGCTAGATGGTACTGCATCAACAGAAATCTCGTTTTCTTCTTCTTGGATTACAATAAGACCATTTGGTACTTTTATATTTCACATCTGTTGCATAGATCATTTTTCGGCACATAAAATGCTAAATTGAACTGCGTGTCAAAGACGAACTTATAAGCCCAATATTTCACAGAATCGTCATAGTCGTCACAATATAGATTGTACAATGTTTTTAAATTTAGATGTGGTTCCAAATATGTTTTATTAGCAAAACTGTTGATATGAGTCGAAACCTCCGCTAGTTTGCTACGTGGTTATGTATTTTTAGCATGTTTTCATTTTGATGGTGATTTTGAGGTTTTTGTTTGGCTATCAACTAAATGGTGAAACTAATAGTGAACTCGTGACTATAAGTTAACACGCGTAATAATTAGGTTTCCCACAAAAATACAACGTGATCATATTTGTCACGTTGCATTAGCAATGACAACAAGTTACACGCGCATCCGGCATAATGCTGAGTGAATATTCTTGACGACACGGTTTCATATTCTACATATTTTTAATTAAGCAAATTGTAATTAGAAAATAAGAAAATAATCAGTTGTAATTTCGATGTTAAACAAATAAGTTAAAAATAAAAATTATTTTTTTTTAACCAAAAATCAATAAAGAATTTAACTGGCGCCGAAACAGGGACCCTTGTGTTAAATTGTCCTGTGCCGTAAAGTTTTAAATATTAACGTGAACCCAAAGTGATAATTAGTGTTAATATCTTACAAATCAAATAAAACTGATCAAGTGAAGTTTAATCAATAACTTCAAAATGAAACCGATGAAGTGAAGTTTAACCAATAACTTACTAATAAAATCCCAAAGTAAGATCATAGTGATAATCTAAACAGTGATTAAAAACGAAGTACCAACTTTAAGGGATCTGAAAAAAGTTTAATCATAACTTCAAAATAAGGGAGAAAATTAATTATCCCACGCTAATCAAACGACAAATATAAGTATTGGAAAACGAGGCCCCGAAGTATCCTACTAGGAAAAACGGAGTTGAAGAATAGGTGAAGCAAGGATAACCACGCCGTATTTTCGCAATAATTCAACAGCGGTCCAATCAAGTTATAAGGCACGAGGAATTAAGGCGATTTTGAGCAAGCAAATCCCAAAAATCTTAATTACAACTCCAGATGTCAATAATACATTTGTTAATTTTAATGTAAGTCATAATTTTTGAATAGAATAAATAAAAATAAAATTAAACCTTTAAGGTTTATTAGTTACTATAAGAATATAACAAAAAGTTCAGTTAAGGAAAAGAAAAGGAAATTTTTTTAACAATAATAATTTAATAAAAATATTTACAAAATTAAGATACGATAAGCAATTTTCTTAAATTTTTTTTTTTTTAACCAGATCTCTAACAAATTTTTATATAAATTAATTTGCACTGTATCATATAATTAATAATTACTACTAAATCCATTTCCGTGAACCACCAATAGGACCTATTCGCACAAAATTGACATAGAATTCTTACATTTCGATACTACTTTTAACCGGTGTAATAAAATAAAATGGGCAACGAAACAATTCTCAAATCTCCGAAATTAAATCCAATAGATCACTCTCAGTCAATACCCACCGCAAGCGGTACAAAAATTTTTGACTTCACTCAACTTCAAAACATCATACAAGAAATAGTTAGCAGTCAAAATCAACTATTATTTGACCGAATGACTAACACTCCATCAAATAATAAAATAGAAACTGACCAAACCATAGACCCTAGATATATCAATAATCTAAACGATCTGGATAAAATACCAGACGTGGTTAAGAGTCTACAAGACTTTTCCGGACAACCAGGAGAATTCGGATCCTGGAAGAAAAGCGTAGATCGTATTTTGAAAATTTATGAACACCTAAAAGGAGCACCCAAGTACTATGGAATTCTCAGTGTTGTACGAAATAAAGTAACTGGTAATGCGGATACGGCCCTTGAGTCCTACAACACTCCTCTCAGCTGGGAAAAAATCTCGAAATGTTTAACGCTCCACTACGCGGATAAACGAGACCTAGGTACGCTAGAGTACCAAAAGACTACCCTAATTCAGAAAGGTAGTTCCATCCCAGAGTTTTACCAACAGGTTTATTACCACCTTTCACTTATTTTAAACAAATTATCATCCATGGACATGAGTCAGGAAGCTATGAATGTAATGAGATAAGGCACTCGATACCTTTGTAAGAGGTCTCAGAGGAGACCTACCGAAATTATTGAGTATGAGGGGACCAATGGACTTACCAGAAGAACTCTCTCTGTGCCTAAAACTCGAGAATGTACAATATCGTGTTCAGCACAGCCATGGAAATATGAATATTCAAAGGACTCAATTTCCTTCCAACAGTATGGTGATCGACTACCGAAAATTAAATTCGGTTACTATCTCAGACAGGTATCCAATACCTGAGATCAACGACTTTTTGGCAAACTTAGGGGAAAACAAATTTTTCACCATAATAGATCTAAAGAGCGGCTTTCACCAGATTCCTTTAAAAGAATCGGGATTTTTCGGTTAATCATGGAAAATACGAGTTTACCCGCCTCCCATTTGGCCTTAAAAATGCCCCCTCAATATTTCAACGCACCCTCGATGATATCCTTCCTGACCACATTGGGAAGCGTTGTTACGTTTATATCGACGACATAATCATATTTGGGAAAACAGAAGAAGAACACTTCAAGAACATGACGATAATTTTTAAAGTGTTAGAAAACGCCAATATGAAGATTCAACTCGACAAATGTGGATTTCTACAGGATGAGGTAAAATTTTTAGGATTTGTCATCTCTAAAGATGGGATAAAAGCGAATCAGAAGAAGGTAAAAGCCATAACAGAATTTCCCATACCCAAGACCGTGAAGGAACTCAGATCCTTCTTAGGATTAGCCGGATTTTATCGTCGTTTCATCCGGGACTACGCAAAACTTGCGAAGCCCCCGACTTCACTCTTAAGAGGAGAAGACGGACATGTGTCCAAAACCCTCTCAAGAAATAAAATGGTAAAGCTTAACACCGAAGAATTGCCTTTAACAAAATAAAAACCTCACTCGTCTCCAACGAAGTTCTGTTATCATTCCCAAAAACATCGAAATATCCCCGAGATATCGAAAAATTTCAAATTGGTCGTTAGCGTCTATAATCCTGGGCCGACAATATTGTATTTGATAAATTTGTTAATGGCTAGAGCTCCATAATATGACGATAGTGGAGGGTAATATTAATAAATATCGAATAATCAAAGCTACTATAACTTCTGAAGTCTATAATATCTTATGCAGTTTAAGTAATAGTAATTTTGTGGTAAAATACCACACAACATTTTTGCTCATGGTTATTTTATTTAACATTGTGTTAAAAACCAAAATTTATCCAAATTGTTTAAATATCGCAAGATTATACCCATTATACCCATTTTTTAATCAGGTGACAGTAAATTAGTCAATAATTATAGACCTATATCAGTTTTTGTTAAAATACTGAAAAAAATATTTACCAACCGAATGATTGTTTTTTTAAGGTAGGATTCTGGCACTGACCTTCCTACTTTATAATCATAAACAATTTGTGGAAATTAATGGGATAAAAAGTTTCATGCCAAATATTAACTGCGTTGTCCATAAGGATAGTATTCTTGGGCATTTCTTGTTTTTGATTTTCATGAATGACATAGCCCAATTACGTATTGCGGATCGAATTAGAATTTTACAAAGCTTAGTTATTTAAGTGCTGTAAATCTATTTACAGACTTCCGTCATTATACTTAATGTCTGATTTGTATTGTAACGTAGCTCAAGAAGGTCTTCCAATTAATGCGTTATTTGAGCTCCATTTATCTATTTATACGTACAAGTGTTGAATGTGTCCTCATGTCTACTCAACGTAGAATATGAAAATGAAATTCATAGATACGCGACTAGATCTTCAAATTACTTGACCTACCATACTATAGGAATAGAATGTGTCTAGTAACATTTTTAAAGTTAAGAAAATGCTAAAAGCACATTTTAAGTGAAACGTCAAAAAGTATTTGTGAAAACCATAACTTTATCTTCGATAATTCCAAAATTTATTTTTATTTACTCGGGGTTCCCCTATTGGCTTTAAGAGGAGATACAACTTATTTGCCAGTCTTAAATCTTTTTATTATTTTTTATATTGGATATTTAATAAAGTTATATTTATTTAAATATACATTTTTAGATTTAAATTTGTAGTTTCCTATGCAGTTCCTATTCTGTATTTGTAGCTACAATAGGCCATAGTCGATACTAGTTCAAGTCTATTTTCGTAATTTCTTCAAAAAAGAAGTCATAATTTTTCAAATTGTGTACTATGTGTGGAAAGTTTGTGAATGGTAATTGTTCAAATGTACATTTTAATTCGGCAAGCATCCTAATAAGAGAGTAACAACCAAAAGTACAACATTAAAACATAGTTTTTGTTGTTTGTGCTGTTAAGCTATGTACGTCATAAGATAACTTACAAAAACTTAAATCTCCAAAAAAATTAAATAAATTTAAGATCCAACCCACAATCCATAAACAAAAAAAAATTTAAGGAATTAACTTTAGCACAAGAAAACACAAAAAAAAAAAGTAAATGGAAATTATTTTTCAATCAAGAAAAACTTTTTTTTTTTTTATTAGAATTTTATCTATTCTTTTCACTTTTCATCGGATTATAAAATCAAGCAAACAAAAAAAAAATACTTTTTAAGTTCTTATAATTCAATAAAACACCAAACCTCTTATTATACATCGAAAAACATTTTATAACTATCAAAAAAAGGCTATATACGTATAAAACTAAATATACTTAAGGACATTATCATATATGTACATCCAAAACACAAGAAGAAAATAAGAAGTTGTTTTGTTTTTCTTCGTTTTCAAATTTTTTGTTTTTTCCAATGTGTCCATCTTAAACATAACCATCCTTTTTTTGTTCTTAGTTTAATCCGTTTTTTTTTTGTTCCTCTGCTGGACCAAATTTCGTACATAAGTAACAAAAAAAAAATTATTTTGAACTTACTAAATACTTTATCATCCTTTAACATAATATTATCAAAAGGATGAAAAACTATAACAACAAAACAATAGTAATAATAAAATAAGATGGATATGAGAGTGAGAGGAATTTTTTTATTTTATTTTTTTTATAACAAAATCAAAACCTAATCACATTTTGATAAAGAAAAAGGATTTGTGTTACAATTTATATGAATAAGCATACCGAAAAAAAGTAAAGATTTTCCTTTAAATATTTTTGATTTATAGTGGATTAAATAAGTAATAAAAAGGATAATTGAATAATATGTCAGAGAGACTAGAGAAAATCTGTTATTGATATTCTATTTTCGGAATGGATTATGTTAGGGAATATCGAATACGTTATACATATTATAACATATTTTTGTACGCATGCTACACTCATCCACTGTAATCAAATTGGTTTTATATAAAGTTTTAGTTTGAAATCCATAACTAAAATAATAAGTATATAAGACGAAGAACAAGAGAAAAAAAAATTTAAACCCTGTCTTCGATGGTCAGGTGAACCGATCTTATCGAAAAATATTTTTTTTTGTTTTGTTTTATTTTCCGTCTCTAATTCTACCCTTGAGATTTTCATCACACAATCCTTTATTTATATTTTTGTTTGGTTATCAATTAGGATGCTTTTGGGATGAGGTTAAGATTTTGTTGTACAATATTTTTATTTTGTATCCATTTTTTGGTCCGACACTACATAAACAGTTGTGATATGTGAGGAGGCGGGTGTGAAAAGGATTTTGAGTTGGAAAATTTCATTTATAAGGGTTATGTACAGAAGAATTTAACTATAATACCCATACAAATTATTTGATAATTTTTATAACAAATATTTTTTGGTAAAAACAAAAAAAGTATTTTATTAATATTTAATACGATTTTATTTCAATAAATTAAAAAAAAAAAATAATAATAATCATAATACATAAATAGATTTTCGTTTTGATTGTTTGAAATGGTAGGTGTTTTGTATAGCTACATATAAATGGGAAAACGAAATAATTGTAATATATAGCGAATTCCAAAAATGTGAAATCATAAATTTTGCAAAATCTATTTATTATATTATACACAAATATATCCTTTAAACTACTCGTTACATACTGATACAAAATCAACCAGTTGCAAACTATATATAAATATCGTGAAGCAACTAGGAAAATGTACATGACCTGAAAAAAAAAAAATTGGGAGATATACATTTTCCCTAATGTAACTCACAAATATCAAATGTAAATCGTATGTAGTATATGATGTTACATTTGAATATCAGAAAAACCAAGAAAAAAAAGTAGGAACGTATCTATGTAAGTAAAACTAAAAGGTATTAACGTGTTAGAATTCTTAAATCAATAATATCGCATATTCTTCTTATTGGATTATATTTTCTTGTTACAAAAAAAAAAAAAAATAAATAAATAAATAAAGCAAAAAATGTATGTAGAAAATCCTTCTGCAAGGAAAATGTCTGAAGAGATTTAGGATTAATTTTAATTTATTTATATAATAATTTTACTTTCGTGTGCTTAAATTTGTGTACGTATATTAAACGAGGTAAAAGGCTCATAAAGCTATGCACGTTGCGAGTATTCTGGTAAATGGGTCATAAATGCAAAAAGTTAATTTTATCAAAGTCTTGAGATTTAGATTAAATTTAGACAACTTGAAATTAGGTTGTTATTTGAATAGAATCATAAAATCATAAGATTTAGAAATTTTTGTTTGGCATCTACAATTTTAGAAACATCATAACATACTCGTACTATATACAGTGGTGGACAGAAAATTAGGGACAGCAAAAAAAAAAAATATAAAATTGATAATGTAACAAAACTCAAATAATTTATATAATTCCAAATGGTTGGTTTACAACTAATTTTGTATACGCTTCGTATGATAGTAGAAATAATTTCAAAAATAAACAACTTTTCTTAAAAAATCCAAAAAAATAAAAAAAGGCTGGACACAAAATTAGGGACACTAGAGTTACAAGCGAATAAAACTAATTCCATTCCCAATTTCTAATATAAATATTAGTATTTGGTAGCCTGTCCTTTATTTTTAATCACTGCCTGGCATCGTCGTGGCATAGAATCTATTAACCTGTGACATCGTTGGATAGGTATTGACTCCCAAGCTTCCTTAACGGCTTTCCACAGTTCTTCCTTATTTTTTGTTTTTTGCCGGCTACGGCAACTTTAAGGTCCTTCCACAGATGCTCAATTGGATTGAGAACGGGAGATTGTGCTGGCCAAGATCAAAGATTGATATTTTTGCTATCAAAATACTTATTTGCCTTCCTAGACGTGTGCTTAGGGTCATTATCTTGCATAAAGACCCACCTTAAAGGCATGTTTTCTTCAGCATACGGGTGCATGACGTTCTGAAGTATATCATCTACGTAAACGTGCTGATCCATTATTTCTTTAATCCAGTATAAAGGTCCAACACGATTGTAAGAGAAGCATCCCCATACTTTAATATTTCCTCCGCCATGTTTCACCATTTTTCTTGTGTGCTGAGGAAGAAATTCTTGGTTTTTTGGCCTACGGACATACTGTCTCCCATCAGAACCATGACTACCGAAATCGATATTTTTATTAATATCTTTTAAAATAAAGACAAGAATATTTCACTATAAGGAAGAAATTACTTTTAAAATAAAAATTTTTTTAATAAAATTAATGTTTTGTTATTAATAATAAGTGAAATAAGTTACACAAAAATAATTAATTCATTTTTAAAAAATGGATCCTATAAAAAAAAAAAGTATAATTCTTTTAAAACAGATGTCAGATCAATGGGATAAAGTGAAATATTGAATATAGAGTTTTAGTTATGTTACAAATAGCTGTCCCTAATTTTCTGTCCACCACAGTATGTAATATACGAAAGAAAAATTTAACACGACAAAATCTAAATTAAACTTTAAGTCAATTGATTCAAATTCATATACGATTTAAAGTTAGAAATGCCTATAAATATTTCACAATAACCAAACCAATATTCATTCCCTTCACTTATGGCTGTATTTCTAATCATAACAAATGCATGTGAAATCATAGTAATAAAATTATAATCCCTTTACGTAATTATAAAACATACACTGAAGAATGAAACAGTGTATCAATTTGTATCGTAATGCACATATACAGGCAGCAAACCATTTTTAATTTATCCCCAAAACAAAATTAAATAAAACAGAATTGTCCTTTAGAATTTTAATTTGAATGCCCATTCATTTATAAATATATATTTTTATAGATTTTCCATGATATATAAAAATGTTCTAGTCCCGTGATTATTTTTGGTTAAATCCCATTCATATTACAAACATCCTAAATTTTCTAAAAACACTATATACATACACTATACAGTTTACTCTAAATGTATATATAATTTATAATAAATAAATAACGTAGAAAATAACTCTATTGAAAATCTCCTAGAGTACAAAATAAAATAAAAATCCTTATCAAAATCATTCAACTTTAATTTTTTTTGTTTTTTTGTTTAGGAAAATCCTAAAAAGTAGATAATGAAAATGACATAGATGTACGTATGTATATGCTCCAAATATAACCAACTAATATATTGTATATTACACATACATATATGTATACAAACATTGAATCACATAATCCTTAAGCCTCGCTAATACTCTAATTCCTAGTATGTGTTAATCCTGAACAACAGGATATAGAAATACAATAAAATTCAGTTTCGTTTATGTTTCGTTATTGTTGTTAGTGCTGTAGGATTTTTGGTAATGTTTCTATATTTAGGATATGTCTACTGTACATACATACACATATATGGATATATGTATGTATAGATAATGTTATATGTAGATATGTTATTAAGGTTTATGGTACTGTTGGTACATTTTTAGACGCAAGATTATTTTAAGAATATATAGGGTAATCGAAAAGACTTTCATTATAAACAAACATCTTTCGACTCGTCAAATTTATTCTAGAATTCAATTCAATTATCAGTGAAATCGTTACTATAGCCGGCGTAAAATTGACAAATTGCTATGAAAGTTAAAAATAAAATAGAAAACGAAATGCAAATTACCTTACACCGAAACAATGAAAAAGCAAACTTACGTTAGAAATTTTGAAGAACTCCAAACTGCAGTTTTCAAAAAAAAATTATTTTTACCGGTTGGGAAACACTGACCTGCACCATATACGCAACGAGTATGCAGCACTACCAAAATAAAAATAGAGGAAAGGAATTGTTCTTGATGACCTATAGGAAAATCTGGCCTAAGTTTATAAATCTCAGTTGGAGACATATCGTTAAAATATTTATAGAACTCGCATAAAACTCCCATGTTCCATCGGTAGGATAAGGAGGCAAGGGATGAAGAGAGCCTAATATTCGAAATCAATCGACCCAAGAGATCCCTTTGATAGTTAAACCGAGCAGTTAAGTATAATTATACTAAGCGTTTAATCTGAAAACTATGGAGGTTTTCAAAATTGGTAATTTTGAGCCATAATTAGTAATCATGTTAGTTAAAATATCGCTAGTAACGCAGGATTAACTTCGGTTAAGTTATAGGGCCGGCACCAAACACCATACATTTTTAGGTAATTTCTATTAACACATTTTAGGATATTTTAATTAAAATTTGAGTTACTTACAATGGTATTTTAATACTACTCTAAGACTGCGGTTGCCAACTTTCAAATTCAAAGATGACACTTTGTAAATTCGGCAAAAAAAAATTCATTGCTGATTTAAATGTGTTCAAAATATGTGTATTTCATATGAATTTATTTTTCGTGGCAGGTATCATAACTAAGTCGTTTTAGCTAAAATTGTTGTTGTTAATTTAAATGTCGAAGCAATACGACCTAAGTTTACCTTTTTAAATTTTTCAATTGAAAACTCTCTCTTATAATTTTTGAAAGAATTGTATACATTTTGAAAATAATGTAATAATTCAAAATTAAACTTTTAATGCTTGATATTTCCGATTCAAGTTTGCAAATTTCAAGCTATACATATATACATCCGAATAACTCTAGCTTCACTATTTCACTTGACTTTCTTCTTCAAATTTATCTTTTGATCGATTAAAAATTTTCAAATTGCCTAATCAATCGAATTGAATTTTTCAAAAAAAATTGCGGAACTTCAGATAATTAAATTCAAATTTGATCTTTCATTTAACAAACACGTCGAACAATAATAAATCGAAAACAAATTAAGAAATTTGAGAACATTTAAAAATAAAGTACTTTGCAGGAGTACAATAATTCTCTGCTGGGTTATGTAATCGCCGATATCTCTGGTGATTTTAAACAACTTGATTGGGACTTTATTCAACATAAAGGTATTCCGACTGTGTTCTCAACCAACTGAAAACTAGTCCGGTTGCAAATTTTCACTATTAAGCAAATCACATTTTTCACGAATTATATTTTTGTAGACTGACTTTTATGTTTATCCGAGACTTGTCCAAACCAAACCAGTATTTTTGAAAAATTTTAAGAATCAATAGAGCAATAAAACTTCGATTAAAAAAAGTCACTCTACAGACTTGGCCAAAAGTATTGAGCACCCTACAAATTTCGCACGTACACGATAAGTATAGCAGAAAACAAACCATTTTGTGGGAGGATGATTTTTTTCAGCATCTAAAATGGTTTAAAAAAATGACTTACACAGTTGCTGGGAATAAAACATCTGGTGCAATAAAATTTGTCATTTTACCATTTCTGTATTTATTTATCAGTTCGCTACTTTCGCTTATTGTAAACACATCCAGTGATCTAGTGCGCTTTTCGTGTTTTGTATTGTTAAATATAGCGTCTGCCGTTACAGCTTCTGCATGAGCAAGGGAAATCACAAGTAGAAATTTCTAAGACTGTGAAATGTTCAAGCCGATCTGATCTGTGCAATATGCTATTGAGCGATTTTGCGCAACCGGATTACACAGTAATAGACAAAGAACCGGATACAAACGCATCACCATAGACCGTGAGAACCGAAATCTAGTGAGAGAGTCATTGAAATTTAGAAAAAAAACTTCTTCAGACCTTAGTGCTGAGTGGTCAGTAGAAATTAAAAAAACAATTTCTTCTCAAACCATTCGTAGAAGGCCTCAGGAAGCTGGTCTGAGAGGCTGTAAAGCCAGGAAGAAACCATGGCTCTAAATGGGCCCAAAAACACCCAAAGTTTGACCGAAAAAGATTGGTCAAATATCGTTTGGTCAGACGAATCAAACTTTCAGGTAAATTAATCAATTGTATACCCTATTAAAATTAAACAATATGATTTTAAAATAAAGTTTATGGATAAAAATATTTAAGTTTTTCGAAGTCTTTATATTTTTTCTTTATTTCAGATTTTTGGTACTCCTGGTGTGACGTTTGTGCGTCGCCACGTCGGCGAAGAATTTAGTTCAGAGTATGTGGTACCAACCGTAAAACACGGCGGATGCAGCATAATGGTCTGGGGCTGCATGACTCTTTCTGGAGTTGGCGAAATGTTCGTGTGTGAGGGCCACATGAACTCTTTAAAATATATAAACGTCCTTGAATCTGTGTTGCTGCCCTCATTTTCAAAACTTTTTCGTGCGAACATGGCGGCGTTAAATTCCAGCAAGATAGTGCGCCATGTCACAAAGCTGCTCGCACAATGGCATGGTTTCGAGAAAAAGGCATTGAGCTTCTGGAGTTGCCTGCCCAGTCCCCGGACCTAAACCGCATATAAAATTAAAAGAGGAGCTTAAATGCCGTCTGCGCCAATAATCGTTCTCTATACCCCCTGAAGAGTGTAAAAAACTTGTCAGCTCTATGCCGAAAAGAATTTCTGCCGTAATTATGTCAAAGGGTGGGCCTAATATTAATCTGTAAAAATTGTTTCAATTTATTTCAATTTGAAACTCTCCAAAAAACGGTAAGATCTCATGAAATGAGAAAATTAAAATGAAATGACAAAAATTAAACCTGTACATACTTTTTAAATTATGCATGTTATATTTTTGCTCTATAGTTTACAATCACAAATAAATTCAAATAAAATATATCGTATTTTCAACTTCAATTAAAACTTGAGCAGTTCAAGTTAAAAACATATGTTAAATTTTAACTGGCACAAAATTACCGAATTTCTATAGAACTTAAGTGGGAGACTGACGTGCGCGACGATGTATTTATGTACGGATTGATATCTCAATCAAGATTCCAATTCTATTCGGCAAACTTCAACAAACTGACATATGACCAACGAGGGCTAATAATCCGTGAGTTTACAAATTTTAAGAGAAGAGAAAATGTTTCCGACATCGATAATTATTTCATACATATGGCCAACTCATTCGAATTGATTATACGTACTTATTAAAAATAAAAAATGTGCAATAATTCTGAATTTTATTATTCATACGACTGGTCTGTATCCGCAAGAATATTTCTCGCTTGAGAGTAGTCCACTTAGTTCAGGGATTTCGGAGGACAGATATCCCGAACCAATACACTGAGTTACATATTTTTCAAGGTTTCACTGCACAACAACAAATTCAATTCGGAGTGTAGATTGGGTAGGTGTTTCGTCTTGGAACATTAACTAATTAAAATCTGGTATCTTCAACTAATGCTATAATCAATGTCCATTCTACACATACGAAAAAAATTCTGAGTTACCAAGGTTGTCATCGAGTACCTAACAACTTTCGCATATTCTATATTAATATCCCAATAGAAAGATCCATAATCTATATAAATAAAAATACTGAAATCGATTTCAAAATTTCCACAAAAGATTGTGATCACATTTCACATTAAGCCACCCGAACCTACCCCATGAATACCGCATATATTCAAAATAATAAAATCCATTTCCTCGCACCCCAAAACAAAAAAATAAAAATAAAATTGGAACAGCAAACATAAATGTATTAATATATATACATATATACACATATATATGGATTAAAATCCAAAAAAAAAACGAAAAAAAAGGATTAAGGATTTAATATTTATATCGACCTATGTTTTCTATTTCGCTACGTTTGATAATCTTTCAAAAATCTATTCTCAAAACAACAACACACAATCAACCACACATACAAATATAACTAAACCTAAAAATTGTCTATACTGTATTTTATATAATCGTAGATATAGTCCACCGATTTTGTATATTTAATTGTACTTGTATCCGAAAATTTCAATTCGATATAGACTAGATAAAACTCGGAAAAACTATATCAGTTTTATATTATAAATCCACTATAAACACCCTTTTGCCATAGAAAAATTTTTATTATTCGTTTGATTTCTAGTGTACAGTAACTATACACATACACAGTGCAGTGGATGAGGATTTGAGGAATGGTTTTGTACTAAAGTATATGTATGTCTCTCCAGCCTCTCTAGATGGTACGCTTTATTTTCCGACATAAAAGATTATCATCAGGAGTATAAAATAAAAAAAATCTGTGTTATTATACACAAAATACAACGTGTACACACATCTCTTCTGTATAATAGTACACAGATTCACACAAAATTTTAGAAGATATGAGATTTTTTTTTTTTTGTATACAGTTTGCTTCTGTATATAAATTTGGTGGTTTGGGGGCGATTATTATGATGATTTTTCTGTATATATGCTGGCTGTTACTTAATGTTGTTGCTATATAATGTATTATTATTTATATTTTAGGAATGTATCGGATTGAAATGTGCGACTAAAAGCATAATCTGTTAATACTTTATATGTAGGTGATGCATAATATACAATGTTGCGGATATATGTACACAAATATGTACATACTTAAAAAAATTTTGTGGATCCAAAAGTATTCGAGCTACATATATTCAAATAATCCTATCGTTTCAACTTATATCATGATACTTAACGTCTCTATGATTAATTCTTGTTGCAGACAAAACAAAAGAAAAATCAGCTCCAATTAAATAAACCCCTACAAAATTTTATTGCAACCAATTCATTTCAAATGTTAAAATATTGTATTGTTGTACAGTTCAGCTTCTTATGTATTATAAAATAAATTTAATTCCACTTAGATTTTTTATTTTTTTGCATAAAAGATGGATAACCCTTATTTTTTTTTTTTTTTTTTTTGTTTAGATCAACCCTTTTATGCTCTTGTATTATTCTTAATACAGGAAAAAATACGACTGAATAAAAAAACCAATCTTCATAAATAATCATAATGGAAGTAAATTTATTTAAAAAAAAAAAAAAAAAAAAAATCGGATTATAAATTGATTATGGTTCGCTTGAGAAAGGATTAAAAGTTTTGAATTGATTAAACAAAAAAAAAAAAAAAAAAAATCTGATATCTCACCCCTTTTATCGCATTTTACTCTTATTTGAATATACGCGTGAGGTTGTTTGCTCAGATCTAAATCCAAATCTAATTTTGTGTCATCTTATTTATTTTTGCTGTCTATAAGATATTGCCAGAAAACCTTCATGTTGAAAAATTATTTTATATCATCCAACCATCCATCCATCCATCCATCCACTTACTACATAATACATATATGTATGTTATATACGATGAAAATAGCATGATGTTGAACGAATTTTTTTTTTGTATAATACAATAAAATCGTTGTTGTTGCTAAACACATTTTTGTGTATGAGGGAATCAAATAAATAAAATAAAATCCTGACGTCGACGACGAAAAAGGGGTGTTCTTTATCCTTTTATCTGGATTTAGTATAATCTCATCAACCAAATACGTATTTTATATATACGTAAAGGCTCACAAGGATAACGGATTTAGTTTTTACCATGTGTGTATACATACACGTAAACTAAATAACATTGTAAAGAAATACCGTATATGTAAGAGGAACAACAACACACCTAACATTTGCTGCTTTTTTCCTTCAAGTGTATTATAAAATATTTATGGAACTTAGTTGTGTAAAATAGCAGAGCAACCTGTAAAAGTGGTAATATAAAAAACTTAGCTTTAAGTAAATTAGAAAACGTATGGAAAATCACTTTTCCTTTTAGACTAATTTTATAATTAAAAAGTCACAAATTCTCAATTATGGCCAATGAGACTGTTCCTAAGGGACTGCTACTTGCAATTAGTTATGTTTAGATGAATTGTTTTCATTTTTTTGTAATAATTAATTTATGTAAACTACCATTTCTAAACTTTTCTTAGCAACAGTAATTTATATATGTGGTGCAGTAGTGAAACTAACGATAATTTAATAAAAGTTTTTGAACAATTTTTCTGCTAATTTCAATAATACACTTACAAATTTTCAACTAAGTGGTTGTTTAAATTAAAAAAATATTTTTTTAAATTAAAAATCACATCTTGTTTTACGAAAATCACTATAATATGATTCAATATGGCCAATCATAAAACAAAGACAAAGTTCTAAATCTTCTTCTTGAATGGTTTTGTTAAGGATACATAAAAAACTTTTGTTTATACATTATTTTCATAACATTTGTGTTTTTTTTTTTTCTTTGGAAAACTTGAAGCTAAAAAAACTATTACGAAATATGTTATGTCGGTGGCTCTGGTAATAGTAGTGGTTGCTGTGAAGTTGTTTCAGGGAATTTTACTTTATAATAGATTTTCCAGAATCTCATATCATATATTGACTAGTGCTCTTCATGATGTTTGTGCGAATAAATAAATTACAGTAAACACAACCTCTAACACGATGGTCTTATTATAATGTTACATTTACAAAACCTAAACCTACGTTATCTCAAATTGTTTATTCTCCTTAATTAAAGTCTCATTTTTTTGTAACCCACAAGAAAACGAAAAGAAAATGTGGGACCTAACTATGCAATTGGATGACTATTTTCGACGGCGATTGTTTTCTACTAAAAGGTACGAATTACAATAGCTGACAACTGTTGTGTCAATTTGTGCAATGTGGCCAGTTAATGCAAAACCAGTTCATAATCTTTGAATTTGAACATTATAAATAAAATTTTAAAATTAAACAAAATATTTAAAAATGCCATACAAAATTTCAAAATTTAGTGTTTAGTGCTTTTTATTAAAAATTTTAATTAGTCATGAGCAAAACTTCATTTATTTTCAGAATCATAATTTTACAATTTGAGTAGTTTTAAATAATTAAGAATTTGGCTCTAAATTATTTAGTCACCATTTATAAATACTAAAGTTTTATTTTAAAAAACTTAAAATTTTGAAAACTTAAATTAGGTTTTTTATTAATTCTGAAATATTATCGAGATGATCTACGCACTTAGATTTTTTAAATGTTATATTTTTCAGTTTGTGAAATTTTAAAATTTGAATCAAGAATATCGAATTTTTCAGAATTGAAATCGAATTTTAAAGTTAAAAAATACATTACTTCTGATTTTTCAATGGACTATAATAACAACTATGATAGGCAACCGTGGTGAATTGGATTTCATCATTTGATTTGTCAGGCGAAATTGATCGAGAATGTTGGGGTCAAATAGGGGATGAGAACACGGAACCATTAGTCTAGATACCCGTCATCCTAGACATCACACATCCATAATTTCTCTGATATGTTACCTCTGATGACTTTGATTATAACTATATACGAGCTTGTTGAAGCATTGATATGAAAATACACGGACCAATAACTATTACTCTGAACTATATATATAAAAAACAATTTGGAATCGAAATACCTTCCAAGCAAATCAACACATAGTGACTTATAATTGCCAATATCAGTTGTCACTTTCACAACCTCAATTTTTCGATATTAGCTACTACTAAAAATCGACAGTATCGATATTTTTTGGTACTTTAATTCTAATTTCTTTTAGTAGATGCTTTGATGATACAACAATATACGTAATTCCTTCTTTGTAAATCAGGCGGAACAAAATTTCGTATGTAATCGTGGTATTTCTTCTACTATCCGGTTGCACATATGCATATATCATGATTGTTCTTTTGAACATCTATCGACTCTATTGCTCGCTCGCATTATTTTCTGATGTCTTTCTTATTGTGTGGATTAAACCTTAGAATAGCATTTTTTTGACGTGGCAGCATTTTGAAGATACCTTGAGGAAATGGAAATCAAATTGTCATAAAACACTACCACGTATACGATTCAAAAAAATGTCAACAGGCTTTGTGTAAGTGTTTAACATACACCATAATGAGCAAATTTTTAATATAATTTAATTACCATTACTACTTAATACACTTATAAAAACGGTAATGCAGTTACCTACATGGTTTCAGTAAAGTACTATACTTTTCGGAAGACAGTAAAGACTTAAAATTTGCGCCTTGCGTCCTGGTTGCGAACTGGTTTGGAAAACAGTGTTTGGTGAAGTGTCTTTTGATTTAGGTGTAGCATTCAGTTGCCTTTGAAAATTTACACAGGTCACATCATATTAGATATTGTGTTCTCGGTATTAAGCAGCAGATAAGCACCAACTGACAAAGGTTTTAGCTAAAATAAAGCAAAAATTTAAGAAGCATTGAGAAAAAATTAAACCCAAGAGGCCTAATTATGCAATTTGACGCTATTTTCGACGGCTATTATTTTGTATTAGAACGTGCAAGAAGAAAAGGTAAACAACAGTAATTGTTTCATTGTTCTTTTTTTACTTAATTAAGATTTTTAATGAAAAGCACTAAACGCTAAATTTTGAAATTTTGTAATAATTTTGTTTAATTTTAAAATTTTATTTATAATTTTTCAAATTCAAAGATTATGAACTGGTATTTGGGAAATTAGAGGCCAGCTTTTGATGTGTGCCACATCGCACAAATTGACACAACAGTTGTCAGCTATTGTTTTTGTGGATACTGGGAAAGTGTACTGACATTAATAATTGTGCGGGCTGAATTTAAAGTTACTACAAAACATAAGTTCAGTTAAATCGTGGTACAATCATACATAACGTGAAGTTAAAAACAATTCGGCTTGCTGTAAGGAAATAAGGAATAAAATAAAAAACATTGGGGGATCCCCCAATAAATAAGAAGAATTAAGAATAAATAAAACTCACAAGGCTTGTGTATTCATTTTTATACTTGTCAAATTTCAACTGAAATTTATGTATTTTTGTAATACCCGAACAGATACTATTTTTGTAACAGATTTTTTAAAAGTAAATCAAAATATATGCACATAATTTAGGCTACTATTGTCTGTGTTGAACGAAAAAAATTGCAGGATTATTTGTAAATATTACCACAGTGGTCTACGAAAAATAATGTCGCAAGGTATGTATATACAATCGGTTTAACGCAAATATTTATACTAATTAGATCCATATATCTAAAGTGATTAAGTCACATGAAACTAGCCCAAGTCATATGGTATGTTATGAAAGGTGGGTAGAAACGGAATCAAGACTGAAATCAGAATCAACAATCGATCGAGCGGAACAACTTATAATTCAAAAGGAAACAGAGCGCTGGAAAAATGTTTTCAATAGATTGATGAGTATTACTCTATATCTTGCGCAAAATAATATGGCATTCCGCGGTTTTTCTGATAAGTTATATACCAAGAATAACGGAAAATATTTAGGCCTAATTGAATTACTTGCTAAATTTGACGCCGTTATGCAGGAACACGTTCGTCGAATCCTAAAAAACGAGTTATCTCTTCATTATTGTGGAAAAAATATTTTAAACGAAATAATTGAATTGATGGCGAAAAACGTCACTCAAAAAATAATTTCATGTATTCAAAATGCAAAGTATTTTTCCATCATTGCTGACTGTACTCCGGATATCAGTCATATAGAGCAATTATCTCTGACTATAAGATTTGTTGATTTATCAAATGATAAAGTCGAGATAAGTGAGAAATTTTTAGGTTTTATGGAATCATCTGATGCTAGCGGTGAAGGTTTATCCAATACGATTTTAAAGTTGTTGGGAAAAAATAAAATCGAATTGAAGTACTGCCGAGGTCAAGGATACGACAATGGCGCAAATATGAAAGGCAAACACAGTGGAGTCCAAAAAAGAAATTTGGGTCAAAATCCATTGGCATTTTTCATGACCTGTGGGTGCCACATCTTAAACCTGGTGCTGTGCGATGCAGCTAAATCGTCTTTAAAATCCTTGTCATTATTTGGAATATTCGGAAGGCTTTATTCATTGTTCGCCGCGTCTGTTAATCGTTGGCAAATATTAACCGATCATGTTAAATCATTGACATTAAATAGACTTAGCGACACACGTTGGGAAGCAAAAATTTCTAGTGTTAAGGCTGTTCGTTACCAAATTGGAGATGTTCACGATGCACTTGTCAAACTTGGTGAGAAGGAAGAGAGGCACGATACAGAAATAGCACACGAAGCGTTTAGTTTAGCTCGACAATTAAAGGACTTTAATTTTCTTGTATCGTTGATCATTTGGTATGACGTTTTGTTTCAAATCAATATTGTCAGTAAATCTATGCAGGGTCAAAATATCGATGTCAGCAAAACCGCGGATTTAATCAAAGGATGTATTAATTTTTTCAAAGATTACAAACAAACCGGTTTTGAGAAAGCTATTTTAGTCGCCAAAGAACATGCCGGACTTCTTGATGCTGAAACTGACTTTCAATCTACAAAACGAATAAGATACGTAAAACGGCAATTTAATTATGAGGGTAGAGATGAGCCCATTTTAACGCCTAAAAAACAATTTGAAATAGAATTTTTCAATATATTGCTTGATACCGTAATGATGTCGATTCAAGAAAGATTTAAACTAATTAACCAGCATGCCGAAACCTGGGGATTCCTCTACGATCTTAAAAATCTGCCAAAACGCGAAGAACTTGAAAAGCACTGTAGCGATCTTCAGTTGGTAGCTATTTTATGTGATGAACTCATCAGTATTAAAAAATTTGTTGAACTTCTTGATGATCCGTCCCCAATCAATATTCTTGATTTCATTAAAAAAAAAAAATTGAAGATTTATATCCTAATGTATGGGTTAATTTAAGAATATTATTAACTACACCTGTTACGGTTGCCAGTGGTGAAAGAAGCTTTTCAAAATTAAAATTAATTAAAACATATTTGAGATCAACTATGTCGCAAGAAAAGTTGAGTTCATTAGCAATTCTTTCAATTGAAAATGATGTAGCCCAAAGTATCGATTTCTCCGAAGTACTAAAATCTTTCGCAAGCAAGAAAGCGCAAAAAGTAAATTTTTAAAAAAAAACTGTGTTTAATGACTGTCAATAATAATTTAATATTAACATAATATATTATTGATGCAAACAAAAACCTTTACATATAAATACAATAAAATATATTAATATGAATAAATACAATTATTCCTTACGAATATTTTTATTAAATAAAATATTTATGAATTACTATAATATTTGACTCTTATTATTACCCTTACATATTATTACTAACTAAAATCAGCAAAATAAAATTATAGTGTCTACTATTGATCTCAAATTGATTTAATCTGTTTCTAACAAATTCCCTACCTTAACATCCTTACATTAGGTTTTCCCTCTTTTCAGCCTATGCAGTTTTAAAACTACATAATTCCAATAAAATGTCGGATTTCAACTTGCTCTAAAGTTGACTTCTTATTTTCTTACAAAACTCCCAATTTCATAATTCATTTTTTTATCAATTAAAAAAAAAAATAACAGGGGCGCTCAAACAATTCTCGCGCAGGGCGCTCAAATGTCTGGAGCCGGCGCTGAAAATTTGCTTATAATATAATGAATTACCTTAACCACTCCTATTTAAAATTTGAAGGTTTACACTGCTTGAAACGATTAAAAAATTCCAATTTTCATTGAAATAAATTACAATTGCGAAATGAAAGGTAGAACATTTACACTGGATCGTTAAGGATGTTAGGTTTCCAATCTAGCTAAATGTCAAACAATAGTTTCCAAAAATGTTTTAATTAGTAGGTTAGACTCGAATTTTGATAAATTTTTTAAGTCAGTATGAACTGAAACAGTTAAGCCAAAAGTGTTATTATAAACATGGTCCAGTTTTAAAATGAAGTACAGAGCAACCTCGAACTAGACCAGAAGTGGTCTATATATCAGTTTGAACCAAAATCTATTCAATGCCAATCGCAGAAGATAAGGTTTAATAAACGAAGAATGCTGATGATAATTAATAATTGCACACGTATTACAGTTCAAACAAAAGATTCTTTTAATTGCATTCACTCGCTATCCGAAAAAGGATAGTTTGAAGAATTGTCAACTGCGATAACTAATATTACTTCTCAATATATAAAGGTACTGATTAAGTTGTTTTCTGCAGCTATATTCTAAAAAAAAGTAAAAAAGACGTGAGGGGTAACGCGATATTCCTTAACACGAACGTTTCTTTTATGTCAAATTCCTTAAATTAATACATATAGTTCCAGTCATATCACAAATAAAAGGAATGGCTTGCAAGAGTCTGCAACCACTAACATTCAAACAAAGTAAAAATGCTAATTGGAATAGCCTTAAATTAGACGGTTGACTTAATGGCATATAATGCAAAGGAAACCATAAAAATTGAATATTACGAGTTCTATTAAGTAAAAAGTTAAATTAACAATTGATTTTTTCGATTGTACAGTGGTGTACAGTTTGAAGGTGTTTACTCATTACAAATTCTATAAATTTGGCTAAACTAAAGAAAGCCTGAGGTTAATTATAATTTTTCAAAAACTTCTTCCCGTAAAACTGTTCAACCTTGTGAACAGTTTTTTATACATTTGCAGAAATTAGATACTGGATGCACTATGCACTATATTGCATCTTTTTTTATATATTTTTTATTGTTAGCAGTTTACCAAATATAATATCAGTATATTTCATTGTCAGCAGTTTTTACCTATAAATTTGTACAAATTACATTAATTATATAATTAATGTACAATTAGCATATTTTTATACTGTTGTTGTAAAACGGTAAGCGGAAAAGCGGAAAATAACGTTGAATCAAACATTGGTCCTTCGAGCTACAAAACAACCGTGCCTTTGCAAAACAGTACAAAAAAAAAAAAAAATAAAAAAAAACCAAGTTATCAAAGAATTTAATCACTTCAAGGGATAAATGGACACGGTAAAAGCCTTACGCGAGCAGACCTCTACTGGAAATCTGATAAACAAAATAAAGAACAATATCAAGAAGGATGGATCGCAAAGAAAAACAGTAGAATACTGTGAACAACGTCCATCAACTTACAACTTCTCTACGATAAATTTTGCACAGTCGATGCCCAATTAACACACACTTTACCTGATGACCATGAATATCGGAAACAAAATTATTATAAACAGGTGAAGGATGTATTTGAGGAGACAAGAAATCTACTTCTCGAGGCTCAAAAAAGAGCAGCACAAGGCCAAACTGAGGAAGCAAAGCAACAGGCAAAAGTAGATTTAGAACACGAGGTAGCAGACGCCTCCTCCTACCAGATTTTAGATGACGACGATGATTTTGAAAACGAAGATAAAATCTCAGCTGTCACATTAGATAATAAGGATCAGGAGAAGCGCTACAAAGTTCAAAAAATGCTGAAACAAAATTTAAGCAGCATCACAAAATACGGAACTAAGAATTTCAACAAGCCATAATGTGAGCTTAAAATAAAACAGCTAACAGACGCTTGGAATTCTTTCAATAACAACCACGAGGAGATAATCGCAAATACAACTGACAAAGAATTTGAAAACGCATACTTTCAAAACAACTTGTTTGAAGAGATCCAAGCGAAATACGAGTTGTGCGTCATTGAGATTCAGCAGAAGTTGGAAATCAGATTCAACAGATTTCCTAAAGCCGGCGTCACGAAGAATGCAAACATAAAGTTGCCAACCATTGAAATTTCCTTATTGTACGGGGATTACAAGCAATGGACAAGCTTTTATAGTCTGTTCAATAAAACGGTACATCAAAATGAGAATTTGTCAAACGAAGAAAGGATGTATTATCTACTTTCCATGGTAAGAGGACAAGCAGCAAAACTAATCAATCACTCACACTACCGGAAAACAACTATATGACTGCATGGGATACTCTTATTGCCAGGTATATTGACAAGCAGCTATTAGCTAGCACGCACGTAAGTGCATTGTTAGATCTACCAAGTTTGACGGTGGAATCTGCTAGCGGGTTAAGGACAATACACGACACCGCTTTGGAATGTCTACACGCAATAAACAACTTAGGTGTAGAGACAGAACACTGGAGTGCCTTAGCAATAGGCATTTTAACGAGGAAACTTGATGCTGAAACACACCGTATTTATGAGAGTACGATCAAAAATCCAAAAGAAATTCAAACGTTAAAAAATTTCTTTAGTTTATTGGAATCAAGATTTCAATCTCTAGCAACTATAACTAGAGAAAAGGGAAACCAGAAACCGCAGCCACAAAACCAACAAAACATTGCAAAAAAGGCAAAGCGTGTGGCAACAACAAATGAAGCATCCTGTGGTTATTGCGGTGGCACTCATCAAGTTACAGGTTGCAAGACTTTCCAAAACTTAGCGATAGTAGAACGAACTTCAGCTGCTATAGCAAAATCCTTGTGTAGAAGCTGCCTACAAAATTATCATGGAAGATATTGCCACAAAAGATGTGCAACATGCAATGGATCCCATATGCTACTAAACGACAATGAAAAGGCAACCAAAAAACCGAAAGAAACCTCTGCAAAAACAACCTTACAAACAGCTAATAAAGCTGCGCAAGGTAGCATTTTATTAGCTACCGCCATGGTAAAAATAACATGTAATGATGAAGAACACTTGGTCCGTCTTCTAATTGATCCAGGCTCCCAAGGCACCTTCATAACTGAAGAGTTAGCAAACAATCTCAATCTTACAAGAACACCGATTCAAGCAGGCATCGCCGGAATGGGTCGGACAGAAGCCGGTACGGCTTATTCATCAGTAGAGTTCATCATTAGTCCGCGGTTTTCTTCAAATTTCAAGATCAAAATGAAGGCTATGGTGTTCAAAACCATAACCGGTAGCATGTCTGATAAGATCATTGAACCAAATTATTGGAACCATACAAAAAATCTTATTTGGGCAGATCCAACGTTTTATGAACCCGGTCCAATTGACATATTATTAGGTGCAGATTACTATGGGCAAATAATAATGCCGAATCTAATGAAAGGTGCACCTAATGAGCCTATTGCACAACAAACCAAACTGGGATGGATTCTTACTGGGAATACATCTGCTAGTGTCAATATGGCAATGTATCAGACAATGATTGTAACCATCAACGAGATTGACAATAAATTAAAAGTTAAGTTTTGGGAAATCGAGGAAGTACATAAACCAAGAAGTCATACAAAAGAAGAAAAGGAATGTGAATAAATTTACGATGAAACTCATATACCCCTAACCGATGGAAGTTATAAGGTAAGAATTCCGTTTAATAACGAATTAATAGTTTAAAAACCACTCGGTCAATCAAAAAAAACAGCCATTGCTCGACTACTCCAAGTAGAAAAACGTCTGGCCAAGAACCCTGAGTTGGCACTACAATACCAACAATTCATGGACGAGTATGAGGCCTCAGGACATATGAAGAAAACTGAAAGCATAGATGGAGATACCCAACACTACTATCTTCCTCATCATGCTGTCTTGAAGGATGAGAGCACAACGACAAAACTCAGAGTCGTCTTTGATGCATCGGCCAAAACATCCACAGGGACATCATTAACTCAATTAATGCAAAATGGTCCCACATTGCAGCAGGACTTAATGAGCATACTTTTACGCTGGCGAAAATATAAGTAAGTCTACACAGCAGATCTAGAAAAAATGTTTCGTCAAATAAAAATTCATGAAGAAGATCGGGAATATCAGCGGATTTTATGGAGAAAGTCTCCTGGAGAACAGCTGCAAGAATACAAACTTACAACTGTGACCTATGGCACTGCGGCAACGATCTACTTAGCCGTGCGTATCAAATCGCGAAGGAAATCGCTCTCACTGATTTCTATGTTGACAATCTCATATCTGGAAACAACACGCTCGACGACGCATTATCAGCACAGAAACAGCTTATAGCAATGCTCAGATGTGGAAGTTTTAACCTTCGAAAGTGCAACAACCAAGCCCTACTAAACGCTGTACCAACAAATCTGCGGAATACTGGAATCTTGGAATTTAAGCTTGATGATACAATAAAAACACTCGGCCTTCGCTGGAATCCTGCCACAGACAGCTTCGGATTTTGTATTTCGTTATCGGAGTCTGATAACAGAAACGTTACCAAAAGGAGTCTACTTTCAGAGAGCTCAAAAATCTTTGACTCCCTAGGATGGTTAGCACCAGTTACTATAATAGCTAAACTAATCATCTCATCACTAGAGGTGAAGCATGTGATGTTAACTGCTACTGCTAAAATAGTTAATCCATTTGTGTAGCTAGTAGAAAAACATTCGGACATCAACAAAATATTCCGTATCATCAGCTATTGTCGACGCTTCATAAATAAAAGTTTAAAGATGCAAGGCGGCCATATGAAGCACAACATCGTACCGAGCGGTTTGGAGCTCAAGGAAGCAAGAGAAGAATTATGCAGAGCGATACAACATGAGGAGTTCCAGAAAGAAATTATTCGTTTACAAAAACATGACTCTGTTTCAGCGAAAAGCCATCTTTTATCGCTTAATCCATTTATTGGCGAACAGCAAATCCTGCGAGTCGGAGGTAGAATTGCGAACAGCGCCCTACATTTCGAAACCAAGCATCCAATCATACTACCTCCAAAACACCGTTTAACCAAGCTGCTGATAGCTGATACACACCTACGGACATTGCACAGCGGCAGCCAGCTAACTCTAGCTCTTCTTAGAAGATGGTACTGGATCACAAACGGCAGAAGTAGAATCCGGGCAGAAATAAATAAGTGTATAACATGTCATCGCTTCAAATCCGCCAGCAAATTACAGTTAATGGCAGACTTACCTCAAGGACGAGTATTACCGTCACGTCCATTCACACACACGGGCGTAGACTTTGCAGGGCCTATTCAAGTCAGAGTTTCTAAAGGAAGAGGCACGAAGTCCTACAAGGGATACATAGCAGTCTTTGTATGTTTTTTAACTAAGGCTGTCCATCTCGAGATTGTGAGCGATTTACTGCAATAGCCTTTGTAGCAGCATTCCGAAGATTCATTACGCGCAGAGGTATATGCCAACATGTTTATTCTGATAATGGTACGAATTTTGTCGCAGCTCGATCAATACTCGACAAGGAAAAGCGTCAGTGTATAAAACAAGCCACCCCAGAACTTCAAAAAATGTTCGCTAATAATGGCACAGAATGGCATTTTATTCCACCATCAGCACCACATTTTACCTAAAGCGATTAATCTTGGAAAGTACACTAACATACGAAGAACTTTCAACAGTAATTTCCCAAATCGAAGCATGTCTCAATTCTAGGCCACTGGTAACTATATCGGCAAATCCGTCTGAAGTAGTCCTAACACCGGGTCACTTCTTAATAGGCGATTCACTACTCGCCGTTCCAGAACCAGATTTGTTGCATGAAAATATAACTTTAGGACAGCGTTGGAGACTATTGCAAAAGATGGTTCAACAATTTTGGAAGCAATGGTCGACCGATTACCTAGCAAGCCTTCTCAGCCAGAAGTCAAACTAGATGACATTGTTTGGATTAAAGACAACAATCTGCCACTGACTAAGTGGCCCCTTGGGCGGATTGTCGAATTGCATCCGGGATTAGACAAGCTGACTAGAGTCGTGACAGTAAAGGATAGTCACGGCATCAAATTTAAACGACCAATCTCGAAGATACGCATTCTCCCTATCAAAGACGCAGAAGCTCCGGAGAAAGAACAAAGCAGAGAAACTCGCAGTAGATACATAAGCGCGAGCACCAGAATCAAAATAATGCCCTTGTTCATATTGAGTTTACTAGCAATATGTAACGTTTGTTCAAGAACGTCAGCAGCTAATCTTCCGTATAACCTGACTAGTTTTTCATATCAGCCCGCACTCTTTTAGAATACACTGGAAACGTGCAGTTTACAAATAACCAATGGAAGATCATTGTATATTTTAACAAGACAACTTATCACAACGAGCTAAGTTTGTATCAAGCTTGCGTGAGAAAGCTGACCCAGCTCTGTTTGAACAGCTCTATCCCTGACACATGTTTAGTAATAACCACCACGGCAAAAATTACAGACGAAAAATAGGTGCTATCAATATAGTAGGAAATATAGCGAGCGAGTTATTCGGGATAGTAGACAATCGTGATGCAGAACATTATGAGCAGGAAATAGAAAAAAGCAAGGAGAATCAGGAGTATTTACTAAAGCTCATAAAAAATCAGACATCTATTGCCGATGCCACCCACAGTCTGCTTAAGAAAAACGAGGCAGAAATAATTCAGCATTGTAAGATATTTAATCAGCAAGTAAATGAGCATTTGAACGATCTTAACAACATTAACAGATTCACAACTATGGCAATTCAGGCCTTGATGTCAATGTTGAAATTTAAAGAGATTCAACAGAATTTAATTGAAGCAGTTCTAGATACTCACAATAAGGTAGTTAATACTTTTAACACCACCACAGTTAGGAGAGAAAATCAACAAAATAACACAGCACTTGCCACCAGATGTAGTTCTGCCAGGACATCAGGACCCTGATCAAATAATCATCTTATATCAACTGATATCTTGCAAGGGACGTCTGAATGGACAATATGTTAAGTTCCAAATGAAGGAGAATGTACTGTTCTCCACAAGAAAATAGCTGAATTACAAGATGCTAGTGTAAATGTATCAAAGCATGATGTGCACCACTACGCAGTGACATATATCATAGTTGGCTTTATTCTAATAGGCGTGATAGGATACCTATGTAAGGTCAGAAGAAGAGCGCCAAGGCAAGATGACTACAGGTTAGAGGCTCCAGCAGCTACCGGATGGAGATGTTAACTCAGCGAGTCATCTATGCCATACAAATCAATACATCCGCGGAGTATGTTCAACCTTGTGAACAATGGATGCATTATGCACTATATTGCATCTTTTTTTTTATATATTTTTTATTGTTAGCAGTTTACCAAATATAATATCAATATATTTCATTGTCAGCAGTTTTTACCTATAAATTTGTACAAATTACATTAATTATATAATTAATGTACAATTAACATATTTTTATAATGTTGTTGTAAAAGGTATAATATTTTTTGTATATAAGAAGCAACGCAAACAAATAAAATTTAGTGTTTATAAGTATACTCAACAAGACGTTATTTTTGTCCAGCACTGACCAACGGTAAGCGGAAAATAACGTTGAATCAAACGATCAAAGAAAAAATTAGATATATGTCAATTTTGAATCAAAATAGTTTCAACAATTCAATCGAAAAAATGAGAATGAAATATTTTATAATAATATGCGATTATATTGCGCAGAATTTCGCTGTTTACCCTTTCAGACTAAATCACAACAACATCCTAAAACTATCCTAATTACATTACAATCAATCTAAATTTGTCCTAACATGTCACCCAAATGCATTTTACCCCCATTAAAAATAACAATTTATTGAAATGAAACATGATTGAATTTATTTTATTATTATTTTCTCTAATCAACAATACAACAAATTTTAGAAATTAATTTATCTATACTGCACCAAAAAAAAAAAAATTTAGTGATTATTATAATTATATATATTATGGTAACTGATGAATAGTTTTTAAAAATGTTTTGTTGGTACTCTCGCAATTGTTTATATATGTACGAGGAATATAATTCCATCAAAAACAAATCTTTCACTATTTTCGTTTAGATAGCTACTTTACTATTTAAAAACTACTGTATACAGTAGGATTATATACGTACACTATTCCATTGAATTTCTAAAATGGTACAAAATTCTAAAGTGATGAGTTTTCTATAATAAAAATGTGTTTTTCGTTTTTTTTTTTTTTTTTGTAATTGATACGAGAACATACGTTTGAGGATGTTTATTCTTGTTAAACCGCCTTAAAGCTCATACCTAGAGCACGATTGATTTCAATTTAAAATTAAACGTTTTGCCGTAAAAATTGTTCACCTCGTCGTTATCACAATATCAATGGCAGTTTTGTGTAATGACATAAATTGCACAAAAAAAAAATCATGATTCTAATCCGATAGACCAAATTTGTTGGGATTTTGATTTAATTTTTTTTTTTTTTTTTAAATTGTAGAATTTAAAATAAAAATAATAGAAATAAAAAAAAATCGGATTTTTAAATTGATTTAAATATATTATGTGATTAATTTCTCTACGTATAGATAAAAAGTACCGAACACCAACAAAAAATTATATGTAGAAAAATCTATCAAATTGAAATTAAAATAGATAAATCAACTACTGTAACAGCAACAACAACGGTAATACAAGGATTTTGCAAATTGTATGTACGTTTATACACATATTTATATGTTTAATATTTAGAAATATTTTAACTTATACAGAAATGTTCTATAATTTTGATTTTATTTAGTAGATCTAATATATAGAAAATAGGATTTTAGGATTGGATTTATTTACAACAACTGTACATATACATATGTATGTACGATATACAAGCAGCATTATATAGAATATGGAAAAAGGATAAAATTTATTTTCTATATAGATTTTCGTAAATCTCATCACTGGAATTAAATATTATGTTATAAATTTAAGTAACTATCACAAGAGTATGATACCCACACATAAATATACACACATATATTTATCCTACTGTTATATAATTAATAAAAAGGATTTATCAAAAATTCCCGAAATTTAAATGTACGAGTATTGAGAATATAGAACTTGCCTGATATGTATGTATATAAGTGGTTTATAGATATGTACGTACGAGTATATAACATTATATGTCAAATAAACCATCATATATCGTGCATTAATATATGTACATGTAATAGATAAATTCGATATCCTTTTTATCCTGATATGTATACAGATGTATAAATATAAATGTATACCGAGAGATAGGGTACCAAATACTATATTCCTATGATACACCTTGAAGGATTACTGATTTTTTTTTTTTTTGGTTTCGTTTGCCAAATCCGAAAATAAACATTTAGTCTTGAATACGTAGGATCATTTGTTTGGTAAAATCAAATGTGATTAGTAATAAAAAAAATATCAATATTTTTAGAATAATGTATACTTTGTCTTGAATTACATAATTATAATCCAGGATACAGTTAAATTCCTTTAATTGATACAGTTAAGTTCCTTTATAACGATTATGTGCATGGACCAGTAAATTAAGGAAGAATAGATTTCCCCAAGCCTAAACATTTATTGCTAGGTACAAGAAACCGTTTCGTGAAACAACCCAATTTAAAAAAAAAAAAAAAATATTCCTTACAGTTTTATTAATAACAAACGGCGGATTCTCAGCTATTTTAATGTGTATACTATTGTCGTAAACAAATATCGCAAATATCGATAGAGAGAAGAAAAAATGTTGATATTTCAAAATTTAGGAGACATCAAAAAAACATTTATATAATTTCAACACACATCTTTTAAAATATAGGATTCAAATCTAAAAGCCGAAGTTTCGGCTTTCTGTATAGAGTCCAAGCAATTTGGAAATTTCAAAGAATGTTTTTTTCATTAATGTAAAATTTTGGGAACTATTCAACATTTTTACTTTAGGTCGCATTTACTCTTCACTCAAGCTATTTTACCAACAAATTGGCCTTTGAAGCAGTTGTATTGTTTATGCCCAATTTCACAAACAAGAGGCAATCTCCAGTAGAATATAATTTAATCTCTTTCTTCTTTTACGAATTTGTGGGATTGCCTCTTTTCCTTTATGAAACCGGGCATAAGTTTTCTATTTGTTGTTAAATATCCAATTCGACACGAAGTTTGTTAATTCGAACATTTTTTTTTTCTTATTTGCTTGCTGAATGAAGTGTTGAAATTGACTAAAAAACCATCGACTTTAAACAAAAAAAAAACTAAATTTATATTCCCAATGACAGTGCTTATTCCTCCAAACAGATAATTCGATAAGCAAAACAAATATACTATATTGAAAATACATTTGCAGAACTATATTTGACTATGTATTACAAAGGAATTAAATTTAAACATAAAAATAACCGTAGACCATTTGCTCAGGTTATCACCAAGAACTTCAGAGTGTCTTCGGAAATTATTTGCGAGAGAAAAGGTTCAACGTACTAGAACACCCGTGCACATTTTAAATGTTTTAAGAAATGGTAATTTTTATTGGGGTAGCAGATCAGTATAATAATAGTAAAAAAATTGGGAGTTTTACGTTTTACGACTAAGGGAACACAATTCAAGAAATGTTTGTCACTTGAAATGATGATTGTCACGCTTTTCGATTAAGGGAATAATAAAACTGGTTTATCGGTACAAAAGACAAGTGACATCCACCAAGGGAAAACTTCATTCTAGTTTACCAATGATCTGCTAAATTTTTAGAGAACGCTCAAGCACAGTTTAGTTTATGCCACAAACATTTTCGATTAGTAATTACATGTAACTAGATTTCTTAATTTTTCAAATTTCTAAAATTTTTGAAAAACTAAAATTTAAAAATTAATAAATTCAACCACCTAACAATTCTAAAAAGTCCAAAATTACTAAAGAACATTTAGATTAAAAATATTTAACACATAAAAAACGTATCCTCCCAAAAATTGCATTTTTATTTTCAGAAATTCATAGACCAATTAAAATTCAAAAGAAAAATTATAAATTTTGAGTTTAGTACAAATTATAAATTCTGGACATTCTGCAATTTTATAATACTTTAATTTCAGTAGCATTCAGTTCATTTGTGAATTAATTAGTTTTGAAAATCGATACAATATCTGTTTTCGAAATCCAAAAATTCGATATTTCTGTTATCCATCACATAATAAATTGTATGTGATTTACTAATCGTAAACTTAATAAATCTGTAAATATGTTTGTTGAGTTGATTATGTCAGATAAAATTCGCATTCTAAATTCTTGATTTCGGAATAATCCCAATGCCCAACACACTACAATAACGATAAAAATTATCTCAAGTTTTTGTTAATTTTAATATTAATCTGATACTTGATTGTATAATATGAAATAAATGTTAAACTTAAATTTGGATATTTCTCTAATATTTTTACAAAATTTAGGATTAAAAAATTGATAAAATCCAAATTAAAGCTGAAACAATAACATTAAGATTATTAATTTGGAGGGAGGGCACTTCTGAATCGCAGTCATTTACTTAAGTCACATTAATTGTTGAAACAAATAACTTATTTTTGCTAAAGTATATTTATGTATATTAAGTAACCATAAGTTTTGATTTTAAGTTAGGTTTCCAAATCAATTCGTTCTACCTAACCTCCTGAATATCCAATTGTAAAATTGTAATTTTTCTAACTTCCATAATTTTATAAAAATCATAACTTCTTATCAAACTTTAAAAATTTGGTAAAAATCCAAACTACCATATCTCTCACACGCTCAAAAAATGTCAACCAATAACTAAAACATATTAATTCATACCACTGAATTAAATCCGTATTAAATCAACTAACTACAACTAAATAACCATTAATTTTTAATTAATTAGTATATTATTTTAATATATAATTACCTAATTATTTTAATTAAATTATAATAATTTTTTTTTTTTAATTTAAAAACAAAATAATGAAAAATCAAAATCGTATAAAATAAAATATTAATCCTGTTTAATAATTATATATGTATTTTGATAATATAATAATTGAAATAAAAAATAAATATTTGTAGGTTTAATGTTTCTCCTTCACTCTAGGACTATGCAACAATGCTACGGTAATTCCAAAATAAATAAATAAATCGCAGAATAAAATAAAAATCGTTTATATTGGGGTTTCAATGAATTTAAAGTAATATGTGAATTTAATTATTAAATATTGTTTATTAACTCTTTCGGACATGGTGTAAAATATAAAATTAAATAAATATAAATACTTACAATTAACTTTAGTAAAATCGAATTCCTTTCGTTCAATAGTCGGCGATGGCAACACTTGTTCATTATTAATATCACTAGTACCACAGTTGTAATTATTATTATTATTATTACCATTTTCTAAAATTGAGTTATTATTACTACTATTATTACTGTTCATGAATTTGGTTGCTAAATTTCCACCACTGAAACTATGTAATGATGATGTTGAATTGGAATGGTGACAAGACGATATTGTTGGTGGTTGAATTTGATTATTATTACTACTACTATTAATATTAAGATTACTTTGATGAGCTGGCGGTGATAAATGTGACGGTGTTAGTACACCACTATTACTATTATTATTACTATTATTATTATTATTATTAGTATTACCAATAATATTACTATTAATATTTAAATTACTATTATTATTATTAATAGTATTGTTATTATTACTACTAATAATACTATTTTTAGGGCTTCGCGACATAACCAATTCAACTGGCGTTGATGTTGTTGTTCGACAAATCGACTGTAATCCAGTTGGTGTCCGATTTAATGATTCACGTCGATCAATATTTGTGATCGATGTTGCTGGTGACAACGATAATTCTTTTTTTGGTGATTTAGGTCGTGTTAACGCTAATGCTTGGGTCTGAAAATAAAAACGAAAAAGCAAAACAAACAAATTAAAAATTAAACCAAAAATCAAACGACACATAACATTGAATCTTAATTAAATTTAATTGAGTATTTTTTTTTTTTTTTTTTTGCTTTTGCTGTTATATCTAATCTTAAATTTTTATAACACTCTGAGGTTGATTTGATTAAAGGAAAATAAAATCGATGTCGCATCCAAAAATAATTTTCTAACGCCTACAGATATACTCGTACATATATGTTCAACTATCTACCCGTGGATGATACATTGGGAGCAAAATTGAGATCGCAATCATATCACACAAAAACAATACAATAATGTGATATAGATTTATCACAATTAAGATTAATTTACTTTAATTTGTATTGTATTTTTGTTGTTGCTGTTTCTTTTTCATATTCATCTTTTATACAGTTCATTTCTCTAATAAATGATTTTTTATTAGATACAAGATAAAAAAAAAAATAGAGAAATAAAAATCAGTTTTTATTCTAAACTATACAATTTTTAATTTAAATCAAATACAAATACATACATAGTTGACCAATATGAACATGACGATGGGATCATGTAATTGATAGAACTGGATTGTTTTTGTTTTTTTTTACATATGGATATGATTTGGAATGACCTTCGCTTAATTTATGTTATTTACTACATTATTTACAATTGTATTATTAAATCACTATTTTATGACAAGTCCGTAAGATATCATTGCATCAATAGACGTTTTAAAATTAGCAAAAATGTCGTTCCCTCGTTTGAATTCTTAAAAAAATGATTTATACTATAAACCTAAAACATCTAAATTTAGTAAATTTGTGCGTTTAAACATCGGCTAAACTTGTAACGTTAAAAAAAATGACAGTTGCTGACAAATAGTAGCATAAACACGAGATATTGTGAAAGAGCTTATGCTCAAAACAGGGTATGCCAAAATTATAATGTTAAATAAATAAATATTCTTCAACTAACTTATTACTTACTTATTTGTGGAACCTAACTTATTACACAAGAAATTACATTGAATAAGTTAGGTTCCAAAAATAAGATAGTAATTACAAAAGAGCCTAAGTAGCAAAATGTAGAATCTATTTACTAAAGCGTAATCATTTGAGCTGGGAATGAAAGTTAATAATTATGTTGGTCAGCAATGTTAGAACCATGCAAAATTAATTTTGAAAACTATTCCGTTTTGATTTATTTTAAATAGTATAAATAATAGGAAATTCAGGGTTACCAAACTTTCTAAATAAGGGTGTTCTAATACAGTTTGTGTTGGAATCTTGGGCCACCAATTAATTTGTATTTAACATTTTAGGGCAGAAAATAAATGTTATCAACTTTAATACTATTTGGGCAGAACAGAATTATTCTTACAACATCTATATACAAACTAAGGAATAATAGCTACATTTCTTGATGATTAATCTGATCCGGGTCAGTTTATATTTTATGATATAATAAGCAAACACAAATAACTACTCAAAATTTTAATCAAATATTAATATTATCAAATATAAATATTTATTTTTAGCAAAATTTAACAGTCTAACATTAATTATTTACCAAATTTTTCTAAATTACCAACTAGGCTTTAAAACATTATTCAACGAATTTTAAACAAACAATTAAACAATTTTAGAAAAAGTTTAGAAATGTTTTAAATTAAAAGTTTTCTTAAAAGAATGTGAGCTTTCTTAAATTTTTAGCTCTTAAATTACTTAGTACACGGAAAAAACTAGGCTTGACATCACGAAGAAAACGGATTTTTAATGGAAGGAAAGGTACTTTTCCTTCGTTTAAAAGGTAATTTTCTTATTTCTTTCGAGTTTTTCTTCATATAAGATTTGTATTTCTTGCACTGATAAAAAATTTCTTGAGTTAAGATTTGTTGTATAATTGTAATCTGAGATTTAGTTTCTTGTTTCTGTAACTGCTCAAAATTCTTGATTGAAAAAACAAAATCAACGAATGAAGAAAAATATGATTGTTTTGTTTCCAATTTTTCTTGCAACAAGAAATTGACCCTTTCCTCAAACTACTATATATTGTCCAATTTTCTTCAAATTGATTATTTTAAAAATTAAAAATTTTCTTGATGAACGCAAAAGCAATTTCTTGATTCGAGAAACTATTGAAATGTTAAAGATAAGATAAATTTTTTCTTAAAACGAAATGGAACCTTTTCTCAAAATATATTTTCCAATTTTCTGGATATCGATCATCTTAAAAATACAACATAGGAATAAGTACATAGGTTTAATACCAAAATTTAAATTTATTTTATCACTAATTGTATTTAATTTGTCATCATACTTCCCTATCTTATAAATTTATAAACAAGAATAAAGTTTGATTCTGAACTTTATTCAATTTTGAATAAATTGAACAATTATTCACTTTTGAATTAAGGGTATAAATTACACGCCGTTTTGAAACACATATGCTATGTGTACCATATCAAATCATTTAGATTAGTAGATCAATTAATCAGGTGGTACAACAAGAAAAGTTTCTTCTCTTTTCGAAACAACCACTTTTTCTCTATTACTCTTGAACTGAGAGAAAACCTTCAATTGAAGAAACGTTTTCTTAATAAATTCTCTTAACAAGAAAACTATTATTTTACGTTTCTCAGGACAAGAAAACATTTTCTTCTCTCAAACGAAAAAATTTCTCAATCTGAGAGAATATCTTTGATATAAGAAATTATTTCATAATATGAAAAACTTATTTCTCATAACAAGAAAATAAAGTATATCAATTTACGAAGCCTTTCTTGATATAAAAAGAGAATAGTTAAATTGTTATAATGGTATATACGAGTAGGTTACCATTATATAATAAATGTATACCAAAAAGGAATCTATCGCGAACCTTCAACAGTGGAGAACGTAAAAAAGTTTTATTATTTTAAAAATGTAATTTTTTGGAAATATTCTTTATCTTTTGTTTGATGTTTGTTTGAGTAAAAAAACTTAGATTTTTTAAACTGTCATGTAAAGTGAAAAAAAGGATTTCTGGAAACATTTGAAAATGTAAGTGTTTTTATTTCATTGTGTTCAAAAAGTTTTATTTACGTAATTAATGTATCGGTAGGTAAAAGAGTGGTGGTAAGTGATGTTAATTTTTATACTTGAATTTTTATTAAAATAAATTTTTATTTTTATAACAACTAATTATTGCGGCACTTGTGAAAATATTTTGTGTTTTCTTTAAAATTGAATTCAATAAAATTTTCCGATTATTTGTGAGATACAATTTTTTTTTTTTTTTAATTTGCTTATTAGAGGATGTGGTTTTGTAAAGACTAGCGACCTTGACGGAATATCACATAATGACCAAGAGCAGATGTTTCCTGAGCTGAAGCAACGGTTGTGCAATGGCGTGAGAAAATGTAAAATTGGATTAAATTTTATTTTTAATGATGCTACAAAAAATTTATATTTTATAGGGATATTCAACGGCCAATTTGTATCCAACTACTGGTTGTTCAAGTACCTGCTCAATAAACTCCTCCTTATCCGACTGGATCCCAACTCAGTCCCCGTCTGGCTCTTCTAGAGCTCATTAGATTTGGTTAGTTTTGCAAAATAATATTAAGGATATAAATTATTATTTCATTTTCTTGTTTTCATTTCAGAATTTGGGACAATTTCTTGAGACCAATAAACGAAGTAAAATATTACGGATATTTAATACGAACACACCATCAAAATTAGACGAGAAGAGTAGAGAATTACTTGTTTCGTCTATTGTAGAGGTCCCAGTTTCACCGACATTTTTTGACCAAATTTCTAACAATATAAAAAGGAGAAAAAAAGATAAATAATAAAAAATTAAAAAATTAATTTAAATAATAATTTGTATTTCGAATCCCTTTTCAGGATCTGTATTATAGAGGAGGACGGAGACTGTCTAAAATATTATACCACAAGCTTAAAAATCGAGCTTCGCGGAAATTGGGGTTCTAAATATTTTCTTTATATATATATATATATATATATATATATATATATATATATATATATATATATATATATATATATATATATATATATATATATATATATATATATATATATATATATATATATATATATATATATATATATATATATACAGGGTGGCTGAGACCAAGTGTTACCAAATGAAAACGCTGTAATTTTTTTAATTTTGATTATTTTTTATTGAAATTTCGTGGAATATGTTGAAAACATATTACATTTTATGAAAAACATGTTACTGCTCGATATGACCTCCTTTGGCTTTGATTATTTGATTCAGTCTTCCATAGAAAGCATTGCATGCTGACCGAACGTGGGCTTGCGGAATTTTATTCCATTCTCGAACAAGAGCTGACTTCAATGCATCAACACTTTCGTATTTTTTAGTGGACACCTTACTCTCCAAAATGGACCATATGGAGAAATCCATGGGATTCAAGTCTGGTGAATATGGTGGCCGTTCTTTCGACGAAATCAGCCGCGGAACGCAATTTTGTAAAAATTGCTGTGTCGCTCGAGCTTTGTGTGACGGTGCCGAGTCCTGTTGGAATGTCCAACGGTTCGTACCAAAGTGTTTACGTGCCCAAGGTAGCAAAGCATCGTTTAGGATCTTTTGGCGGTACATCTCTTGGTTTACCTTGACTCCATGTTCGATGAAAACCAGAGGAGTGCGTCCATCTGCAGTAACTGCAGCCCAAACCATAACATAAGCTGGTGATTGCTTGTGCATGGCAACTCTTGTGTCCAAATTATCGTTGGACTTGTCCCCTAACCAAACACGATCATTTTGTTAATTCACATGCTGTTGAATGGTGAAAATTTTCTCATCAGAAAAGACAATTTTTGGAATCTCATCACGTTCGGCCAAGGCCTTCAATGCTCGTGTTCTTTCAAGCCTAACTTTTTTTTGTGCCTCCGTAAGATCTTGAACTTTTTGTATCTTGTAGGGCTTCAAGTGTAGTTCATTTTTCAATATGGTTTGAATGCTGTATCGTGAAACATGTAGACGTGCGGCTAATTGATTGGCACTTTGACGAGGATTTCGTTGGATTCGTTTCTTCACCTTTCGTATCATTTCTTTTGATGTTGCTGTCTTTTTAGGACCGCCTCTGTTGCGTTTAGCGATGCTACCAGTTTCGTTGTATCGAGTTATGGTTCGATACACAAACATTTTATTCACATTCAAATGCTGGAGCTGACGAACTATTGCTGTTTGTGAATTTCCACCCAAATACAGTGCAATTACACTATTACGTTTGAATTCCATTACGATTTTTTTATTAAGATATTAATTTAGAACAATTATTTATTGACCACATATAAACAACTAACCAAACTTCAATCTGTCAAAAAATTAATGCGCGAAAATGACAACTACACAAATGACAGCAGAGTGAAGTTAGTAACATTTGGTCTCAGCCACCCTGTATATATATATATATATATATATATATATATATATATATATATATATATATATATATATATATCTTTATATATATATATATATATATATACAGTATGCGAAGAAATGAATCGAACGATCAAATATTTTTTACCAAACTAACGGGATTTCTGTTAAATATACTTATTGCTATTCTGTTTTACATTTTTCTTTTGTTATTAATTCTCGCCAACATTTTATAAAACAAAAAGTGTATTTCTAGTAGCATTTGTTTTTTTCATTTGCGTTTTACTTTTAATGAGTTTATATCCCGTGCGAACAAATAAACCGAACGCAATTTTATTTTAATTTAAAATTTGTGCAAAACAATTTACTTTGGTGTTTTTAGTAAGTAAGTATTAAATTTGTTTATAGTGCAATTCAAAACCAGAATTTATAAAAAAAAATCGTTTACTAGTTGTTCAGGCAACAAAATGCCTCGCTTATCAGAAGATCTAAAAGAACTTATTGTTTCGGACAGAATCAGTGGAATGTCGTTTCAAAACATTGCCGACAAATACAAAATATCCAAATCTACAGCAAAAATTTTGTTCGATAAATTTATCGAGACTGGTTCTGTCAAAAATCTTCCAGGATGTGGAAGGAAACGAAACACAACGGCGCGAGAGGACATTGTACTTGTTCGTGAAGTGAAAAAAAACCCTACTAAATCAGCCAGAGAGCTTAAAGAGGAATTTAATTTGAATGTTTCCATAAGAACAATTCAAAAACGGCTCAGAGAAGGTGATTTAATTAACTGCTACCAACGTCGGAAACCTTTGATCAACTCAACAAATAAACGGAAAAGATTGGACTTTGTAAAAGAACATGAAAATAAGGATCAGGTTTTTTGGAATTCAGTTTTATGGTCAGACGAATCAAAATTTGAGTTATATGACTCAAAAAAAAGAAAAAGGGTATGGCGCGGGCGTGGTGAGGGATTGAAAGACCGATATTTGAAAAAAAACGTGAAACATGGAGGTGGTTCAATAATGGTGTGGGGCTGTTTCGCGGCTAATGGTGTAGGTGAGCTCGTTCTTATAGAAGGGATAATGAAAGGGCCTGATTATGTAAATATTTTAGAAAACAATCTAAAAAAATCTATCAAAAAGTTACACTTGGGCAGTCGTTATATCTTTCAACAGGATAACGACCCCAAGCATACTTCAAAAGTAGCAGAGAACTTTTTCAACAAACATAAAATAAAAAAACTCAAATGGCCTCCCCAAAGCCCGGATTTGAATCCGATAGAAAACTTATGGTCACAGTTGGATTCAAAAATCCCAATAAGCCAAAGAATTAATAAGAAAGATTTTTTTAATGCGCTTAAAATTGCGTGGGATGCAATTGGCGTGGAATACACCTCAAAGCTCGTGCAAAGCATGCCAAATCGATTAAAAGCGGTTAAATTGGCTAAAGGTGGTCCCACCAAGTATTAATTTTAGTATTTTATTACCTCCCTACCTCACATTTCTAAAAAATGCGAACGTTTTTACAACGTTCGGTTCATTTGTTCGTAGTTAGAAATGAAGGGAATTAAAAAGATGATGTTAATTACATTAAAAATTTGAATAATAAAACTGGTACAATTATGTTTCTATAATTTAGATAGTATTGTATAATGAAATATAAATGATAATGAAAAACATATTTAAAAACTTTTTTTATTTGCCAAAGAAAATTTTTTATGACATCGTTCGATTCATTTTTTCGCATACTGTATATATATATATATATATATATATAGTATATATATATATATATATATATATATATATATATATATATATATATAACGCTTGATAATTAAATTGTTGATTATATATTGTAAATATACATAGGTACATTATATTTCTGATGGTGAAATAAAAAAAATCAATAAAATAAATTTTCATATAATTGTATTATTTTAAACAAATTGAAGAAATATTTCTGAAACGAAGAAATATTGCGTTGTCACAAGAAAATCGTTTCTCTAGTGAAGAATATTCAAGTTCGCTGGAAGAAGTAGGCCGATGCATACAAGAAAACAAACTCATTAGATTCATAAATTATTTTCTATAGCCAAGAATTAGCTAGTTTCGTATAAGAAATAAACGGTTACATACAAGAAAATCCAAACAATAAATTGATACATTTTACTCTACTCAAGAAACTATGTATTTTCCAGCAAGAATGATGTTACCTAAATAAAGAAACGTTTTTCTCAACCTAAGAATTTCTAGTTTTCAATCAGAAGAATCGGTTTCTACAAACAAACCTATTTCGTTTAACTTAAGAAATAATAATTAACCATCAAGAAAAGCTATATTCTCTATGTAATCATGTTTTCTTGTACCAAGAAATTAATTTTCTCATATCAAACAAATAAAGATTACTTTAGTATTTTAGAAAAATTTCAAATTGAGAAACGTATAGTTTGTCGTGAGAAAAATTTCGTTTAGCTTAAAAATAATGTACACATTTTCTTGAATTAATCCGTTTTTCTTCATATTAGAAATTATTTTTTTCCGTGTATTTGAAATAATTTCGCTTGATGTAGAGAGTTTATGTAGAGAGGACACAGGCAAACAGACAGACCGACAGACACAGACACTACTACGAAACCTAATTTTTCGATTTCGATTCTCCAAAAGTTTCAAGGTCGAAAACTTTCATGATTGCTTAATTTTATTTTATTAACATAAAAGAAAGTAAAACCAATTAAACAGGTCAACTGGTCGGTCCATCTTTTTGGCTCATTCCATGTCTTTTTCGGTAAAAAATTTGTTTACTACAGGATAATTTTTGTATTCAGCTTTTGGGCAAGACCAGCTTCATATTTATTCAGGTATACCCCTTTTCAAAAGTATTGAATATAATTTCACTTTTACTAAACTCAACCAAGATGTATTGAACTTGTAGTTTGATATAAAAAATTTCATAAATAATTTAGTTTATTACAATAGAACTTTAGAAGTAACCTAGAATAATTTTGTTGTCCCTATAGTTAGTGAGGAAATCGTAAGAAATTATTTTTATTTATTTTAATTATCGACAATGAATGAACCCAAGTTAGTAACACCGGATCGGTCTCACATCTAAAATCATTAATATTTTCGGAAAATGTTTAGTTTGAAAGTGGTGCAGTTCATATTTTGTTGAAATGAGATAATGTAAGAATTGAGGAATTACACTTAAAAAATATACATTTGCTCATATGTATATTTGTGTCCTAAACGGAACAAATTAATCAGCTCTGATTTGATATACCTAAATTTGCAGTTTTGTGGCCTAACTACTAAAACACTACATCAACCTTACAAATACAGAATTACCTTCAATCCGTTTACAAAATTCAAAGTTCTAAATTGTTGAATAATCGGTTTCAGAATTCGTAGAAATTGAATTAGAAGATTGGAAATAACAATTTATTACAATTTATGAATCATTAGTTTAAGAGTTTAGGAATTACGAGTACATTTTTTTTTTTATTAGGTAAAAATAAACAAAATAGATTTTTGAAATTATTTTAATTCTTCGATGATCGGAGCTAAAATAATCCTAGCGGAAAACCCAAATTACCTGAAACATATTATAACCTAAATGGGAACTGTACGATAATACTATTAGGCAAAATAAACAATAAATTTGGGGACATAATCATTATTTACTGGATAATTTATACTTCGTTATGTCTGCTTAAAGCTTAAAGAAAGCTACTAGCCTACAGTGCCAAGTTAAATTTGTTTTTAAATGATAATCTTAATCATAAATTTAGAATTAAATTAAATCCGTTCTATGATACTTTATAGAGATTTAATTTTTTAGACAAAATTGCAAATGTTAAATCCAGCTATCGAATTTTAATTGTATTTTTTTCAATTATTAGCAAAATTTTTAAAATTAAACTTTGAGAATCACGGCAGCTGGTTAATTAATTGTAATTTTTCGTGCGGATAAAATTTGTATTCTAAGACTAAGTCTTACCTGAAATATTAAGGGCATTGAACACTGGAACCACCGGAAATCAAATTCTGTACCTCCTAGCGGCACCAGTATTTTCAGAATACGATATAAAATGTTGATAAATCATAACAAGCATAAAAGGTAAACCCCAAACAATAAATTATTGTACCTCAAAACAGCTAAGCTCTATTCATTTTACCTAATTAGACAAGTAAATTTTGTAAAATTCATTAAGTTACTAGTAATTCAAGTCAATATAATAATAATTCTTGTCAAGTCAAACAAGTAATTTATTTGAAATTGTTTGTTGTGCCAACTGACAACTGAACAATACAAATTCAAAGCAAATTAATTTTGTTTTAATTTCATTGAGAAATATCATTGCTTCAGTTAACAAATAGTTGTACGGAATCAGGCAGTCAAATATAATCATTCCATTGATAGTCCAGTAAATGAAGGGTGAAAAAAGGTCAACCTATAGATTATTAGTTGCCATTTTTATTTGCTAGTTGATGAGTGGCATTTGGCACCCCCTTGAAAATGAGCCCGAGTTTGCGTAAAAATATTGTGTGACAGGGGTAGAAAATGGCCCTATAAAAGACCCGGAAATGTGGCAGTTAGAGATTTTTTGTTCAGATAAAAATTGAAGATCAGCTAATTTTCTACAAAAATGGTCCTAATGATTTTTTTCGCAACATTAATATTTTTAGCAAAAAGTCGGGTTGAAAAATCCAAAATTTTCAGACTCCTGAAATATGCAAGTTTTTTACAAAATTTGAGATGGGGAGTGTTGGAAATACATTATTTTCAATGTTTTGGACTGTGTAAATAGGAAATACACAACAAGGAAATAAATTCTTCTGTATGTTGGAACGGGTTGCGTATTTCAATCCACCCCTATAACTTAGCCAAGTCTTCATAATCGCGATCTATCCAGCTGTCTCGGGCATCTACATGCTGGTCACTGGAGTTGAAACGAACCCCGCCAAACTCCTCCATTTGATTCCAAATATCCACCATGAAAGGAAGGGATGCGATGAATTTAGTAGTGGCACTCGTATTGAATCCACGGTTAACTAATCCGCCGCTAACTTTAACCATTCTCATGAAGTCTTGTTCAATCGTCATGTCAGTGAAGTTACCCGACCAAAATTTGTCTGTACGCCTGATTGTGTTAAACCCGTTTCGAACAAAATTATGATATTCAACTAATCGTCTATTATTTTCACGATGACCTTGACTTTCGTGAAGTTTCTCCATGTTTTCGAGGTAGTTTCTCATGTCCTGTACATACAAATGCGCCGACCGTGCATAGTTGAAATGACCGGTCGCATGGAAATAGGGAAGCATTTGCTCGATACATTTCAACTGAGAAATCAAATTGCCCATTTTTTCGGATTTAAGAAAACACTTTGCTATTTGAAACATGCGCATGTATTGTATCCACAACTTGGTTGTTTTTCCTCGCCCCTCAATTTCATTCATTTACTTATACATTTTTCATTCGCGGTTTTAATGAATGCACAGTCTTTGACATCCCTGTAATCGATAGTATCAATATTTGTGAGGTAATCTTTCATGCCTATCTTCTCAGTAGGATAAAATTCTATTTCGTTAAATATCCGTTCGCATAAAGCAGCAAAAACAAGTGAATGAGCTCGCATCGCACGGTGATATGCGTGTCCGTAGAGCATTTTCTTGGACGTTCCAGCAGCGTAACAAATACTCATCAATTCTTCTAACCCACTGCCGAACATAATGAACCCAATGCTGCCGAGATACGACAGAATCAAATGAAATCTACCCAGTCTAGTAATAATCCTAGAAATGGCATTACCATAGCACCCGCACCTTTGACCATTTGAGTTGCTTTCTGGTAGAGTGGCTGGTCGAACGTAACGAAGTAGGTATAAAGACCCAATTCTTTGGATTTTTCTGCAGCATATGTCAGGGCGGTGAAAATTGTGTCGTTGTCACTTGGCGGATGATTAACAAACGGCAAGCAGATAACTTTACTTCGTTGATAAGGCATATTTTGGGTTAGTTTCCCCATGAACCCGTTCCACCCTGAAGTCTTCCAAACCTTAGCTCTACCATACATCCACAAGAAATCTGCATTATCAATATTGGCAATACTAAAATCCGGAATATCAAGGACTGCGACAATTATATTTTTGTACTCGACCTCGTTGCTCCCGTCATAAGTTCTCAAGCTTATGTTATGCTCATCGATGACTTTCTTATCGACATTGCCAATATCGCGTAATAAGGGCTGCTTGGCCTCGTAACAATCTTCGGGTGTGACAGCTAGAATTCCTCCCATTCGAGCGAGATCTTTGTTTTTATCGGTCAAAACAATCTTATTAATTAAATACTGTAACTTATCTGGGACACTATCATCCACTTCGGCCAGGAGGCAGTCACTTGGAGGATACATGGCCCTATTACGGAGAAATGACAGCATGTGGCGCCGAATAATTGCTGCCGCTTGGTCGAGAATTTTCGTCTCTTCATCCTCGCTGTTAAGTCCATTATGGTTCCATTCTTCCCTCATAACTTCAAATTCTTTATCCTTGAAGTACATGATTGTTCCATTACCATTCTCAGAACAAAAACCTATCCGGTCCTCGCCGAATTCGTCTTTCAAGCATGCAATCAGGGTTGCACGAATCATAGGAGGATCACCTGGGCAGAAATAATTCTTAGCTGTTAGATACAATACTTCTAATCAACATATGGTGACGAAGCAAGTATTGTTTCTACGTTGAAAGTTTTTGTGGCTGGGCTCGAAAAGGGCCGGTTTTTTGGAATCTTAGTGTTTCTTGAAACACTCACCTGAAATTTCAAGCAAATCAGCTAGGTGATACAGTTTTTCTTTAGTTTCCTCAATATACTTCAGAACTCTGCCCATTTGGACTAGAATATGTTCATCCTTGGGACGTCCAGGCTTTGAATGGACGGGTGGAGGCTTGAAAAACTTTGATTGACATTTTTTGTGGTATCTTGCTTCGGCACTCACAAGATCCATTGTTGAAATTCTATCCAATAATGTTTTACAGATTTCGTCCTGGATTCGAGTTTTGATTTCTGTCATAAGCCGTGTCTGGAATTCTGTTTTTTTTAATTATGACAAAGGGTCTCCTGGACGTTTTTTTATTTTGTTATGTTCCTCGGAAGCTGGCAAGTCACAGAACATACAATTGGCCCTGAAATCAAATCCATCACTCCTGCGCTCCTTTTTTATCTTGGGGCTCAAATGGTCAAATCTTTTGGTCTCGTCAGAGACAAAATCGTGGCATTGGAAACTGTCATTCCGTTTGAGAATATAGCGTCTCCTCCACACTTTGTGCATTGGCAAGGACGACTGTTTTTCCCAAAATAAACCTCAAAATTTGTTCAATATTCTTAACTTTTATAACTCTTTTTTTCTATAATGGACTATAATATTTATCAAAATAATGAAACAAAACCAACGCATTTAATATCTCCAAACATTAACCAACAAAATGCTACTGTGGTCGCATGGACTGTAGCAGACGACACGAGCGCCACATAGAGCACACACGCGACGAACGACGGAAAAAATGAAAGTAATGAAATTATAGCATTACATTTAGAGACTCGGGTTTTTCCCCATGTATAAATGAGATGACTTTATATACATTGATGGAATGGTGAGAATTCAACCTTTACACTAGTCAAGGTGGTAAAATGTGTGGCAAAAAATTGGAATTCAACAAACAAAGTTTTAATCAAAATGCAAGAAAATTAGATTATACAAATTTCACAGATGACAAAGGCATTCTGAGGACCCATAATCAAGGAAATTTGGAGCAAATTAGTGCAATACAAAAAAAATAGGAACAAATTCAGGGGAGGACTAAAACTGCATGGAAAAACAATATTTGACCCCTTTTTTCGATACGGCCAAAGACTAAAAAACGTGACTCGAGTTACCGAATATGGTAGCGGTAGATTTCCCCTTCCAGAAGAACTTTGAATAATGACAAAGTTTGCATTTTTAACAAAGTTCAAAGTTTTTCACCCGCTCATGTGTAAATGCACGGACTGTGCTCTCCGGCATACAACATAGAAACTCAATATTCTGGGTGCGCTTGGGCCCGTTTATCTCGAAAACGGTCACATTTTCGAGAAAAATGATAAGGACTATTTTTGTAGGTAAGAAACTGATCTTCAATTTTTATCTGAACAAAAAACTCTCGCTCATTCGCGGAAAACCGATTTTAGGAGTCCTTTGGGGGCCGTTTTCTCCCCCTGCCGCACAATATTTTTACGCAAACTCGGGCTCATTTTCAAGGGGGTGCCAAATGCCATACATCAACTATAGCAAATAAAAATGGCAACTAGTAACTTTCACGTTCGACCCTTCATTTACTAGACTATGATTTTGTATTGTGAAACAAATCAGACTTTCATAAAACAAGAATTATTGTTTAACTGAACTCTTTCTTACGCAATCGGGCATTAAAGTTTAAATAGAATTATTTACGTTCTCATTTTTCAATTTTTATGATTTTCTAATCCAAATCCCTATATGGTTCCATATTTGGATCATTTTTTGAAAACAGTTTTTCAACATTTTATTAAAATCCTACAATTCATAAAATTTACTACAATTTTGAGGCAAAAACACTTCAATTTTGTTTTATAAATACATGAATTTTTATTTTAACTAATTTAATATTTAAAATTTTTGAAAATTTAAAACATTTTTTTTTCTAAGTTATTTTGCGATTTTATCTTATACATATGTAAACGTTCAAAAGATGCTGGTAAAAGCGGTTTATATGTAAACGTTCATAAACTACTGGTAAAACTTTCTTAAACTATCAACATTTGAATTGAAGTGACAAACCAAATAAAATCATGTTTAATAAATGTTTTGTCTAAATTTGAATAAAATAAAGAAACCGTAGATTCTAAGCAGCAAATTTGTTTATGTATTTTTATGTTTACTAACAAGCATTTTTATGATTAACTAAGATCAATAAAGAGTAAATCATATGTAGTCAATATTTTCTAATTATAGAATAAGGTTTTAAATGTCCACAATTTTTGATTCCACCATGAAAAGTTCTTCTAAAACCTACAGCAATGATTTTTCGATTTTCGTCACTACGCTTAACCCCTTTGTAGATATTTGTCAAAGTTTATATGAATTGGACGAAAAAGAAAGACGAGCATCGAATTTTCGATCATGTTAGAACTTCGTTATTAGAAAGTAAAAAATAAAGATTTGTATTAAATTTCAGAATTACAATTTTTACAACCAGTTCTTCAATTCTGCTAAACAAAGTTAACTAGATCCTACCCCATCGTGAATGGATGGTTTAACATTTAATTTTAGTTTGAACGGTTTTGATTAATCATACTAATTAGTAAATCAGTTTTTTAAAAAAGTCAAAAGCATATTTTCCAATTATTTGGTTGAGTTATGAAGTTTTGACAATATTAAACTCAGGTGAAAAAAAAAATGTATTCAATTACAAATTTAACAAAATATTTCATATAATTACTTAACAATTTATTGATTTTAGGTTTTTTACTTTATAATCTCCGTTCATGTAAAATGATTTAGTTTCTTTTACTTCTTTTTGTGTTTTTGTGTTGCTTTATTATATTTCTTTTTTGTTGTTTATTATAAAATCCTCAACAAACAAAAAAAATATATAATCTCAATATAATTTCAGTTTTATAATTCCTTTACGATGGATTAACGTTATTTTTATTATTTTTATTTTTTGTTGTTATTTGACTTAAGACGTTTGAATTTTACACACATACATGACCGTTTTTTTTTTAAATATCGATTTACTCGTGTGTACAGTCATGAGCAAAAGTATTTTGAAACTTGTAAAGTATTTGCGAAAAGTTTAACATCTTAATTAAGAAATATTTTTTTAAATCCACCAATTATAAGATTTTATTTGGAAATTGATTCATTGATTGGAGTACACAACCAACCAAGCGAATGAATTTTCCGGGAGCAAGCGGGGTCCACCGCACACCTCGGATACATATAATTGAGATAGGAAAGTCTGTGACCTGGTTACAGAAGTCGATAGTTAGAAGCACAACACAATTCTAATCTAAAAGCTGCATTCTAACAACAAAAGCTCAGAATTTCTTGTAACATTAAAATTGAAACTAAAATTTATTATTTTCAATTATAAATTGGTGTTTCATTTCCATTCATTGACTCCCTCCCCTCCAAATAATTGCTTGCCGTAAAATAAATTATGCCGTTCACGTCAAACGTTTTCTATTACATTCAAATCTGAACTTTATGGAGGCTTGCTGGACACGTAGTATTGCTCTTTCAATTGTTAATAAAAGCTAAATTAACAAACACTTTCCATCACAAATTGAAATTACGTGTTACTTTTGCTCATGACTGTATGTAGGCATATAAAACACACGTGTAATTTAGACAGTGATTAGATGATATGTTTTCTTAACGCTTTGTTGTTTATATGTATATTTGAAATAAGAGTATGAGTTTTAAGGGATTGGTAGAGTACTCTGTGTATAGAAATTCTGATATACAAATTTCATAACATTTACCTTATTTTAAACGTTTTACTGTATATAAGAGATTAGACGGAATTTCCGGAATTAAAAACAACAAAAAAATTGAAAATTTTTCTTTCACATGGTAATTTCGAATGGTGATGTTTTCTATATCAACTGTATTTAATTTGCGCATAGTGAATGCTTTATAAAATCCTCTGTTACCCATTTTATATATACATACATACTATATAAACAAACACAAACGCACACGCAAATCGACAAAAAAATTATAATTTATAATATTTATCCATCATAATAAAAATAAAAAATAAAAACTTAAGTATTTTAATTTTCTTGTCAATGACAACAATATAATTTATGGTAGATTTACTTAAGACCAACCAAAAAATTATGAAAATGTTTTTTTTTTATTATTTTTTACGACAAAGATTTAATAATTTTTTTTCGAAACCAAATATAATTAATAATCATTTTTTTGTTTTTGTTTTATGAAATTAAATAATTCGCGGATTATCTCTTTGGTTGGCCCGATCTATTAATATTGCGATGATGATGTGGGGGACATTAAGGCGGATACTGACTAATCGGAAAACTATATGTATTTTCATTCCAATTTTTGAGGTGAGCATATATATGTATGGTATGGCGCACATGCTAGTAATTTTGTTGTGATGAGGTGCGAAAATAATCTTTAAACGAGATTATTTGCATTTGACTTGAATTTATATATACTATATAAAAAAAAATGAATCATACGAATAAATGACAAATCAACCGTATTATTATATTTTATACAGATGTTTTAAGCCTTGCGCGGTACGTAAAAAAAGTGATTATAATTATAAATTAAACTGCACTTGGCAAACGCACAAAACTTCGCGTATATACACAACCAAACGATTAAATATGTGATATCAACATAAATAAAAAGGGCAATTATACTCATAAATGTCGCTGAGTAAATGAAATTTTGTACAGGTGCTTTTTGATATGACAGAAATCATCGTTTATATCAAACATAAACTCGTTTGCTTAATAAACATGTAAATATTTTTAAACATTGGAAATTACATAATTAAATAATACGTATTTTAATTTATTGCAATTTGTGCGTTATAATCCATATCAAACAACAGATATACAAGTTCCTGTAGGTTTAAGTTTTTGAACACAAGAAATGTGCATATCCCAAGACTAATCTTTCACAAAATAAAATTATCACCAACTTTCTTTGAACAATATTAAAAGTTTTTTTTTTTAATTTTTTTTTTTTTGTGATAAAAATTAATTAAAAATTCATAAATTCTTTGAATAAGAATACATTTTTATCACAGTTTCCTTTATACGCTCTTTATACCATGTTTAGTTACAATTTCTACACTTTTCTTACTGTTTAAGAATAAGAAAAGTTTTAAGTCTATGCACTTACATGAATATCCCAAAACTATATACTGTTGAAGATATTATAACAAAATAATCATATAATTAATTTTATTATAATATTTTCTTAACCGGAACTGGATATAAAAGTAGATAATTGTGACACATAATTTTTGTATAGACTGCGAGTTTATTGAAGTGCTCTTCCTCCACCATATTTATACAATCCTCATATCTTGGCTGAAGATTAATCATAATTTGTAAGAAAATAAATTTTTGTATTCCTTTAAAATGCGTAGACTGATTAAATGAATCTCAGACTGTAGACTATAAGTAATGTAGGAAATTTCCTATATAATTTCATAACGTTTGGAGGTTTTAGTTGTGATAACATTTTAGCGGATATAATACAGTTAATTTAATAATTTAACTATTTAAATCTGCGGAAATACATTTTCATTCGAGATATTTGGGTTCTAAACAATTTGTAAAGGTGGAAATGTAATAAATTCTTGGTGGTCAGATAACCTAATGCTACGTTCAGACTAGGGATTAAAAATCCAGATTAACTAGCAAATCTAATCTTATAGTCTGAATGCCAAAAAAGCTAATCCAGATTACAAGTAAACTTTATTAGGCAAATCTGAATTACTAACCCCTAGGTCTGAACAACCTGTAATTCATATTGTTAAATCAAAAAGGTTGTCGCTGGTTTATTGGTACGTACATACATACATAATTGAGATAAATAGTTTTAAACTTTTCTACCGAAAACATTTAAACTTTCTACATTAAACATTTTTGCCAGTCTGGAAAAGTTGGCAATTCCTTTCTTTTGAACAAATTTTTCACCCAAAATTCTACATACATTTTTAAATTACCAAATCAAATAAAATAAGTTGAACTCCTTCCAATGATTTCCAAAATTTTTTTTTGCTGAACATTGTTGTGAAGTGGTTACTCTTTCGTGTTTTTGATCGATAGTGAGGGAACGCGGCGCTCGCCTTGGTTTAAGCTTTTTCATATGGAAGTGTCCATGGAAAATATTTTCTATATGTTCTTTTGAAATGTTTACGATGTCAACAATCTCACTCAACTTCACTTTTCTCATTATAATATGATAGATTTTATCCAACATTTCTTCTGTTGTCATCTCTTTTGGGTTCATCACCAAATACACTTGTGCGACCACGTTTAACTTCACCGATCAAAAACGGACAGTTTCATAGGGTGGAATAGATTCACCCAAAGTTGAAAGCGCAATGAATTGCTCTGTAAATTTCAAATTTATTCATTCTTTATAAAAAGTAGAATACGTCAATTTTGTTGCTTGTACAAGCTAAATGACAAACCGACTTGAAAATGGAAATGGCGTCTAATAAAATTTTTCTAATAATTTTCCAATGATTTGCATATTTACAAATAAAACTGGGTCTGCCAATACTGATATCTATGCAATCTATACAATATTTTCTTGGGTTCAAGGCCATCCGAAATCTTTCGCAGTTCATTTTACCGTCCCACATTACGCCATAGTAGCCAAATCGAGGACGAATGGCAATAAACCCGGGTTTGCTTAAACCACCTGCACATTGCACTGCTTGATGCCAACCTATAGTGCTGACATGAAAAGTGGGTCGGCACATGAATTTTGCACTCTCAACAGCTGTTCATAGTGTTCATCGTCATCACCGATCGTAATCAGATGATGAAAAATCTCTTCTGCATCCCGACTTTATCGGGGGATTCGAACCCGGTATCTCCCAATCCAACCACCGCAGCTTTAACCACTTTACCGTTTATTCGGTATTGATTAACTATAAAACAAAATTCATTAAATGTTTGTTTATTTTATAGGTTTTTGATAATCAAAAACAGAAATATCTTTGTTTATTAATGACTACCACCAATAATTATTAACCGCTGACGTTAGCAGAAAACATTTAGTAGTAATTTTTAATTTGCATTACTGACGTGATACAAAAATTATTATTTGTTTTGTTCTACAAATTACATGTAATATTTGTCTAACGGGAAGTTGAATAAACTATGTAAGTGAAAATTAGTGAAGTGCGTGATCGGTCCCCCTTTATGGGGCTGAATAGGGATGGGTCTGTGGATAGACAATCTGAACCTATTGGTGCACCTTATCATAAAAAATTAAAAAATAATAATGAAAGTGTATATAACGTTCCTACTAGTCAACGTTTTGAATTATTTAACACAACGAGTGAATCTCGCCTGTGAATTCAGCTTTAATCCATAAATATATGGAAAGTAACGGGATTAAACAATATCTCATCAAAAATTTAAAGACCGGTAGCAAAATTATTGTTGAAAAACTCGTTGACTTCAATAATATTAAACAATGGCTTGCCGAAAACAAAACAGAATTTTATTCATTTACGATGGACAACCTTAAATTGAGTACATTCATATTATATGGCCTTCACACTATGGAAGCCAACGAATTTTTGAAATGTTTATCGGATATAAATCTCAAACCCACTAAAATACATAAAACAATTTCAAAACAAGGTACCACGGTATACTTTGTATCATTTAAAAAAGGGCAATACAACAAACGTTTAACAAAAGAGGTAATACCAAATTCTAACTATACTAACTCTATTAATAATTCAAACACTACTTATGTTTCTACCCTTTTAACTGAAGGCTCAGCTAACCCGAATATTTTGTTTAAAGAAAGAGTGAATGGAATTAAAAATTGCAACTCTAGAGAAGAACAATTTATTAGAATAACCGAAATATCTTTAAAATATGCATTTAGATAAATCATTAATAATTGCCACCTGGAATGCACAAAGCGTTCGACCTAAAAAACTTGAGTTACAACATTTTTTGACAAAGTATAAAAATGTTGGGATCTTAATAAAATCGAATATACAACATTCACTTTTACCGGATCAAAATCTTTCAACTATTGAAAATCTCGCGATATCAGTTAAACATGTAAATGTAACTTCCGTTCGAATTACCACATGTTATTGTCCAAAAATAAATGGACCCACTTTTAAAAGCGAAATACAAAAATTGACTCAAAATCGAACAAACTACATTTTAGGGGGCGATTTTAATTATCGACATCCCATGTAGAACTGTGTCAGGTGGTCGGAATCTTCATAATCACATAAGTAGCTCTCAAAATTGCTCTATAGTGGCACCATTGGATCCGACCTTTGTTTGACCCAATTCTACTCCTAGTAGTATCGATTTCTTCTTAACAAACCAACCAGAACATATAATGGAAATTAAAAGTCTACCTGAACTGGCATCAGATCACCTCCCAGTCATATTTGCCTACAATTTCAGTCTAGCTTAAAAAAACCCAATTAACTATCGATTTAATTACTCCCGCGGTGATTGAACTAAATACAAACAGCATATAGAGGGGTCACTAAATTGTTTTGATCAAACAAATCCCTTGAACACTTCTCCTGAAATTGACTCATTGATCGATTTATTTTTAGAGTCCATTAAAAATACTAGAGATAACTCAATTCCTGTCACCCCATTGACTAACATAAATAAAATAAATTTAACAGAAGATATACTGGCTCAAATCAAGCTTAGAAATTGTTTAAGGCGCACATGGCTTAGGACCAGAAGTAGAACTGTTAACAGCTTTGTTAACATGCTAACCAGAGCAATAAAACATAAGATCTTAGACTTACTGAACAAATTCTGGCAAGCCCAGGTTATGTACCTTGAAAAGGGATCAAAAAAATATTGGAATACTGGTAAGTTTGTTAAAACGAAAAGAAGACCAATACCGCCACTGCAAATTCAGGAAGATGAAACCACTGTAAAACTATTGTTAAACTCACAAAAGTGTACAGCGCTCGCAAATACCTTTCATCATGTTTATCAATCCACTCATAATTATGGGTCTATTCATGAATGCGATGTCAATATTAGCTGCCAACAATTAATAACTAACTATCATCCACAAGAATTTGAAGAAATTCGTTTAGAAGAGCTATGTGATATTAATAAAACCCTACGGCCGTATAAAGCATCTGGGATGGATGATATTTTTAACATTTTGTTAAAACAGTTGCCAGACTGTGGTGTTTAAACTCTCCTGCTAATTTTTAATAGTTGTTTAAAATTGTGTTATTTCCCTAATTCCTGGAAAATAGCAAAAGTTACTCCAATTCTCAAACCCAATAAGGAATCCAATAATCCTGAACACTATAGGCAGCAATTTGGTTTCAGATCTGAGCATTCTGCGGTACATCAAGTGCACAGAATAGTACAATACGTAAGGGAAAATCGTATCAATAAAAAATCCACAGGGCTGGCATTGTTAGACCTCTATTGAGCTTTTGATACAGTATGGATCAAAGATCTTATCCACAAAATGACAACGTGCAATTTTCCGAAATACCTAATTAAAGATATAGATTCCTACTTAAAGAACAGGAAGTTTAATGTACAAATATATAATGAAAAATCCAGTCTAATGAATATTCCTGCTGGTCTCCCGCAAGGTTCCGTATTAGCTCCTCTGTTATTTAACATATTTATTAATGATATTCCTAGATTTGAAGACTGCCAATTAACTTTATTTGTTGATGATACTGCGATATACTACTCCAATGTTCTCGCCAATAACATAATATCCAAACTTAACGGCTATCTAAATGCATTTAGCTCTTATTTCACAAATTGGAAACTAAAGATAAATACTAGTAAATGTGAAAGCATTTACTTTACAAAATGTCGTGCACCAGAAAAAATTCCGCAGCTACCTTTAGTTCTGAGTGGTGCTCAACTTCAATAGAAATCGGAAGTACGCTATCTAGGCCTAATTCTTGATCTAAAGTTGACCTTTGGGAATCATCTGAACCATATTAAAGAAAAATATGAAAAATTGATAAAAGTCCTATATCCACTTCTAAATAAGAATAGTCAACTTATCTTCAGAAATGAAATACTGCTATATAAAGTAACGGTTTTGAGTGTTATTCTATATGATTCACCCATATGGTCCAACGCATAAAACACAAATAGAAATAAAATTCAGATTCTTCAAAACAAATTTCTGAAATTGATCCTAAAAGTTCCTATTCGATATAGAACGATAAGAGTTCATCGTGAAACCGATATGAGGTTTATAGAAGATTTAATTTCTGAAGCTATAGACAAAAGTATTATTGCCATCTGACATATAATGTAAATAACGAATTAATTAATAACTTAAATTAAAATTAAATGTTTAACTTTTGATTAGTTTAAGTATTTAGGTTAAGGTAGAATAAGATGGCAAACTACTAGATTAAATATTCTATTTAAATTGTATTACGATGTCCCCCACAAATTTTATAACTTAAAGAAAAAAAAAATCCTATTTGAAGTAAAGCCAAGGAGGTTCAGCTCAAAATTTTAGTTACTAATTAAGTGTAAAATTACCCTATAAATAAAAGATAAAAAAAAAAAAAAAAAAACAGTCTAAGTTGCGATTATTTAGGATTAAATAAAAAACTAATTTTTTCTTTCCAAAAGTTATTTAAAACGTCATTTCTTTCTCATATATTAGTGCCCCAGCAAAGAATTAACATACAAAGAATGAGGTTTTCTCTTCTTTTAGAACAGGCTTAAATTAATAAAAAAACCTCACATCTCACTATTTACTTACGATTTACGAAACAAAAAAGCAATAAATAATCAATTCCGGTGAAATTTTGAAAAAGCTCCAACCACAAATATTGAAAATTTGAATTAGAATAATTTCTGGTAACAAATTAAAACACCACTTTTTTTTTACTCAGGAGACACCCAAGACGTGTAAATCCACAAACATCGGAAGTTAAAAAATTAGAAAAAATAAATAAAACAAATTTGGTTGGTAGAAATTCGTAGTTTGATGACTCTGATCAGAGCCTTCTAGAGTATAGAGCCATAATCTTAATGACGTATTTTTAAGAAGCTTTTTTAGTGGTATAACTTTTCACTGATTTCCATAGGAATCCATAGTAAAAATGGTGTTTTTTAGCTTCAAGTTTTTCAATGAAAAAAGCAAAAATATTATAAAATGTTTGTATAAAAGTGTTCTACATATCTTTAAGGACAATATACAAGAAGGCCATATTGGTATTAAGTAAATATTAATAGCAGAAATATTAAAATTAAATTATTTCTAAAATATATTTTTCGAACATTCATTTTGAAAAATACATCAAAGTTGGCTCTGACAAATTAAAATAATACTTGCTAAATTTATCTTTAGTTTTACTAGTGTACGTAAGATGTCTAAATGGTTACAGAAAAATACAAAAAAAAATTATTTAATCGCCAAATTATCACACGTTTCTATATTTTGTGAATTTGTTTTGCTTTTACTACAATTTTTGAACTTGAAATTTCCCCATGTGGTAATTTTTGGTACGATTTTTCCAAATTTTTCCGGCCATCACTGCCATCTATGTAATGTATATTGACTTAATGGCCAAACGAATCGTAGTAAGCTTTTATTTCAATTTGACCAGAATTCTGCTGTTATGCATTTTTTTTTATATTTTGGTTTCAAAAGATCAATTATTACAAGAAAATGAAAACGATTTACCTAAACGATATTCATATATGTTGAAATTCAAACATTTATGAAAATATTTCAGAAATCATAATTAAGAATTTGTAACGTTTTCATTTAAAAATTTATCTTAGGAAAAAAAGGGATTTCCCATATGTTTTGCGTGTTTTACTATGAAAAGTTTCGTTTTTTCCTCGTTTCTAATTCCCTTATAAAAGCTCAGATTTTTTGATTATGGCTCTATAAAATAAAGGGTGCTCTGCTCTGATGCAGGAGTGCAAGTTACATAGTACTGCCTTCAAGTAAATATAAGCTGCAAAACAATGTTTACATGTTTTGAATTAAGATGTTTCCTTTTATTACGGATTGTCGCCATCACTGATCACAAATAAAGAAAGTATTTACCGCTAGATAGACAAAGGAACACCGCCTCAGAAGATATACGAATTATTTTAGTCGGATGCTTTTGACAAAACTGAGCGAGCTTTTGCTTTTAACAAAGGCGCCGCATGCCATCTCAATATTTATATCTGACAATGTATGAACTGATTTTAATGGGGCAAAAAATGGTTGCATGAGGCTCGACGAACTCTCAATTATAATTACTTGCTCTATAATAAAAATTGCCGTCATTAACGTGAAGAAAAAGGGGGCAAAAGTTGATTGGAATATTTTTACCTTTTTAAATGCGACAATCACAACCGAGATTAAACATTGCTACAATAAATAAAGCAAAAATAAATAAATTGGCGTCGAAATTAGAAATGATAAAATTGTTTTAAATGTCAATTATAAAACGGCGTTTTAAGGTAATTTAATAGTACATACCAAAAGAGACTTGCAAGTTGAGAGACTTGCAACTTTAGCGCAAGGCTTATATTTTAAAATACAATATTTGAGATGGAGAATAACACGGCTTTTAAAATTTAAAATTGTCCAGAATATTTTGTACACCAACCAATACTAGAGGTAAAAATTTAAATTTTGAAGACAGATTCCCTAACTAAGTGATTACTTTTTTTTAATTTAATCTGCAATTTTTAAAATTCATAATAATTCATAATAAACTGAAATTTTTGAAACTTTAAAATGGTAAAAATGTTTTATTTAGAACGTAGATTTTCTTAATTTTAAATTCAAACTACACAAAAAGTAGATTGTGGAATTTTTTGTATTTAGATCGTCGAATATTAAATAATTAACATCTCTAGAGAGTTGTAATACCCAGTTTTTGTTATAAATAAATGCATTTGGCGAATTAAATTTTTCATAATTTTGTGTACTCGATATTTTAATTTGTTCAATATTTTTACAAGGTTATTTGATCTTTTCTAGGCGTTCAAAAATATTTCGTAGTTTCCTTTTAATTAATGCCTTAGGCCGTTTTGTTTGTCTTTAAAAAAAATCTATCGTTTAGCTTTTGTAGCGGAAAATCACACAGTCTGTGTACATAGTAAATATTCTACAACTCCACTAACTCTAGATTATTATGATTTTTTTAGCAACTTTATAAATAAAGTGCCACACAAAAAAAGGGGTTGGATCAATTTAAGGACCTTGCACACAGTTTTCCAGATTTTTGAAATTATTTTGAAATTTTGTGAGTTACTTTTATGATGATTTTTCTAAATTTTTGACGAAGTTTTTCGATAGCAACTAGTTTTAAGGGTTGTATTACTTAAAAAAAATCTCAAGGAGCTATTATTAAATTATGTAATACGCTGAAATTATCTTATTTCTACCATTCAGCCCTAACAAACTATTAAGATACAAAACACCCATAAATTGTTAATCAGATAAACACATAATTACTACCTCCATAGATTAAATAATAAAAGATAATAAAAGGGATTTATTCAATTTTTACCGATTGCTGTTATTTATATCCCAAAGGCCAATCCTTTTTTCATATATAACAAATTAAATAAAAATTTATATTTCATAGATAAGATAATTATATAAACATAATTTTTTTGTTATGTAAAAATTAATTATCCTTGTTTTCAATTAAAATATGAAACCAAAGGCAAATTAAAAAAAAAAAATTGAAATCAAATAATAATTTATCTAAATTAAAACTAATATATACAGAGAATATCTGCTGTGTATAAAAAAATGATCGTTTGATCATTGATCGTTATATTTCAATTAATTTGATCTAAATTTAAATGATCTTTTCTCAAATACGCGCGAGTATACAATTTAACACGCGGCTATATCTCTGACGCGGAATTTTATTTACAAATACATAAACATGGGTGACAAAAAAATGTACTCGGTACATATTCCATCCATCTCCTTCAATTGGATGATATTCGTGATTCTACTTAACATTTTGATTGACCCCTCTTAACAGATTAGAGCTGATCATAATAAATATTTTTTTTTTTTTTATGTTGTGACGTTAATACATATTTTATCTCGTTTCTTAATTGTTGCATAGTTTTATATTTATGTTGTTTAATATTCTTTTTTGTTAAGTTACTTATATTAATTGGAGATCAGAAACGGAGAAATAACGATAATATGTATAAGAAGAACAACGCCGAGATATACATAAGTTTTTTTTTCTTCAAAACTACTGTAGTACTGTGTGTTCAGTACAAACATATTTTTATAGTTTGTTATTGAATGATAAAAAATAAGATACGAGCTATAATATGTGTCACACTATCTCACTACACTATTAAATGTCTATATATATATATATATATAATATACAACAACAAAATGATATTAATAATTCATGGACAATTTAATTATCGCCACTATCAATGAGTAAAGAATTTTTCTACATATATTTATTGGCACACCCCACTGATAAAAGAAACATTTAATATGTATCTTCTTATTAAGTATGTAACGTATTGAGAATGTTTTAAGTTGGAATGATATTATGTGAATTTAATTTAATTGCACAGTTTTGATATATTGTGTTAATAGAGCAATCGTGATTTAATTATCGTTATACTGAACTCTTTAAATAGAGATGCTTAAAATATTATCCATTTCAAAGTGTTTTCACACTCACTTAAATCTAGGGTTCAAACGATAAGCTACTTCGATCTTTTCCATTTCGATTCGAAATCCAAATATTTGTTGAAATGTGTGATTGGAACAAATTTCCAATGCCAAAAAATTTGAAAAATTCATTACTTAAAATTAAATTAATGATTAATTTTAAAATTTCTGCAAATTTTAAACTAAGAAATATTTTAAACAGTAATACAGTCTACATCTACAATCTGTCTAGCTTTACGTAAATTAAGTAAATTAATTTGCTAAGCCAGATTAAAACTTTCATATTTTTGCAACATTTCTGGTTACGAGCCGATTTGAGCCACCTGATTCATCAAGTAGCAGTAAATTTAAACATCTTAAATTTCATAAAAATAAACTTTCAATTTATAAAACAACCTGCATAGAATTTCAGTCTACAATCGATTTATTTACTTACGGCTTATATTTCTGATCAAAAAAAAATCAAAAAATACAAAATCGAAAACTTGAATTTATGATCTCTTGTGATCGCGACAACAAAATTATTACAACAACAGAACAAAGTTAATCCATTTTTTTTTTATATTTATAAAAATTTCTGTAAACGCAACAAAGACTTCTTAACTCAACCTAAAATATTTGTAAACAGAAAAACAAGAAGAAAAATATGTCTCGAACGATTAAGGTAATTTTATTCGATCATATTTTTTTTTTTTTTTATGAAAATCAGTCATAAAATTATCTTTTTGAATGATCCTAGCGGCTACCGAATTCCACTTACATATTTATATCAATATTTTAGTTTTTTTTTTGTTTTTTTGTTATATTTTGTTATCTTAAACGATAACCATAAGACAAAACCCCATAAGAAAAATAAAACAGAAAATAAAAAAGTATATGATAAGTAAAATAGCGCGCTACCAGATTTTCTTATGATCGTCATCATCATCTCTCAAAAAGATCATCAAAAAATTTTTTTTTTTTCTTTCGATTTCTTGTCATATATTTTTTTGTTTGGTGGACAACATTAAAGGTAAAAATTGTAAGCATTTATTAATGATAATTATGATCAAAATAAGACTTTTGATAAAAACAAAAAAAAAAATATATCGCGTTTTTGTTTTCTTCTCGAAACAATGTCTTGTTTTCTTTCGAGCTCCAGCATCTTTGTCAATTGAGATGATTTTTTTTTTTTTTTTAGTTTAAATTTTTTAATTTAATGATAGATTATTTTCATCCTGAAAATTATAATCAAGTTTATTGGCTTTTAAAAGGAATTTTATTAAATTAAATATTTTTTTTTTTTTTTCTTTTGGGTTTTTGATATTTTGGCTCGATCATCAGCAAAGTAAAGACAAAATAAAAAAGTAAAAAAATTAAAACCTGTCTTAATTCTTTCTCTTGGCATGTCAACCAAAAAAAGCTAAATAAAAAAAAAATTATGTTTCAAACAAACACTCTTGACTACTTATTAAGTCTTATATATTTTGGCAAATCGGACAGAAAGAAGTAAGCAAAAAAAAAAAATCGCGATCACATTGCGTTTAATTACAATGGAAGTAGAAATAATAATAATATCGATCAGTTAACAAATTTTCAATCATTTTTACTGGTCTGTCATTAAAATGATCGTTTTTTGTTTTGTTTTTGGTGGTTCGGTTCTTATCTTGGCGTTATTTTTGTTGTTGTTGGTGATCTGTTTTTTTTTTTTTTTGATTGAAGACGAATCATTTTTATATATTTTTTTTTATATTGAAATATTTTGGCGATCATCTTCAATCGCCTTAAATATTTATCAGGTTTGGAATTTTAGGTTTTTTTTCGTGTTTATGTTGTTTATTTTTGTGGTTTAAATACTTGAGGTTTTAATAACTATAGACGGATGAATTTCTGGATAATTAAATTTCAATTAACTTTTAGCGATTTCGTTGGGCTTATAGGGTGCATAGTTTTAGAAGCCGGATTAGCACTTAACATCCATAAAGAAAAGCTTAAATCATTAAATTCCAACGTATCTAATTATTAAACATAAAAGACGTCGAATGATTCAAAAACAAAGTGCTTAACGGTATTTTAATTGAACTTTCCAATAACACCTTTAGCCAACTGGGACTTCTAGAAATTCATCAATTTTTAATCCATGTCTAAAAACCAAAAATAAATTAAAATTCACATGGGTACACGAATTAAGTTTTTATGTAGAAAGTATATATGAAGAGAAAGAAGAGATCTTTTGGAAACGCGCAACGGCTTAATACGGTGTGCGCTGTGGGATTAACACGAGATTGTATTTTTCGTTTCTTGATTTCCATCTCTCAATCTCAAATTTAATCGTATAAAGCTTAACAAGGTTATTTATAATGATTATTAATTTATTTTTATATGTTATAGTCCTCTGCTGATGTTTTTGTTTTTTGTATCTAACTCATTGACGAACTTAATATAAAATACGAATTTTATATATAATTTGGTATGTTGTAATGATAAAATATAAAAAAAAAAAATTTCCCCGCAAGGTTTTTCGCCAAAAATTGATAGTAATTTTATTTCATTATCATTCGATTTTCATTTTGTGTGTTGTTATGTGTGTGCCTTCATGTGCAATTTTAATCTCGCTTGCAAACAACTTTTTTTTTTTTTTGATAAATTTCAGTTACAAAATTTCAGTTTTGTCTCGATCAACCATCACACAAAAAATTATTATTCGCGTTTGATTAAAATATTTTAATATTTATAACCTAAAGGTAAACGCATTAGAAAGAATCAAGACAACCGATTTTCGTGTATTTCGATCATCATCATGATGATCATTATATGATCACTTATACAGGAAGATACATAAAAAATGAAACAATTAGCATAATTGTGCTCATAATTTTTTAGAAATGGCTATAATCTTATCGCGACCGTTTACAAAACAGAAAAGAATTGCTCCGTCTATACTATAATCAAAGTTCGATTTTCGCAATGTTGTAACATGATTTCTAATGAAACACTGGGTTAATTATTTTTTAAAGTTTAATCTTTAAACATTTCGGAATTTCTAATAAAATTCAAATTAATTTCTTAAATCATCGTTTAGTGATTCTTCTCACAACGCGAACCACATATTTAGTAGCATTTTACTGTACAAATTTATCCATCTTTCTGTATATGTACATATTCAAACTCAAACTCAAAAAAGATTATAACCGATTAAATAAAAATTATATTTTATTTTATTTAGCGATTATAAAGAGTAAGAATTCCCCCCTAAAGTGAATTTCTTATACAATAATATATCGTCTACACAGCTATGTATGTATATACGAGTAGATCTACTCACAATTTAAATAGAAACGAAGAAATAAAAAATTAAAACGGTTTTATCTTAAGCCATAAACCATAAAATACTTATATTTAATAGAAAAAAAAATAAAAAAAAATTGTATCGATTTGAATTAAATTAGATAAATTTAACAGAAATGACGTAATTATCAAAAAATGAAAATCCGCGATTATAATTTTTATTTATTCGAATTTATTATGTTTTAGGGTGGATCAGAAATTTTACCTTTGATGAAAATGGATTAGTAAAAAAAAAATGTTTTGTGTTTTATTATTATGAACGCACAGAAGGCAATTTAATGAACATTTGTACGTACTTGTGTGTATAATGTCAGAGCTGTATTCGTGTATAACAGGAATTTATTCATCGACTCACACAAAACAAAAAATAGGATCACATTGTAAAAGCTTCGCAGAATTCAAATAAAATTGTAAAGCGAATAGTTGAATTCATAGATTGGCCAAAATAGTTAGTTATAGGTACTTAAATAGTTCATAAATAGTTTCTCTTGCATTCACAATTTTTTATTATGCGGCCCGAAAACTAATAGGCCACGGCATCCACAAACTATAACACTATTTAACACTACTGTTCTATATAAATACAATAATACTCCGTTTAACGTCAATAATGCGTTCCAAAATTTCATAATGTTATCCAAATCAACAATGAGATAGTGACTAAATTAGATAGGTGAATGAGATAGGTGAACAAACAAAAAAAATATTTTTTTTTTTTAAATTTTATTATATAAATAACGTTAAAGTTAATAACGTTCAACGGGGAAACGTTAAACAGGGTATTGTATAGTGGTCACTCAATGAACCCTACCGTACATGGTTAAAAATGCGTAATATTGTGCCAAGGAATTAATCCATTGTTTCGTGTAATATAGTGCTCCAAATTTCGCCACTTTTTTAATACACATAGTTATAATTTGTCTGCAAACAAGCTTGACACGCGTGATAACTGACAATCACTTTAATTGTGCATGGGAGTGATTCAATAAAATATTTGATTCTTAAGCGTTATAGCACATCGAGTCACCGCAAGCCTTCATTATTAAAAGAATCTTTCGAAAAATATTTTTTTGTCGTAGTCACAAAAATGAAAACTTCTCTCACTTTTCAAAAAATCTGACAAACCTCACATTTGAATATTCAACAAACTATGTATAATACGTACATAATAATTTTGGCGTGTACGGTTTTTTCAAATAATATCAATAATTTGCATTAAATATCTGAGGTTTAAGATGTTATAAGTAAAACTTCCGGGATTTTTTAATTACATACATGCTGTAAAGTAGAACAAGCTGAAGAAACTTTAAACAACTGAAACGATTTTCAAATGATTTTCTGAGAAAATCCATATTAGTTAAAATAATATTAGGTTGGGGAAAAAGTATTGAGAATTTTTTTGTCACCAGATGATGTTTAGTGCCATGTAACGGACGTGCGTTTGAAAGGTGGCATTTCAGTCTACAAGTAAGTATTTCGTAGTTTTGTATTTCGTCAATCGTGTCAAATATTAGTGTGAAAATGACTGAAATTTGCTATATTTTACAATTTTAGTACGAAAATACAAAAAGCCCAGGAAAAAATTTGTGGTTTTGCTCTCTTCCGTTCTGGAACACATCGCTCTGGTCGATGTTTGGTTGCCGCATGAATCGTCGATGAAAAATTTAACTGACCGAATTACCATCAGCGAATCACTACTGAAACGCAACGAAAACGATGACCTATTTTTGAAGCAAATCATTACTGGCTATAAAAAGCCACAATTTTTCATTGAAGATTTTTGCTACACAAAGGAGGGCAGGATTGTGGGTTCCAAAATAAATTTTGAAATTCGTCCTGTCCACATCATCAGACATTTCCTCAGAACTATGCAAGTAAAAAAAGCAAAGACGCAGTTAAAAACTATCTAGCTGAAAATGATAGTCCTCAATTAGGATTTGGAAACCAATTCGAGTAATACCCTAGACACACTACGATTTAATAAAACCGATTTAGTGAATTTTTCGAGATTAGCCGCAGTGTGTCAACCTCGATTTAGCTAATCCCTTTGTTTGTAGGTAGTTTACTCGCTTCCGTTCTAGAATACATCGCTCTGGTCGATGTTTGGTGGCCGCATGAATCGTCGATGGAAAATTTAATTGATCGAATTTCCATCAGCGAATTGCTACTGAAACGCAACGAAATCGACGACCCATTTTTGAAGCAAATCATTACTGGCTATAAAAAATGGGTAAAATACGAGAATGTTGTTGCCATCCAAAAAGCTCATGGTCAAAGAAATGTGAACCACCAGAAACGAATCGGATTTATAAAACCACAGTCTGTCTAAGGTATAAGTTTCGACCCAAAACACACTAAATTTGATTCGAATTTTCATATTAAATCTTCGACTGATTTGAAGCGGTTATGGTTATGAATATCAACCCGTTGACTTTATTTATTCTCTGCACGATTTGGTTGGTGCAAAAACGCATTACAAACCATACGAGTTTTAGTAGTTTGTTAAATTAAAAAATCGACCGGAGCCAGATGCGACATCTTCCAAAATTTGTGTCTAATATTACGAAAATACTTGAAAACAAGCGGTAGGCAAATACAACCCAATTTTCTATGTTTCTTCATTCTCAAAGAAATGACTAGCAACGATTGGCGAATCGGTAGTGACGGTTTCAAATAAGAAAATCATAAACAGGGAGCCATATGATGGTGATAATGAAACCATTTTCTAGATAAAATTTTTTTCAGGCTATTTTTAATTCAGGCTAAATGAGATTTAAACAATTCTAAAATTCTATACAAAACTAAAATTAGCTACATATGAGAATACAGTATGATTATTATTTTTGGAGCGAATCAACATTTTAACTAACGCCAAATTTTTATTTTTATTTATTATTTTTGGAATTTATCACGTTCTGATATTACATATTGAATATATGATATTGCCTAATGAATATTGAATTTTCAACAAAAACTTTAGTTTTACAAAATCCCGATAAATTCTCAAACACAAATATGTTTAACAACGTCTTCCGTTTTATTTGAATCAAAGGCTGCGGATTTGGATTAGAACAAAATTTATTAAATTAGACGCTTGATTGTCTCGAACGTATTTTAAAATTTACTGAACAAACTGAAATTCTACAATCAAATTTTTAACTTTTGGGAACTGTCCAAAAAATTTTTTCTTTGACAAATAATAGAAGGAATGAACAAAATAAAAGAAACAAATATTGCCTTTCAGAATTGTGTATGGCTGCCACGACTCTAATAAACTTTCAAGTTACTTTCGATTCTGTCGATTTCAGAGATTAAGTGCCCTAGGTTCACTCGTGCTGTTCACAGGTTCAAGAGAGAAATTCAGGCGGCAATTTGTTTGCGGAATATTTCAACATATCTCCAATTTTGGGAAAAATCAAGAGATTTAATTGGGTTGACAACATTTTAAATATTTCTTTGAACATGTAAAGCAGAACTATTAACTTTAGTTACCCTTGATAATTATTAAATTTTAAAATGATTGAAACATTTCGAATTTAAGAATTTTGGTGGATTTCAGGGATATTTAACCTTGATTCATTTCGATTTCTTTAGTATTTGGTAAATATTTTATTATAGGCATCATTCTACAAAATACTTTCGCCTCATTTAGAGCAAAGCTTGGCGCAAAGAGTAATAAATCCAAATTTAATTGAAATCAAGTACTGAGTAAATTTCGTGGTATATTTCCAAATTTGATTAAATTATGTTTCTTCCATATAAACTATTCTATTTCTAATCAAAATACGGGAACCGAGCATAATAACAAAAATTAAAATCCACAAAAAATCAAAATAAAGTGTCCCGTTAAAAAGGAAGGCTGAGTTCAATTTGTATTAAGGCTGTTAGTCAATGTGTTAAAAATATTTAGTTAAAAATCATCTACTCGTTCTACCACAATAGAGTTTCCGACTTCCGACCATAGTAGAAATCCTATAATTACATTTGGCCCGTTTTCCCTATCTGTCCAATTCATACTTCAAAATAAATGGACACGTTGATGGCATACATGGATTAAATATAGATTTAAAACAATATTTAACACCTAATTAATGAAATATTAGGTTATGTTTTTTTAACAACATCTGTCAAAATTTACATACGGACAGTATCGCGTTAAATTTTTAATGTGGCAAGTAAAAAAAATAATTTAAATTTACAGTCAAAATTTAAAATTTTAACCAGTTTTTAACACGTTCACTAACAGGACTAACAGGACCAATGCTAATCGGCTTTAAGCAGTTTTTTATTTTAGTATGAGAAATATAAACGTATTATTGTTAATTTTTTACGAAATCCGGTTATCCTTGTGCCAAAGGCCCATTGCTAAGCGGCTTTGAGGAGTTCTCTATTCAAAAATAAAAATAAATTTAAAACTGTTCTAATTTTTATGAATTTTAGAATTTAAAATAACGAATTAAAATATTATTTCAAAAATTTGTTATATTTAAAAAACTAGGTTTCTTGGGATTTTTTGGGGGAATATCGCTCCAACTAAAAGTCAAAAGGCAATACTCAATTTTAAAATATAAATTCTCCTTGACAAAATATATTGTCCGGATTCTCAATTTAAAAAATTACTATTATTAGCTCGATCTTGAAATTATTGTTTTAATCATTTAAAATTTAAAATATATTTTGAATTGAATTTTTAATGTTGTTCAACATTTCTTCGGATTTGCTAAAGTTCATATTTTATGCGAATTACTTACATTACAGAATCGGGGCAATACACAGTGAAAAGCGTTAAACCATTGTACCAAATGGAACAGGTCAGGACATTTATGGCTTTCCAGGCTAGCACAAAAGCAATGTCTAAAGATTTTATTTGCAATCTAATCACAAACGACATCGATAAAATTATTTAAACACTAAAAAATACCTGTTTCATGAACATTGCGCTCCAAAAATCATCCATAATGCCACCGCTGAGATGTTTATACGAATCCATTTTCTGCTCATACGATATAATTATTTACCTGAAAAGACAATAAAAAAAAATTAAGATGTTTGAAAATTGAGTGATTAAAACACAAAAAAAAAGGTTCTCGAACTTTGGGCCTAATAATCATTTCTGAATGCAATAATTTAATTTGAATGCGCTATTACATTAAAGTCATTTCGATATACCCTAGATATTCAAATCAAAATTGATTGATTATTCCAGATTAATTTTTCAAAATGTGACGCGATATTTAATATGTATATAGCGACACACACATAAATAATAAAATTATTAATTATAAAGTGCATAACGATTTGAAATACTTTGGCATTAATAATTATTATTTATTTTTAAAGACGTTGGTTTTCTGAGAATATTCATTAAATTTCTTAACGGTTTTTTAATGCGGTGCTGATAAAATTGTATACACTTAAATAACCTCGAAAATCAATAAAATTTCACACACTTTGGAATAAATTAATGATTCTATATCCGTTTTTAATGTTATGTTATAAATGCATAATATATGTCCTACAAGGGGTGAGGAAAGCATCCAAGTGTATCGCGCGCACACAATATAAAGGTTAGATGGACATTAAATTACATAACATAATTTTTTTTTTTTTTTTTTTGTGTGTGCCCCGCATTTATTATTGCGCGTATTATTTGTTGATCCGCGGCAAAAACACATATGTTCAACTTTCAGAAGGTACGGACTACATTAATCAGGTGTTGTAGTAGAGTTTTAATTTAATATTAATTATATCGTGTTATAAAGCATAAACCAAAAAGTGTACGTATATATTCAGTTAATTACATTGTAATGATGTTCTAATGGTTGGTTCTGCAATGTGTGATAGAATTTACCACCTCAAATTATATTCACACATTTTTCAGAAACATACTCGTATATATTGAAAGACACAAAAACCTGCCAAATATATATCATCATAATGCCAAAACCAAATGATTCACCTCATAAATAATTTTCCAATCAAAAATTTAATATTTTCACAATTGTTATTACAAATCTGGAATATTATGTGTACACCAAATTTTGTCTTTTTAGTTTATTGCCCTCGAAATCCACCAGCAAAAAAAAATCGAATCTTAAATACAATCTTATCTTGGCTTCTTGAGATACGAGCGGTTGGTTATCTTAAGCAAAAAAAAAAAAATTAAAAAATAAAACTTAAATCAATCTAGTTTTTTTTTTACCTTTTCCTTCTTGTTGATCATCATCATAACAAACTTGTTGATCGTTTGATCATTTTTCTTAATTTTTTTTTATATTTTTCGATTTATTTTTCAAGTTCCATCAAAAAATCATCGAAAACGCACAGTGGCAAAAAAAAAAAATGTAATACATACTTTCTGATTGGTATGTGTTTTGTTTGAGCCTGGCTTCACTAAAAATGGGCTTTTTTACAAAGTTTGTTTGTTTATTTATATTTTATATACATACATATTGTATTAAAACGAAGAAGGAAGAAATAATAAAAAAGAAATGCCAAAATCCAAAAAAGAAGACAACGTAAGAAAATCATAACACAAAAATTATGTGCGGTTGTTTAAGATGTGTACATACATAAGTATATGTATGTAGATGGGGAGAGCGCTAACTGACGGAAATGTATTGAACGCATGGAGAGAAATAAAAGAAAACGCACCACACAGATCAGGAATTTAAATGGTCATTTGAATGAATCATAAAGTTTATGGTTGTATTATTTCTTATTAATCATGCCATTTTCGTATTTTTTATTTATTTATTTCCATTGCGTTGATAATTGATAAGAAAAACTCTAAGAAAAACAATAAAAGAAAAATTTATGATAATTTTATGTAAGAGATTGTACTATATGAAGTGTGTTATATGATTTATATGAGATTTGTTGTTGTTGTTTTGTTATTTTTACGTTAGTTTATTTAACAGCATAGAATACTTATGTACAAGTATATGTAAAATGGTTCTTATCCAATCGCGAGATAATAGAAAGTTTTCTTTTAAACAAATGATAATATGGAATTTTGTTATCCGATGGACATGGGCGGGTGAATAATCTGGACGGGAAATTATAAACATAAACATATATACACATATATGGTAATGCATATTGATAAGGATTTTCGTGAATTTATGGTGCTCTTAATTAAGAAAAAATGGTTTAATGTACAGATGCTTAAGTAAAATAGAAATTGAATACAATAAGTTGGAATGTTACACATAATTTGAGTTTAAACTTGTAAGTACTGATTATTTGAATTTATGTAAAGTTGGGTTTTATGCAAAACGAACTCAAATGGTGCAGTCGGTGTACAGTTCGTGCAGCATAAAACAAATCGAATAGAGTCTATCTACAGACAGATGATACTTTGAAAATCAACAATTTACTTATAGTTTAGTGAGACGGTAAACCATGGGGAGAAAACAACTTTTTTAATTTAATGCAACATTAATATTTGTAAGACTTGGTTAACAAACTAAAAATTAACAATTACCAATTTAATAGCCTTGATAATATGATAGCTGCACGTGCTGCAATGCTTTTCCGAATCTTAAAGCCTTAGAATTTTTTAGCATTCCTTTAGCTACAAGCCTTAAATTTTGACAGGATGGAAAAATATCAAAATAAATTTCGTTTACTGTTAAAAGCTCCATCAAGCTAGGTTAATTATTGCTCCCTTAGTATTTCTCATAAAATTTCACATCATTCATATTTTAAGTTAAGGTTCGTGAACACAAGAAGGGTTCTTGTACCTATCATTAACATGATGATGGATTTACGAGGTCAAGCTTTTACGCTAAGTTATTTTTTCCCAGCTTCTTAACGAATCAATTAACAAGGTCGGTTTTTTACCCTAATATTTAGCAAATTTGTGCAGTTTTTTTATTGAGTGATGGAATCTAAGTTTGAGAAAAAAACATTTTTAGTTACCACGTTCGGGAAACTCGATGTCCACGGCATTTGCTAAAAGCTCCAAGTGTATGTAAGCGGTAGGTAGAGGCTCTGATATGTATAAGAAAAAAAAAATTTATGCAATTTAGCTTCCCACCGCTAGAAATTACAGGTTTTTCCTAAAAAGGTTTTGCAAGTTTTGTTTTTATGAAACACAATTTACTGATACTTTGTTCAACCTTGACATTTTTGTTTTATGTGTGAAATGAGGTATAGTCTAGTCGTAATAATTGATTAAGAATTAACTGAAATAAGATACTTAATGGGTGAGACTTCATAACCGATTTTTACGAGTGGTGTATTTTGGCCGGAATTTATGCTAAGTGAATTTACAACCCAGATTTTTTTCGAATTTACACCAGAAATTATCCCTTAATATTCTAAAATTTTATATTAAGGAAAAGTACTGGAAAGTAAAATCTTGCGTCACATTTTTTTACTATTTTTCCCTTCTATTTTTCTAGTCTTATTTTCACGTCCTCTTATATAAAAATAAAAGACCAGAGAATATTTTTATAAAACGCCACTAATATTACTTAGAGAAAATCAGAATAATTTTGAAATTGTCTTAAAACAAGATGCCCCAGGCCTTTATTTCCCTTCTCCAGAATTTACCATTTACCATTTAATTGAAGAATTATATTTTTTATTTCCTTACGCGGGTGGAACGTGTATATATCTAAATTTACACTCCAAATATTCCGGAAATTTAATATTTGATGAAGAATTCGAGGGAAGTAGTTATTTAGTTATAAGCACACTAAAATATAATTTTCAGTTGATCTCAATTTACAGATGGCAAAAGTCTAGTACACATAACTTTATTGCTAAGCTCGAAAATTTACTCAATTCTTATCCAAAAAGTATAATAATTGGAGACTTTAATCTAAATTTAGCAGACAGTACAAATATTTAAAAAAATAGCATGATTCAGTGTGTTCCTCCGGGTTTACTTTTCTAAATAGCTTGGACCCACGGTATCCGACTAGAGTGTCAAATACGATTTCTACTTATATTGATCATATAATAACTGACATTCTGGATCACGAATACGAAATGGTATATCTGGATTCTTCTCTATCAGACCATAAGATGATTCTAGTAAAACAATTTACCAAAATTTCTAAAAAAAAAACAAATTCACCAAATTGATATCCTAAATTATGATGAAATAGATAGAAGCAGTCTATGGCCCAATCTAAATAATTTTGATTCTTTCGATGATTTGTCATATTCTATCTCTGATCTCATAGTGAGCTCTAAAACAACAAAAAAGTTTGTTCTTAAAAATCAAACGAAACCTTGGATAACTCCCTTTAATATTAACCTTATAAAAAAAAGAGAGAAGTTAAAAATTAAACATCCACTTAACGAGTACATTGTAGCACAATATAAATATTTTAAATTTAAAGTTTCAGAAAACATTAAATCTGAAAAGAAAAACTACTACAGCGCGAAATTAGAACAGTCTCTGTCGCAACCAAAGGTTTACTGGGGTCATATCCGCGAAATTTCATTCAACCGAAAGACTAAAAGCACTCAAAGTGACTGGACTTTAAACATCGATGGGCATAAAATAACAGGAAACTATACGATAGCTAATCGTTTTAATACCTATTTCACACAAATTTCCAGTAGTTACTTTAATACGCCAATTTCTCCGTATATTTTAGACCTTAACTATATTGTCGAATCTCCACTTGAATTCTTCGAAGTATTGGAAATAGAAATTAAAAATTATATAAGTGAATTAAACAGTAATTCTGCTGTTGGAATAGACTTGATATCTGCTAGGTTCATAAAAAAATATCAAGGAAAATTGATTCCTGTTCTTGTCAAACTGACAAACAATGTATTGGCTACCGGAATATTTCCTTCCTCATTGAAGAATGCTAAAGTTACACCAGTATTTAAGGAAGGAATCAAACTAGCCATAAGTAATTATATACCCATCTCGGTCTTGAACTCACTATCCAAAATTGTAGAAAAGGCAATCCTTAAACGAATAATACAATTCTTGGATTCCAATAATATCATCGACAAATGTCAATATGGGTTTACAAAGAAGTCTAATACTACTGCAGCCTGTATAGAACTTACAGATTTTGTCAGCAGATCTATAGATAAAAAATGTTACGTAGCCTGTGTATTTCTTGATATTCGTAAAGCGTTTGATAAGGTTAATCATTCAATACTTCTGCTAAAACCTAAAAAACTTGATTTATCACCTGAGCTGCAGTATAGCTCAAATTACAAGAAGTGGAGTACCTCAAGGATCCATCTTAGGGCCCTTACTTTTTATTATTTTCATCAACGATATAGCAAAACTTAATCTAAATGGTGTAATCCAGTTATACGCTGACGATACTGTTATCAAATATGCAAGCATCTCTCTTAATCAGATGTTTTTAGATATTCAGCATGATATGGACATTATTTACAATTGGTTCCAAAAAAATCGGTTAGTTCTCAATGTAGACAAAACTTAATATATATTATTCCAAAACAAACAAGTAGGGGAAAACGTGTTAGAGAACCTACACATAATCTACGACGGAAAATATATCGAGAGAGTAAAAAAATACAAATATTTAGGATTGATCATTGATTCCAAATTAAAATGGGATAGCCACATCGACCTTGTCGCTTCAAAAATAGTTCCATATATATTTACACTCAGGAAAATAAAAAATATCTGTCACACAAAAACCTTGATGTTGATTTATTACTCGTATATACATTCACACTTCACGTATCTGAACACAATTTGGAGTGGTTGCTCGAATAGTGGAAAAATTAATCAACTCTTTGTTCTACAAAAACGAGCCATCAAATACATAAATAATTTGCCAATACTGTATCCCACAATTCTCCTATTTAGAAATTATAAAACATTTATCAGTATTCCTGCTCTTGGAAATATTGAACTGATGTTAATTATCCACAAAATCATAAATAACACTATAAAACATAATTTTGAGCTAAGCCATGTTTCTGATAGACATCATTATCCTACTAGCAGAAGATCTCATCTCCAAGTTGACTTTTTTGCTACCGGAATGGGATCGAGTAATATCTTATACAGAGGTATTACAATATTCAATGACCTACCAAAAATTATAAAATATCAAACGAACTTCCTTAAATTCAAAAAAGAAATTATAGAATTTTTTCGTGAGTGAATTTTGGACTGGCTGTTATTATAAATGTAATATAATGTTCAACCTGCTGATCCTATAATTGTTAATTTATTATATTATTGTAATTTATCAATTTAATATTTCTTAGTTGGTAATACATATGCATTCGAACTTAATAAAATACTGTAATGTTATTTTCCTTATTATTTTAAACTACTTATATTGTATGTACTATAAAATGGATAAGGATGTAAGTAATTTTAAGTACAAATAGATTTAAGGGTGGAGGGTTAATGATGAAAATTATAAATTATATATTTTGTTAAAATTACGCTGCTAACAAACAGCCAAAAGGCTAGAGCAGTTAAAAGAAAACAACATTTTCTGAAATAAATTTGAATTAAAAAAAAAAAAAAAAAAATCTTGCACTTTCTGAGCAATGCTGGCATTTAAGGGCCCCTTTATAATTAAGAATTTACGGTTAATACAATTCTATAATTAAACAAGTCTTTAAATAAAGCGACCCAAAAAAATGGGACTCAATACTCAGATGGGCTAAAATACCAAGCAATAAAAGAAATGCTTATTGCAATTATAACCTATTGTCAGACGTCGAATCTTGTTGACTCCAGGCGACTTATATATTTAACTAAACATTTTTAAAACGCAGCCACAAGAAACTATTATACTAACTATTATTGGTCGTATTATTGGTTTTATATTTCATTTGCATATTTGGCGTTTTGTCCTAGCTGATTTAGATTCATGTATTTAAAATTAGTACATATTGGTATACCACTATTGAATAACTTATAATGTTTAGTAAATAAAAAAATGTAATTTTTTAAAATTGTAATGTACTAAGAATTTTAAGTGCTAAAATTACTTCTTTCAAGATGTGCTAATTTTTTTTCATATTAATCTAAATTTATTTAGCGCCGTGAGAGCTATTTTTAGCTCAGCTGGAACAAAAGGCCAAATGAAAGAAATATAGAAAAAATAATGCGGAAGGAACAATACAACTATTCATTATTTTGAGCCAGCTCTGCTAGAAACAGATTTTTTCTTTTTCTGAAGATATATCTAATTTAGATAAATAATATATTTCTACTTTTAGGACATATATGATTTAGTTCAATGCTAAATTTTGTATTTTGAATCACCTAATATTTGGAACAACATTTTACGCTTTTAAAATGTTTAGTTAAGCCAACATACTGTAAATTACAAATTAAAAAAATGATTCTGTGAATCTTGCCATAATCTTGCCAAATGAGTGTTGAATAATTGTTCGTAAATAAAAATATACTTCTTCGTATTATTTGTAAAATACATTAAAATAGTCTTAGGGAGTAATCCACACCAAGCATGAATTGCGAAAATGGGTAAATAATTTTTATAAAATTGTGACATAAAAAACGTTTATTTACAAAATTTTTAATTATTTATAAGAAAGGCCAGTACGATATTTTTAATCAAATTAAATTTAATAAAGCCTGAAAATAATTTTAAAATTAGGAGAAAACCTGATGTTGTGATGTTTTCACACAATGGTCTTATAAATATAGTATATACAAATTTTGTAAATAAGTCTTTATTATTTCATAATTTGATTAGTTAGTTAGTTTATCCGCGCTAAGGTGTTAACTCGCTTTATTCGCTCTTGGTGTGAATACTCTCTTAGGGCTGGTTCTGAATTTGGGTGTGTTAGTGTAATTCGCTAATATAACTTGTACACTGTACATTCTGTATATAGATAGTGTAAATTGTGATATAATCAATCCAGTCCCCATGCCGATGAATAGTTGATTGAGTTTTCATAATTATAAGCCTATCAATTCGGAACTGAATCAATTCTCGAAATTTATTTTAATTTTCGGTTTTTATATTTACCGAAAAACATTTAAATAAACCAATGAATGAAATCAACGAATTAATAATTAAGAAACATTAAAAATTCATTAACAAAAACAATATAAATATTTATATTTATTCACAAAAAAAACAAAAATGACAATTCGCAAATCTCATAATTTCGTAAATATATTTTCTTAAACAGAAATTTTGGTTAATTTTTGAATATAGCAAAATATGCTATAGCGAAATTTCCTAAAAATAAATTTCGTAGATCAAGGGGTTGATGAGGTAAAAACTGTGTATTTCTAAAATTTAAAAAAATGGAAAATGAGTGATTACTGATTAGTAATAGATTGGTTTAGTCCCTTTTAAATTTAACCTGAAAGTTTTGTCTTAAACTAATCGACCATCGTTTCAGGGTCTCTCTTTTAATGATGTACAGCAACTCGCCGCTTAAGACTACATTCATTTAATCGTAGTTCAAATTATTTTTCACCAAAACTGTGATGCACACGTTTCCTAAAACTATGCTCCTGAAGCTATTGGTACTCGGTTCTGATGAAGTATTTCCCTGTATTGAATGAAAACGTAATCTAAGCGAGGTTGTGCTTTGACTTTCATGTCAGATAGTCGAATTTATTTTTTATTTTTCTTAAAATATTTATTTGCAATTTTGATTTTTTATTATTATGTTAATTAATAATTTAAGTTAAGTTATAATTATTTAATGGACTAAAATAGCCCAACTATTCCCAAGTAATTCCGTCGCTTATCCAACATTTCATTATCTAAGGCGAATAATCGAGCGATTCTTTTACAGTACAACTGCATTGTACCAACGTTTTTGCGTTTATCGTACCGTTTGAAACGATTTAAAAATCGTGGAACGAAGCGTTGTAAACGTGTAAATAATGCCAATGACATAAATCCCTCTGTTTGATGAAAAATCTAAAATCCATCGACTTCAAAGATTTGATTTTTATGGTTATTCTCACCTCATCTTGCATAATCTTCTACGAATGAGCTTTAGCTCAAAGGGGATTGTGTAAGTGGGGTTGGTTTACCTTATACAATTTTTGTAAAGAAGTAAATAAATAAATAAATAAAAGTACGGAAGCTCAAGCCGATAAGGTTGTGATATTTTAACAAAAATGATAAATTTCAAAGAACTCTTAAATATAATAATTTGCTTTCAAAATAATTAAAATTTGAATTTGAAATTTTAGTGAATGTTTCTACTTTGATCGTGAGTATAGAAAAGGCTTTAAATAGTTGCCTTTTAAAAGTTTAAAATTAGTAAATCGAAAAATGCGATCTCGTTAAGTTTCTTCAGTTAATTAAAATTATTGAAGTATGCAACCTTTTTAAAGTTTAATATTTCTGAAAGTTTAATAAACTTTCATAATTTATAATAATTTCAATTAACTTTTTTTAGTGAAAATTTGGATTCTTAAAATAATGTAAACCCTCTAAACTGTTAAATCTTTTGAAATTATTTAGATTTGAAAATTCTTATAATTGCCGTAGTTGCCAAAGCTCTTAAAAGATTTAAATTTCCTAGAATCCTAAAATCATAAAAAATTTTGTAAATTCCCATTATTTACATATTACATATACTGTTTATAATTTTATAAATTATAATTTTCTCTTATAAAATTTTAATTATCTGAGTAGTTGTTAAAGTTGTAAATTTTTTAATAAATTCGTATAATATTGTTTCATTGAAACAGCCTTATCTTGTTTTAAGCAAAATTAAATAATGATTTAAAATTTCTGTTACATTTCAACCCTATCCAGCTCGGTGATTTTTATACACCTCTCTCACACATCGATTTTGAATAACACCTCTTCAGGAGTGCTACTCTTCCCGTAGACAGTTCTTCGCTTGTCTTTATGGAGCTAGGTTCATCATCGTTTTCATTGATTAACTAAACATGTTGCTTACCAGTTTTTAATTAAATAAATAAAATTGAAACAATGAATTTCAAACTTAACTTAAGGAATTTAACTAACAAATTATGAATAGTACAAATACAACATATAAACGCTATACTATTTTTTTTTTTTTTTGTTTTCAATAAAATAAATTTAAAGCGATCAAGCGATACTAAATTCCGCCGTTATACAATTCGACCTTATCACAAAATGACCACCCCAAATAATGAATCATACATAAAAAATAATCTACACACATTGCTGATTCCATTTCTCTACCTTTATTCTAAAAAATAACAACAACATTTTTGTTTTTTTATAAACTAAATAGTAGTTTGTCAGTCAGTAGCAATAAATGACACAAATAAAAAATAATAAAAAATCACCCCTAACCCCTAACACAAAACTATTTTTTTAAATACAAAAATGTCCAAAACACAAAATTAACGAATTCAACTTTTCCATGTGAATTTTATCAACAACAGGTGCAAAGTGCAGGAAACGATTAAAGAGTATTTTTTTTATCAAAACTACAAACAAAAACTATTGTTAGTTGTATAATATAGTTTTTGGATGGTTGGTTGATTCGATGATTGCTTCGAAATTTAAACACTACGTATCAAACTTATATATATACTTACACACACAAATAGTAAAATTGGGAATTTCGATTTGGTCGATTATGTACAGATAAATTTTCAATAGGTGTTTATAACCATATTATACAAAGGGGAAATTTAAGTTTCCCGCGCTTTTCATTTCTGTTTTGTTTTTGCGCCTTAATACGTATTGATGTTTAATCATGATTGCATGATTATTATATAAAATTTGTCATTTTATATTATTATATTTATTCAGTGTAATTAACGTTTCTTGAAGTGGCAAAATGTTAATTAATTAATTAACAACAGTAGATGAGATATTATAGTACTTTGTGTTTGTATTAAACTGAATAAAAAAAAAACTAAATTCTACTGATATCTTACTTATACTTTAATTAAGTCTGTTTATGACAAGGAATATATTTTTTTTTTTTTGCTTTTATAGAGTACACAACATATAAAATTAGTTAATCAATTAGATTCGTTTTGAAATTGTTATAGTTTAGATATCTAATTAGCATGACACTTAAAGTTTATATAGAATATAGTTATTCATATATCGAAATTAAAGTGTGACATTTTATTGTTGATGCGCGCGGTTTTAAAAATAAAGTCGTTAGTTATGATAAGAAAAACAGTAAAAGCTTTATTTGTTTCTTTTATATTTAACGTTTCCTGTACGTTTATATTATATGATTTCGATAATTAATTATCACTCACCTTTTGGAACTAATTGCAAATCACTTCAAGACATGTATATATATTTTAAAAACTACTTTTTAATTAGCTCGATATGCTACAGACAAAAGATAAACTACTGATCAGGGTACACAAATAGCGTAAAACGAACATAAAAAAAAATTATTTGCCATTTGTACTGTTTTGTGTACGCGACTCCCACCAAAATCGTCTTCATCTTGTGAGGGGCTCATAAAAAACGGTATTAGAGGAACCATAAAAATTCTACTCAGAATGTAAATACTACAAAAGACTATAAAACAATTGTAGATGTAGCATATAGCGAGCGTACTAACTGCAAGGTATAAGATTAATGAGTGATTTCTTAATTTTTTTTTGTTATTTATTAAATGATAAGATTAAGAAATTACTTTATATTTTTTGTCTTATAACATATTTAAGTTGGGTAAATAGTAGACGGGTAAATAGTGTGTGACATGTGTGCAACATTTAGAAATACAAATAATTGAAGTTAGGAGGATATACCGGGATTAATTATAGGGCTTGATTTAGTGTAAGGAGGATATTGCTTGGTGACAAACCGCTTCGATTTCGATTATCAGTCTCTTCGTTATTTATGCATATTATACAAAATCCAATCAAACACAAAAAAAAAATTACTTAAGCTAATTTTTTTCTCGAAATATACTTAATCTGGGATTAAAATTTATTTTACAGATTTATGCATACATAAGAAGTAGAAATATTCGTGTATATGTTTGAATATGTGTGTATAAATAATATATATCATTTAAGATAAAAGGTTACAGACAGACAGATATACATAAATTTATTTATTTTTATAAATTTTTTCTCTCTCTAAAATGTTAATCATCAAGCATATATCAAGATGATACCGATGATGATGATGATGATGAAAACATGGAAAAAAGAAGAAGGAGATTTTTTTTTTATCTTAAAGGAATTAAAATTTTTTTTCGTTAAATAATAAAAAAAAAATTAATTGGAATGTAAACACAATTGTGTTGTGTGTATGTTTCTTCTGTGTTATGGGATTTAATAGAATAATCTACTGGAATATTAAGAGATTTTCGTTATATGAAATATAAATGCGTACATGTATATAATAAATAAACAGCGTGGTAAGTAATAAAATCTGTTTGCGATTTGGTGCAGCAGAAGAACTAAATTACGTATACTTTTACAAAATTGGGTAGCCGCTGCAAATAGGTCAAATATCCATCCTAAAGTGTTTGACAAGTTTATTAGTAAAGAAGAGGGTCGACCAAACAATTTCGCGAGTTGACACTTGTGCTCGTCTTCGATGTATAACGAGAATATTTTAATTGGATCCATAATGATTAATACATCGAAAATTACTAGAAAGTACATAAAACTGAACAAAAGAACTTGTTTTTACGCTCATCACAGTTTAATAACTGGCCCACAATTACGGTAAAATCCATATTGGCCAAACCACATTTTCTTACAATTGGATTTGTACTGACTAGCAGAACATCAACGAATGTTTTTGATGCCGAGAGCTTCATTTATTTCCCTACGAAATCGCTGCACCACTACTCAGTGATTCTATCACCAAAATTGTTGACCACTTACCAGATGTCACAGAGAAGTAATGAAAGCTGGCCATGGTAATTAGCCTAAAAGTAATTTTAATTTTAATTGGTTTACTATTTCGTTTTAATTTTTCCACGTTGCAAAAATAATTATGAATCAAAATAAATTTTTAATGCAATATCGTAATCCCTTTAAAATTTATACAAATATTACATTTTTCAACGTTAATCGGTTGATTTTAAAAACAAATACATTTGAATACTTATGTCTGTATAATTGGTTTGTAGTATGATGCAGCACAGTTCATGTACATACTTTACATAATTGCTTCAAGTATTTGAAAAATTGAATTTATTTTAAATATGCGAATGCTGAAAATTAAATTTCGATATACGTACACATAAATGTTGTCTCTAAAGTTTTAGTTAGTACTCGTGTTTTCCAAAATTTAAATTTATCGATTATAAAAATATTTTTGAGTAAATTAAATTAAAAAAAAATTATTTCACTCGAATACAAATTAAAAGTTTTGGTTAAGTTTAGATTTCGATTTAGGTTGTGCCAATTTTGATAATAATTCGGTTACAATCTGGATTTATCTTACTTAAATCTTTTACACAGAGCTGATGTTGGATGTGAAAAGTTATTTAACAGTGTGATTTTAAATTAACAAAATGTTTTACATAAATTAAAGCCGTTAATAAAATTATATAATATCCATTGTTTAATAAATAAAAATTTAAATGTACGTTCTCTTTCATTAAATCATTTGGATTATAAGAAAATATTTCAAGATACGGAGAATCAATTCGCACACAATGCGCTACATATAATCTAGTAAAAATAATTATAACTTATTTAAAACAATGAAAAAATTGATAAATTAAGCATAATTAATAATAGTTGATTGATGAAAATACTATAAATCATATTTGTAAAACAACCAATTGGTTAGACGTCGAGAGCGATGAGATGCTGGAAAATTTTCGAATCATTGGCCACTTTTGTCGTGCGAACAGTGTTTTCATATCGGACGAACGATTCGACGCTATGATTGATGCGCTTATAGAAAAAGTGTATCAATTTAGTGATGAACAAATTAGGGAAACATTAGAAATTTTAGGAATATATTCGGAAACTACATCGGTAAAAACTCGGAATTTCATTGAGATATGATCAGCATTGGATGATGTTTGTTGCGAGTGGCTAACAAATTGGCAGGTCGTCCAATTATTATTAATATTTGATTATTGGTATCATCTTCATTTGGCGCGATTATGTAAGTACACGATTCAAATGTTACGCAAGATCGATCGGAAGCTGAGCCAATTAACTCCTGGCCAATTGGTGCAATCTATGTTTGCGGTAAACATTTCACGTAAACCAGTGATCAACAGGTTTAAATTTGAACAACAATTTATTCAGCATTGTAATAAATTGACAATAGATAAAATTGCTATTATTAGCATGGGATTCTTTAAGACTGAGACGAAATTAAAGGATTTGAATTTAGCTTCGCTGGTTTATCATAGCTTGAGTGAAAATGTTGAGAAGATTCAGGTTATTGCACTAGTGAATATATTAAAAATTTTACGGTACTCATTTTATCTAACTAGCTTATATTTGTGCTAAGTATAATGAATAAATTAACGGCTCAAATACCACGATTTTTGATAGTGACCTGTTTGCATATAGCGTTATTAGGATCTGATATTCAAGTTTGCCACGACCAATCACTCGAATTAATTATTCAACGGTATTTAACAGATATCAAAACGACGCATTTGAAGGATCTGGAACGAATGAGTTTCCTGTTTGGACTTTATCGATTCATAGATAAATCAGAAAATGCTCCAAAATTATTGGTATGCATTTTAAATGAGATCAAAGGTCGTGTCAATGAAATAATCCGTCATCCGAAGTGTTTTCCATCAATTATACACCATCTAACCACTTCGAATATTTATTCTGAGAAAATGATTTCGTCCGCTCTCGACAACAAATTCATTGAATCAACTTACGGGTGAAATTTAACTTTAGGCCGAGAAATGGTTTCATTGGATGGATTGACACGTATTAATTTGAAATCAACTTACAACCAGGCATTTGACGTAAGTAATTTGTAGGTATATATACGTTTACAGAATATAAAGCTCATAATTAGTTTATTTAATTTAATTGAAATATGTTTATACAAAGTCCTATTCATTTACTCTGTATAATAATTAAGTTACATTATTTTAATTTAAAATGCGAGTGATGATTTTTTAAAGTTTATTCGATGACAAATTACATTACAGCGGTTGTATCTAAAGTTGTAACATTATTCACCGGTATTACAGTTTTGAACATAATTGACTGAAACTTTACTAAGGATATCCAACTAGTTTCGTTGTGCCACTTGTTTTTTATTCTGGTTCCTGTACACTTCCTTATCAAGCAGCGGATGAAATGGATGAATTGTGTTTGTGTAAGATTTGTATTCATATTATGCATAATGATTAATGATCCTCTCAAATGAATTCGTTCTTATAACAATTATTTAAGGAAGATTATCCAAATCAAGTCATGCCAGACTTGCCAACTGTCCCGTTTTCGACGGATCAGACCAGTTTAGAATCGAATATCGTGCGTTACTGTGAATGGGACGCTATTTGTCCCATTCGGATCACTTAATTATGTTAGAGCAACTTTGAAAAAAGGGTAAAACTAAACGTTATTATCATTTTCAGTTCCGTATTGATTAAACTTTACTGATTTCGTGAACTAATTAAGTAAAAATTACATGAAATGGGCGACTTTGTATAACAAATTGTAAAAAATTTGAAAGCTTTGGACTTGGAGGTCAAACTTATAAATATAGGGTTTTATCGAACTATTTTACAAAACTTGACACGATGTAAAGGATCACAGCTGTAAACCGCTGCATTGTAAAAATAACATGTAATGTAAGATTCGTAAAAATATGTAGGGATTTATTAGATCAACATATGTGTAACACACTGATCATGATTCTCATAATTGGATATTAATAGTACCTACAGTAAAAAGAGGCGGCTGGTCCAAAGAAAATCAGAGTTTTTGCCAACCTCATTGTTCTTATCTCTTTGCCAACAACTTTTAGGCAACATACATTTTCGTTGGTATTTTCATACATCACGCCACCACATGCAAACACTTTTAATTTATATTGATAAAGAAGCAGAAAGGAAACGTCCACCTACACCTCGGTGATAACCATATTCTATATACTTGCTATACTTCACAAAGTTTAATTGTACTAAGATAATAGTCCAACTTACAGAACTTTAAAATTTTTGGCTGATTTATTAAAATTTGGAATATTATGATCTAATTAATTTTATTAAATGGCAGAATATCTCACAAAGATATGTACTGATAAGTTGGTTCGTAGTTTTCATTTTTTACAAATAAGTATTAAAATAAATGTAGCGGAGGGAATAATTGCGGATAGACGGTCAATGATATAGAACCCTATAAAATATTTCTAATGAAAATTTTTTAGATTTTTTGAAATTTTGTTTAAATTCAGGCTATTTCAGCTTGTAGTATTCGACAGCCACTTCAAACATATCAATGGGATGAGAAAATTCGATACGAAATATTTTTAGTCAGACGAAGATAGTACACCGAAATTAGACCAATCTATAACAGTGTAATAACTGCCGTGTAGTAATTGCTGTGAAATCACCGATAGGAGTGCTCATGCCACGATGTAGTGTCAGCGTTCCTTTGATGCACCAATTTCAGTTGAATTATCGTTTCTTTTTTGGAAATGGCCCGTATAATTGGGAATCAGGGAGGTTTTGTTAACAGGAAAGGTGATTTGAATAGTCTTGCGTTGATGAACTTATAGTGTTGAATGCGATTCGTGCAATTAAATCAGATTCGAAAGCTTATGATATGGTAGACTTCAAGGTACTAAAATTATTTATTGATCTGTTCCTGCCTCTTATAACATTCATTATAAATCAATGTTTGACAAAGTCTGTGTTTCCTGATTTATGGAAGATAGCTTCTATCACACCACTACCTAAAAAGGATGTTATTTCTGGTTTGGTGATATACGTCCAATTAGTATTTTGTCTGCTCTATCTAAGGTCTTGGAAAAAGTTATGCAATTACAGATCCAGGAGCACCTTAATAAATTTGATTTTCTTTGTAAATATCAATCCGGGTACAAATCCGGCTGTAGCACTACTACAGCCCTTGTACATATTGTTGATGATCTGTCGTCTACCTTAGACAGTAGAAATTCGATGGCTATTTTGGTGCTCTTGGATTTTTCTAAGGCATTTGATTGTGTTAATCATATCCAGTTGTTACAGAAGCTATATTTGTGTTATAAGTTTTCCAATTCTGCTATTATGTTGATGCATTCGTATTTATGTAATCGTAAGCAGTTTGTGAGGTGTGGTGATGATCATTCTTGTATTGCGGGGATACTTGCTGGAGTGCCTCAGGGATCCATATTGGGTCCTTTGTTATTTTCTATTTATATAAATGATCTATCATGGCGAATCCTAAATTGTCGGTTTCATCTGTATGCCAACGATTTGCAACTGTATATTGGTGGTAACTTATCAGAATTGAATGAAATTGTTTTGCGACTTAATTCTGACCTTAGAAATATTTCTTTATGGGCCAAGAATAATTCACTTTCAATTAATCCAGGTAAAAGTAAAGCATTGTTTCTTTCTAGAAATACTTCTCTTAATATTAGACCTGTGCTTTATTTGGACAGTGATATCATCTCATTTGTTCCAACATTAAACAATTTAGGGCTTATACTGAACTCAAATCTTACTTGGAACGACCATGTGCGCTCCTTGTGCCAGCGTATTAATTATAGCTTGTACACGCTTGGGTTGATAAAAAAGTTTTGCCCTGTTAACTTAAGAATTTATTTAATTAAAAGCTTGGTTGTACCCATTTTCAGCTATTGTGATGTAATTTATAACAAATGTGATAGTTCCTCAAGACGTATACTTGAGGTTACATTTAATAATTGTACTCGATATATTTATGATCTTAGAAAGTTTGATCATATCTCTGAGTATAAAGATATAATTCTTGGATGCGACTTGTTTCAATTTTACTGCTATAGGACTGCCGTTTTTATGTTTTGTATAGTTAAATCGGGCATGCCATTGTATTTGCATGAAAAATTAAATTTTTCCCAGTCACTGCGCACAAAGAATGTTAACTTGCCTGTTAACAGAACTAATGTTAGGAATAATTCAGCATTGATAAATGCAATTATCACCTGGAACAGCTTGCCTTTGAAGCTAAAATTCATCAGCTCTCTAGGCTTATTTAAAAAGGGTCTGTTTAAATTGATAACTGAACATCGATAATATTTGTAAATATGATTGTTATTCAAAAGCTTCGGCTTATTTAACATTTTAATAAAATATTACTATTACTATTATTCGAGGATCATTGAATTGGTATCGGAGTTTCTTAGGTACCAGTCTTTAATACGTCAAGTTTGAAATTCGACGACAGGGTTCACAGTGTTTTGATTGTTTGACCGCTTTTCCATTGTACGACGCTGTAATGGTGGGTCTGTGACGATGTCGTCGGATCGCAAATTGCGTAAATGTGTATGCAACGTTTTTCCGTTTCACGATACATCACCGAGTCCGGTATTGACACACGGATATTTTTGGTCGGACGATGGATCAATGACGCCATGATCCCCTGTTGTGTCAGTCCGATAATTGTTTTATAGTCTGACGGATATTTTTCTTTAATTGTGGCCTGTGGGTCACAGTTTTTAGCCTTGGATGCAGTAAGTGCAAGAGGTACTTGATATTGTATACTACATTACATTGCAAGAATATTTGAGGTAGTGATTAAAACGTTTCAGCACGTTTTGGTTGCTGAATTTAATTATATCAAAGTGTCATAGTTGTTCAAGTATTTTTGTCTGATGGTGTGGTTGTTATAAATTATACTTAATTATATATAATTGTTAGATCGTCTCCAAGCTACAGACATATTGGTGAAGTCTCACTCAACACCCAGAAACTCCAAGCATCCAGCAGCTATGTAGCGTAGAAATTGTATTGTCTTGTGATATCTATGTTATTTTATTTAGTACTAACTAATTTATATAAGTTAATTTCTATTTCTAAAGCAATTTAGGTTTCAGACTAACCTGGGAAACTCTATTTCAGTTTTATTAGTGAATATCATATATAGGTACATGTAGTACTTAACTAAACGACTAATATTCTAAACCTTTTGCGTAGTATATAATAATTAATTTAAACATTATTAACTTAGTAAATAAATAAGTAATTTAAGCATTATTAATATCCTTTTGCAAGATCTTTAGGAAATTGCAGATTAGTTTAATTTAATAGTATGGTTAAATATATAAAATATACATTTTTTCAGCTTTTATTTTTGGATCTAGTTGCAGTAGGTAAACCATTAATTAACTATCTACAGGAGAACAGTAGCTAATGAAACAAATGCTGTGAATTTGAATTATAACTTAGCAATTTAAAATTTTTAAACATTCCCTTAGAATTTTTATTGTTGAGGTTGAATTATTCATATGTCTTAATATTATGGTTGAGGTTGGTATTAGTATTGAAGTGGGTGTTGGTATTGGTGTTCGTATTGGTGTTAATGTTCATACTTATTGATACAATTGTTAATGATAGTTTTGATATTAGTATTCATATTGGTTAGTTAAAATGGTTTTAGTTTAGAACACTCCTGAGAAACTCGACCAAGATGACAATGGCTGAGATGACAGCACGATGGCCAGATGGTAGTTGGTTGAATGATTGTCAAACTATTAATGGTTATTTATTTGTGGTACATAGGGATTGATCTAGAATTTATTTCAGAGAATCAAATTTATACTTAATTAATTTTAAAATAATTATTATAAAGAATCAATGCATATGTTAAATTTAGGAATTTCTTGAAGAACCTGAAACAACCTTACAGGAGTTGGAGCAGTAGATGAACTTCAAATTGTATTGTCTTGTGCTAAATAACTTACTAAAAAAAAAAAAAAAATATATTACTAACAAACTCACTAACTATCAACTACTTAGGTGTCTGGAACCGGGTTGAGACTTTGTTGCTAACATTCCTTTCCCATCCCTCGATTTTGTTATATGTAAAAAGGTGTACGACGGTTACCTGGCCAGGGGCGGATATCGCAACTATTAGACTTATGTGGTTATCGATGTGGCGCCTTTCTTTACGGGGTAAAATATTGCTATGTTTGGCTTCATGAAAAGCGGAGTATGATGGTACATATTTCCTTGGTGAGGGAGAGTTATGGTGTCGGTTGCAACATTGGTATAGTGGTGTGGTATTCGCGTTTATAATACGGGAGACTTGCTTAATGCTTGATCGTACATCGAAATCAATCAATCAAATCAATCAATCAACTTAAATCTTTCACATAGAGCTAAATAATGAGGTATTTTAAAAATAATTTGGTTAGAGTTCGCCAATAATTTTTTTTTAACTCCTCAAATTTGAATTAATTTTGATGAAAATTTGACTAAATTACTATGTACCTAAATTTGTATTTTGAAAGTTGTTTAAGGGTTTGTAAAACGAGAAGGTATTCTAGTTAACTACCAGATATTCAACTTTCAAAATTCAGGAATAAATTTTAGTTAATTTCTAATTAAAATCAGATGTTGGATCGTAATTAAACAAATATTAAAAAAAAATTTGTCTAATTAAAATTTGTAACCAATGTTACAAATTTTAATTAGACAAATTTTTTTTTCCTTTGTTAAATTCTTCCTCAAACTAATTAGTAATCATCTGCTATTAACATTTTACTTTCATTTACGTAAGTAAAATAAAGTATATGTAGTAATCAAGAAAATTTTGGGCCTTGAGATTTTTAGAGATTTATCTGTTTTGAGGTCCTCTGAATCCGAAAAAGTAGGGTACCGAAATGGTGTCTGTCTGTCAGTCTGTCCGTCTGTCAGCCTGTCAGTCTGTCAGTCTGTATCCTCTCTACAGCACAGATGGTTTAACCAATCGAAGTGAAACTTCAGATTTAAGCTTTTTTGATAAAATGGGAGGTCCAAGTGAATTTTACTCCAAATTGGCTAACCGGAAGTAGCCACTCCCTTGGTTCAGAAAATTTATTTTGCAAATATCTTAAAAAGTATAAGGTTTACAACAAACTACTTAATACAAAATGTTTCCAAAAAATAAAAATTTAAAAAAAAATTTTAAAAATTTAAAAAAAAATTAAAAAAAAATTTAATTTCTCAAAATTCTCTGTTCGTAAAAGAAAATCGTGTGTTGGCCACACCTTCATCACGCTGTAGCAGCTCTTTTTACATTAAACGTGTCTAAAAAATATAGGTACGCTTTTATGAATACAAAAAAGGCTAAGCAACAATTTACATCCTATTACCTATTATTGATCCGGACAATTTAACAGAACTTGTTCTAGCTTGTAACCTAAAAAATTAACTGAAAACCACCCAGTTGCAGTATAAAAAAAATTATTTCCAATGTTTAATTTAAAAATTTCATACTGTCACTGATAAACTTTTATACGACATGGACCAAAAAATAAAAAATTAAAAGTAAAACTTTCAAAAACTTTTAGTTTAGAAAAATGAAAATTCTTATCAAGATTCATTGAGACCGAAAAAAAATGTTTGCTTAAATTTTTTGAATAAATCATTTTGTCATATTATTATATTTTTTTTACTCGCGAATCTCTCTAAAATAAGAATTCCGCTAAAAATATCTTCTTTCTTTTGAGATTAAACCTATCATAAAAAAATTAAGTTCATTAATTATATACAAGAGTAAAAAAAAAAATTCTTCAGGGAATTATGATTAAGTACCGATGTATATATAAGTAAAAATATAATTTTATTGATAACATTTTTATTTTTATAAACATACTTACAAATACGTACAACCCAACCAAAAAACATATAAAAACTGTTAATTTTTAAGAATAATCCATTTGATAATACTCAGAGTGAATAGATTAAGATGAAATTTTGAAAATAAAAAAAAAATAAAAAATCAGAAATAAACTTATAAGAAACCATTTTCGTTTGATTGGTAATAAATTTTGAGATTTAAAATTTATTTGAGAGGATTAATTAACATCCATTTTTACATCAATCTATAAATTTAATTAACTTCCCTTAAATTTATTTATGTTCTTCCCCTAAAAGTAAACAAAACTAAACAAAAAAAAGCAAATTAGGATTTAAATTTTTGTTGCATATTTTCGTTTTCCTAATACTCGTATATATGTATGTACAATGTACATATGTACTCGTATATATTACCGCATAAGAAGTATTTATTTTATTATTTGAAAAGTAAAAAAAAAAAAAATTTTAAAAATTTTCTTATACATAAAGTTTATTATTATTTATTAAAAATGTATTTGTTAAGAAGACTACAAAAAAAAAATAATAATAATAATAAATTCACTATACAACACACAAATTAATTATTTAAATCCGATTGGATTATTATAATTTATTATGATGATTATACTCGTATTTACTCGTATATACATACGTATAAGATTAAGTCTTTTTTCTTAAAATAACTGAGTACTGGATTTTTATTTATTTATATTTTCGTTATATTTATTAATATGTTTAATTTAAATAAAAAAAAAATTAAAACAAGGTATGAACTACATACATACTTACTTTAATAAATATGTCACATATACAGTTGGAAGAATGTATAGTTTAGAAATTCTTAGCTGACAGATTACGCCGCACAGTAGTGGCTCTTTTGGGTTAAAAATTAAATTCTCCTCTGCACTAATTTTACCCGAATTATCGTTAAATAATATTAATTCATCCATAAAAAACATTCTTAACTTTTTTCGTTTTTTTTTTGTTAATACATTTTTCTCATATAAAAAATAATTTTTTTTTTTTTTTTGGTTGTGTTCGGATTTTATAATCTTAAATCCCTCCCGACAGAAACACTTTTGTTGTATTTAATTCGCTTTTTTGTGTTATAATAAATCGAGGTTATTCTATTAAATGGAATTATAATAATTTTTTTTTTTTAGATATATTTTTAGCAAAGTGTTTAATCTTTTGGTATATTCCATTTATTAATGGATAGATTATTAGCCCGTTTTCAAATATAAATTTAATTTTGTTTTCTGATTCGGTTGGACTAGTAAAACGGTGAAAAAAGCTTTAAGTGGTTTATTAAAAAAATTAACCTTGGAATTAATTATTTTAAGGTAGATAAGATTTATTGGATTAAATTGTTTATCTAAATATTTTGTTTCGATCTGAGAGTTGTTGACCACTAAAAAATTTACAATCACAAATTATTGAAAGTTTGTTCAAGATTGGTTAACATAAAAATATCTATGACCGAAAACCTAAAGCAAATCTTCTAATATGACTCCTTAACTCATGACAAAATGGGGAAATACATACAACGCTTTCACGGAAATTGCTCCTAATTTAGGATCAGTTAGTCTTTTTAGCAGATGCATAATTGGTAAAATTTATAAAAATATCAGGCCAAAGTCCAAATTTCAGACAATTTTTAATATATCTAACAACTCCTACCTATTCTGCTGGAATTGTCTTACATTGACATTTTCCTAAGTTTAACCAAAATATCTGCCACAATGACTGTCAGCAGAAGCAAAAAAAAATATATTTATTTTTGTGAGCTTTAGAATAAAGAAAAAAATTATAAATGAACTTTGAGAAAATATAAGCAGAAAGCCACAACCTCCTCAGGCTCACATTCCTAAAATTTAAGAAACATTGATGAACGAACACAGGGCCAGCGATAAATGATGTCCAACTTTAAAAAGATTTCATTCCAATTGAAGTAAACTGAAGTTCGCTTGCAGAACTGTAGAAGTTTAATTAAGGTCTTCATTTTGAATATTCAATAGATGGTGAAAAATTTCGAAATTTTGTTCGAAAATATACTTTAGGCGTTAAATAATTAACAAATTCTGGAATTTGAGAACTAAATAATTAAATATTTAAATTTGTAAACTTATAAGAATTGGGCAAGAGATGTAAAAAATTTACAAACCAATGTTTTTTCACCTGGTTCTTTTACATTTTCGCTGCTACTGAAATAGCGGCACATTGTGCAATTTTTTCTTAGACTAAGCCATTAAGGCGCTAACCCGCGCCCCGAATCTTATATTTTATATTATAATATTCTTGAAATTAATATTAGAAAGAGTCCCCATTTAAGAATATTTCGGTTATTTTGAATTTAAGGAAAACACGTACTCGTCGTTGTTCCACGGAAAATTTCCTATCAATATATCGTCGCCTTAGTTCTTTCTTGGCGCCAATACTATCTTTTTTTTGCTTTTCAACGAATATCTATATAATTTTTTCTGCTCTTTTCATATCACTAGTCTAAAATTGTTCTAAGTACAATAGATTTTGAGTTGCAGAGTGAGAAGTTTAGTTTAAATCCATATAATTGTATTAATAAAATGTTCGTTTATGTAATATCTCCAATACTTACTTCTTTCAGTATGTAATAGAACATTTTCAATCGTATGTATATCGGTCGTTTGCTTTGTTTTATTCTGTTTTGTTCTAATTCCGTATGTTTTTTACATTTTGATGTAATTACCTACATTTAAATTTTTTGGTCTAAATTAGTATATGCCACAATTCAACCTAAAGAAAAATTCGTTTTAATCACGTGATATATTTACATAAATAGAAGTAGAATTTAAAATTCATCTCATTATTGTTCTGACCACGATGACGGACGAAAAGTAAATTAAAATATTGTTAATTTTTCTTTGATTTGACACCAGGAGCATACTTTTTTATACTTTTGTCATATCAAAAGAACTATGGTAAGAGTGTGCAAAACTTTGTTACATCCAAAATCATAAACACCATTTTTACAAAACCAAAACACTGAATGAAAGCGTAACGAAATCAGAAAGCACATTAAGAGCTTTCCAGTAATGGAATTGCATTATTGTAGAGCGATACATTCAATAGTATTTAACGAGTAGTTTAATTTGTCGTTCGTTTGTCATAAGTTTCCGCTAAAGCCTACTACTGCAAAGATCAACGTTTACGAGAAGCGTACAACCAATAGTTTGCTAGCAAAATCAAAAAGGGATGCTGATCGAAATATTACAGACTCATTGACAACAGTATTGTGCTGTGATATTCAAAATTTATTTGCTTCACCTAAGGCAAATGATTCTAATTTTTATTATAAACGGAAATTTTACATTTCTCTGCAGTATAAACAACATAACGTATTGCGCAGGTCCGGAAATGATTGGTTTCTGCGTTAACTAAAATTTTGGAAAACGTCATCACCGACAATCGAGAAGTGAAAAAAATTATTTTATGGTCTGATTTTTGCATCCCACAGAACAATGTGGATAACCACACTGGTTAGAACGATGTTTCCCCGTTTACGTCTACGAGCAATCTAATTTGTCGCAAATACCGAAAATACCGAAACGGCCACGATAGTATCATCCAATATTTTTTATTATTTGAAATATTTCTGTACGCCTTAATTAAAATGTACAATTTTTTAAGTAGATACAGTAAACCTAAACATTAGTTTTATTTTAAGAATTCTGTTTTATTTTAGTTATAGAAGTATGCTTATTACTCGGTATGCAGAATTGTTTGCAAAAGTTGTTTCTAAACTTCTCAAAATGGGCGTTACGGCGACAGATCACTCGACTGCAGGGAAATTTGAAATTGGAATATAATGAATCTCCAAACTTTCAATATCACAAGCCGATTTATTTCATCAGTTCTATGTTGGTGTAACTCTATTAGTTTAGTGTATGTCTGTGCAATAGTTACAGCTGTGTGAGTTTCACCGAAAAACTTTTGAGAGTTGAATTTTTTCAAGCTTGTCTGGAAAACAATACATTGCATCAAGAAAATATAAATTGCAAAAAATGCGTAATAAGAACAATTATCTAGTTAAGGTGCCTTATGGCAACTATCTCTGAAAGATTCTGCTTTAATACCAATTGTAACATAAAATTGTTTCTTCTCAAGATGGTTAAGAGGGGCTAGTTTAAAAAAAAAATTGATTTCCAGCAAATAACTTACCTATTTTGAATTAAATCGATAAGGGACAATGTAGAAAATAGGGCCAAATGGATCGATTTTATTATGATAATTTTAAATTCTGTGTAATATTTATCATAATAAAATCGATCCATTTGGCCCCATTTTCTACATTGTCCCTTATCGATTTAATTCAAAATAGGTAAGTTATTTGCTGGAAATCAATTTTTTTTTTAAACTAGCCCCTCTTAACCATCTTGAGAAGAAACAATTTTATGTTGCAATTGGTATTAAAGCAGAATCTTTCAGAGATAGTTGCCATAAGGCACCTTAACTAGATAATTGTTCTTATTACGCATTTTTTGCAATTTATATTTTCTTGATGCAATGTATTGTTTTCCAGACAAGCTTGAAGAAAATTCAATTCTCGAAACTTCTTCGGTGAAACTCACAAGGCTGTAACTATTGCATAGACATACACTAAACTAATAGAGTTACACCAACATAGAACTGACTAAATAAATCGGCTTGTGATATTGAAAGTTTGAAGATTCATTATATTCCAATCTCAAATTTTCATGCGGTCGAGTGATCTGTTTTTTCTCTTAAACATCTGCTTTAAATAAAATGCACCACCTGTCCAACTCCGCCGTGCTAAACCTAACTTACATAACTACATTTTTGACCAAAGATTTTTGAGTTATTAGTGCCAATCGATAGCCATTAATAACCATTAAACATTATCATTAAAATTTAAAAAAAAAATTATGCAAACTAAATTGCGAAATACGTAATAAAGAAATAAGGTTTCATTTTAACAGAGAAAAACCCTGGTTTCTGCAGTTATGTAAAACATGTTTAGTACGGCCGAATTGTTCTAATTCTCTATTTATTGAATTTTCAGAGATAGAGCAGATTTAACCTTACACCGGTGTGTATGTTTTACAACTTAAATCCATGTTATGGGGAATAGAATTCCCCAGTATTAATTTTCATTAAATGTGTGATTATTTATAAAATGATATAATTAGTGACAATTTAACGAAATTCATATAAAAATAAATATTTTAAAATGCTCTTAAATGTAATCCAGTGTTTGATTTTGATTGATTTGATTTTAAGAGGAACTGCATTCCCCAAACACGGTTTTAAGGTTAAATAAGCTCAAGCTTAACCCTAAGTTATTTAATAGTGTTATTTGGAGTAACAAAAAAAATTATTGAAACTTTGCTGTTGTGAAGATTTTGCAAATTTTTCCAACAACATAATTTTGTGAAATAATATTCTTATAGTAATGGCATAATTATAAAATTGAAGTAGAGAATCGAGTGGTAATAATTAGCCTCTACTATTATTACTGTCTTGCAGTCACTCTATTAAAAGTCTCTGGCCCGCGGAAAATAAATTAAATATATTAGTGTTGAGAACCATTGTTAGAGAGCGGTACACTAGAATTCATAAATTCATAAGAATATTTCAAACATCGAGATTGAAATACATATGGTTTACAAGATCAGAATTAAATTCTCTTAATTCGAGTTTAACATTAGAATTAATTAAAAAAATATTGAAATTGAGAATTTTTATACTTTTTTCCTAACAAAACTAACAACTTGAGCTTTTTTTTACAGATTTGTTTTCACTAAAATGTTCTGGTTATTGACCGAGTGTACCTAAGAAAATGATGAATAATTTTTTTCGAACGAAAAAGATTAATTTTCATTTTCTATGCTAATTAAAATTTGTTTTGAATTTTTTAAATTGAAAATAGTATTTATTGTTTGGGGCAATTAGTTAAGAACCAGAAGATTTTAACGAAAACAAACCAATGCTTTTGGCATTATATCGAAAAAACTAAATCCAATTTTTCTTTTCGTTTTTCAGTGGGTAAAGCGCTTAGATAACTAAATTTTAGAATTTATCGTTTTGCTCGAATATATTATACCAAATGCTTTGTTTTTCTTTAGAGATAAAATTCATTATAATTTAAAAACTGCTAATTATTGTTATGTCTACTATTAAAAAATTATTCAAAAATAATTCGAGCTTATGAAAGCAATCATAATGTTAAAAAAATTTGTTAAAATACCAATGCTTCTTAAAAGAAAATTGCAGTTTCATCGGCCGACATGTTAAAAAGTATGAAAACCAATAACTTATAAAAATGTATTTTCTTTAAATAAATATAATAAAGTTTTTAATATTATGAATCCTTTCATACATCTTCCAACTATTTTTAACAATTTAATTTTAACTGTTTACGAAGATGTGCCTTCAAAACACATGTGCTGCTTGCAGATGTATATTTGCTGACGTTCATATTACACATATTTAATTTTAATTTACATTTTTGTAATAAATAATACCGTATTTTGTGACAAATAAATTAGTTTTGTCCTCAGTTAATGCAATTGACAGAAAATTTGTGATTACTGTCAAAAAACTAGAAAATTTTAATGAAAAACTTTAAAGTTTAAACGACTATAAACTGTGCTAGAATAATTATTTTCTTGTATGTTGCGAAGCCTAGAGAAAGGCAGCGAAATTAAAAATAGAGACAACTTCCAGTTTAAATAAATATTTTAAGGTAGACTTTAAACAAAAATTTTGGAAATAACATGAATAAAAATAGGATATAGAATTCAACTTGAAATAAAATTCAAAATGAAATCTTAAGATTGATCAAAATTATCAATAACCTTGAGAAATTGGTTAACCAATTTGACCACTTAATTTAATTAAAAAATCTATAAATTATTAAGGGAAAATAATGAAGAAAATCTCTACAAACTTAATACAGATAACATTTTTTTATAGCTCCTGAATTCCTGATGTAAGCTCATTAGAAAATACAGCGAGTAAATGAAGTTCTTAAAATTGATTAAAGTATCCGCAGAACAAATAGGCTAAATTTAAGAAATTACATATCAACATAATTAAGAACTTTAAAATTTTATTTATTTTATAAGATAAATAATAATTCACTGTCTTCTTCAGAAGCTTTTCACTTCACGAAAATTTACCTAATTTTGAAGTTTCAATATTATAATTTTAAAGAATTTTAAAGTGCGATTTAATTAAATATCTGTGAATTCGCTAGATTAACTATAATATGCGTTTTTTAACCCAATAGCTACTGTCCTTCGAAAAAAGCTATTCGCCATCATTTCATCTTTAGTCCAACAAGTTATTCTGGACCCGTATTTTTAAAATTGACCGAAAAAGTTCGCCGGGAACTTTAGTATAAAGCAATTTAAATTTTCGACTGACGTGGTGTATTTTACTACAAAGTCTCCGGCAGCTATTTTCGGGTAAATTACAAGAATAAGGACCCTGGGACCTTAACATACTATTAAAATTATTTATGAGGAAAAATGTTTAACAATTGAAGTTGTTCAGCATATCTCAGTAACCTTTGAAAAAATTTGTTTGATTTTGTTTGCATTTTCAATAGATCAATTATTTGACAGCTAAAATCAGAGCCTTCTATAGAGTATAGAACCATAATCATCATAATGTATTTTTTACAAGCTTTTTCAGTGGTATAACTTTTCATTGAATTCCATAGAATCCATAGTAAAAATGATGTTTTTAGCTTTAAGTTTTTCAATGAAAATAGGAAAAATTTATAAAACGTTTATATAAAAGGTTTTTACATATCTTTAACAACAACATAAAAGAATGGTATATTGGCATTAAAAAAATATTAACTGCAGAAATATTAAAATTAAATTATTTCGCCAAATTTATCTTTAGTTTTGCTAGTGTACGTCAAATGTGCAAGATGTTTAAAGAAAAATACGAAAAAAAATTATTTAACAAAAAAATTGTCACAAGTTCTTAATATTTTGTAAATTTGCTTTGCTTTTCCTACAATTTTTGAATTTGAAATTTCCCCAGGTAGTAGTTTTTGGTACGATTTTACCAAATTTTTACTAACATCACTGCCAGCTATGTAATGTATATTGAATTAATGACCACACGATTTGTAGTAAACTTTTATTTCAATCTGGCCAAAATTCTGTTGTTATTAAATTTTTTTTAATTTTTGCTAAAATAAATCAATTATTACATCAAAATGAACACGATTTACTTAAGCGACATTTATATCTGTTGAAGTTAAAACATTTTATGAAAGTATTTCAGAACTCATAATTCAAATTTTGTAAGGTTTTCATTTAAAGATTTCTCTACTATGAAAAGTTTGGTTTTTTCCTCGTTTCAAATTCCCTTATAAAAGCTTCGTTTTTTAAACTACGGCTTTGTATAAGCAAGGTTGCTTTGCTAAAATATGTCAAATTTTTTGATTGTTAAGGGAAACAAACAGCAGTTTATAAGAAGCTTTTGTAAAATATTTCAAAATAAATAAATTTTAGGCTGGATTTTCACAAAAAAATAACTTAAATTGGTTTGAATATCAGGTTTTGGGTTCCAGCTTGAAACAAAGTGGTTTGAAAGGAAGGTCTCAAAACCAAATAAGTACTATTCAATAAAATCGAATATTAGTGTTCACAAATAAGAGTGAAAATTAGTTTTGAAATTATTTTGAACAATCTTTTTATAAAGTTAGTTTTTTAGTTAGTTAAGGATTATTTAAAAATCACCTAATGTGCTATTTTTTTGAACACAACTATAACTATCTGAACAGATATGCATCCGAATATTTTATATAGTAGATATTTTCAACATAGATATTTAAATAAGTGCCTTATTAAATCATAAATATGTTCTAGTAAGCGAAATGTTTTTTATGCGAGATAAGTCGCTTTCAAAAATAAGAAATTAGTACTCGAATAGAAATAGGATGTAAGTAGTTCCTCTACATAACATTTGCCTTTTCTTGTTTGACGAAAAGCGTCTTATATAGGCTTAACAAAAAATTAAAAACATTTGAATCATCGCCAAATCTTTAAAACTGCCTAAAATGATAGCCAATTAAAAATCAAAAGATTGAAAACATTTAAGTTATATCTTGAAAGGCAGGTTTTTATCAAAATTGCAAGACCCTTGCATACCTAATATACTTAAGCAGGAAATCAGATACTAATCTAGTGATTAAGCTACTAGCGGAGAAAGCTTTTTGTTCACTGAGAATTTTACTCTCGACAATTACTATCAAGATTTGCAATCGACGCAGCCTAATTCTACAATCATAAATTAGGAATGGATTATGCAAATATCTGTCCAAACCAAAAATAAAATTTTTTATTACTATAATTAAATAAAAATTTTAGTATTTTTAATTCTTAATCATCCTTAAATTAAATTTTCACAACCAATTCTAAAAGTAAGTAAACCACTTCTAAAAATTGTTTTACGAAAATTGGAAAATTCTATAAAAATATCGGTTGACAACCAGTTTCGGAAATAAATTCTCGCTTTTATAGAAATCATTTGCTAAAAAAGAAAAATTAAATTCAAAATTATTATCAGTTAATGTCAAATTTTCAAATTCTAAAAAGGTAGGTTTCATTTCGTAAGTCCCCTTACGAAGACGTCGTGAATTTAAAAAAAAAAATTTGATATTTTTTGAGAGAAGTCAAAGCTAGCTCGGGAAGTGGCCCTTTCCGCTCGCCCAGCGCAATATTTTCAATTATTTCTACGGCTGGTTTAAATTTTGAACCGCTTCACTTAAAAATATCATCCAATAATTTTTGTAACTTCAAATGATTCAATGTTTGAATAACTCTTATAAAAAAAAGTTTATATACAAAGACTGAAATCTAAATCAATTCAAAGAAACCTCAATTCAAGGAAACACCAGGATTTCAATAATAAACCATTCCAAATACATATTTCACGTAAAATGCGAGTTAATGTTTCAAATAGATCTTAACTAAATTATTTGTCTACTTTAAAAACCACTTTAAAAATTATAAATTAATTTAATTAACTTAGGAAAGAAAAATCAGTTAAGTTAATTTTTCACAAAACTATTTGTGTACAAAAATTTTTACTCATAATTATTCGTGCAATTAGAGGACAGGAACGAATCAAAATAATAACCAACAAACATTTTTTTTTTACTTTTATCAATTGGCAACCAAAATTAAATAAAAACTAATAAAAATTTTCGAAATGGTGGCTAAAATAATTCTATATCAGTAAACAATTAGTTTAAAATTATTCCAATTCAGAATGAAAATATGTGACATATGTTTATCGAAAAAATCCCTGAAGTGCAAATAGTGATCAATCAATTATTGTATGTTTTATTACGTCTCTATATGAGACTTGTGAGACGGTGGTCCAACGGTTTTATTAGCGTCTAACAACAAATTTCTGGTCTTTCTAGATCACTTTTTTCGATTTCGTTTAAATCTCGGCAAGTTTAAATCGCATACTCTCCAGACCAACTGTCTATTTTATAGGAGTATTAATGGCTGATTGATTTATTATTAATTCGGAATGTTAGCTCATCCAATGAACCAAAATTGAATATTGAGCTTGAACAGTAGTTTATAGAGCATATAGTCAAAAGGTATATGATTTACCGTTAGGAAAGTAAATGAGAAAGTCATTATAATCATAAATCAATTGAACTAAAAAACTTTGTTATTTATATCCAAATTAGTAGGTTATTGCCTTAATTTGACAATAAGAGTGAGTATATATCTCCATGTCTCTTGCCGAATAAATCAAAGCCAATACCGCTTTGCAAATTGTAGCTTTTCAAGGCTAGTGTTCAATTGCGGTTTATTAAATGAGGAAACATTGATGTAGTTGATAATATATTGGTCAGCCCTTAATTATAATTTTTTGATGGGAATGTATGTAAATCAGAACAATTACGTTAATTAAATTAAAATTATTAGCTTCAAAAAGTTTATTATTTTTATAATTTTTAAAGTGGCTTGTATTACGTTGGAATAAAAAATTACCTTGCAGAAACAATTTATTTAAGGAAGAGTGCCGAATAAAAAATTGAGTCGCAAATTGCACCAACAAATATGGAGTTTTTTAATTTTACTAGCAGTTATTGTTTATGATTTATATTTGATAATAACTATTAGTAATTTCACCAACGATTAGTTGGGATCATGATGCCTGGTGATATTTTTATTCATTATCCTTGATTATGATTTCATGGAATGCGTAGACAAGACCCCAAAAACAAAAACTGCACCAAATGCAAAATAGTAAATTTGAATTTGGACGAGTCTAATTGCGGAGCCTTCTATAAAATACGTCGAATCTTTTTTTTTTAAGTGAAGCCGCCTGTAGGTATATTCCTAAAAAGCAAAAAAAAAACCGAGACCCAACCCGCTGAAAACATTCCATTTGATGTAAAAGGGCGTGGTAAAATGAATAATTTCTGTCGAATAATTACGGTAAAATTAATTGGCCAAGTTACTATAATGAAACTATCATGACAGTAACTAATTTCCCCTTTTATTTACGTTACAGAAAAACTATAAATCGCACAAAAATCAACAAACATCCAATAAAATAAAAACTACATTCCACCACAATAAAAAAAAAAAAAAAAATTTCTAATTTGACCACACAACCCCTTCAATTATTATATCAAATAAAAGATACAATAAAACGCCGTCAATCGTAACTACATAATTGATTGTTTCACATTAAAAAGCTAAATTATGTAATAATAAAAAAAAACTACCCCTTTTCTATTTTTCCTTTATCCGTTTATTGAATCCAACAGTTAGTTTTTTAGTAGATACATATAAGGTTATGTTATAAGGATATAGATCCCACCAAAAAACATTAAATTACAATAAATAGTTTTCCTGTCTGTTATCTAAGTGCATTCGAATGAAACAAATTTCATGAGCATTTTTTTTTTTTTTGCGGATGTTTAACTTTTTTTGTATTTATGTATTATACAATATATGCTCGAAAATTGTCTCTTGAATTTTATTAAGAAAATGTAGGGGATCAACAAAAAAAAAAAAAATAAATAATAATAATAATAAAAATAAAATTAATTGGATTATCAAGAAAACGAAATAAAGGTAGGTCAAAAGTAAGAAGAACGAAACTAACATAACGAATAATTTGTTTCATTTTATATTTATACAGTAGTAGTTATTCGTTTATTATTATGTCGCTTCTTTGCTTTATATTGTGTATACGTACAAATTATAAGAAGAAGTGATGAATGTTATATAAATTTTGGGTGCCCATAATCATAAAAAAATCAGTGAAATGGAAAATGTTTATAATGTGATGAGTTTTGGTTTAAATATAAATTTAAATTTTTATTTATAAAATGATTTATAATATTTATATATCCTACAGGATTATCACTGTATAATAATACACACTAATAAATTGCATAATAAATATTTACGTATGTCGATCAGTGTATGTGTATTTGTGTAACAGGTAAACATTACAAATTGATTGATTGATAAACCGAAAATAAGCCAAACACCAAAAATAAAAAATTTAGTTTAGGCTTAAACCTAAATTTTTCAATTAAATCAATCATATTTTTTGGTTGATAATCTCTGACATTTTTATTTGTGAATGTTTTATACTTGCGATTTAATGATTTTCCATGTACCATTGGTGACAAACATAAAAACATTGACGTTTATGTACACGCAAATATTGAGAATCAGAACAGAATCAATGTTTTTTTTTTCACGTAGTTATCTAATCGCACAATTTATAATATACGTCATAATTAATTATATTCAATTAAAATGATTAACTTTTTATACCTTAGTTCGGAAAGTAAATCAAAATTTGATTATCAAATAAATCTTTTTTTGTGTTATTTACAATCGAAAATATTAGAAATATTTGTGTGTATGTGTTTGTGTATTACAATAGTGGAAACTTGTATTTATTTTTTATGAGCTTATCAGTGTGTGGTGTTAGTTGACAATAGGTGAACATGAAGCTTGTAGAAAACTTTATTTTTTATTTTTTTTAATTAAAAAGGTGAGGTTTTCTGGTAGTTGGCTGTTTGAGTGACAAATACTGCCTTGACTCTATATGTATAGATACGATATTAATACGTTATCATTATAATGCAATCGTTATCTATCTAATTGTTTGATTATTAGAAGGTAAATAGAATAAATACAACAACAAATCTGATGTGTGAGTATATATGGAATTATAATAATAAAAAAAAAAAATTCTTTGCCTAGTTTGATTGTGTATATAAATAAATATATAATCCACATGTATATAAATTATAACGATAGATTACAAGATATCTTAAACGGAGTTGACGAACGGGGAAAAATATAAAAAAACATTTTAATCCGCAATCGCGCAATAATATAGGAACGTCCAAGTCATGATGGATTGTAACAGATATATAAATCCAAAAAATATCAAAAAAAAAAAAATTATGTGTTAAATCCAAACTAATAAATTATAAGTTATTATCATCAAAAAGTAAAATTAATTATCTTTTGATAAGAAAACATTTTATTTTTTTCGTTCGTTTGTCGATAAAATTTTTTATTACATTTATAGCAAATAAGTAAGTTTTGATTTACGAAAATAAAAATGTTTTTTTTTTTTTTTTTTTTTTGTTCGATCAACTAACCCCAATGAAATATTTATACTGTTTAGCTTAAATCTTATCCAATCTTACTTATACTTTTTGGTAAATCCACATTATAAATTGACAATAAAAGTGTCAAAAGTGTTTTTATGGGTTGAACGAGATTAGCGGAGCTCTAATATGTGACAAAGTTTGAATGATAAAAATAATTATTTATTACATTTGTGTGTTGTTTAGACGGCGCGGTAAGGTTTTGTTTTATAGCCGGATTAGATGTGTGGATATCGTACACCTTGAGCTGGAGGAATGTATTGAACATTCTGGATTACTTTACAAAGAAATAATAATCTGTTTTTTTAACTGTTGCAATGTTTATACGGAAATTGGCGACTAAACTACCTTGGATTTACTAGTTCGGAAACTTTTTTGTGTGTCCTCTGAGAAGTACAAAATGCAGCAAAAAATGGCTAATGCTCAAAAAGCAAGCTAAACGAAAAAAAACTGATTTTCTTGGTTTAATAAAACTGATAATTTTCATAGAGGTTGCTCGTAACGGCCTAATGTAATGTTTAAGACGTTAAAAAGGCGACAAATTATATTTCGGACCTCTATGGTGGTTCAAAGTCATTATTTAAACCATTTCCAAACGACATTTAGATAAAGCTGCTTAATTTGAGAAAGCTCTAAAAGCTAATACAAGTCAATCAAAAATTAAACTTACTTAAGAAACCATAATCTCAACATTAACTATAAACCTGGAAAAATAACAAAATACCATATCTGCTGAAAGAAATTTGAAGTATTTGGATATTTTATGACACCATAAAATTAGCAAGGTTGTTAGAGACAACTGTTCAAAAAACATACCGCCAAGCTTATCCTGTACAGTAGGAATCCAAAATGGTGAACAATAATCAAAATTAGCTTTTAAACTAACAAATTTTTATATTAACAATAGTTATTTGGTATGTTTAGGAAATTAAGTAAAAATGAAAAGCTCTACAAAATATAAAATAGCCATAAATCTGCCATGATAGTATCGAGATACTATAACTATAGTAAGCCAAATTCAAATATGCATTTTTCACAAATTATATTTATCTGATTAAATTTATAGTTTACAAAATTTACAAATCTCCTACCTGTGCTCCAGCATTTGCAGCAACCCAGGCTTCAGCAAATGTTTCCATTGCACTTTGAAAATCCATTCCCCAGAAATAATCTCAATTTCAAAATTTCCAGTTTTCTTTTTTATAATCTATTAAATATTTTCACAGTACTTAAGTAACATAAAATTAAAAATTCACCAAAACTTTATTATCCTTAAATCCAAAAAACAACACAAACTGTCACTTTTCTAATATTATTTCCACATTTTTTTTTGTTTTGAAAATTCAAAATAATTTTCACTTTTTCCAAATAACAACAAAAACAATAATAAAATAAATAAACAAAATTCAATGTTAATAGTGGTTTAACAGTTGTTCCCGGATATATACAAAACAGGAATAAGAAAAATTAGGAAAAACGATCTTACAAATAGAACTTATAATGTTTCAACTTATAAAATTTAACTAACGTAAATACATTTCTTCGAACCAAACCGAATACGAACACATAAAATACATATCTTACTTTTCTAGTGGAAAATTGACAAGAGTTGTAAAATTAAAAAAAAAAAAAAAAATACTTTTTACAAACATACACACTTTATCAATTACTAAACGCGCCGGCAGTTGTCGCGCAACTAACAATACAACAAAAAAATGTATACTACACAAAAAAAAAAAAAAAAAAAACGCAAAGCAACAAAAACAAATTTCTTATACGTAAACGTAAGTACACACTGGTACACATTTGGGAAATAGAAAGACACCGAAAAACAAAAACCGAAACGGAAATATATATTTTTATTCTTTCTAACATTTTCAAATATTATCGCTTCGAATGAAAAAAAAAAAAACAAAAAAAAGTTTTTCCGCTTATAGCTTACACAATGTGTGTGCAAGTACACATTCGTAAGTTTTCGGTTTTTTGTTTTGGTTTGTTTTTTTTGTATTTTATTATCATACATTTTTGGATTTTCGTACTGCATTCGGATGTGTTATCACAGAATAAGATAAAAAAAAAAAATAAACAAACGCCAAACAAAAAATCATACCAACATATAATAGGGTAAAGAATTAGAGTGAGATAAATATAATCCGGAGAAAAGAGATAAAACTGTAAAAAAAAAAAAAAAATATATATACAAACAACCCACCCCCCAAGGTGTTAACTTTACGGTGCTTTATGTACTAGGAATATCCACTTATAAAGGAAAAGCTTCATCAAGTTTTTTTTTATGGAGATAATGCGCGCGCATTATCCAATTTTCTTAATGTTTTATCATTTATTTTAACCCAGCAATGAATAAACCACGTTACATACATATTTGCACAATAGTTTTATATTTTAGTTTTTCCATTTCAATCTATCAAACAAATTAAGCTTTAAACTTTACGTTAATGGCTCGTGTGGCAACAAATACATTGGGCTTAGGGGAGGGCAGTTTAGCATATACAATTTTATTTTATCCTAATGAAAGTAGATGGAATAAAAAAAAATTGTATTTGGATTTAAGTTTCTAATTTTGTTTTATATTTTATTTTGTATATAAGATAAGCGCTCCGCCCACAAGCTTTTCGATTGGAGTAAAAAAAATATTTAAAATTTTTTAAAGCTTTTTCTTCTTATATCAATTTTTTTTATTTTTTTTTTTCGTAAATAAACTTTTATTAATAAATTTTTTATTTTATATCTAAAAACAAAAATTGGAAATATACATTTTGCAATTTTATCCTATCGCATCGTCTTTTTAGAAAATGAATGTCGATTTTTTGTTGTTGCCTTGCATTATATTATTGTTAGTTTCTTAGTAGTATGTGATAAACGAAATTAAGATGTTAAATGTTTTTGTTAGATCGCTCCGTTTATACAAGATGATTAGAAACAAATCTGGTTTGGATAAAAATTCGTTTATTTTATTAGGGAACTTATAATTGCTAGTGCAATATGATTTATACTAACAAAATGTTTTTGAAAGTATTATGATAGTAGACACTCCGGGAGAAACAAATTTTACAGATTATAAGACGGATTGAGAAATACAAAATTTCGAAATAAGTAACTCTTTTAGGATTACGATTTTTATGTTTTTTAATTTAAATTCTATTATTTTATTAACCTGAGATACGTTGGTTTTGGTTTCGTATTTTTCGACAGCTAATAAATATTTTACACGGGCAGAACTAAACATGTACAACAATTATAATAAGAGGGATATTATTAAAAAAACTTGTACCTTTATTTGTTTGTTTATTTATCATTATTGACATTTTTTTTAATCCTATTTTTATTTACACTAATTAATTAATTAAATATATTTTTATGTTTTACTAAATAACTAAATATTAATTTTTTCTTTAATGAATATGTGTAATAGTTAAATAAACTGGCGGAACTCTAGCTCTTGAAGGTCATTAACCCTCTGTCTGTACTATGAAATTTTGATATACCGTCTGTACTATGGGTCCTAAAAGTCCTGCTAATATTTTTTCTGAGAAAAAAACGTCAAAAATTCTGGAAAAATTCTAAAATAGTTTTATAATATGAAAACAAAATTTTATAACAATTAATGTAAAAAATATGTAGGTACTTTTAGGAAAAAATACAGTAAATGTGCTATTTTCAAAAACTATAATTATTTTAATCAACGAAAAGCTCTTTTTAGTTTTAATAAAAAAAATCAGAAAAAATCAGAAAAAATAATACTTTTGGCTTTATTTTAAATTTATTGATTAAAAAACTTGTACAAAATTACAGTAATTTACTAATTATAAGGAATTACAATAAAAAAATATTTAGAATTATTCAGGAAATTTTTTGTTTGTACACTGCAGGCAAAATGGCTGCGATGCTCTTCGCACACGGCCACACCACTGTGTGGTACAACAATACCAGGTTTCTTTATCATCTTTGTAATGGCATTCCAAACACCTTTTTCGTTTAACCATTTTAGTTGTTGCTCTAAGGTATAACTAACTTATAAATTATAAACAACTTTTCAGGTTACACACATTTACAAAGACAACTTATTTTATTCATATCCAGTGGCAGCTGATTTTGTCAGAAACGAACTCTACAATATGTTGGATAGTATAAAAAAAAAACATTTCCAATTGGACCGCTAATTCCCATTACTATTACTGAAGCTTCAGTCGATTTGGTTTCTAAAAACCCTACTCGGGAAATATTCTCCCTCACACCGTATTATCACGTAGTTGGCAGATCTTTTTGTTTTTCTCTTTGCACAATTTTTGGCTTCCCATTTTAGCTTCTGCTCTAGTTTTTCCTACATTTCTTCTTCTTTATCCGATTTGTTTTTTGTGTTGTAATGAATATAGTATATTCATCCGATGAAATAATCACTGTTGGTATTCGTTGTTCACTAAAGCTTCTGGCCAAAAAAAAATTTTTTGCAGGGAGTTTCTACATTTCCATAAAAATCCTCCTGAATTGTTTTGTTTATCGGGGGTGTTTATTTTGAGGGGAAATTACAAAGATTTATTTTTCGGTTGGGTTTTCTACTGTTAACGTTTTTACGTCACCAACCCCCTTAATATTTAAAGTAGTGTTTCGGCGAATATTGATAAATTGAGCATGGAATTTAAGCATATTTCCCATCATATTATTGGAGTGTCTAAATCAAATCTTAAATCATCGCATACTTTTAAAAGTGTTGAAATAGATGGGTATAAGTTGCTCAGGAATGATAGAGTGGGAAGAAGGGGTGGTGGAGTTGCGTTCTATGTACGTAGTGACTTTTTTAAATATTATCATGTGAAGATACATTCAAAGGTTCTTCTGAGACTTTAGAGTATCCAAGGCTGGGCAAATTACATTACACTGAGTAACTAAAATAATTTTACAAATTACAGCAAAGTGAGTAATTAAAATACAAATTACAATTACTTTCGAGTGGAGTAATTAAAATAAAAGTTAAAATTGCTTTGAATTGTAATTTGTAATTAAAATACAAATTACAATTACTTTACATTTGTAAATTGACAAATTTTATTTGACAAAATTCGTTTAATGAAAAAACGTATCATTAGAACAGCGAATATTAAGATTAGGTTTTATACTGATGGCTCTGGAACCAGATTCTAATAGGCCTTGTAAAAATTTAAATACGAAATTTTAAAAACTGAGGTAATTAAAATACAAATTACAATTACTTAGAATTTAAGTAATTAAAATACAAGATACTGTTACTTGGAAAATGAGTAATTAAAATACAAGTTACAAATTGTAATTTGTATTTTCATTACGTAATTTAAATACATGTAATTCGTTACTGCCCACCCTTGAGAGTATCTAACAATTGAATTTAGTATTAATTCTTTAAAAATAGTTGTTTGTGTCGCTTATATGCATGTTCGGGACCTTCCTCTTAATGAATTGAGTGAGCTGTTGTCTAATTTAGTTGTGGATTTTGATATGGTTATTTTGGTGGGTGACCTTAATATTGATTTTTTAGACAGGGTTGAAAGCCGTGAATTAAGAAATATCTTTGATTCACTTAATTTGCATTCAACGCAAACTCAACCAACAAGAGTTTGTGATACTACTGAAAGACTTCTGGATTACATTGTTTCTAACACCCAATTAGAAACATGTAATTTTCATCAGTCACCCTTCACTGATCATGATCTTATATCAATTGACTTTAACATACCGGTTCAATTCAATGATGAGATTAAGTTTGTGCGCAACTATGATAATATGGATGTTCCCAGCCTTCATTGTGATATACTTAATGTTGATTGGACTGAATTGAGTAGAATTGATACAATTGATGGGAAATTTGAGTTTTTAAATGATAAAATCTCGACATGGCTGCATCAGTATGCTCCCTTTAAAATGATTAAGAAAAAACACAAGCCTATCCCATGGTTTAGCTATGCTATTAAAAATAAAAAACTACTTGTTGATATGGCTAAAAATGTAAGGAAACGATCTCGTTGTGAGAAAGACAAACGAACCTATAAATGTTATGAAAAAGAACTTAATAAGATGGTGAGATCGGCTAAGAGATGGATCCCAAACTTAGCACTAAATTATTGTGGAGGAATTTGGACAAATATGGGTTTAAAACCAAGGATTCAGCTGAGGTTGTTTCTAAATTTTCTCCTTATGAACTTAATGAAGAGTTTGTTAAAGTGCCAATAATAAATCTGGTGCAGCATTCGGAGACTGGGACCTCTTTTAATGACTCTAATTGTTTCAATTTTAATATTATGTCTGATGACGATGTTCTTAAGACAATAAGCTCTCTAACGTTTAATGCAATGGGTGCTGAAAATTTACCACTAAGATTTTTAAAAATTATAGCTCCTGTGATTGTACCTCATTTAAGGTATTTGCTTAATAGTATTGTGGAACATAAATACTATCCTAAAGTGTGGAAAGTTAGTAAAGCTATTGGGCTACCTAAAGTTAATGAGCCTGCATTAGTGTCCGATGTGAGACCTATTGCTCAACTCTCAGTTCTTTCAAAAGTGTTCGAAAGAATTATTTCTGATCAGATTAAACAAATTAATGCAAGTAATTTATTATCTTCTCAGCAGTCAGGGTTTAGGGAAAGACATGGTACTGCAACGGTGTTAGTGGATTTGATGGAATTTGTTAGGAGCTGCTTGGACAGGGGCAATTATGTCCTGCTATGTCTACTTGATTTCAGTAAAGCTTTTAACTATAAATCATTCGTTAAATTGTGTTATAAATTGAGAAACTGCTTCAGTTTTTCATCTAATGCGTCGGAATTAATGTTATCTTATTTAACTAATCGCTTTCAATTTGTTGAAGTTAATGGAGTTAAATCTAGTTAATTTCCTCTGCCTACTGGTGTCCCCAGGGATCTATTATGGGGCCCTTAATATTTGCAATGTATATAAACGATATTGGAAGTTCTATTCGACACTCTCACTATCATTTGTTTGCGGATGATCTCCAAATTTTTATTGAAATTGAGATTGATAATTGTGATAGAATGGTAGCTACTAATGAAGTAATTGCATATATGAGCAGGGATATTAATAATATTATTGAGTGGTCGGCGGAGAATCAATTGTTATTAAATTCGAAAAAGTCCCAGGTGATTATGTTTTCCCAGAAGCGTAATCCTTTTACTTATGACGTGGACTTAACTTGTGTTAGAGTTGGTAATGACAATTTACCTTTTAGTGAATTAGTAAGGAATTTGGGTGTGACCTTGGATAAACACTTTGATTGGAATGTGCATGTGAATTCTATTATGCAGAAAATGTTCAATGGGCTGCAAATACTTTGGCATAACTCTGCATTTACTCCAATCAAGGTCAGGATGCTGTTAGCTAGATCTTTAATTCTTAGTAATCTGTTTTATTGTGATGTAGTGTTTTCCGAATTAAGTTTTTGCTTATTTACCAAAATTAAAAGAGTGTATAATTCATGCCTAAGATACATTTTTGGATTAAAACGCAGGGATCGATTGACACCTTACTATAATAAGATTTTTGGATGCTCTTTGGATAATTAGTTTGATCTTAGAATTCTAGTACTAGGTACAAAATTATTACAACTCGTCAACCTCAATATCTGTATGATAAGCTTGTATTTGCTCAGTCATTACGGACACAAAACATAATATTGCCAAACACTCGTACTAATTATATGAAAGGGTCATTTATAACGAGAAGTGCTAGGCTATGGAATACTATTCCAACACATATTAAATGTTTAACACGTTTAAACAGGTTTAGGGTGGAATGCGTCAATTATCTTAGTAATCTATAGCTGTATCTAATTATTGGTTTACAGTTACTTATAATTAGTTTTAAATCTGAAGAGTTAGTTTTAGTTTTATTTTATTTTTATCTCTTCATATTTTTTATATAATTTTTCTTCATTTACTGATCTGTGGCACAAACTAATGTAGATTAAGTGGATTTGTTGCTGTTTATACAATGTAATTACAGTGTAATTGCGTAAAATGACCTAGTTGTCATGTTGTAATAAAAACGGAATAAAATAAATAAATAAATATTTTCCCATAATTGATCCACATTAGCGTTGTTGAATGCTGTGGTTAAATCAACATTATCTAAGATATGTTGCCAATAGATGAAACGGATGACCCTTATTGCTGAGACTCTCCAATATAAATACAGTTGCTTTTCTTACTAATTGTTGAAAAATTTAGCTGTGTTGGTGACTCGTAACTCCTGCTTCACGCTAATCCAAACATTGTATAAATTTTCGTCTTCTTTAACTCCTAGCCAAATGCCTTCCTTCTTTTGAGGAATTATAGCTGATTTTCCGATGAAAATGATTCAAAAATGTTTTAAAACGGTTCTGGTCGTTTTCGGTTGCTGCTGGTAATAGGAGTTGAAGTATTTACTTCGTAATGCTCCAATATTTTTCTATAGTCAACCGTATCAAAAGAAAATCGGTAAACTCCACATGTACGAAATGTGGCTTGTACAGTAATTGCCAGTAACTGAGCAAAATCTTCTTTTTTAGTTTTTTCCCTTCATTTTCCAAATTCCAGTTAGGAACAGCCATTTTCCTCTCACTTTTGAAAGGCCGAAAAATGCCTACATAACGGCTGTAAAATGTGTGTTTTGATCGGATAAAGCGCTATCAAGAGATGAGATATATGACCATCAAAAAATAATATGACTGGGAATTTGGCTCCGTTTTGTTTCAGCCATGGTACAAAAACATTTGATATATGTTCGTAGAACACCTCGCTGGTTATCCATCCAAAATTGGAGCGACCCATAAAACAGCCTCTTGGCATTTTTCGGCCTAACGCAAACGGTATTCTTTTGTATTGGTATACAACCATAGGCGAAGGAATACTCCCTGAAGCATTTTCCATGGTGAGGGTTGTAAGGCATTCTTTTCATTTTGCGCTAATAAAAATGCGTGACTCACTCATTTCTTGACAAAAATCCCTCGTATCATTGTCTACCGGGCCTTCCGTCTTTAAAATTATTTTCTCATTTTAAATTTTTCAGTAACAGCTGAACACTATCCAAAAGTTGGTCTTTTATTTTTGTTCTCCTACAACGGAGAATTTCCTATTTCTTTAAGTGCAGCGGTCACATCATTCTGGCTGTACAGAAGACTTTTAATTTGGCTGCCATTCTAACAAAAATGAATAGTACTTTACTGACCGGTTTGGATATAATACTGAAATATGTCTTTAATGAGATTTATTATCATTAAATGTTCCGAAAACTTAGAGTCAGTTTTGTGGTTAAGGAGATGTAAATTATTGCAGAACAACAATGAAGTTAAAATAATTTAATAAAAAATTAGGCTTTGATCATTATACTGACATACATACTCAAGAGCCTATACTAAGGCATAAAAATATCGCTTTTTGACCTATTACTGACGAATGTGTCAATAAAGAGACAAGACCTTCTTTTATTTGTACCTAATACTGACATAATCAGATTTAATCAATATTTATTTTCATTTTTTTTATAAGTAAACTTAATTAATTAAATTTGTATTATATTTTTGAGTTTTATTTATGTACATATATGGTTTTGTATTAATTAGGTTTTACAAATCTTATTTCATTACATTAATAATTTTTAGTTTATTTTCGAAAGTAGTATTTAATGATAATTAACTAATTTCGATCTTGATTTTCAGAAATATTCGGAGAAACCCAATACAGATTTCCAAAAACTTTAAGCATCCAGTGGACGGGTAGTTGTAGAAATTGTATTGTCTTGATTTTTGTCCCCTTAATTTACAGGAACTTACTGGTGACATTAATGATAATTCATTACAGGATAGCAGCAACGTCAAGCAACATTTGCTATGATTAGTAAAAGTTTGGTGGACCGTATTGAAACTTACAGTATGAGAATCTTTCTCCTCCGGCTAATAAAAATTACCGTTCATGGCGAAGAAATGTTTGAAGTTCCGCAATAATTACTAGAAATAAGAAATTAATTTTACTTGCTAAGGATGTTGTGTTTAAGATGTAAGAGGATTTCAGATATCTACAACAGTAGTTAGATTGTGTTGTCTTTTGTGCCGCGTTAAAAGTATTAACTTATCGATCGCTTAGGCGTCTGTAGCCGGGTCAAGTCTCTCACAACTAACAATCCTATCCTCTCCTTCGGTTCTTTTATATGTAAAACGGGTGTACGGTGTGTGCCCGGGAGTCCGGCAGTTCTTGCTCAATGCTTGGACGTACATCCAAATCAATCATCCGTGTTTGATTCATGACAAATCGAACAGATGCACAATAATCTACATAGCTTGTCTTTAATTCTGTTGAAAAGATTTCATTTTTTATTCATATCTTTTTAGTTACGTAATCCAGATGCTGGTTAAACCTAAGTTTCCATTAATGACGACAACGAGATATTTGTATTGTCTAAGTCGTTCGCTGATTTGGTTCGCTATTACAATATCTGCACAACCCCTGAACTTGATTTTGATGGATAAGAACATACATATACTTTCGAAATGTTAAGTGACAATTTATGAAACATCAACCATCGTAATTGCTCAAGATCTTCGTTTACATTTTATACTGTTTCTTGATGAGTTGGTGCCGAAATATTGATTAATGCATCGATTAGATATATAACAATGGTACAAGTGTTGAACTTTTTGATACTCTGAGTTTGTTTTGTATCAACGATGATGTAAAATTATCTTGTAAAGTTATTAAACCATTCAAGCAAGCTCTTTTCCTTCTATACCGTACTTGCATAATTTTTGGAGTAAAATTCTTATATCTATAGTTTCAAAAGCTACTCTGAAATCTAAATAAACTGTCTATTTAAGTTTTCTTTATGTCAAACATAAGATTTAATGCTGTTTCACAGGAATTAAATTCTCAAAAAACCAGATTGTTAATCCACTAATATATTGTTGTTAACAATACTGTTTTTTAATTACTCGTTCCAGTATAGCTAAATACATTGGGAGCATATTTATAGGACGCAGCTCTTCAGAAGTGTTTAGCTTCGTGGTTTTTGGAATTGGAACAACTGTTGATATTTTCCATGAAGCCTGTACTATTCTTTCCATTTACTAAATCTGTAAGATGTTCAGAGAATAAGTGATTCTTCATCGCATCCGGCATGACCATTCTGTTTATGCCATCAATTTCATATTGAATTTTTGAAATTTTTTAATTTATATGATTTTAATACGTTCCGAAGATTGTAAGAGAATTCAATCCAGTTTCGAACTGATGAGCTTATGATTATGATAAAATCAATCTTGTCATCAGGCCGCGGCGACTGGACTGATTATACCACAATTTACATTCTATATATACAGAATATGCTGTGCGTTATGTACTAGCGAATCATACTAATACAGATAAAAATTACAGGTAAAATTAGCGTACACAGAAATAGAGCTGTGTGAATGTCGTGAAGAAGGAAAAAAAATTGTAAGAGAATTTATCTGTATTAGTATGATTCGCTAGTACATAACGCACCGCACATTCTCTATATATAGAATGTAAATTGTGGTATAATCAGGCCAGTCGCCGCGGCCTGATGAGAAGATTGATTTTTTCATAATCATTAGCTCATCAGTTCGAAACTGGATTGAATTCTCTTACAATCTTCGGAATGTATTAAAATCATATAAATTAAAAAAATTAAATAAATAGAATTCTGCCCTATTAGTCAATTTCGTTGAATGATTGTTCGTAAATACTAATATACTTCTCGTATTAATAAAAACACATTTAAAATGGTATAATCACCGGAAGCATATTAGAAATTACATGAATTAATTAACATTCAACAAAAAATTAATAAAGTAGAATTTTCAAAATTATTATGATCCTGTGAAAAATTTCAATCCTTTATCTCAGGGATGTTTTGATGAATGTCTGTGACGCTGGACACAAATGTCTCATTTAGCGCTTCTGCTTAGTCTTGTTTTTCGGTGAGTGTTTGATTGTTAAATTGGATACACCATTTGAATTTAAACGTTTTCCACAATTCGTTTGGGTTGTATTGATTTTCAATGAACTTGTTGCTAAAGTATTCAGATTATTTCTTTCTAAACGATTGTTTATACTAATTTCTAACTTTTCTGTAGCTTTCCCAAGTTTCATTTGAATTCATAATTTTCAAAACACTATAACTACGCATTTTTTCTTGTTTCAGCAATTTCAAGTTTTATGAGAACCAAGGTATTGTATTTCTACTTTGACTAATTTCAGTGTCAGTTAATTCATTAACAGCCTGGTTTAAATTCAATATTAACCATCAGCCTACTTATTTAGGTCACCCTGTGTCTAAATTGCCGCAATCAGTGATTGAAAATGCAGTTAGGTTTATCCTTAGAATAATTTTTCCATGATTTAATTTCTTTCGCTTATTTGTTGTTCTTTCTACAATGAGTGGTGGTTGAATTGGTTATTAATAGATGTAACAAACTTTTGCTGGTTTGTGTGACTCTGTTGTATTCCTGAACTATTTGCGTCAATCTATAATCCTTAATAACCTGACTTAATTTTAAACTTTAGAAATCGATGCTTTTGAGATCAATATTGAAGTCCCTAAATATATGATTGGATTTATTCTGATTGATTGATTGATTTGATTGATTGATTGCGATGTACGATCAAGCATTAAGCAAGTCTCCCGTATTATAAATGCGAATACCACACCACTATACCCATGTTGCAACACGACACCATAACTCTCCCTTACCAAGGAAATATGTACCATCATACTCCGCTTTTCATGAAGCCAACGTAGCAATATTTCACCCCGTAAAGGAAGGCGCCACATCGATAACCACATAAGTCTAATAGTTGTGATATCCGCCCCTGGCCAGGCCGCCGTCGTACACCTTTTTACATATAACAAAATCGAGGGATGGGAAAGGAATGTTAGCAACAAAGACTCAACCCGGTTCCAAACACCTAAGTAGTTAATAGGTAGTAAATTTGTTAGTAATATATTTTTAGTAATTTATTTAGCACAAGACAATACAATTTAAAGTTCATCTACTGCTCCAACTCCTGTAAGGTTGTTTCAGGTTCTTCAAGACATTCCTAAATTTAAAATATGCATTAATTCTTTATAATAATTATTTTAAAATTAATTAAGTATAAATTTGATTCTCTGAAATAAATTCTAGATCAATTCCTATGTACCACAAATAAATAACCATTAATAGTTTGATAATCATTCAACCAACTACCATCTGGCCATCGTGCTGTCATCTCAGCCATTGTCATCTTGGTCGAGTTTCTCAGGAGTGTTCTAAAACTAAAACCATTTGAACTAACCAATATGAATCCTAATACCAAAACTATCATTAACAATTATACCAACAAGTATGAACATTAAACCCCAGTACGAACACCAATACCAACACACACTTCAATACCAATACCAACCTCAACCATAATATTAAGCCATATGAATAATTCAACATCAACAATAAAATTCTACGGGAATGTTAAAAAATAACAAACTGCCAAGCTACAATTCAAATTCACAGCACCTGCTTCATCAGCCACCGCTCTCCTGTAGACAGTCAATCAATGGTTCACCCACTGCAACTAGATTCAAAAATAAAAGCTGAAAAAATATATATTTTATATACTTAACCATACTATCAAAAATTCAACTAATCGGCAATTTCCTAAAAATCTTGCAAAAGGACATTAATAATGCTTAAATTACCCACTTATTTACTCAGTTAATGATGTTTAAATTAATTAATATATACTACGCAAAAGGTATAGAACATCAATCGTTCAGTCAAGCACCATATGCACCCATATACGACACTCACCAACAAGATCCAAACACAAAAGGAAACTTCCCCTATCCCAGACAACGCGCGACGCCACTCACCCAATCAGCACAGTGTTTCTTAGTATTTTAATCGGTCAGACTTTCTTAGTTCGGTTCCTACCGTTGTGAAGTAAAAGTGAAAACAAATAGCATAAAATTTATGTCTTGACTTTTGATAAAATATAAATTTTATCAACCCATTTCATTTACCAAAATTGTTTTCAGTCCATGCCAAAAACAATAACAAAACGGTTGCGCTCGATCCCGTTACATAATAAACGAAAAACTTTGCATACAAATAGGGCCGCATTTAAATGTGTTTGTTTGTATACGGACAAAAGCAACGGAAATTTATCAGCAATACAAAATTAAATATTTATTTACACACTTCATCAATTGTAAATATACATCCAACGGTACAAAATCAATATAATTAATAATTATTTCCACTACCACATACAAGCGCATATGGCATGGGATTACCTGGCTATAACGATTCCTGAGTGGTACAGTTATGTTAATTTTAACACGAGAATCCTGTCTCATGTGTCAAATGTTCAAAAAACACTAAATTAACACAATCTTATTAATTGATTGCCACAACACATAAAAAAAACACTGTAAACGAATTAATTCACTATTTTATTCTATAAATATCACTATTTTGTACACAAAAACTAGAACACTTTTTTTTTACAAAAAGCACAGAATATTTTCACAAAACATTTTCACCAATCCCAAAAAATAAAAAAAAAGATAATAAAATTAAATTAAATTAAATTTTTGAAGAGGATAGAAAAAAACACGTCTATCCTCTTCGACGAATTCTCGCCAACCTCATATGATTGGATTTATTCTGATTGATAACATTTTCAAACCACTCCTCTAAATTATTTAAATATATTGCGTTTATTGTTTGGAATGATCTATATACTACACCAAGAATTCCAATATGATATCCTTTAATAAGCTGAATCGCAAAAACCAAGCGCGGTCCCTTTCGCAATTAGATATCATTTTGAAACTTATATTGTTATGTATATGTATATAATAAAACCCGTTGTATGCCAACTATCCGAATCGCACCATAAGCATTGGTAATTTTCAATATTAAATTCTGAGTCATACATATCTCCTGTTGTTCGTGTTTAATTGAGAAATACTTTCACTGGTTCATATTCTTTAAACATTTGCTGCTATTGCCAAAAATTCGAGGATAAGCATCGAATATTATTGTGCAGCAGGTCTTTTTTTATAAATTGCTAGTCGAAGTTGATTTTGTACACCGTACAAAAACTATCCCGAGAGTAATTAGTAGCAATGTTCATGTTGAATTTGGTATTTACTGCAACGCAATTACAAGACTTTGCCTCCTGACTTTTACACTACTTTATTTTATGATTATCACTACACTTTGGGCAACAAAGTTTACCGGTAAATTTATTACTGTGATGGCCATAGCCACAACAATTATAACTTCTTGGATATGCCTATTGTCTCCACTACGTGGCATCTGTCAAAATGTATATTTAACTTCTCTGCTTGAATAATTTTTTTGACGTTATCAGGATCCACTTTAATAATTGTATCTTCGAGTATCTTATAAGAATTTCTTCTACAATTTAGTAATCACTAGGAAAGGGTTTTGCTGTAGTAGCGTGAATTCCGTTCATTTCCGTTCAATTCTTGTGTTCCATTCCATTGGTATTTTCACTTAATATTCAGCTCCCATCTTCCCCGTAACAAATTTCTTCAGTTTCTTTTTCCCATCATTAGAATCACATTGTAATATGATTCCATCGTTGGCAATTTTTCAACATCCCGTTAGTGGTATACTTTTAGGGTCAATCTTCATTTTTAGATCTTCTCTAGTTTTCTTATTTTCTTGTGGTTATTTCGGTTGTAATAAAGATAACTTAGTGGGATTGTTTTTGACTACTGCTGCAAAAGATATTAGCTGCTCAGTTGGCTTTTGGATCTCCACCACTTGATTTTTTATTACTCCTAAGTTAGGAGTAAAAATTATCCTAACTTTTGATTTAATTCCAAGTAATTTTTCCGTCAAGTGTTGTTTCAACCCCGTGATAAAATCATCAATTTTGCTGAACCCTCTTAAAAAGTATAATCTTCCAAATTTTGGCAACTCTAAACAGAGAAATCTTACATAGGCACGGAGATTCCTTAACGACTTATCGTACTTATCAAAGTTCCACTTAATACAGGTAATGATACAATTTCTTGCATCTGCCGAAGCACCTCAATGAGGTTTTTTCCCTCGAGCCTACTGTTCCCTTGCATTTTTCGCACCGAGACATTTTATTAACTCTTCATTTACTTTACTTACTTTAGATTTTTCTATTTACTCGTGCTTGTGTTTTGGTTCATATTTTCACAAATCTTAAATAAAAAATCCACTAATTTCAGTTTAAACACATTCACTGCAATTTTCACCGAATAAAAATGTCATTTACTTCCCCGTAATTCCGTACAAATTCTAAGTTTTTAAAGAGAACACTCTCAAGAAACTACAAAACTAACTAATAAATATTTATTAAACTCCAAAACCAGATCAGTTTTATTTTTTAATTTGTGTATAATTTAGTTGCTAAGCAAGCAGTTATTTTAATTTAGTTTGTACTGAATTTGAAGTGTTTCCAAACTTTGTGAATATGTAATATGAACTGCGTCCATCAAACTGGCCTCGGAAAACGTTTGCCTCTTCTTGAAGTAGAAAAACGTCACTAAATTATTTAGTAATGGTAATTCGGTTAAATTATTATTTAAGTTAATTTCTTTGTTCAAGTCCATGTTTGAGATAAGTTCATATCGCTTAACGGACAAATACTTTGATTAATATTAGGACGTATGCATCTTTAGTTTTCATTTGGACTTGCTCATGAATTCAGTACACTTGTCAATTTATACATTTTCTACATAAAACTGGATGAAAATATTTATTCGTAACACGCATCACTCACAGTAGTGGTCCTGCTGCCGAATTTGTCTTACTTGGAATATAACAACAGCACTAAAAGTATTAAATGTAACAATAGTTCTAAGTACTTTTAAAATAAATCTTCTTAACAGTCGACCAGTTTCTCGGAGAAGACCACTTATTGTAAACAATTTCTAAATAAATTGTTTCTCACGTTTAGCGATCACCCTTCGTTAAAACTTTTCTCCCGCATGGCTTAAAGAAGTTTTACACTATATGGGAAATTAGAAGACAAATAGATGACAATGAGCCAAATAAAATGCTAACTCTGAAAGTGGTATCATTCCGAGCAATGGAAAAATTGAAATAAACTTTATTGCCCATAAAAGTTCACATAACACCTTTCGGTTTATATGCAAATACTAATCTGAATCTATTTTGTATATTCTGAATACCTAACAAACCGGGGAAGTGCAGGCTCAACTTATCAAAAATAACGGGGGCTTTTGATGTTATTTGGTATTGAATTAACCAATTACTGTCAAGTTAGTGGCTTTAAAGGCGGTAGGAAGATATAGTTGTTAAAAAGTTCATAAACGGGAAAATAAATGTTTCTGCAATGGTCCAGAAAATGGATATATTCAGTAAATTTTTTCAGCTCAAAAACAGTACTTTATCGGTTAGTGATGTAAAATTTTTTACTTGCCGATGGCATCAGTTATTTTTCTAAGTAGAGGCTCAAACTAGTATTGGTTTCGTTGTGTATATATCGTTCCTTAAAGCATTTTATTGTACTCGCAGACTTCCTATTTCTCCGAATTTCACAGTAATATACTATTTACTAATATTCACACTGTGCTGCTACTTCCGTTATTACGGCCAAAATGAGCTATTCAGGCTAAAGTCACCTGTCTGCGGGTTTGCACAAAACAATAAGATAAGATTAGGACCTGAATGGAACAATGTATTACACTTCGCACGAATTTTTATTTGATCCCAGCCAGGAAAGAACAAGTTAGACGTGTTCTGAAAAGTAACAAATATTTAAACTGAGCAAAATTCATAAATATTTAGAAGTCGCATATAACCGTTTTATGACCGAAGGTACCTGAAAATTAAATTGCAAAATGGAATATCGTGAAAATCGTGCAATTCATGTAAACTACAAGTAGGAGCATTTTAAGTTTACAATGATCCTAATAATTGTATAATCTGGAAGTGTCCTAATTATTTCTTTTTTATTTAAATATTTTGTTATACAAAATACATTTAAAAAACTAGTTTCAACAAATTAATCTAGCAGATCTGAATTTTTTTTTACCAACACCATATAATATCGACATGTAGATTTTTCTTGTTTGCCTTTATAGATTTTCGGTGCTGAGTTTTAACTTTTCGCAGATACCGCAGTAGGGGATGAAAGTCAGCAGATCCCGAAACTAATTTTTTTCTAAAAAAACAAAGAAAGCAACGATCTACAAATAGAAATTAAAAGTATTTGGATTTGAAGCTGGTTTGGAAACCGAGAGGAGTTGTTGACAATTTGCTGGATGTATGCTTAGCACAGCTCATTTCATCAGAATTGAAATTTTTTAGTGACAATATTTTGTATAGTAAAAACATGTCTCATGACTAACATAATTTCATCGAAAGAACTTCCCACTGATGCCCTTCGTTTTTTTTTTTTAAGTTTTAACTATCCCAATTCTCCAGGGGCACAATTGTCAATTATCGTTTTTGACGATTTAAGCTCATCAAAAATAGATAATTAGCAGCCTTAAACCTGTAGGCTTTTTGGATAAAACATTTTAATATAGCTGTTAATAACCGACTCGACAACTTATAATTTGGAAATTTATGTGTTGGTTAACTCGTTTGCCTGTAACCTTAGAAATTATCGTATTATTACATATTGTATTGAGCATTATATTCTTAAAAACAATTTTGGCAATTTTAGGAATGAGTGATAAATGCATATAGTTGAACATATAATAATCCATAAACCTCGTTTTCTAAAAATTGTACGCTAAGAATTGAACTTTTGATATTATCACAATGGCAGACAATGACTGTATGTTTTCAGATTTGGAGACAAAAGTGCAAGCAATACATTCATGGAAATTTATAGATTGTTATCACATTACATGGAAATTAAAATCATTTGTTGTAAGATAAAATCAGACAAAATCATGTGTAGTATCTGTAGACAAATATTCAGAGGTGTAGCCCATGGTAACAAAGATTGCTGTTATTTTACAGTGATAGAGCGAGTTTACAAATTTTGGATGTGTCTTTCGGGCGCTAGTTTTTTCAACACTGTAAGTACAAAAAATTGTCAACTAAGCACCTACATAATTCATCAAATAACAATTAGGTGAATGTATACATTGCTTATAAATTTTATTTTTCAAATCACAAGATAGTTTTGTTTATTTCCGCCGTAAAATGAATGTGGCGGAATAAGCAAAGTGACGCGTTCACGGCATATAAGTGACCTACAGTTAACCAATTTTATTATGCGTAAAACAAGACCGATTTTATTGTGAGTTCATAAAATCAACAAATATTATGTTGATGAAAAAAATATTTAATGGCCGGAATTGAATAAGCCAAATATTTTCTTTGATACGCACAGAAATGCTAATTCCGGATTTATTCAATGCAATAGTTGCTGTAAGTGTATCAATTAAAAATGCTTATTGTTAATAAGACATGCTCAAGCGCGTGATGTTATTCATCATCAAATTACCGTGGCTACCATGGGCTCTAATCTATTGTAATTAAAATTTGTTAAGACTATCACGTGTCAAAATCATTAAATTTTCAAAATTCTGCTTCATAATTCTTCAAACATTTAAATTTGTAATTTTTTTTTTAGGTTTCCATTTAACTTATGACAAATGTTCATCATGAATGATTGCTTTTCATCATTTGAAGCGACCATCTTATCGAATTGAACTGGTTTGAAATTACAGAAATTATGTTTAAAATTACAGAATTTTAAAACAGAATTATGTACTGATTTCTCGAGAAGCTGGTTTTGGAGGACTAATAAATTTATATCAACATTTTTATCACGAACCACCAGATTGTGGTATCTAATTGAAGAAAGCTCATTTCTAGACACTGTTATTCAAATCATACCTATTAAAAAAAACGTAAACAGGAGGGCCCCAAAAGTTCAGAAGAACCAGAAGATTTTAACGAAAACAAACCAATAATTTTGCAATTATTTCGAAAAGCTAGAGAATGAGGGTTTTTCAAAAGGGATCTCGTTTCCTGTATCAAAAGTGTGACCGAAGAAATCCCAGGATTTCCAGGTTTTCGATTTATTTATTTTATATTGTGTAACTCAATAATCGCATATGATTAATACATTACAGAAAAACCTCCGCATATGATTAATACATTACACAGTCTCTTATTTCCGGCTGCCCCTTAGTAGAAAATTTGAATATCTCGTTCAGAAATTTATCCATATATAGCATTTTGTCAAATTCAGACCAATTATGTAGAAAGGAACTTTGCTATTTCGTAATCTATTATGATAAAATTGGGCATGCAAGACAGAAATGGTATTATAAAACGATTTTTAGACGAACTTCTGGAATAGGGTCAATTAGGAAGGAACTTGGCTGTTTCTTAAACGGTTTTTCCGTATAACGGAAACGGGATTTCAGCTCTAGAATATGGTCAGTTAGGAAGAAATTTGGCTGTGTATTAACCGTTTATGATGAAACCCGGTTTGTACGATAGAAATGGAATTCTAAAATTAAATTTAGATACATTTCTGGAGTAAGCCTAATTAGGAAGAAGCTCCGAGTTCCTTCCTAATAGGCCTTATTTTAAGCGTACCATGCCAAATTTCATCATAATCGGTTAACTATTAACAGTCGAAAGGGCCTTGTGCGTCTTGGAAAAGGGATCCTGAAATAATTGTTTAGTGAATTTTTGGAAAATGGCCAATTATGATGAAACTAGGCTATTTCTCAACCTATTACGACAAAACTCCACATATACAGTAAAAATAGTAACAAATTTTAAACAAATGATATTGAGATAAAGTTCTGGAATTTTGCCAATTTGGATTGAACTTCGCTATTTCTAAACGGATTTTAGTGAAATTTGACACGGGCGACGCGGAAATGGGATTCTAAAATAATATTCGGACAAAGTTCTGGCCAATCAGGATGGAACATGGCTATTTCTCAACCGATTTCGATGAAACTCGAAAGGTACAATAGAAATGGGATTCTAAAATGGTTTTGGAATAAAATTCTGTAATATAACAAAGTAGGATGGAACTTGATTATTCCTTAACTGTTTATATTGGGCGTTTATGTGAGGCAGATAAACCCCAACAGCTGCCCTGTTCACAGAAACTTCAACAGACAATAGCTTTTATGATATTGGCTGTTGATGTTTTTGTGAATCTGGCAGCTGTTAAGGTTTGTCAAATTGACATATTTATTATACTTCTGCCAGGAAATTTAATCACAACCAAAGGAAAATAAGGAAAAGTGGGTGAAATATATAAGTTTAATCCTAATAGATCGTATTTCAGATCTTCTTATAAAAATCATTTTAAAATCAAATTTCCATTGCATATGTCAAATTTCACTCAAATCGGTTAAGAAACTATCAAGTTCCATGCTACTTGGCCATATTCCAAAATTTCATCCAAAAATCGGTTTAGAATCCCATTTCGATCGCGCATGTCAAATTTCAATCAGTTAATGAATAGCTAAGTTTTATCCTACTTGGCCATATTCCAGAATTTTTTATAAAGCTTATTTTAGTATACTACTTTCGTCGTGCATGTTGAAATTAGCCTTAATTTTCAATGGTCAAGTTCTTTCCTAATTGTTATGCTGAATTTCATCGTAATCGGTTAAGAAATATTTTCTTCCTAATATGCCTGCATTTGACTTGGAAATGCTATTGATGGATATACTCCTATAAGAGTTATTAAAATTTTCTACATTCGGATCTAAGGACAATCGGAAATAAGAGATAGGACATTCCACAATTAGTCTCTTAAATCAAGATTTTACTGTAATATATTATTACTATGCCGTTACATAGTTTAAATAGTAAATAAGTAAAGAAAAATCGAAAACCGGGAAATCCCGGGATTTTCCGCTGTCACCCCTTTGAGACAAAAACGGGATCTCGGGATCCAGTTTTGAGAAACCCTAAAACGAACATAAATTATGAATATGTAGTGTAAGTGACTCAAAAAAATGGATGTTAAAATATAAAACTTAGCGGCCTGTGAAAATGACACATATCCTCACATTGACGGGCTGTTGCTGAGTTTGATTATGCAGGGTTTGTAGAACATAAAATCTGTTAAGCAGATTCGGAAGAGATCACCACATTTTTCCGGCTGCTAATAAATTACGGTCAACATACCCTGCTCCTCTCTAATAGAACCGCCATACACTTCATTTTGATTCAAACTGACCAATGGTGACAAAGCCGCTTTACCTTGACCATTCGCAATAGTCCAAAGATGGAATCTTCGATAAGGTCGCCATATATGAGTAATGAAGTAGTTTAATAAGGTAGGTTTAGATGATTAGCTTAACAAAACTGTATTTTGCTCATGTTCACCAAGACATGCGGCTAAACTGAAAATTGTTGGTATATTTCTCGATGCCAACAAATTATCGAAATTATAAATTTCAATTTTTATTTTACAATTAATGTCAAATCAAATGTATATTTTAGCAAAACCAATACAAATGGAGTTCTGGGATCTCGTTTTCTGTATCAAAGTGTGACCGGGAAATCCCGGAATTTGCCGGTTTTCGTTTTTTTTTTTTAAATATATACTCGTCTAATTATATAACGGCATAGGATGCTGAATTTCAACGTAAAAGGTTAATTGGCCATATTCCATTGGCCATAGTCACACGTTTAAGACAAAAACGAGATCCCGGAATCCCCTTTTGAGAAACCCTAGTATGAAGTATAAAATGCTTAATACCCAATACTTTGATAAAAAAAGTTTTAAAAATTGTATATGTATTACAAATAGATAAACGCAGCAGGCCATGTATAAATAAAAATGGCATACAAAAATGCATGATTTTGTCACTGGACGATCACTTGTGCAAAATAAACCCCCTTTTGTAAATTATTTGAGTATTGCTTGATATGTATATATCGTGGAATTTGGTTCTGACTGAGCAATTATATCTGGAATGAACGTCTATTTTGTTATAAATGTCAATCAGTGAAATGTCATTTATAGGAGTAATTTCAGAAATTACCGTTATACTAAAATCCAAAGATTTTCAACGACTAATTTTCAAAAGTAAGTTTTAATTATGGCTCCTAAAATTTTTAATAATTTTCCTGTTGATTTAAAAATTAGAACGCAACTAGCAATTAGCTAGCGATTGGCATCAATAATTCCATTTGGCGAGATATTTAGTTATGTAAAATATGTTTAGCACGGCCATGTACTGCTGCTACTTACTTCGGCAAATCTGTTTCGTTGTGGGTCGACACATTTGATTTGTGTTCATCTTTTCATGTATCCAATCTAAATTCGTATTATAGCATTAGTTTACGATTTCGATTCGAACATATACCGAGTTTACACCACCATGCGTCACAGTGTAAGACGTTTTTGTCACGATAACACCATCCTTCACAATATTATCATCATGAGTAATAAGAGATCCCATAATTTTTGAATCTCACTCTTTTCCACCTGTCTTTAGAACCATAGCTTGGAAATTTGCCATCTAAGTCGTCAATGGCGGTTAAAAATAATATCAAGTATAATTGTACTCATGGTCTTGCCTAGGGAATCTTTTTGAATTTCTATTTACCGGGACTTTCCGATCTAAACGAAATAGCTTTAAATTCTACGCCGTTTGTTTAGTTGAAAGCAACTCGCAATACAAAAATACTTAATCCAAACTTATGGGTACGAAACTTAAACCGGGTTTTATTCAAAAGAGAATTTCAGCATAATATTCGCTGAATGAACCATTAAGCAAATTAGAAAAACCAATAATGAAACAGCAATTATTTTCATGTTGATTCACTTTTACCAAAAATTTTCAAAACCAAAAGAAGAAGAAGACATCAAACTTCCTAATTTCGAGATGGCAAAACGTGAAGTGGCTAATGTTATTGAATAGCAAAGTAACCGGAAGCTTAAATTATTCTACAGAAGAAAAATTTATAAACCCACTTTGGATTGTTGATTTAAATTTAGCTCTTTTCTGATATGATAACAACGGCGCACACCCGAGTTAAGAATAAGACGCCAGATTTTAACTTGGCCAAAGTGATATTTAGAGATGATTCCACTATATAAACAAAAACTAATGTTTTTGTTCTGGAAAATTTGGAAAAAATCAGAAATCGAACTTTGCAAAAATACTTTAGATACATATTCAATTTTACTAAGGAAATTGTTAAGTTTCCATAATTTTATGTTTTTTTGATATTATTAAATATACTTCTTAGCCACACAGTTTTGAATTCGTTGCTATACGATCAATCCACGTCCACCACGGTAAAATAATACAGCATTAAATATTGGTTTAATAAATAAAACAAATTTAAGCTCGCAATATGGCTTAGTTAAAATATAAATCCCCTGAACAACGTTTAAATATTCGCTGAAAGCTTTTCTTAATCATATTACAGAATTTTTCACTTGAAACTTAAACAAGTGTCTCAAATTCTCATACTATTTCAATTTTTTTTTTAGTCAGCAAATAAAATATATATGTTCTATATCCATATACTTGTACATATTTGTATATTATATGCAGTACAGAAAAGTAAGATAAAAAAAAAATCCTTGAATTGTAACAAAGAAAGGTATATGTATGTATACCCCCCAGTTCCTCTTTATAGCGCGCAAGTCATGTAATTATTATTAGAAGAAAAAAAAAACAAAAAGCATAAAAATATAAAAATCACATTTAGTTGGGTTTATGCCTTGATAGAGAAACCGCATCTGAATATTTTTTTTAAAAATGCTAATGTTAATATAGCCATTAACCAATAATCTAATTTATAGTAATGACAACAAGCCCATTCATTTCCCGTGAAATGTAGAAATTTTAAAACGAAATGTCGCTTCTATATAATATCAATAATTTCATTTATAAACATTTATGTAAGTACATACATACGTGTCACGTTTTTATTATCAAAAAAGCTGCATTACCTAATTAAAATTAATTACTTTCTTATCAGATCACTTAAAGATTAGATTATAGCTTAAGTTATTTTGTTTCAAAAAAAAAAAAAAAAAATATACAACAAAAATATATAAAAACACTTTGGATTGTTGATTTAAGTTTAGCTCTTTTCTGATATCATAACAACACCGTACAAATGTATTTTTAGTGTAATGCGGCCTCCCGATTTAAGAATAAGACGCCAGATTTTAACTTGGCCAAAAAGATATTTGGAGATGATTCGACTACACTTTACGTTTAACATTATATGTACATACATATGTAGATAATAATATTTAGTTAGGTAGATAATTTATACAATTAGTTAATTAAATAGCAGATTTGACAAAATAATCATTTTTTATTTGTTTAAGTAAGGAATTTGGAATTGTCACATATTTATTTATTTTTGTTGATGTGTACCAGCCAAAAGAGAAGTTATTGTAGATATTTTATTAGTTTTATAGATATGCTAAACTGTTATTTTATCTATTTATAATGATATAAAATTGTGTTTATCTATAACTTATTTAGATATTTCTTGAAGGTTCGACGTGAGATAGCGTAGAACTCAGGCAATATACTTAAAATATGATACTACAAAAAAGTATCTTGTTTTAATTAAATTGCTGAACCCATAGTCGTGATATTGAATCAATGCAACTTTCCCATCCCATTTTCATTTGTTATCTGCGGCTTTATGTGCTTAAGTTCTCCAATAAATTTTTATAATTTATACCTAGCTTAACATTTTTATTTATTATGTGTGGATTATCTTGGCGGGCAGATTAAAACTAATCGTAATTAGCTGTTCTTTGTCTTAATCCCGATTTCCATTACGAAGCATAATATGTATTATAAATATAAAATTGTGTGTATAGCCGATAACAATATTTGGGTTTGATTTAATCAATATTTAAATGTACATGCTTAGGTGTACGTATTTACATATATGTACATACAATTAAGACCAGTTGTTTTGTAAATGGGCTAAATATGAAAATAACTATAGATCTGATCACCTTACCGATCGGTTTAGGATTAGACTACTAAACCACGAAACTACGAGTCACCAGATAGGGGAATTTTTTTAATAAATTGTTACTTAATTCTTCTTATAAAGATAATTCTAATCAAAAATCTGATTTGAGACTTTCGGGATTTATTTTAAAAACTTTCTTTAAATTTTATGAAATTTCCAATAAATAAAAATTCACTTCTGAGTATATCTAAAATTTCTTAGTTTTGAGTGTCGTACAAGTTACATTGAACAAGCAGAGACAATATAGTATTCTCTTCTAGCATTCTAGCGATTGCAATATTTTCCAAAATTATAAACCTGTTTATCGAATATTTTCTTCATTCAAATTCGAAAACCGGGTTTCAATGCATTTTTAAAGAAATAAGTCAGTGATTTTTCTAACTAAATATTTTGTTATAACTAGAAATTCATGAATTAAATCAATTGAAGCGCTTTCTGTCATTCTTAATTGCGAGATTTGATACATACTTGATTACTACAAATATTTATAAAAATGCGTCAGTCAGAACTAAAAAGAGTTACGTCTCGTTCACACAATGCTTCTTCATGAAGCTTTACTAGCAATGGTAAAGGCTATAAGAAAACTATGCTTCCGTTCAGTGAAATATTATATTCTTTGGCTCTTCAACATCCACAATTTCCGTCATTCGAAGTGGCCAATGCGTTAGCTTTGTCAATTAAAAATCTTTTTATTTAACTTGTTAAGACAATGTCGAAAATACATAAAATTTCATGAAAAATATATTACTTTTCGATATGGCTACACCTCTGATGCGAAAATTGCATGCTGCACAAGCGCTAACTCCAATGTTCCACACTTTCATATTTTTTTTGTAGACACCTTAGCCTGCAAAACTGACCACAGTCCATCACATTTAAGTCTGGCTAGAAGTTAGGCCACTTTTGCGAAGAAATGATTTGAAACGTCAGTTTATTAAAATTGTTGTGTCGAGTGAAGCTAGTTCAGGAAATAACAAATTTACGAATATAAAAAGATTTATAATTGATGAGCCAACACCAATTCTAAATATAACAAGATCCTATTTTGTTACGAGTTCAGTTTGATATTCACATAAAGGTATCGTTAATTTCTAACTGATGTCCGTAATTAAAAGACAAACTAAACTTGTGGGCATTTAATTTCAAAATAGAAAATGTTTAATTTTTTTCTTGTTTTCTGTTATTCAACAACAGTTGCTGATTTTAGCAAATTCTGAAATGTATTGAGGTTAAAAAATTATTAGAAGAAAATAGTTAGTTATAGTTTATTGGTGATTCACCAAAAGTTATTTTCAAGCTTTTGGGATACCGATTTGAAGTGTTTACGTTTAAGACGGCAAGTTGGAAAAAGAGACAATAGAACGGATTTTGATTTATTTCTTAAACACAATACCAAAATTTAAAAACTTTAATCTTTAAGAACAGCATGTCATTTTATGCAAATAACGTCACGTTTTCCGTTTTTTTCGTTAATCGGATTGCGGTTCTGCAATTCCTAGTCCGGAGAATACTAAGCTTTGTTTGACAAATCATTATTATTATTTTTGAACCCAAATGCTAACCGTGGGCGCTCACGGTTAACGAAGCCCACAAGATTTATTAAGTGTTCGATTATTAGTTCAAAGTCAAGATCAGATAGATGGTAGCTCAGATTAAGCTTAAATTAATCAAAAATCTCGCCCTTTTAAATTTGCAAATCGGGGCATTTCTAGGATTTTTTTAAGAAAAGACGGTGGTATATGGCTGGTAAGAAGAAATCGTTGCTGTTGCTCTTCAATATCTTGTTAAGAAAGGCCCAACAATTTCTTCTCGGTTGCTGAAGGTGAACGTCAGGCTTAAGGTTCTGACAAATATTTAGATTTAGAAGAAAATTTGCTAAACTTGTTTGAAATCAAAGCTTTGGACATCGATAACGATAACGATTTTATTGTCTGCTGGGTTTGTTTATTTGTAATATACGTTTTTCACTCCAAATTTAATACTTTTGCACTTTAATTTCAACGTTTTACAAGTTAGTAAGTATGACAAGAAAATGGGGTACTTGATGTTCGATTCGAGACTTAATTGGTGATTCGGTGTTTCGAAATAGTCAGGTTATTTGAGATTATTCGAGTATGTTTGTGATTGTCGGGTGTATTTGATAGTTCGATTTTACTCGAGAATCTTAGAGCCTATTCGATGAATATGATTGTTCGATATTTACGAAATTATCCGATACTATTTGAGTTGTTTTGTTGAGCTTATCCTTAACTTGCTTAGTCTTTAAATTAATTGACAACTACTTCGATTTTTAAAGGAATTTTCAGAATTTTTCGAAATTTTCGTAGGTTCTCTAGATTTTTACAAGCTTTCCGAAATTATTCATTAATATCCAGATTTTTCGATATTATTGAAATTATTTGAGATCAATCGAGATTCACATAATATAGGGATTATTCGCATTATTCTGGGGTAATCGAGATTACTCTGCGGTTTACTCTAGATTTCTCAAGTTTTTCGATATTTCTATCTAGGATTATTCGAGATTTTTAAAGATGTTCAAATTTTTCGAATTTTGTAGAATACTTTGAAAATTCAAAATTTTTGAGATTATTTCGAAATTCTTGAAATTATTCAAATTATACCCAAAACTTGTGATGCTTGATTGCAAAAATTTTCGCTTTGATTGAGGCTATTGAACTGAATCAGATGGTGCTGTTTCGTAATCTCGAAATCAGATACATTTAATTAATGCGAGGCTGGACAATAGGAAAAAATAAGTTTTTAACTCAGCGCTTTACTTGTTCATAGGTATAAGAAGCATATTTAGGGGTCCAAGAAAAATTTGGCAGGGGCGAGGCGAAATTTGTAGCTACGCAACTGCTCAAATATTACAATTCTGAAACTTCCATGTACTGTATAATGAGTACGTTTTATTTTAATCTCGTGGTTTATTATACGAAATTATCAAAAACAAGCCAAGTCACGTCAATTTTGTATTTGAGGAAGACGCAAACTTTCATAACTGCGGATAAGTCTTAAAAATGCAGGGTTGTTTAGCAGCAATACTTATCAGCGTAGTAAACTTAAGAAGTTCTCCCCCATTATCTTATTGTCCGAGAGCTAGCGACATTTTCGGTTGCTTGTTTGTTTAAAGCTGAAATAAGCCAAGAAAATACGCCCTTGCCGGCAGAGTAGCAAAACAACGCTTGTCGGTCTTTATCAATTATAGAAGACGTTTTTATTATGTAGATTCAAAAACTTATTATTGCCAGTTATTGGAAGGGACCGCGGCCCGGCTTTTGTAATGGAATTGTAGCTATCGGCTTCAATCGGATCGTAAATGTTCACCTTGAAAAGCAATAAATATCGCCATTTGGTAGAAAAATACTTAGCGCCACTTGGTACGCAAATAAAAAATTATGTTTATTAAGTATGCTTAAATTAAGTTTAGAAATAAGTTTATTAAGTGTGATAAAAAAACTCACGATTTAATTTATCACTTTCTTTTAATTTAGTAGTCACTCACTGGTTGATACAATGCCAACACAATATACGTTTTAATGTTAAGTCTTCCTTCGCAAAAAACATATTAGGTTCGTTTTATTGGTAATTCTACAACAACAATGCTGTACATTTCGTTCTATTCTAAATAACTTTATTTCAACATTTTATAGGTATAGGATTAGAAAGTCGAAGAAGTGGAATATACTTCTGATTATAGTGCTCACCATGAAAGAAGCTATTTTGAACACAAAATTTGAGCACACAATTTTAACTGTCATTAATTAAAACCAAACGATTTTCACAATTTCAACAATTCTCTTGCATAATTTGGTGAAAAGGGAAAAATCGTTCTCACCGACTTTTGAGATTTGACAAATATTTTAGCTTATTTTGTCTAAGTGGTGTAAAGAATTTTGAAACTAATCATTAGACCCCCTAGCCCCTAAACGAGAAATTACTATTTACAAATCTGATCTACATGGTTTTCAGAACAATAAGACACGACAAACCTCATTGAATTAGAAAACCAAAAGCATTTTACAATGTTGTAATTGTAATTTGGCGCAAAATGTCGTATATTAGGATCGACCATTTGATATTTTACATACAAGGCTTATACAATAGAGATCGCAGAAACCATGGTCGAATGTCAATCTTTTAAATTTTGTTGAATAGATTTTATCGTTGAAATTTAGTGCAACACGCCCTATATTTATTGCCTGTTATTTATATCGCCGACACCAAATGATTGTCAATTTTTTGATTTTTGTCGAACGGAATGCGTCGTTGAAATTTGGTGCAACTGGCAAATGTTGCTTGACGTTGTTGTTGAAATTGTTGGGTCTCTTCTTTCTCCTCTACTCGCCCCCCCCCCTCCACTTTGCTTTTAAAATGTTCATGATATTTTTTCAATTTTATGCTTCTAGATGTTTTTTATATCCAAGGCGAGTCAACTGTGAAGTAGTGCTCTACACCCATGCAAAATGGTACTAGAGTACAATGGGTTCAGTGAGTGCAGTAAATGCAATTTACTATTCTGTACCCATATATAAGTACTGTAAGTTGATTCGCCTTGTTTGGATCTGTTGTAGTTAAATGAGTTATTAATAGACATAATTTATGATCGTGGTTTTTTTAAATAAAGTCATAAATGACTAATGAAATTGAGTTTTTTTGTGGTTAACATTCTTTTCAATCGAATTCAAGTAATTGAAGAACTACGTATGTGTATGTCTTTTGAGTGCCTCAAGCTTTTATTTATAGTGGCACGTAAGTGACTTGGAAAAGAATTATTTTTTTACTTTTTAGTCTTTTATACATTTTTAGTGCTCTGAAATTTTTGGCAAAAGGATTAATCAATTCATTCAAACCGGTGTTATTATTGATTGACTGTCAGGATTAATCTTGGAGAACTGTATGAGGTGGCGGTATCAGAAACTTTGTATATTATTATTGACTAGCAACCTATTGAACCTTAGCTAATTCCTTACCCTTCAAATGTGCCGACATTTCTCTCTAGGAATTGAATCAAGTTCTCTGTAAAGTAAGCCAAGCATTTTCTCCCCTTGCGCTTCCTAGGTGCCATAAACGCTTCTCTAACTGTATCATACACATCGATCAGTTCGAATTCATTACGGTATGGCATGTATTGGAGCAGTAATCTATAGTAGAAGTTCTCCTAATCGTTTAAAGCTATGAAGTATGGAACTTTCACAACAGCTGGTATGTTTCTGATGACCATATTGCTATTGCCTGTTAGTGTTATAAGTCTTCTTCCCGTTCATTGCCCTTCTTCATCTGGAAAGTGCTCTATGCTTTCTTAGATGCCATCTTGTTGATTCGCATAGTTAGGTTCGAATAGCAAAGCGAACTTTATTAGAATCATGTTAGTGAAGTCATATTCGGGAAGTTCAAAAGGGGGCTTTTCATATGCTCTATCACCAGATGCTACACAAGTACGGTCACAAGCACAATAGCGTTTACTGGCACGAGCCAATGGATTCTTCAAAATTATCAAGTTCACCGGACTTTTTGAACAGTATGAATTTCGAGGACAAGCAGTTCTCTTCGCTCAGGACATCTTTGGAGTGACTGATGCTCGGTTTCACAAAAAAAGTGGCAATCTCCGATTAAATAATATTTCATCTCTTTTTTCTTTTATGAAATTGCGATTTATTTCAAAATACAAATTCAAAGCAAGGTAATTTTATTTCGTTTTTACAGGAACGTTTTAACTCTAGGGCTAAATATTTAACTGCCCAATTTCGTGTAGCTAAATATTTAGTTGAAGTTTCTATCTAAAAAAATTATAATCAACTGCCATTGAATTTTTATTATGAAACAAAACGCAATTTCATAAAAGAGGAAAGGGGGGAAATCTTATTTAACTAGAGTTTGAATATTTTTTTGTGAAATCGGGCATAAGAAACTTCCAACTGTATTAATTGATATAGATACATATATTGATAGACCGATTAATATTGATAGATTAATACTGTTGTACCACAATTGTTTACATTAAATTGTTTACAATTGTTAACATAATAGTTACATACAATTGTTTACACGAACAATTGTTAGCATAATAGTTTTATGACTGAATGAAGCATTGTCACCGAGTTTACGTATATTTGCAAAGTTTTAGGTGCCTAAGTAGTCGGGAAACGGTTGAAGAATCTATTGCAAGATTTGCGTACAGACAAAAAATTAGAGGAGTGAAATTAACTAAATTCTTATAAAAACCTGGTAACTTATAAAAAATCTTGTAATAATTAAACTTCACTTTAAAATCACACTTCTTTATAATTACTCCTAGGACTCATATCGGCTCCACTAAAACAATTAATAAAAAAATTAATTAATTAAGATAAAAGAAAATACAATAAAAATGGTGAGGAAGATTTTGACAAAATATTCGGTAGTCAAAGAATTTTCATAATGCTGCAGTTAATTATCGCCAACTCAAACATATTTTATTGAGATTAGATCTAGGCAACGCCAGACAAAAGAAATGAAGTCTTTCAAGCTTTAGACTAGTTTTTCTTCTATATTATTGGCCAACGGTCAACCCGATTGAACTTGTTTCATCCCAAACCTAGTTGAGAGCCACCAAGTGATAACTATTACTTAGATATCTGTAAAATTGAGCAAAAACCGGACATATGCAAAAATCAAAATATTGCGAAGTCGCATTTAAAGTATGAGTTTTTTTTAAATATTTTGCATAATGTTAAACATTTTAATTATAATGAATTTGATTATCAATTATGCATCAAATGTATTAATCAAAATCTAAAAACAATTCAAAATACAGATTTATTTAAATAAATAGGTACTTTACTATAGTTTTGCCTTTCGCCATATTGTTTCGAAAATAATGAAAATTTTGGAAAATTAATTAGATTATAAGGTAACGCTTCCGATTCTCCAGCGAGTAGCAGCAAAGCGTTTTCATTTGCTGAAGAAAAATTAATTTGGTTTGGCAAAAGTTCAATTTTCAAATAATGTGCTCTTTTCCAAATAATTTTACCGATTTTTTGTAGTTCATTCACAATGTTTTCCATCTTTTATCCTCAATTTTTTCAAATATTTTTAAAAGAAATTCAATTTTTAATATTTCAAGTTTGTAGATTTTTACAATTCAAAATCAATTTTTTGCAAATCTAAACCAATTCTCGTTACTTTACTCGTAATTGTATTCGTTGGTTAATAGTAGTGATATCGATTCTTGATAACCATTAAAATGTTGTATTTTATCATTGCGATTTGTGATTGGTAAATGATACAATTTTAAATATTGTAAAAATTTTACATCTGATCATCATTTAGGTAAGTGTTCTCGGTTTATCAGTAAAACATTTAATATAATTAGTGTTACAATTTTTTTAATACACTTATGCCTGGTTTTACAAAAAATATCCAATCTCCTGTTAAATAATATTCCACTCTTTCTTCATTTATGAAATTGCCTTAGTTTCAATTCAATTCTAGTTGATTATAGCTACTTCATTTTACAAAGAAATATTTGGCCTTCAGCTAAATATTTAGCTGGACGGAATTGGGCAGTCAAATATTTATAAATTGTATTTGTTTGATGAAACAAACGCAATTTCATAAAAGAAGGATGAGAGGAAATATTAATTAATTGGAGATTGGCAAATTTTTATGAAACCGGGCATTAGCGTTTCTAAAAATGAAAAATTTATCGAAAAATGAAGGTTTTATTAATAAATCGATAACACTTGCCTAAACGATAAGATCAGATGGTACGATCAGATGTAAAATGAATTCTTGCAATATTTAAAATCGTATCACTTAAAATGATAAAATACAACATTTTAATGATTATCAAAACACGATATCAGTTCTAATAAGAAATTCACAAATTATCTAATTACGAGTGTAATAACAAGAATTGGATTTGGGGTGCGATTATGTAAGCAGTAAGAGTTTCGAGTTTCGAGAAATTGCAACAAAACGCGATTATGTCTAGACATTAGGAGTTTTCGTAATTACGATTTGTTGTTGTTGTTTTACTTGTAAAACTTTTCACGTACAACAGAAAACTCGTAATGAATAAAAAGATTCTTTTTAAAGAAAATTTGTCAACATATTCCGAATTCTCGAAATTCGTAACTCGTAATACGAGAGATACATAATCGCACCCTTGATTTAAAACAACACGAATTTCCTTTGGAAAAATTGACGATGAGATGGAAAAAATGGTGAATGAACTACAAAAAATTTGAATATCATTTGCAAAAGAGTGAATTTGACCTGCAAAACCTATATGTATATACTCTATATAGTGTAGAGAAGTGTACGAATAAATTGAACAGCATATTCTAAGCTACTTTTACATTTCTCTTTTATTGAAGATAATTCCAATCTTGAATCTCACATTTTTATATTTTAATTAATCTTAATTGCATCGCATACGCATAATGATTGGATAAATTATAATATAGGTTCACTTATTTACGAGTATATGTTTTTGTATTAATTAATCTAATCAATACGGCATTGAATAAGGTTTACAAATTTAGTATTTTGATTTACATGCATGTACAAATGATAAGTTATTATTCGAGATATACGAGTATTCTTTAAAATTTATACACGGCTTTTCTTTCAAACGTTAGTTACTGTGCAATTAATAGAATTAACATAAGTACTTATAAATGGCAAGTATTTAATCTTACATCAAAAAATGAATATTCTTGCACGAAAGGGTTGGGTGTTTGAAGGTTCGTTTTTCAAAATCCTGTTTTATTCCTTTTAAAATTCTTGCTATATCCAAGCAACACTTGGATCGTTGCGATCTAAGTATTTTTTTTTTCTCAGTAAAATTACTAAACAAAAATTTCATTTTTTGATGGTAAAACTTTCTTGAAGATTTATTATGTTTTATGTTCACAATATTTTGCTGCTGTTTGACGGTAAAAATTGTGTGCCGAATTTATTTATTAAAAATATAATTAATAATATCTCCCCTTATAATTATTATGCAAAGTCATTTTACGAAACTATATGGTAAATTTACCAATATATACGATTTAATTACGCTCATATCGCTCATGAAAATAAAGTCATGTCGACTAATCTAAATCTGATAGCGAAATTGACGTATTTCATGAATTTAATCCAAGCATGTTACGTTTTTTAATCGTAAACACCAAAAAACCAAAAAAAAAAAATAAAAAAATTTAACAAACATCAATTTTAATTAATAAATTGATTTGGTTTACCCACTTCATGACAGTTTTTTATTTTTTATACTATCGATAAGACATTTTTTGGATTAATTATCACTTTTCGTGATTTTGACCACAAAAAATGTTTTAAAGTATAATTCGGTTTGAATGTAAAATCAAGTACAGGTAATAAAATTCAATTATGATTATAATCTCACCCAGTGTAATGTACTGATTTTTATTATACGATTTTTTTTTTTTTTGTTATATTTTATTAGAAATTGATAAGATTTTTTATTTTATTTTTATTTCTTTCGCTTATCTGCCCTCGTATAAATATATTGAAAGCTATTTTTATTCGGTTGTCATTTAGACAAGAAAATTTATTTATTATGGTGAAAAAAAGCACAAGAAGATTTTATAAATAAAAAAAAAAAATTGAACAAACTTATTTTTTTTTTTCATACTTTTGGGGGGCGTCGTTTATCTTTAATTCCACCCTTTTGATAATAATAATAAGGGATGTTGTATTATATATTTTTTTTTTTTATTCGTGTTACACTTCGAATTAATATTTTACTGCGCGCGCATTATATGCTTCTCTGTGTATTTCTGTTATCTAAAAGCACAAAAAAAATCTTAAATAAAATAAAAATTTTGGATTTTTATATTCCTCTAAAGCTTTTTCTTATATTTTTACATAAAACGAAAAAATAAAATCGAGTTTATTTGGTATATAAAGAAGCGAAATAAATATAAAAAAAAAGCTTTAAAGACCCTGGGAGGAATATTCTGAGAATCACATAAAATAAAATACAAAATATCTCTATTAAGATATGAAATAGGTTTTTTCGTGTTGTTGTAATTTTATTTTTCTCTTTATTGTGCGCTTTGGCTTTATATTAACATTTTCGTTATATAAAAAAAAGCTCAATCGCTTTTCCTCCGATATTGTGAAATTTTTTTTCTATTTTATATCATTTTTCCCGAATTGAAATTCTAGAAATACTTAAAAACGAATTTACTTTTTAAATTAAAAATGAAGAAAAACTATAATTTTAGTCGTTATTTTATTTTGTTGGATCAAAGTGTAGTAAGAAAAAATTGAAGAAATTTTCATGGTGGGTGGTTATAATACCTTTCTTGAGAAATGAAATATACGATATTTTCCACATAGTGTTTGTTGTTGTATTTCGTTATCATTTCGATTTAAATTGAAATAAGTTGAGCTTTTTTTATACTTTTTATAGTTTCTGGAAAATGATGAAGTTTTATTTTAAAGTTAAAAAAAGAAGAATGTTGGTAGTAGTAGTGGTGGCAGTAGTAAGAATAGTAGTAATAATAATAATGAAAAAGATAAATTAAGTTTTTGTAATTAAAATGCAATAAATCGTCGGTGCACAGGGATGGAGAAATATATTTTTTGTATTTTTAAGGTCTCTATATGTAGTTTTATTGATAACGGCGGTGGAAATGGTAATTCTTGGTTGGGAATAATATTACAAAAGTAATTATAAAAAAGTTAGCGTATCAAGCATTTTTTTTTTTGTTTGTAGTGCTTTTTCATTAATATACGATAGTTTTCTAAAATTAAATTTAGTTTGTGAAAGCTAAGTCAGTAGATTGCAGTTTTGTCGGATTGAGGTTAGATTGTGGCTTATATTCTCCTAAAAATGATTTTCCGGCGCAAATACGTAATATTAATTTGGGTAACAAGACAAGAAATGCTCACATGTATAGTTGCATATAGTACGTATAGATTGCAAATGTTTTTTATTGTACCTTGATTGATTTTGAGAATAACGGAAGCCTAACTGTATATTATTCTACATTTTAACATAATGCGACCTAATTTTTAAATGTTTATTTCACTCTGAGGTCGTGCAAATAGAGCCAACCAGATAATTCTAATTATTGTAATATGAGAGCTTATCTTTGGCCTGACTAGTTTTAGGGAAGTGTGCATCCAAAATATCAGCATGTTGGCTAATCTGATGCACATATGGAGCTTACCCATTCAATTATCGATTCATTTGAAATCGAAAATAGCATTTTTACCTGCGGCCCAAGAATAAATCCAATACCAAGGTTGCTGCAGTCATCTTCACTAACGGTTAATAATATTTAGTTCCGTACAATTAGTTAGTATAAACTAGAACAAGTTCAGAACTGGCAAGCCGTATCATTTCGAATTCTAATGTATACTCTACCCTTGATACTCTTTCCAAGAAACGGAACTCGGGAGCCTTATCTCTACAAATATTTTCATGGCAAATGCTCGACGGGACTCTACGAGCTTATGCCTGGTCTATCCAGACCAACTGCTATATTAAGACGATCAGATCACAGGTACAGACTTTAAATAAAATTTGCAAAGACTAATTCATTTCTAAACTCTATGATGAGGCTCTCCCTTTGGTTTACAATTTACCGAAATTCAAACTCAATATCAAAAATGGGATTCTCGAAAGCTGAACTCCCGATTCTGTTTAATCCTCTCTTGTAAACCTCTTTTTAGTCCTTCCGTTCCTTTTATGGTTATACTGTGTCTCGTGCATATGTGCTTAATGACACATACAGGAAGCAAAAAAAGAAAAATACATTGTGTATCGAGAATTATCGGATTAATTACAAACAGAAGTTTGTTAACTACCAACATAAGTTCGTTAAAATTGTTACAAGTCAGTGTAGAGTCAGTGGACTACTCGTTGGGACATCTACCCAAGGTTGAAGAGAAGCTAGAAATCTAGAAGGAAACACTTCTGGTCTCTAGAGAATAAATATAATCTGATCTGTTGAAAACTTCATCTGCATGCTGTTGAAATAAACAGCGAACAAAAAACTCTATTAGTACTATTATTGAGGCTGATTGAATGAATGTTTCTTCAACATATAATTTAAAGTCTTATAAGGTGATATTACGAGGCCCAAAATCTTTAACAGTTCTCAGTTGTAAATAGAAGTATTCGTAGCAAGGTGGAAGATATATCGTGGAGGCCGATCAATCGATGGATTAAGCTTAGATAAAGTTCTTAATATTTCTCATTCCATAACATAAACAAATTTACCTTTCAAACATAACTACGGTAATTGACTTAGCTAAAAAAACTTCCTGTATTCAGTCACGCAACCACAATAAGCTCTCTCGACGGTTCGATTATTTAGACTTATCAGCCGTGGGTTTTAAAATTAGTTTAGCTAAATTTAGTTTATTAGAATTTTTCAAAATGGTTGAGATAGATCTTGACTCCATCTATTAGTATATTTTCAATTGCAGAAATTATCCGGGTTAGGAGCCCTACAATATATATATATATATATATATATATATATATATATATATATATATATATATATATATATATATATATATATATATATATATATATATATATATATATATATATATATATATATATATTTATATACATTTTCGCAATTTTTTCGATTTTTTAAATTACGAAAATGTATAGTATCATAATAGCATAATAGTATAAGTAACACGAACCTCAGAGATTGGCTCGCATAGATACCGTATAGAATGCGGTATCTCATAATTTAGGGTTAGGATCTGATGACAAATTTTCAAGTGTACAACTTTTGAACGGCGTCATTTTCATAATGAAATGTCAAAGCTTAAGGTTCAAATAAATGAGATCTGTTTCGTTCCGCTCGATTTTTTCGTCCCTTTCTTTGTAATATTGATTGAAAGATGGCAACTTCAATACTAAGAGCGAAACGGAATAAAACGAATGCCACATTAGGATCATATTTTAAATTTTCGAATTGGCGAAACAGCCGAAACGGAGCAGTTAAAAAGGGAACGGACATCTTTGGGTTTGCACCTTTTCTAAATATGTATGTTACAATGAATGTAAAAAGGATGCAGAGTTGCTAAAAATTCGGACGCTTCGATTGGAAAAATGGAATTAAACCTTCTGAATATCGGGTTAAAGCGATTTTGGATTTTCCAAAGCCGAGGTCAATTAAAAGTGTCCAGAGATTGCTGGGCATGACAGTCCAATCCATAATCATAATCATTTGGCACAATTGGTAAAATTACCAAAACATTCGAAATCGTTTAGGTTGACGGTCTGTTGCCAAGATGCGTTTAATGGCTGGTGTCCGCTTACGTATTTTTCACTTGACAAAAAAATAATCTAGTCCATTTTTTCCTCATGACAATTTTTAGTACTTTTTCCAAAATACAAACACAAAAATTGATTTGAGCATGCGCATTGTAATTTTGTCAAGAGAGGAAAAGATCAGAATATTCAATATTTTTGTCATGACATTGTGCCATTTGAGAATAAATTGTATTTTATGCTGAATTTCATGTCATTTCATGTTTGACAATTAAAATGAAATTTTGCTATGTCTAGAGTGTCAAAAATCAAAGATTACTCGACATACTAAAACATAATTTGCATATGGATTTCATTCACCCATTGCCACCATCCAACAATTTTAGCAAACTATATCCGATTAAAAATATGCCCGCTATTACTGTAGATATAGATATAGACCCGGTTCCAGACAACTAAGTGGTCAATATTTAGTATGTTTATCATTAGTTGTTTTTTTACTTTTCTATGACAAATTGTTAAGCACAAGACAACACAATCTCCTAAAACAACGTTCCCCCTTTTAGAGCCGCAAGTTCTAAAAAGCTGCCAGGACTTTTTTTCCTTTTTTATTTTTTTATTTATTTTTTTTTTATTTGCGGTTACCCAATTTTGTTTTAACTAAAGCAAATGTAGCTTGACGTTGTTGTGATGGTTTTATGAATTAAAAAATTGAGAAGAAAACTTGGAATTATAAAAATATGAACGCAGACGAAATTATATGAACGGTTCTGTCTGCTATTGCCAACTCCTTCTTTAATGTGTGCAAATCACTCCATTACGATAAGGCAGGGATCTGGAAGGGATTGACTAGTACAGAAGCCGGATATGATACTAAAAAGAGACAACGCGCTTTTTAAATCTAATCATGGTATTCTATTATTAAGGCTTAAAATTAACAAAATTATTTGGGCCATATGAGGAATAGATGTTTATGAAAAGACCATTACAGTTTACTACACCATATTAAATTATTAGCGTTATCTCGACCAACTGTTAAAAGTCAATGATTTGGAAAATTTGAAGTAGATTATTACTGCCGAATTTAGTTCCTTTTGAAAGTGCAACATATCGTCTTGTAGTTTAGCGCTCCCAACATTTTTTTATCCAAGGAAAAGACATATTTAAAAAAATATTAATTAATTAAAATACTAATGCCAAGTTTCTGAAAAAAACGCTAGTCTTCAGTTAAATAAAATTGCCTCTATTTAACTAGAGATTGGTCTGTTTTTTTTTTTTTTTTTTTGCGAAACCTGACATCAACCATTTAAATAACATAAATTAATCGTAGTTTCACTTGTTCGAAATTTCGAATTGTGGATTAAAACTAGTTCGAAATTTTGAAAAATTAAGAAGAATCTTAAGTTTGCAAGAAATTTGCATAATAATTTTTTCAAAATTCGCTGTTCGTAAAAGAAAGTCTTATGTTGGCCATACCTCAATTTTTTATTTTTTCTAGAGAAAATGTTTATTCCAGTTTAGTGAAAAAAAATTTCCCGATAAACAAGATTTAAAAATTCTTACAAAGTCTCGAGAATTCTCGAGGCAACAATTCTCGATCGCAATCTATACGTACATAGAAACACTACACATACACATAAATTATAATTTGATTGATATGCTCAACTGGTATGCGACTAATGTCTGCTTTAGTTCATTACGTATACAGTCCACTGGTCTTTTAATTTGAACCTGTTGCATATTGATTGATTGATTGATTGATTTGAGTGTACGATCAAGACTAAGCAAGGTTCCCGGAAAGACGCCGGGTCCACCGTACACCCTTTTCACATATAACAAACCCAAAGGAAAGGAAAGGTATGTTAGTAACAAAGAATCGAACCGGTTCCAGACAGCTTTAGTAGTCGATATTTAGTATGTTTTTGTTAGTAATATATATGATAAAATAGTTAGCACAAGACAATACAATTTCTAAACTACGTGATCGCTGGATGCTCGATGTTTCTGGAAGCTGAGCGAGGTTGTTCCGGTGCTTTTGAAAATCCAAATCTCAATTAATTAATTATTGCTATCTGCTACTTTAAAGTTAAACTAAAGCATTATTTAAACTATGAAACCCTCATTCATTTCTCTGAAATAAATTATAAATTAATCTTTATGTACTACAATTAAATTAATATTAATCTTCCGAATCCTCACATCCAATAAAATATATATAAAAATAAATAAATATCAATTTTCATAGATTATTTTGTTGTCACGGCTCGTGCCATCTATCTATTTCCAGGCTCACACCAAGGAGTAAAACCTAAAATGCAAAATAATGCCGCATCCTACCTTCATACCAAAAAAAATCCATTAAAGTTTTTTAACGTAAATAAATAATTGAAATAAATCAATAAAATTAAACAAAATATATTAAATTAGTCACAAAGAAACAAGCCGGTTCCAGACACCTAAGTAACTGATAGTTAGCAAACCTGTTATTAATCAATATAGTAAATAAGTTAGCAAAGACAACGCAATTTCTTACTGCAAGTTTAATTGCTGTTTAAGTTTCCGCCAAATAAAGATTTAAATCGGTTTCTGAAAAACTGGATTAGTGTTTCGTTCAAAATGTATGGTATGTAAGTGGCTTAAAAAATTGGCCACTATAATGGAGACCTAAATTGTATTACATAAGCCTAAAATAGTAAAAATAGTTAAATCGCTAAGTGCACTTATGTGGTTTTCACTTTTGGACACAGACCCAGTTTTTACTAAATTCTGCTTAATAATCTAGACTCAAACACAATTTATATTTTAATTTACATTTATATCCCTGAAACAAATTTACGATTAATATTTCTAACAACCAATGAATTTGATATCACCAACCCCGCACTGCTCCACCACCAAAAATTTCCGGCCACTTCTACGCCTCGGCGATTCAGACATCTGCGACTTCTACTGCTTCCCGCTCCAAACCGCCTAATTTAGCTTAAATCTAGATAACTTAAAAGAATTGCAATATAAATGGTCAATGATGGCCATAACCTGTCAGCACTGACAGAACGAAACATCTAGTCACCCCTGCCTTGGTCTAAACAAACCAGCAATATTACATCCAGCTACCCCACCCGCCATGCAACGCCAAACTCCCAACACAAAACTCGGCTCAACTTTTATTGTCTTTACACCATCGATAGTACAAAAGCTAAACAGGACTACATCCTTCTACCATAGTCGGTTTTACACCGGATAAACCGATAAGATATTCATGAAAAGTACTTGAAATCAACTATTCAATAGAAAGATGTAACAAAATTACTAAATTATTATACAGTCTCATCCATCGTAAATCGAAATTATCTATCTTAAATAAACGTCTTATATACTCATTATAAGGAGTGTCTTACTTTACGCATCACCTGTTTGGTTTGAAACTGCAAACAGTCACATTAAAAAAATTCAAATAGCTCAAAATAAGTACCTTAAGATGATTTACGCAAAACCAAAATCTTTTTCTACATGGCGATTACATATAATATCTAATATTTTACTAGTAAAACATCAAATAACCAAAATACGAAATAAATTCAAAAATAACTTAACTGTAATTTCAAATGAATTAATCAATTATCTTTTGGTATAAATAATATGCATTGGGTATTCTAAATATAAATCTATCTCTAAATTGTTTATATGTAGTTTAATTAAGGATATAATTTTTAAGTCATAAGTTTAGTGTTAATTTTAAGTCATAATCTATTCAATGTAACTTTTTTTAGTTCCAAACTTTTCCACAAAAATAAGTAATTAACACAATAATTATAAACAATAATTTAAGAAATATATTATTAATAAAATACAAAATAAATAGCATAATCATTAGAAAATAAATTTGAAAAGGATGAATTTGCTGAACCAATAATTAATTGTAAACCCTGTAAATCAAAATATTAATTATAATAAAGGATACATTTGAATTGAATTGAATTGTAAAATTAAAGCCACCTTTAATGTATTGAATTTTAGATTTTTATTATGTACAATTTTGTATGTGTTTGAAATTTAATAAGAATTAATAAATAAAAAATTTAATTAATAATTTAATTAATAATTACATAGGTTTATTGTACGTTTTTGTACAACATACTATTGTTTTATAAGACACCTTTCCAAAAAATAGTTGGACCTTAAAAGAATTAATATAATGGCGATCTTCCTCATCCTTACAATGTAAGTTTCTGCCTGATGTTCATAAATAGACCTCTAGTTTAATGCAATTACATCTGAAATTTCAATTAATTTGGCTTTTAGCAGTAAGTACAAACTAATTTACCTAATTTTAGATTAGTTATTTCATCTAATTGGTTTTTAGAAAAAGTGATAAACCTCCCACAAAACCCACCAACTTTTTTAAGAAATTACGTTAGATCTTCTAAATCGATATTAGGCAAAATATTGAAGTTATTTAGATAATTTAACTATAAAACAAGAAAAATTTGCTAAAAGCCACTTCAGCTACATTAAATATACAAGCTATCTAATATTTTTCGATACTAAGTTAAAACATCTAAATTAATTCACATACATATAACTAGTTGCTTTGTGTTTAGGAAAATCAACTAAAACACCTTTATTCAATATGTCTAAACGATGTAGAAGGCTGAAAATTAAAGATAATTTTTTGGCAAATCACCAATATTTTTAGAAAGATTTTCTAAAGTTTTCTCTCTGTGCAAGAAGTATATACCTCGAAAACTCTCGAATGTAGGACCGCGCATCCGTAGCTTCTAGGAGGGGAAGCCAAATCTCCCCGAAAAACCTCCACTCTTTATGTTTATTTTTTCCAAAGTAAGGCAAGAGCTGTTATAATTAACAAATATGATTTAAAGAATAATTTAACAAAATAATTTTTATTTTATTTATTTTTATTAATAATAATTGCTTCGTCAACCTTGCAGACACAGATCAAAGAGTTTTTTTTTTCGCCCTTATCGCTTCTTCCGATAGTACCACAAATGTTAAAAAAAGCCATTTTCGTTAAAACAACAATTCTTTTAAAGTAATTTTAGTTCGTTGTATACCTTAGATGGTGGGGGCTGCCGCCCCGAAACCCCCGCCTATTTTTCCCCTTTCATATTTTATTTATAATTTGAAACTAAGAAAAAAAAAGTGGTAAAATTTCTGAATTTTCCTGGAAAATTTGCAAAATTTTCCCCGGAAAAATTACTTGCACATTTTTACGTGCATTTTTACAATATTTTCAAACCAAAAAGTGAAAATTTTCGCGGAAAATGAGGAAATCTTCCGGTGAACCCCGTCCTCCCCCTCCCAAAAACCACAATTCCACACTCAAAAACTTCCAAAATATACACTTCTTACCTGATTTTCCAGATGAATATAAAGTAAACTTTAGCCAAAATAGGTAACATCTGTGTTGGTTTTGAGTAAATCCAAAATCCAACCGAGATTCATCAACAATACGACAATAAATATTAATATACACAAACGCATCAATCGCCTAACAATATCACATATAATATCTATATAAAAACTGTCAAGGACATACAACACAACAACACTTTCTCTCATGTTTTGTATTCGAGAAACTTCGATCTATGTACCATATGTATGTATATAAAAACAGAAAATATTCCCCTTATCAAAGCAATATAATATGCAAAACAAAATAACAAAACACGATAAAACAAGAGACGATTCGAAATGAACATTTTGATTGTATGTATTATGTATGTACATACAAAAAATTAAAAATTCCCGTTACATAAGCAAATCATGTGATAAAATATATAAAAGAAACAAAAATAAAAAAATGTTTACAGGTACCGTTAGTTATTTTTTGAACCAAGTTTTCCTCATGTTTCCCAATTTAACTTTTTCACTACAATAAAACAAAAATTTTAAAACACTAATGAAGAACATAGAAATGATTTTATTTGTAATCTAAAATTGAAATCGAAATCCATATTGTGTATTCCAATATAGTATTTTGAATTTCAACTTCAATTCCCAAACTATCCCCAAATCGCTTTCCAAAACACTAATCTTCATTTAAGCACTTATAATTTAATTAACACTTGCATATTAACACTAATTAATTATTAATTTGTTGAATTTAAATTTAAAAATAAATTTCACTTACGGAGACAGACTAAAACACGTCCATCTCCATCGAGCGTTCATCGCCAATCACTTCTGTCTTAAAATAAATCCTAGTATTTCTGTACCAACAACAACAGAATGTTTAATTTTTCACGCCAATTACACAACTAGTACAAATAAAATTTGATTCAAAATGGTCGTCCATTGTTGTTTTGCTAGCTGTATTCTCACCATAAACGAGATGCTGGCCATTTAACTTGTAATAATGACTTGGCGCTCTTTCTCTTATATGTCTTATGATAATTTCGTCTGAAACTTTACGTGTAAATAATTATTAGATTGTCGTTGCCTTCTAGATTTTTTCAGCTCATACTTATAGCTATTCACAGTTAAGTTTGCATCGAGTCATAAGTACTAAAACCATTTGGAAAACAGCAATGGTTTTTCAAATAACTTTTCTGTAGCTCGCTCTTTAAGGGATGACGATTTTTAAATGCGATTAAAGAAACTTGTTGCCATCAATGTCCTAAAAAGTTTATTTGATTAATTATTTTATAGTAACAAAAAATATTTCAATTTTATAAAATTAAAAACTTTTATTTTTTAGACAGTACTCGTACAATCACCTGCAAATGTTGGTTAAACACAGAGAAAAAACTAAGTGTTTTTCAAACAAGCAGCCCAGTAAAATAATGAATTATTGTGTATTGACAACATAGGGTAAACCAAAAACCATAAAAGGATTACCATTAAGGTTGTGTAAAAAAAAAAAAATCAAAATATTTCGCAAATTTATTTTATTCAATTAATACATCCATAAAGGAGCAACTGGAAGGTAATAAACTAATAAATACTAAAACTAATAAGAAGTAAAAAATGGAATATAAGTAATTATTTCAATAATGTGTCCAGTATCCAACATTATCGATTACTTAACGTAATCGATTTGGCGTCGAGCTACAAAATTCGAGTTACCTCGTAGCTCTTCCCATTTTTGAGAAACACATTTTAAGACTACCTCCCTCGTTTGTTTCTAAAGATGCTTTCAATCCTTAATCATAACGCTGGCCAAGCGATAGGAATGATTTGCAGGTTTCGACTTAACCAACTCATAGTTTCCCATGAACTATGAACTGCGTAATTATCATTGTTTCATTTAGGATTTCCACGTATTCCCGAATGTTCATTTGATGTGAAATTTCACATAACTCACCGACGCCACCTGCACTTAACCATCCCCACACTCCACAGGATATTTGGCTACTAATTCTTGTCCTTGGGATATATTTTTCATTATATATCTCATTTTGTTTGGGCGATACATGTGCAGTTTTGCATGGTGATCAGACCTAAACACTTTTTCGCCCGTAAAAATAATTGTTTCCCTGTCCTGCGAAAAAGTGCGTTGGTTAAAATTGGTTTTTGAGCTGGAATTCGATGCTGAATTCCAACGTCTTTTAACGTTGGCGAAATAGATGCTGAATAAACGTTACACACCGGCGCTGTTGCAGCTTCAATTAAAAATAGCTTAAGGGTAAACTCCTCCACAATATTTTCCCGCTGAACTTCATTTAATATTTTTGGTCTACCGTTCGAGGCAACCAATCAATGGTTCTTGTTTCTAAGAACATCTATACCCATTTCATTACAGTGGTTTTCTAAGGAAAAAAATAGGTATATAAGCTTTCGTGAAATGTATCCAAAGGATTTATTTTCTTCATTTAGGGTAATTAAAACCGATTTTTGTGCAACATTCAGTTACTTGTGAATTAATCGTTCCATTCTGCACAGTTAGATTAAATCTTTTTTTTTCTGTATTTATTGTTGTGAATGTGATCATAGATCAGTCAATTTTTTATCATATTTAAAATTGCAAATGTTTAAGTGAAAAAGGCGATTGTTGATGCCCTAGAATAAATTTTTCATATCGTATTAACCATGCTGGATTTTTACTCTTACATTCTGTGAAATTTATGTAGAAGTCATTTAACATTAAAATTGGATTTATAGAATTCCATAATTCTTGCTGAGGTGTAATTAATTTCCAAGTAAGTAAACACAGGAGCTGGAAGATTTTTAAATTGCCTTCTGTATCGTACACTCACAGCTTTGCATATTATAGTTAGTTCCACATGCATTAACTTTACACAATATTTTAAATAAAACTATTTATTATGCACTGTCCCATTAATATTACACAGTTTATATAGAGAATCATTAATGAATTAGTTTTATTAATATTTTGAACATTTTTAGTTTGCAGTTTGAATATTTTTGTTATTTAGCTGCATTATTTTCGACAAGGTAAATAAGAATAAAAGGTTATTTTTCGCAAGCTTGTAAATGACACTTAAACAAAATCTCTATTTTGCTTGAAACAATTTTTGTTTCATTTAAACTTTAAGGAATTATTCAATTTTAAATCAATTTACTAGGGGCTAGAATTAAATAATTTGGTTTTAAATTAAAATGAACGGTTATACCATATTTGCTTGATTTTGCCTCAAAAATTTTTTTTGTAACAAAATCGTTTATTTCTAATGGTGCATAATTATTTTTTAATGTTTTCGCTACAAATTTATATATCGCCTATTTGCTGCAACAATAACACTACTCAAAAATTACCAGTCTTCAAGAAACACTTTTAAAAATATTGAGTTATAATACCTTTCAACAATAATTTTAAAATGATATATGGGAATTATTTAGAGATGTAATGGGTAATATGTTAATAGAAACATAGTATTATAATACCTACCAAAAATTACCATTTCTAATTATAACAATATTGCAGAAAATGAGCGATATGTATTATTAATATTTTTAGATAGTATACTTGTAAATAAAAATGGCGTGCATTCTTTTTAGAAAAAAAATTCGAAGAAAAAGGTCCTCAGTAGAATTCCTAACTATCTAGCAACATGTCTGATAATTAGTTAAATAAAAAAATTAGAAGTGATAGGAATACTGTGTTTCTTTTTAAATAAATTAACTGCACTAAGTAAATTGTTCAGAAATTTTTTTTAAAATAAAAGGTTGCTGTAATCATTAGACGGCACTTATACCCCCACATCGTTATAAAATCTGTATAAAATCGGTCATCGAAAAAATTATCTGAACATTTAATAAGTTTCGGAAAAAATTACCTTGTATTTAACTTTCAAAATAACACTACGGCTTTACTAACTATTTGAACGTTGTATGCCTATCTGTAACAGATCGATTGATTTTATACCTGTTTAGAATTCCACATCCTTAATTTTAAAACATTTTTTTTCTTTTTCAGAACATTCACCAGATGAAGAATGCAAAGACATTTCTGTTTTTTTAAATTAATTAAAAACTTTACAAATTTCATTAGAATGGTAAGCTTTCAGAAACGGTTTTTTATTTTTTTGGAATATAAATAAAAATTTAAATTAAAAATATTTTATTGTAAGCAAAAATGCCGAGCAATTTTTTATTAAATTATTTTTATGATTTTAGCCCATTTTTCGAAAACAAACATAAATTTCCAATTGTACATGTACAGATATTTAAAAAATATCTTTTCATCTTAAAAATGTTATATTTTTCTATAACATCAATTTCATCATTCCATCCTTATTGGAATATTTTTTCTTAATTTTCAAAATGTAAATTTTCTTTTTACAAAATTGAATAATTAAATAATAAAATAAAAATCTATTAAATTATATCTTCAATCATCTCTTGACTAACAAAAAATCTTTTTAAAAATTACTAACTTTATTGTATACATCATATACTAGATGTAGATATACTCGTATAAAGAGTGTTACCCCGTTAAGTGTTACTCCTTTTCATTACTTTTTCTTAATTCATTAAAATACAATAACAAAACAAAAATGTTAATTTTTTTTTATTTTTTATTTCATAGAAAAGTAAAGTTATTTCTACAACTCTAGGGCTAAATAACTAGTTAAAGGGAAGCTATATACAAGTAAACACAAAAGAAATAAAACCAACCGGAAAATTGAATGTTAAAAATGTGAAAGAAACATTTTCTTTTGGAAAGGAAACATGAAAGACACACCAGAGATGAATAACAACATTAAATTGAGGGTGAAAATTTGACGTCTTTTGATGATTGTTAGTTTTTATGATTATTATGGATAATAATATATAATACAAATTATTTTTTGAAGATAAAAGGATTGCCTTTTTAAAATTTAATGTCAAACGAGAGATAATGATATAATCAATAAATTGTGTCATCCCCAATATTTATCGGTGTAACTAAAAAATAAAAATAACATAATTAATTTGATTTTTATCAAAATATTCATTCGGACTAAATCAAATATTATGAAAACTCTTCAAAAAATAAATAAAAATAAAATTTAAAATTAAAAAATTGGGAACTTTAAAGTGGAAAAGTTGTAAATTGGTTTTGTTTGCTCTTTTTTGAGCAGAATATGTATTAAATTTGATTAACGACTTTCACTTTGCAATACATAATGTACCGCATTCATTAACAAAGGATAGTCTTCGCCGGAATTTGGGAAAATTGTTTTAGAGATCATGCTAAAACGCCAGCTCACCAAACCTATTAAATTGCACTGATTTATTACGGAGTTATAAGTGTTGGTTAATTATAAGCCATAGCAAATAAAAAAAATTGAATCAGGCAACCCTCGAAAAATTCTTTTGTGAAGTTAGCCCAGCCCAGTATTTAATTATTTTTAACTATAAAACTTGATAAAAAAAAAAGCTCAAAATATCTAAATTAAATAATTAAAACAATAATTCCAACAAAAAAAAATTATCTAAAAAATATGTATCGCTTTCAAAACATCTGTACATAATTATTGAAATATTTATTCGCTTTGTGAAACAATATAGATTTTCGTCTGTAATAACAAAAGTTAAAATTTGTCGGATTGAGGCTCAATGGTTTTTAAATGGACATACAAATAGCTTACTTTTGACCAAATTTAAAGAAAATCGTACTGTTGTAACTTGCGTAATTTGGCCCTAGGCCAGAAAACTCCATTCATTATTTGAAGTAAAATTGGATTTTTCGTCTATAATAACAAAAGTTAAAATTTGTCGGATTGAGGCTCAATGGTTTTTAAATGGACATACAAATAGCTTACTTTTGGCCAAATTTAAAGACAATCGTACAGCTGCAACTTGCGTAATGTGGCCCTGGGCCAAAAACCTCTACACAATTTTTGAAGAAAAATTGGATTTTTCGTCTATAATAACAAAAGTTAAAATTTGTCGGATTGAGGCTCAATGGTTTTTAAGTTGATATACACATAGCTTACTTTTGGCCAAATTTAAAAAAAATCGTACCGTTGCAACTTGCGTAATTTGGTCCAGGGCCAGAAAAAACTCCATTCAATTTTTGAAGTAAAATTGGATTTTTCGTCTATAATAACAAAAGTTAAAATTTGTCGGATTAAGGCTCATTGGTTTTTAAATTAACATACACATAGCTTACTTTTGGCCAAATTTAAAGAAAATCGTACCGTTGCAACTTGCGTAATTTGGCCCTGGGCCAGAAAAACTCTATACAATTTTTGAAGTAAAATTGGATTTTTCGTCTATAATAACAAAAGTTAAAATTTGTCGGATTGAGGCTCATTGGTTTTTAAATTGACATACACATAGCTTACTTTTGGCCAAATTTAAAGAAAATCGTACCGTTGCAACTTGCGTAATTTGGCCCAGGGCCAGAAAAAACTCCATTCAATTTTTGAAGTAAAATTGGACTTTTCGTCTATAATAACAAAAGTTAAAATTTGTCGGATTGAGGCTCAATGGTTTTTAAATGGACATACACATAGCTTACTTTTGGCCAAATTTAAAGAAAATCGTACCGTTGCAACTTGCGTAATTTGGCCCTGGGCCAGAAAAAACTCTATTCAATTTTTAAGTAAAATTGGATTTTTCGTCTATAATAACAAAAGTTAAAATTTGTCGGATTGAGGCTCATTGGTTTTTAAATTGACATTCACATAGCTTACTTTTGGTTAAATTTAAAGAAAATCGTACCGTTGCAACTTGCGTAATTTGGCCCAAAGAAAAATACAATTTTACTTCTAAAATTATATAGAGGTTTTGGTTCAAAAGTAAGCTATGTGTATGTCGATTTAAAAACCGTTGAGCCTCAATCCGACAAATTTTAACTTTTAGTATTATAGACGAAAAATCCAATTTTACTTCAAAAATTGTATAGAGTTTTTTCTGGCCCAAGGCCAAATTACGCAAGTTGCAACGGTACGATTTTCTTTAAATTTGGCCAAAAGTAAGCTATGTTTATGTCCATTTAAAAACCATTGAGCCTCAATCCGACAAATTTTAACTTTTGTTATCATAGACGAAAAATCCAATTTTACTTCAAAAATTGAATAGAGTTTTTTCTGGCCCAGGGCCAAATTACGCAAGTTGCAACGGTACGATTTTCTTTAAATTTGGCCAAAAGTAAGCTATGTATATGTCCATTTAAAAACCATTGAGCCTCAATCCGACAAATTTTAACTTTTGTTATTATAGACGAAAAATCCAATTTTACTTCAAAAATTGAATAGAGTTTTTTCTGGCCCAAGGCCAAATTACGCAAGTTGCAACGGTACGATTTTCTTTAAATTTGGCCAAAAGTAAGCTATGTTTATGTCCATTTAAAAACCATTGAGCCTCAATCCGACAAATTTTAACTTTTGTTATCATAGACGAAAAATCCAATTTTACTTCAAAAATTGAATAGAGTTTTTTCTGGCCCAGGGCCAAATTACGCAAGTTGCAACGGTACGATTTTCTTTAAATTTGGCCAAAAGTAAGCTATGTATATGTCCATTTAAAAACCATTGAGCCTCAATCCGACAAATTTTAACTTTTGTTATTATAGACGAAAAATCCAATTTTACTTCAAAAATTTAATGGAGTTTTTTCTGGCCCAGGGCCAAATTACGCAAGTTGCAACTGTACGATTTTCTTTAAATTTGGCCAAAAGTAAGCTATGTTTATGTCCATTTAAAAACCATTGAGCCTCAATCCGACAAATTTTAACTTTTGTTATAAAAGACGAAAAGTCCAATTTTACTTCAAAAATTGAATGGGTTTTTTTCTGGCCCAGGGCCAAATTACGCAAGTTGCAACAGTACGATTTTCTTTAAATTTGGCCAAAAGTAAGCTATGTGTATGTCAATTTAAAAACCAATGAGCCTCAATCCGACAAATTTTAACTTTTGTTATTATAGACGAAAAATCCAATTTTACTTCAAAAATTGAATAGAGTTTTTTCTGGCCCAGGGCCAAATTACGCAAGTTGCAACATTACGATTTTCTTTAAATTTGGCCAAAAGTAAGCTATGTGTATGTCCATTTAAAAACCATTGAGCCTCAATCCGACAAATTTTAACTTTTGTTATTATAGACGAAAAATCCAATTTTACTTAAAAATTGAATAGAGTTTTTTCTGGCCCAGGGCCAAATTACGCAAGTTGCAACGGTACGATTTTCTTTAAATTTGGCCAAAAGTAAGCTATGTGTATGTCAATTTAAAAACCAATGAGCCTTAATCCGACAAATTTTAACTTTTGTTATTATAGACGAAAAATCCAATTTTACTTCAAAAATTGTATAGAGTTTTTTCTGGCCCAGGGCCAAATTACGCAAGTTGCAACGGTACGATTTTCTTTAAATTTGGCCAAAAGTAAGCTATGTGTATGTCCATTTAAAAACCATTGAGCCTCAATCCGACAAATTTTAACTTTTGTTATTATAGACGAAAAATCCAATTTTACTTCAAAAATTGAATGGAGTTTTTTCTGGCCCAGGGCCAAATTACGCAAGTTGCAACTGTACGATTTTCTTTAAATTTGGCCAAAAGTAAGCTATGTGTATGTCCATTTAAAAACCATTGAGCCTCAATCCGACAAATTTTAACTTTTGTTATTATAGACGAAAAATCCAATTTTACTTAAAAATTGAATAGAGTTTTTTCTGGCCCAGGGCCAAATTACGCAAGTTGCAACGGTACGATTTTCTTTAAATTTGGCCAAAAGTAAGCTATTTGTATGTCAATTTAAAAACCAATGAGCCTCAATCCGACAAATTTTACCTTTTGTTATTATAGACGAAAAATCCAATTTTACTTCAAAAATTGAATGGAGTTTTTTCTGGCCCAGGGCCAAATTACGCAAGTTGCAACGGTACGATTTTCTTTAAATTTGGCCAAAAGTAAGCTATGTGTATGTCAATTTAAAAACCAATGAGCCTCAATCCGACAAATTTTAACTTTTGTTATTATAGACGAAAAATCCAATTTTACTTCAAAAATTGAATAAAGTTTTTTCTGGCCCAGGGCCAAATTACGCAAGTTGCAACAGTACGATTTTCTTTAAATTTGGCCAAAAGTAAGCTATGTGTATGTCCATTTAAAAACCATTGAGCCTCAATCCGACAAATTTTAACTTTTGTTATTATAGACGAAAAATCCAATTTTACTTAAAAATTGAATAGAGTTTTTTCTGGCCCAGGGCCAAATTACGCAAGTTGCAACGGTACGATTTTCTTTAAATTTAGCCAAAAGTAAGCTATGTGTATGTCCATATAAAAACCATTGAGCCTCAATCCGACAAATTTTAACTTTTGTTATTATAGACGAAAAATCAAATTTTACTTCAAAAATTGAATAGAGTTTTTTCTGGCCCAGGGCCAAATTACGCAAGTTGCAACGGTACGATTTTCTTTAAATTTGGCCAAAAGTAAGCTATGTGTATGTCAATTTAAAAACCAATGATCCTTAATCCGACAAATTTTAACTTTTGGTATTATAGACGAAAAATCCAATTTTACTTCAAAAATTAAATGGAGTTTTTTCTGGCCCAGGGCCAAATTACGCAAGTTGCAACGGTACGGTTTTCTTTAAATTTGGCCAAAAGTAAGCTATGTGTATGTCCATTTAAAAACTGTTGAGCCTCAATCCGACAAATTTTAACTTTTGGTATTATAGACGCAAAATCCAATTTTACTTCAAAAATTGAATGGAGTTTTTTCTGGCCCTGGGCCAAATTACGCAAGTTGCAACTGTACGATTTTCTTTAAATTTGGCCAAAAGTAAGCTATTTGTATGTCAATTTAAAAACCAATGAGCCTCAATCCGACAAATTTTACCTTTTGTTATTATAGACGAAAAATCCAATTTTACTTCAAAAATTGAATGGAGTTTTTTCTGGCCCAGGGCCAAATTACGCAAGTTGCAACGGTACGATTTTCTTTAAATTTGGCCAAAAGTAAGCTATGTGTATGTCAATTTAAAAACCAATGAGCCTCAATCCGACAAATTTTAACTTTTGTTATTATAGACGAAAAATCCAATTTTACTTCAAAAATTGAATAAAGTTTTTTCTGGCCCAGGGCCAAATTACGCAAGTTGCAACAGTACGATTTTCTTTAAATTTGGCCAAAAGTAAGCTATGTGTATGTCCATTTAAAAACCATTGAGCCTCAATCCGACAAATTTTAACTTTTGTTATTATAGACGAAAAATCCAATTTTACTTAAAAATTGAATAGAGTTTTTTCTGGCCCAGGGCCAAATTACGCAAGTTGCAACGGTACGATTTTCTTTAAATTTAGCCAAAAGTAAGCTATGTGTATGTCCATATAAAAACCATTGAGCCTCAATCCGACAAATTTTAACTTTTGTTATTATAGACGAAAAATCAAATTTTACTTCAAAAATTGAATAGAGTTTTTTCTGGCCCAGGGCCAAATTACGCAAGTTGCAACGGTACGATTTTCTTTAAATTTGGCCAAAAGTAAGCTATGTGTATGTCAATTTAAAAACCAATGATCCTTAATCCGACAAATTTTAACTTTTGGTATTATAGACGAAAAATCCAATTTTACTTCAAAAATTAAATGGAGTTTTTTCTGGCCCAGGGCCAAATTACGCAAGTTGCAACGGTACGGTTTTCTTTAAATTTGGCCAAAAGTAAGCTATGTGTATGTCCATTTAAAAACTGTTGAGCCTCAATCCGACAAATTTTAACTTTTGGTATTATAGACGCAAAATCCAATTTTACTTCAAAAATTGAATGGAGTTTTTTCTGGCCCTGGGCCAAATTACGCAAGTTGCAACTGTACGATTTTCTTTAAATTTGGCCAAAAGTAAGCTATGTGTATGTCAATTTAAAAACCATTGAGCCTCAATCCGACAAATTTTAACTTTTGTTATTATAGACGAAAAATCCAATTTTACTTCAAAAATTGTATAGAGTTTTTTCTGGCCCAGGGCCAAATTACGCAAGTTGCAACGGTACGATTTTCTTTAAATTTGGCCAAAAGTAAGCTATGTGTATGTTAATTTAAAAACCATTGAGCCTCAATCCGACAAATTTTAACTTTTGTTATTACAGACGAAAAATCTATATTGTTTCTCAAAGCGCATAAATATTTCAATAATTATGTTCAGATGTTTTGAAAGCGATACATATTTTTTAGATAATTTTTTTTTGTAGGAATTATTGTTTAATTATTTAATTTAAATATTTTGACCTTTTTTTTTATTAAGTTTTAAAGTTAAAAATAATAAAATACTGGGCTGGGCTAACTTCACAAAAGAATTTTTCGAGGGTTGCCTGATTCAATTTTTTTTATTTGCTGGGATGAAATCCTGGGATAACTTCACATACATTGTACACATCGGTTTTGTATTAGTTTTTGTTTACAGACAGCTAGCCAGAAACGAATAGAAAGATTCATTTTTGGTAGAGGATTTCAATTTTTAGTTATAGAAAAACAAATCAGAAATGCATATGCACTGGATGCGGTAGAGAAATTAGAAATTTCAACCATTTTTATAATACGTGATTTAAAAAATTATATCAATATTCTAACGATTGGTTCTAAATCATTAGGTCCCATGCACCCCACAATTAGACGATGCGGCATATTTAATTCAATGCAAAGAAACCTTGTGTGTCAGTGACAGGATCTTAAATTTGGTAAAACATTTGAATAGCAAATGTATGCTTTGTTTTTCACCCAGCTTCGAGTCTCAATAGTGTGAAGTGTGACCATATTTTTGTTACCGTTTAAAACGTTTATACTGGAGGTATCTTTAAAAAAAAGGGCACTAATAAAACGACCAAAAAAATGAAATAAAACTCAAAACAACCAAGCCCATATCTAAGTACTTCAATAATCTATATACAATTTAGGAATTGGCGTATTTGTTGTTCTTTATTATTATTTAATAAACTTGCATATTGCGAAAAATACTTCAAAATCACATTTTTTTGAAAGTCATGTTTTAATTTTATGATTTTTATGTTTTAAGTGTTAAGCACTGTACAAACAAAACCATTATGGAAAATGATGTTTGTTGCTGTTGTTGTTTTTTTAAGATACATGGTGTTAAATATTTAAAATTTTCATGCACATGGCGTTGTATTTATTGCTATAGAAAAAATAATCATTATCCGAAAATTATAAAATTGGGCCCTTTTTCTAGATAAATAAATAGCGACTATAAAACAATTATAAAAATGGTACTATTTTTGATTTCTTGTTTTTCAAAATGGCCGCCGAAACTTTATTTTTGAATTTTCTCCCAGTTTCATTCTGTTTTTATCTTTTTGTCCATTTATTGATTATATTATTTTTATTTTTTGTTTTCTTGCAAAATACGTTTAAGTATGTTGATCATTGCGGCACTAGCTTCATTTTAATATCAGATTATCTTCATTTCAGCTCTTGGAGTAAAAACCATGAAGAATGATAATTTTTTTTTAAATTTTGTTCAGATGCTGAATATAAATCCAGATACATCACACAAACTAGTAGATTTGAGGTAAAAGCATTAAAGGAAGGCTACTAAAATTTTAAGAAATATTCAAATAGTGAAAATTATGTAAAGTTTAAACTGCAACTGTGAATATTTTCAAATGTTTGTCATTATTTTGTAATAAAATATTTTTTATCAATAGTTTTTGTTTTAAATTTCATTTTGAGCCAGGTGTTGCGCTCACTTTTTAGAATGTCTAAAATAATTAAATGAGGAAGAAAATAAAAAAATGAGCGTGGGAGAAAATTCACAAAGGCACAGTTTTATAATTATTTTATAATCCCTATTCATTTATTTTTAAAATGAGACCCCCCCATGAGGGGAGGGGGGGGGAATGATATTTCTACTTTTTTCAGTAGATATATTATGTCTGATTCGCTTCTTTATTTTTCCGATTTACCAAATCGAAAATATTGGGAATGTCATGAACAATTAATATATTTGTATATAAAAAGCCAAAAAAATCTATATAGCAATACATCACACGAATGAAATTTTTAAATATTTGACACCCTGTATCTTTAAAAAAACAACAACCAAAAATCATGTCCCATAAACTTTTTTTTGAATCGGTCCTTAATTCAAAACATAAAAATCATAAAATTAAAACATAACTTCCGGTTCCTTATAAACTATTTGTGATTTCACGTATTTTTCTCCATATTTAAAAAGAAATGAATACAAACGAAGAGAAATCGATACCTATCGCCCGAAAACAAAGCTTCATATCCATTAGAAAAACCATATGATAGCTTTGTTATAGTAATCAATTTCATACAATATTTGAATGAACGATCAAAGCTTAATGTGATTTTTTTTTTGTTAAATATGGCTACGAAGGTTTTTTTTGGCCTTTTTCACAAAACAAATTTAACAGACAAAATCAATTGTTAAAATATCTGTAGATCAATACAGCTTTGTTTAAGATAAATATGTATTGCTGTTTTTTTATATTTGTGAAGTATTTTAATTTTCTTAAAATTAGTTTGTATTGTTTATAAAACTGAACTTAATTATTTAATCATTAAAACTAAAAATTAAACAACATTTTTCGTACAAGTAAGAAAAATCATGTTTTTAATTTATTTTTTATAATGCAAATTGGAAGTGTTTACTATGCCTTGTTGTCAAAATATGCACAGATCATAAATCATTAGATGCTTATGAGTTTTACCAAAGTAGCTGTGTTCAGTATTCAGCCGTATAGGAAATTTGGTATATGAAAAGCTGCTTTCTCAATACGTGCTGCATTCTTAGGCCTAACATTTACCACCGTTGAGAGTGCGCATCCTCCACAAGTCCACAATTATCATGACATCATCATAAAATCATATTTTACCTGCCTCGCAGGTTTGGTACTATTTTGTTTGTTCTAAGGCTTTGTTAACTACCATACCATTATTAATACTTTCATCGGCTACTGATGTTAAGGCATATTGGATAGTACTGTCATGCAAAAACTTGAAGTATTGTGTAAAATCAGACCTTCGGAATGGCTGGAAATCGAAAAAATTGTATTCCTGTCCGATGTCGTATAACAATTGATTACATAACATTTAAGACCATTTTAAAATAATGCCAAACAGAAATACTCAATTATAAATTTAATTAAATATTATTTGCAATCACTTCAATTTTTGTTAATTATATTAATCATTTTTATTTTGCTTTATGGAAAGTCCTTTCCGAAAATATAATGTTATGTTAGCCTACAGATGATTTTGACTAACATAACCCCAATTTTTTTGACAAGTAAAGAAAAAGGTATATACAACAACAACATTATTCGATGAACAGTCGAACCAATGCCTCCTAAATTTATAGTATATTGAGATATTGGTTGGAATATACGTGTATATTATAAAGGGTGATCCAATAAGAGCCTCCGGAAGTTTTTTTTTTGAAATAAAACGCATTAAAATCAATTTAACAATCAAAAATTGTATTTGTGACGTAAGTTCGGTGTATGACATTTAATGTTTGAAAATAATTTCTTTTAAATGTTGTCCGCGACTAGATGACCCATTCTATGGGTCCAATTTTCGAGTACTCTCTCGAGCATTTCGGCCGATATTCCGTTAATTACGCGTGTTATGTTCGCTTCTATTGCAGGAAACGATTGTGGTTTATCGATAACAAGTGATTTCAGATACCCCCATAAAAGTAATCTAACGACGTCAGATCACAAGATCTTGGAAGCCAATTCTCGGGTTCCTTTCTTGATATGATGTTCTCATTAAAATTTTCTTTCAATAAATCGATGGTTTGGCCTGCTGTGTGATATAACTTGAATTTTTGGCAATAAAAATTCATTGATCATTGCTCTGTAGTTTACGCCATTGACGTTCACACGCTGTCCTTCCGCATTTTTAAAGAAAACGATCTGATGATGCCACCTGCCCATAAACCGCACCAAACAGTACATTTTTCAGGATGCATTGGAAGCTTTTGAGTCTCTTCTGGCTGTTCATCAGCCCAAATACGACCATTTTATTTATTGACGTATTCATTCAGCCAAAAATGAGCTATATCGCTGAACACAATTTTTCGATAAAAAAACGGATCAATTACAAGTTGTTCCAACGCCCATAAACCAAATCGATGACGCAAAGGAAGGTCAATCGACTTTAATTGTTGAACAAGCTGTATTTTGTATGCCTTGGAACCAAGATCTCTCTTCAAAATACGCCACAATGTGCCATATGAGAGACCCAGAGCTTGAGAACGGCGACGAGGTGATTGATTGCGGTCTTCACGTACACTTTCAGCTAAAGCCGCAATATTCACATTAGATCGACTTGTACGCACTCTAGTCGCGTGATGAATATCCAATAATGAAAAAGTGATTCGAAATTTATTGATTGTTTCGCGAATAGTGCGTTCAGTTGAACGATTATGAACACCATAAAATGGTCGAAGAGCACGAAAACAATTTTTCACTGAACACTGATATTTGAAATAAATTTCCACAATTTGTAAACGTTGTTCTCGCGTAAGTCTATTCATGGTGAAATGTCAATGAATACTGAACACAAATGTCATATGAACATAACAGTTGTCTCGCATGAATCCCAATGAGAAGAATCCCAATTGGAAAAAGTACCTCCTATTGGAACACGTTTTACAAACAAAGTACAAAAAAGTGTGTTTGTGAATAATTTCCTTGTCTTATGTCTTTTTCGTCCTTTCTTTGGAAGATTTTAGCGTTTTTGGAAACCATAAAAATTAGTACACAGTAGTTTGTCACTAGAATTAAAAGCAATGCTTTGCTTGATGGGTTCATTTCATACATGGTTTCAGTTCATACTTTTACTCGAATTAAGCTCTATTCTTTTCAAACTAACTTTAAACTTGCATTTTAGCTGTGTCTTAAAATTAATATAACATGCTTTTATTATTCCTTCACATTACATTTAGTTGGCTCATATTTAAAGCTTTTTTGGAAGGCAAAATTATGACTATTGTGGTTTTTTGAGGGTCGTGAAAATTATAAAATTTAATGGTATATAAAAATTTAAATACACACAGTCAAATAATATACAATTAAAAAATATTTATACTGAAAGGTTTGTCCGAAAACAGTTTTCATCGATTTATTTATGTTAACTAATTATTGAGAAAAATATTAATAATTCTAAGTAGCTCTCCTTTCCTTCCGTTACGTTAAGTGTAAAAAGAGTACACGGTAGGTCTCGCCCCCGAGAGGTTCGATAGTAATATTATCTACAATATTAAAACAAATAGAGCAGAATCAGCTCCTGACTTACGTCGGAAATAAAAAATAAACTTGAAAATGAAAATTCCCCAGAAACTATACGGAACCGAATACATGCAGCCGGATACAATTCAAGAATAGCCCGGATCAAGCCAATTATTTTCTAAAAAAAAATCTGGTAAAGAAATAAATCCAGAATGTCTTCATGGGTAACGATTGGGAGGGTGGGGGAAGGATAGTGTAGGGGTACCGATGATGTCGGATGCATGACTTTTACAGACTAAATTTTAACGAAAGAAGGTTATGTTAATATTTTGGAAAACAATTTGTTTAGATCGGATCAAAAATTTGGGATTCAAGGTGACTTCATACTACAGCAAAACTGGATCCCTAAGCGCACTGCCAAAGTTGAGCCGAAGTGGTTAGGTAAGCAGTTTATACAATATTCCAACAAAATATTAAAGTTTATACTTTATACTTGTTTGTCGTAAATTTTCGTAATTCGTAAAGTTTATACTTGTTTGTCGTAAATTTTCGTTGTTTCAGATTAAACAAGGTTTTATTGTCTGAATCAACATTTTAATTTCCTTTACTCAAAATAAAGTATAGCAATCATGAAAATTTTGGACCTTGAGATTTTTAGAGATTTATGTGTTTTGAGGTCCCCTGAGCCCGAAAAAGTGGGTTTCGAAATGGTGTCTGTCTGTCAGTCTGTCCGTCTGTCAATCTGTCAGTCTGTCAGTCTATCAGTCTGTGTCCTCTCTACAGCCCAGATGGTTTAACCAATCGAACTGAAACTTCAGATTTAAGCTTTTTTGATAAATTGGGAGGTCCCAGTGAATTTTATTCCAAATCGGCTAACCGGAAGTGGCCACTCCCTTGGTCCAGAAAATTTATTTTGAAAATATCTTAAAAAGTATAAGGTTTACAACAAACTACTTAATAAAAAATATTTCCAAAAATTAAAAACAAAATAAAATAGAAATTAAAAATTAAAAAAATAAATTAAATTTCCCAAAATTCTCTGTTCGTAAACGAAAGTTGTGTGTTGGCCACACCTCCATTTTTTCTTTAAATATTGAATTGCGATATTTTCTTTTAGTTACAGATTAAATTAACCTTACAAAATGAAAATAATTTTTGAAATGGAATTACAATATTAATAAAATTAGATAGTAATAGGAAGGAATAGGAGTACGTTTGTATGCTCCATTTCGGCAATTATCATAAATTTATATTTTCGATCAGCAAAATAATAAAAAAATGATTGGACGATTTAAAAATTATAAAAATTGTAATAGAGTTGGTTTCTCTTATACTATAGATACACACAAACTAGATAATCGCATATTCTACATTATTTAGTTAATTTTATCGATCTGTCACTACTCGATCTTGACTAAACACTTGATTATCAAAATCTACTTTAGAAAAACGATAAACATGAAATGCAAGAAAAAGATAGTGAAAATGTAAATGGGATAGCTAACACTTTTGTATAAAAGTGATAATTAAATAATTAAAATAAATAATTTAATAACCAATTAATGTGAATTTTGGTATAGTGGGAAAACGGTAAGAAATATATTTAAATCATTAATTTGCGTACCCGGTGTATATGTAACTACCACATTTTCAGAATTAAAAAGAAATTTAGCTGGTGCTATACAACGGTAGAAATTTTATTAGATGTTTGGCAACGGATTTTTTTATTACGGATCTGAGGCGAGTAAAACGCAATTCACATGTTTACAAAGCAATGAAAAAGAAAATGGAAGAATATGACGTGTTTTTTGATTCTATGCATATTGGAAGTATTTAGGGTATAAATAATAATAAACGTATGGCATAAAGATGGGCACTTTTTTGACATTAGCTATACTTATTTACTTTTGTGTACTTTCTACAGGAATGAAAAAAAAAACTTATTGGCCCTTCTGGCGGTACACCATCTAGCTGGAAATGGTTTGAGAAAGTCAACTCAATTTTAGACAAGCTTCCCATAAATAATTATCAATTGAGTGTTCAATGTCTTCTAAACACAGGCATGTTTTGGAATGTAAATAATACTTATAAGAGTAATCTACACTTTTGTACATATATTGTTTTACAGATCAAGAAGCAGAATATTTAAACTCATATTCCACAAGTTGCACGAATAATACCGAAATGATCAATACACCATCCACTTCATCGACGACCAATGAAATAAATTCCGCAAAGCGGCAGAAGACAAAAATGGTTACTATTCACCAAGATATGCTTGTTGAAATGCAAAAATTAAATCGAATAGAAGAAGACCGGAATAAGCGAGAAGAGAAATATTTCGAGCTAAGCTCGCTATTTATGAAGGACAGTTTGGAAAAACAAGAAAAGACCAATAAAATTGCCGGAAGATCGCTATTGTTGGCCGAAGAAAACCTCAAATTACAAAAAAATTTAATTAATTTTCTTATTAAAAAAGTAATAGCAATAATAAATTTAATTTTAAGGTTGTTATCGTGAAATACAAAGCTGTATATAATTTTTAAATGAATTTATTAATAAAAAATGAAATACAATTCGACACTTTACGGATTTGTTCTATTTGTTATAAGATACTTTGCTAACGATAACCTTAAATTAGTGGCACTGGTACTTTTTTCGCCTATGATGTATGACTCATTGAACTCGGTTGCTCGTTATAATCGTTGTCAATGAGCCAACTGTTGTTCAACTTATCGTTTGATTCATTACATATGTTATGAATAATGCAGCAAGCTCTAATGACCGTATTCGTATTTGTAATGGCAACTTCAAATGACCAAATGCGTTTTCGACCACTCTTCTTAAACAGCTTAAAACTTTATTAAAGTTAGATTCGATTTCATTCTGTGCACTGTTCTACGGAAATGGTTTCATTAAATGATGCGACAACGGGAAAGCGGAATCGTCAATTAAAAGTACTGGTACCGCTACATTATTTATAATTTTTGTAAATTTTTTAAATTTTAAATCGGTTGTATCACTAGTTTTCAATTTCGAATTTCCGTAAATAAACGGGTGATCCCACGCTTATATAAATAAAACGATATCTATAACTTAAGCATCATGATTAATTTGAGATGATTTTTGTGGAACATAATGGATTTACCTGTAGTCCATAGCTGCCAATAAAACGGATAATCCACCGCTTTGTTCGCAGTTTGTTTGTTGGATACCCAGGAGAATCCCCACTTATCATTAAACCCCGTTATGTTCTTCTTTATTGTTTCATCTGTTGATGGATATCCATTTATAAATTTATTTTGAAGCTTATTGATTGCTTTACACACTTGAAATGTGATCTGCCCTACAGTTGTTCTGCCAATACCAAAGAGATGCCCAATTGTCGCGTATTCTGCGGACGAACCTAATGCATACAATGCAACAGCGATTCGTTTGGGAATAGGTATAGCTTTCTTGACACATTAACCTTCCTGTAAACACGACACACCTGGGTGTGTATTTGGGTGTTCCATTGTAAAAATCAATGTAATGGAAATTTCCTGTCATACTGAGTTTTCAGTAGTCGCCTAAATATTCAAAATAAAATTGGGTCCTCTCCTGGGCTACTTATCTATGAAAAGCTGGGTTTCTGCAGTAGCGGTTATTAAAACAAAATACCGCTCAATAATCAATGTGGAATGCGAAATATGGTTAGCTGTGTTAAGATCCAGTTTCAACAAATTGTGGTATGAATATCAGGTTCACTCATCCAATAAAAAAACTAAACGACTGATATTATTTATATTTAATGACTTTTTCTTTTTGAGGTGCCGTGAAAATCCATTTCTAAATCAAAGGTGCAAATTTTGAAAACCATCCTCCCACCGTATTCTAATGTCACTGCAATTCTGCACATCGGTTTTTACGATAAAGGTAGGAAGTAATCGGAACTTGCCAATTCTCCATATGTACATATATTAAAATGGAGTAGTCCATAATTCGATGAGTGCCTTCACCATTTTTTTTTTATCATTTGGCTAAATTGAATAGATTATGCCTAATAGTTTCACAGTAGTCTCAACTAAACTTTAGTTCAAGCGGAATTACACACACAGTCATTGTTAAGAATTTAATTTGTCCGTCTGTAATAAAGTTGATTTTTCGGCATTTTTTTATAGACAAATATATTAATTGTTCATGGCAATCCCAATATTTTCGATTTGGTAAATCAGAAAAATATAGAGGCCAATCGCTCTCAATATATCTACTGAAGTAGATATATTGAGAGCGATTGGCCTCTATATTTTTCTGATTTACCAAATCGAAAATATTGGGATTGCCATGAACAATTAATATATTTGTCTATAAAAAAATGCCGAAAAATCAACTTTATTACACACAGTCATGTATGTGTGGACCAAAATTAGTATTACAAATATTTTTTAATTTTGAATTTTCTTGAATCCGGGTGAATGTTATATTTAAAAGAAGTCTGGGCATTTAATACTAGTAAGCATCAAAGGCGTCTAACCGCAAATCTTATCTTTCTTATTAGCACAATAAGCAAATGTAGAATAATAAATATCGTAAATTAGCAATTGAAATCATATACTTAAACTTATCTATAACACTTTTATAAATAAAAATCAACTCAAGTAGTACGTTACAATTATTATCTTTCTAATTTATAGAAACTACCTTATCTATTTCAAGGTTACCTGTATTTTGTTCTACATCTACATTCTACACCTAGAGATTATTCGTAAGAAGAAGACTAAATTACTACCCTATTTTTTAACACAAATATCCACAAAAGATCATTAATTTGCTTAAATACATAATTCTTAACGTTTTAGGTCTTTCATCCGTCACCATCTTTTATGTACTTTTCTGGGTGTATCACAATATTCAGTTGTTTTTTCTCTTTCGGGATTCCAGGTAGATCAATTGCATTATCCTGAACGAAAAAAAAAGATAAAAGACATAGTTCTTGTTAATCTTATTATTTGCTTCTTTTGTACACAAAAGTCACATTTTGGTTTATATATAAATTGGAGGACAGAAGTGGTAAAAAAAAAATATTTGGTCTCGGTTCTGCGACTATGTTGTATATGGACAGATTAAAGGATAATTTATTATATTGCCCTATGTTGCTGTTAGTGGCGGTTTAAAAATTATCAGGCATACAATGGTATGTATAATAATTATGTAATTTTTAATTGGTTACAATGTATTGGTGGTGGAGACCCGGTTTTCCTAAGAATTTTATGAAATTCAAATGAATAAAATCATTATGATACACAATATATCTTTGTACAAGAAATTATTTATCTCATATCTCCGTCAGTAAACAATCATTTATCATTTAATTATTTAATATTTACTAAAAAACGTATCCTTTTCGCTCCAAGTGTATTTATTTTCTTTTGTCGCAATCATTTGGTTTCGTGTGCATAGCGCACATACCTTATTTATCCTGTTTATATGTACGTATCAGTGTAGAATTTTTGCTTATCCTTTTTCTTTCCATATTATGTTTACAAATAACATAAAACTAAATGGGATATCACAAAATAAAAACACAATACAAATTAAGGATAATATTACTTAATATTTTAGTGTTTTATTTTCTACCTGAGATTTTTATTTTGGAAGGATATTTCGGTTTGGCTTAATCTTATTTTGATCCATCCGTTTTAGAAGAAATTAGAAGATTGCAACACAATAGTAAAGTTGTAGACTAGTTAAAAGAAGAAGAAACAACAAAAAACTAATAAAAAATATTGTTAGCTATACAGAAAGAAACAATAAAAAAGGAAAGGTGAATATAAGGATAATAAAAATATTAAGAATAAAAGGATCAGAAAACAATAAAACTGGGTGATAAATATTAGTAGAAGTCAAATTCGAGTTCATTTGTAACAATTTTGAATTTAGGTATTTTTGGGATATAATTTTGCAAGAACGAGATCGGTAATTCTATACTGTGGAAAAATTATGTAATCGCTATTTAGCCAGTAGTTAATACGATTATTTATAAAATGTCGGTTAGATGAAATATCAAAAGCGTTGAAAGAAATTAATAATTATATACCTATTCGTTTATTATCGGTGTTTATTCGGATTAGAAAATTACTGTTCTGGAACTATTTATCATAGCGGCATCCCAGTCTTAGTAGGATAATTCTTAATTTTTTTTGAATTGTCTTGGATTCACAAAAACATTAATAATTAAAGATAAAATAAATTATTAATTAATAATCCACAAATTTTTCTTTTTCATTTATTTATTCGTTTGCATCAAACAAAAGGTCTATCGCGATAGTATCATAATACCAGTTTATTTTTGAAGGAAGCATTTTTTCATTAAGCGGAACAACGAAATAAGGTCGCAGGAATTATTATCGTTAATAAACGGGGTTAAACTATTAAATTGGGGGTTACTAAACTCGGAAAATAATTCAAATTAAACCCGGAAACTGGGATGGTACGGTTTGTTGTTTTTTATATAATATTAAAACGTTCCTTTTCCAAATTTTGACACGAGCAAGAAAATTTAAGTCAGCAGAACATTACATATTTTCGAGTTTATTAAGCAAAAAATGAAACTAAACTCGGAAAAACTATGAAATTAAACTCATAAAATAATTGATTCTACGAGTTTAATTCCATTTTTTATCCATATTTGATGACTTTAATTCACTTTATTCTGCGAATTAAGGTTGGAAGCTTAATTCCTGCAATATTTTTCTCGTCTCATTTTCTTTTCGTCAATAATGGTGGTTTATGATTTTGAGATTGTAACTTTAATCAATTATTGTCAAAATCAAAGTGATATTGCACGAACTGGAGATTCGGCAAAAAATAATAATTAAAAATTTTCATCTTTCACGTTCAACTAGTCTAGCCAGGAGTCTCTAAGTAAACCGCGATACAGTTTGAAAAATAGCCAAAGAGAACCTGAACAACCAGCTATACAACCTGCAAAAAACCAATCTTACAGATAAAACCAAGCGATTTGAAAGATGCGAAGAATTATTGACGGATTTCGGTGGAAACAAAACTAGAAAGATTCTTCTAACGATGAGATTTTGTTCACCTCTGTAGAAGCTCGAATTGTTGCCAGAAGCCACAAACCTAAATATGTTGTAGTTTCGTTGGATTTACACCGCTATGGAAGAGCTACTGCTCAAATTCATCATTTTTATCGACGTTATGCAATGGCCACCGTATTCTCCGGATTTAGATCCTATCGATTATTTTGTTTGGACATACTTGGAGACTAGAGCCTGCGACATATCACAAACAAATTTTGAATCATTACGTACTGGCTGCTATTGGCAGCTGTGGATGAACTCAGGGTAATTAGGGGCCCATGATAATTTACCAAGCGTTCAAATATTAGTTCAGAAACATTAGATAGATGGTAATTCAATGTATGTCCGATATAAATAAATCGATACAGAATTATTTTGTTTTTAAGACCAAAACCGTGTTCTTCGCTTCTCTTTGAAATGTTTTTATGCATCCCTTCGTGCGCCTCACGGTCCCACCAATTAGGCGTGGCTATTGTGAATATTCTAACGTAAACAGACATTAGATTGCTAATTAGAACAAAAACAATTCAAATAAAATTTTGTGGTCAAGATCGGATCTAGAAAATGTCTGTTAGAGCTGGTTTGTTCTTCCCCATTACATTCAAACAGAAACGTTCTTGTTTTAAAAATTGCAACAGGTAAACAGAATATGTACATATCACCGCGAGAAAAATTCCACAATGTTCAATACTTGAGTATTTTAATGAAGAATTTTAGAATATTCGGAATTCTAATGAGAAAATTTCATCAAGAGATTTATTTATTTCATTCATTTGTTAAACATAAATCGTAAGCAGTCAAAAATATTACAACCACACTATCTTCCTATGCTGAATAATAATCTACGCAATATTCATTTAAATAAAATGGGCGAGAACCAACAAGTTTGTTCGATCTTGATCAGAAAATTTCATTTGAAATATTTTTGTTCCAACAAGCAAAAAGCAATTTGCAGCGGCAAGAATTGAAATAAAGGTCAGCAGCATGTTAATCTGGTATCTTACCACAACTCCACCATTTTATGTTTGAAATGATTTTGAATTTGCTTAAGTTATTATTTATATTTTTAGAAATAAATAATTCTCTATTACAAATTTAATTTCCCAAAATTAATTAATGGTGATATTACACTTTTATTAGATATTCAAAATATTCAAAATTTCTTTTCTGACTTGTGTCATTTGTTCTGATAAAGTGTTCAAGAAGAATTTTTAGGGGCCAAGAAAAATTCAATAGAATAATTTTCGGTCTCATCAAAGAGAAAGCCACGAATAGGATGCAAATAAATCACTCATTCCGAAACGATATTATCAGATTGATAAAACCGTTTAGGTTATGAAGCCTAGGAAAGTTTTTCGTCCTCTCAAGGGAGACCTCTACCCGATCGATGGAAGACGTTGAAAGGGACTAGTCACACTCGGTTACCGTGTCGGGCATTTTTTTGTCGTGCATCGGACTATTTGTATTCCCATTTCCTTCGTCGATCTAATCCCTTAGTCATGCTACTTCAACTATAAATTGGTATTCTCTTGGACGTAAAATAATTGTTTGTGACTTCAAACGACGATAGTCGCTTCAATCGGCTAAGAGAATACCACAATTTGAGCAGTGATATGGTAATTGTAAGGTCGAGTGAAGTGACATGCTAAGGGAATAGACGGATCGGAGGAGTACCGTTGAGGCGGCCAAATCTCTTTATAAAATATAGAATCGGGATGAAAGGGCGGAAGAAAATTTTTGCCCGAGTTTTGTAGTTGCGCCACTGCGTCTAGAAATGCTTCAATCTACTACTAATTTTAGTAAATGTTTAAAGTAACGTAGTTATGCTAACAGAAACTATATTGACATTTTTCAATTTTCCTTTAAATAAACGTGTTTTTTTAGAAGTTTATAAAATTTTCAAATGATTTGGTTTAAATTATTTAGAAATGTTTGAAATTTAATCAGTCCCCGTATTTTATTGTCATCCGTTAATTATTATTTAAAAATCGTATTTATTTCTTTGGCTGTAGCCTCAAAAATTGTTTCAACAAACAATATATTTAGAAGTTACGAAATTTCTTAAAATATTGCTTTATTTTTTTAATTGGACCACTTTAATACATGAAAATTTTCAATACATTATCCTCTTTTGGATCGATAACTTTGCGACGCAAACTTAATTTATAGTGCAGGATTTATTCGTTTTCGTTGTATCTAAAGCGTATGCTATGCTTTCTACTTCAATCGCCCCAGTTTCAAAATGGCTTTCTTTGTTTATGGGAACATTTTCAATCTAAAAAAAAGAATAATTAGATTTTGTGAACTGAAACTGGATAAGCAAAATATTTCGTGTCTTATAAATTTTCTTTTTGTCCGTATATTTCAATTAGCTACTAAAATGGGCTACTAAAGTAAAAATTCGTCGTAAGCTCAGCGAATAGGAAACTATGTCAGCGCATATAAATTCTTTGTTATTTTATCAAACGTTTGTGAACCAGATTAGCACAAACCTCCCGACCAAAATTACCTCCACAGTCTCAGCTTGAATAAACAATTACCATGTGCCACTCTCTTTATAAGTATCATAAAATATTTTATGGTATAGGAAACCAACTTGCATTCCCTGGCTTCCGTAACACGTTTTTTTATCGTTAGGAAAAAAAACGGATCATATCATTGAATGTGTGATTTTTCATTAAAATTCATAAGGGAGGATCACCAACATTCTTGGTTAACCATTAATATAACAGGACAAGACATATTTGATTACGTTACATATTTGCGTTATTAGAACGTTTCCAAAAAACACTTTACTAGTTAGCTGCACATGTAACAAGGTTTAGACATTTTATAACTAAGCAAGCCAAAAAAATACAACAAAATTCAAAAATATTTTCTTTCATGCACAGTTTACGTTAATTGTATGAGTAAAGAAAGGACCCCACATAGAACAAAAGGAAATCGACAACCGGTCGAATCATCAAAAAAATGTCTCTAAGTTGTAGATTGGGATCCTGAACAAAAGTTCTGGCAAAAACGCATGACAGCGAGTGCTATCGAGAGGGAACTTCGCTATGTTACTATGGCCCAGCTTAAGTGGATAAATAATAATTCCTTTCACAAACAATAAATCCTTTGGCCTACAACAATAAAATAATTCTTAAATCTTTGATTTCAATGAATGCAGCTGAAAAAATATAGCTGCGTCAATAATTGGTTTTAATAGTGGAATTAATTGTAGTTAAATTTTTTATTGACTTATGATAAATTTTGGTTTTCTGATATTCTTTTGGTATTTGTAAGTAAAGAGAAATGTCATTGCTAGTTTTTACTGTTCATAATTTAAACTAGAGAAATCTGGTCGAAAACAAAGGCGATCGGTAGTGTACAGCGATTATGTGGAAAAAAAACCGAGGGTTAGAACCGAAGTTGGATATATCCGAAGTATTTTCAAAAAGTTTGTTGAATTCTGATGTTTTGAATAAACGTTGTTTGTGTTAGCGGGATTTGACTGTATATTACAAATTATTTCCTTTCCAATTCCTTGATGCTGAAGACCACGTATTTTTGATTGATTGCGATGTACGATCAAGCATTAAGCAAGTCTCCCGTATTATAAATGCGAATACCAACACCACTATACCCATGTTACACAACACGACACCATTCTTCATGAAGCCAAACCCCGTAAAACAAGGCGTCACATCGATAACTACATAAGTCTAATAATAGTTGTGATATCCGCCCCTGGCCAGGCCGCCGTCGTACACCTTTTTACATATAACAAGATCGAGGGATGGGAAAGGAATGTTAGCAACAAAGACTCAACCCGGTTCCAGACACCTAAGTAGTTGATAGTTAGTAAATTTGTTAGTAATATATTTTTTAGTAATTTATTTAACACAAGACAATACAATTTTAAAGTTCATCTCTACTCTAACACCTGTAATAAGAGACACAATGACAACACAAATTTCCTGGTACCGCAAACTCTTTTTTTTTCTGAAAAGCTGTAAACAACTATTATTATTTCCCTCCACCAATTTTTCCATCGGCGGTTGTGAGAGGGGGCGAGATTTCGTTCCATCATCATGTTCCCATGCGGTCACCCAAATTTATACTAACTGTAGGTAGTGTTGCTTGACGTTGTTGTTGAAATCGTTGCGTCTCTGCTGTCCCTGCTACTCGCCCCCCTGCTGAAGACCACGTATTTTCAGTAATTTTATCTCTACCTTCATCAAAAAAGGAAACGTACAGCAAATTTACTTTAACTATACACGTACAGCATTTATACTTAAATACTTCAAGTTTTAACATTAATTAACAAATGATATTGCATTTTAAAAAAATAACCAAACAGTACAAAAAAAAGGTCAGTTGCAATAATACAGTTGCAAAACATACAGTTGCAATGTATAGATTAAAATTTCCATTTATGTTGAGAAAGGGGAATCCCATCAATTACAAACAATAATTTTTTCTGTTTGGCATTGAATGCAGTTTCAAAGTAGTTTTTGTGCAATGTGCAGTAGTGCAATGTTTACCAAGCACCAATAAAGCGTAGAGCAACTATTTTCAATTAGTTATCGAAATTTTTGGAAGAAAAATGAAAATTTAGTGAAAAGCGGTTAGCATATTCCAAAGAATTGTTTATTTATTCATTCAGAAACATTTTGGGATTCAGTTGTATTTGTTGATGAGTCCAAATTCCACATTTTCGAATCGCATCGCACTAGAGACTAGACAATAAAAATATTACTCCCACAGTCAAGCATGGCAATGGAAATGTCATGGTTTAGGGTGCAATGAGGTTGGTGATCTTGTGTTTGTGCAGACGACTATGAATAAAGAGCAATATTTGCCGATTTTAAAGGATCATCCAAAGTCAAGCGCATTAAAAATTGGAATTCCAGAGAATTATATGTTGGTTCAAGGCAACGATCCAAAACATTTATCCCACCTTGTAAAAAGTTGGCTCATCTATAATATAAAATCAACTTTGGCACATCCAACGGAAACAAGAATGAAAAAGATTCTTGACTGAAGAAAGTGCTGTTTTGTTGACTTTCTATTGTACATCTAGCACGTATATAAAATTTTCCAGTCTCGCGCCTCGTTTTGCGAACGAAATACTTGGCCAGAGCACGTTTCGATTTTATCAATGTACTATTTACGTATTCGTGAAGAAATTATTTTTTGTCGTAAGATACTAGGATTGGGTGCTAGGATTAGTATAGAAAATTTTAATAAGATGATAACAATTTTAGTTTACTTGAATACCTTAATTAATTTAATTTGTTTCTTAAGAAGTTGTTACGACCGTCATCCGTCTACATCTTGTTAAAAATATGCGGTTATTCAAGCATGAGAATACGTTTGGAAAACCCCACGCTGCACCCTGAGCTCTAGCCAGCTACTATACCGCACCAGATCTCTCTCTATTCTCATGTCTGTTAACGGAACCCCCTTGTGGGGCGCCCAAAAGTAGGGGGCAGAACAAGATTTCAGAATACCACCTTAGTATCCATTGCTTGTCGTAGGAGGCGACTAAACGGTGGGAGTGTCGGAATAACAAACCGCCTCCATAAAATTTGACATGTTTACAATAGTTTCTTAATTTTTATCGCCATGTAACTTCGTTACAGTGGCGCCCAACACTTTGGCTAATTATTTTCGTCTTTTGTGTGCAAAGTCCAACGCTTGCGTTGTTTCATCTGTACGGATGCTCACATCAATGTTTCCCTTGTCCGGTTGGCACCCATATCTTTATTGTAATCGGCGTAAGCTGATTGATTACATACAGTTGTGAGTGTTAATCCCTATTCTCGGTTCATCGGTTGAATGGGTCTACCATTTTTGCCATGTGGCGTTAGATTGTGGTTAGACTTATTCTTCCTTTGTTCTGGGTTAAGCTTTTTCAATTTTTCTTTTTCTTATTTGCCGATCGTCGAACCCTTTAGTAATTTACTTCAATTTTGAATTAAATTTATTTTTTTATCCAATTACCTTCATGGGGAGCGATCCAAGCGTGTTCTGACCTCGAGTCATTCGACCTCGCTGGATCGTTTGGCATATCGGTTCCATGTGTCATGAGCATTAGGATTACGAACTCCTTGTTTCTGCCAATTTGATGTCGATTGGACAGTTTGTGGTTTCGATGGTCATTGGCACATCATTAGTTCAATTTTCTTTCAGTAATATTCTTATTTTTTTGATCTTATTTAATTACAACTATTGGGACCTCAGCGGTATTACTATTATTCTTTGGCAATACCCCGCGTCTCATGGGGAAGCTCTGAGAGTGCGACTGTGAGGCCAACGGGGGAGGAGACCAATTAATTTTTTTATTATTATATTACCGGCCCAACGGATGGTTATGTCTCGCGTCGTTCGATCAGCGTATTGATATTTCTTTTTGTTTTCACGCATTGTTTTCACTGTTGGTGAAAATTTATTTTCCTATATTCTTCATTGTTTGTTTTCTTATTCATCGCAGCTTAGTGGAGCAGCTAAACCGTTACTTTATATTTGTATTTATATATCGATTTATTACATTTTTTTTTCATTTGTTTCATTTATTTGAATTTTTTTTCTTTTGACACATCGGTGATATTATTTAAATTACCTAAACATTTTTTTTTATAGTAAATTCTCATAAAATGGAAGGTATCAATCAGTCTAGTTATGGTAAATCCGACGCAATAAGTCAGGGGATGAATCCGCCCTCCAGCAAGTTAAGGCCTTAGATGATAATAAGATGTTGCCTGTCTCTAACGAGCGTTCATCTCCGCAGCACGTTAACCAAAATATAAATATCCATTTTCCACCAGGTGCGGCTGATTTACAAAGTAGTACTTTAAATACGGTAGCTCCCAAAAATTAATAGACGTTCCTTATATCGGTGTGGTATTAGTTATAACGGGTTTCCAACTGGTATAACGGTAGAGTCGTTCCGGTTTCAATTGGACTCAGTCGTTCAATCTAATAGCATCTCCTTTGACACGGTACTACTGGACCTGCATCTTGTTTTGGAGAATGTGGCACAGCAGTAATACTGGATCTTTCGCCGGTATAATCCTTCAGCTACCTGGGATAGTCTTCGTAAAGCTTTTCAGGACCGATTTACAATCAGGCGGACTACCTACGAAACCAGAGGGATAGTGGAGTCACGTAAACAATTACATAATGAAACTTTTATAGATTACCAACACATGTGGAGTCTAGCACTTCAGTGTCACATTCCTTATGGTGAAGATGAGTTCAGTCAGCTGCTAATTAACAATATGAAACCGATCCTTCAGTATCATCTTACTGATCGACATTTTACACACATCAATGAACTCATTAACAGTTGCACGGCATGGGAAGACTCTTTGAAAAGACTCCGATCAACATCAGATTATTCAATGTATCATCGTCGAGTCATTAGTGAACTTGGTTTTGACTGTACCAATGATGCTGAACCTGCGGTACCAACTTCTAATACCCATTGTGCTCCGAGGAAAGATCTGTATCTTCTCCGGAATGTCGAGTAAAATCCTCCTCCAAATTGAGGGACTCCATTCATACATCTTTTTCTTCTCGTAATAACCCCATTTCTTTTAATCCAGTTAAATCTATCATCAAACCTTTTAGAAAATTCAACCCAACACGCTTGCTACGGTCCATAAAATATTGGAAGGCACGTCGGGTCATGAGATCCTTGGTTGTCTCCTTAATTCTCGGTTCTGAAACAAGTGATAACCGGCCCTATGCCGATATCATTGTTAGACAATGAAGACCTCTTAGACAGTGAAGCCAACGTAAGTGTTTCCGGTTGTGGCTCCGATAAGTTGTTGATTGATAACCATTTAAAATTACACACTTTCCCACCTCTATTCAGACTGCAAGATGTCAATCACAGCAAGTGATTGGTTACATCTAGGCTCCGGTGCACTATAATTCTCAATTACATTTTATGTGCTTTTAGCTGGTACCCTCTTTAGAACAATCTCTGTATATGGGAATTGATTTTTGGAATAAATTTGGCATTACACCACAACTATCCCCCGTAAGCGACGTAGAGAACTTACCTTCGCTAGCCAAATTAAATTCGTCTCCCCAGCAGATCATAATAATAAATGTACCATTATTAAACGGTTGTAATCAGATTTTAAACCTAGTAAGCAGAGATTTTCCGCTAAGAAAATGCCCAGGCTTGAACCATATCTCGGCTGTGGGTCGTCCACACGTTTGTTACGACCGTCATCCGTCTACACCTTGTTAAAAATATGCGGTTATTCATACATCTGGATCATTAATACATCTGTAAAACTCCACGCCGCACCTTGAGCTCTAGCCAGCTACTATACCGCACCAGACCTCTATTCTCATGTCTGTTAATGGAACCCCCTTGTATGGAGGTTTTAATAAAACTTAAATTTATTTCTTAACTTTATTGAATCCTTTCGAATTAACTAATCTATATTTAATTACTTGTTAAGCAAGATTAAACCAAAAATGAATGCGGTAAGGACAATCATCAAACTTCCTCTAGACACAAAACTAGCGCCAGTGCTAAATGTTTATGCTACTGGATTATATCAAGTAACGGTCGGTCACGTCTTCTTCATGCAATAGTTCAAAGAGTAGTATTCAGAGCAGTAGGCGAAACTACTGCTATTTTAGAAGAAATATTAGAAGAATACATAAAAGATCCTGACAGCCGAAGTCAATTAAAGATTAAAGTTCAAGCAAAGGTTTTTTGGAAAAATGAACCTTTCCGGCATTACGGTGGCGTGGATTAAATTCACGTGCAAATCAAAGCTCCTAAAATCGATGAGCATGTGTTTGTTAACAGGAACAGCAATTACTTCTTAAACGTTCAATTGGTAAGTAAATTTAATTTATTAGATAATGCCAAATCTCAAGCATTTGGTTTTTTAGAAGATCAAGCAGCTTGCAATGAAACTATAGAAATGGCGAGTATTGTCAAAATATGAGAATATTGTGTAAATGTTTTTGCCGTATGAAATGGCTCCCCTTTCTATCGATGTGGCGGACTTTTGGCTGATAAATTAAATCGGATATTTAACCCAAAGAAAAGACGTCTACACAGCTTGATGGTTGATATCAAAGAGAGTTATTTATTAGAATTTGACATTTAACAATAATTTTTTACCATAATAATAAATTGAGTAATATTCGAGGTAGATTGCTACATTATTCTATAAATAAAATCTACATTAAACAAAGTATTAAACGAACTCTCGCATATGGTCTAAATTTAGATTTAACATTTGTATGGTTTTTTAGCCCATTAACATTTGTACGGTTGATCAGCTGTCATAACATTAAACAAAAACAAACTGATCAGGTAAGAAATTTTACAATTAAATTATATAAATAAATAATTAAGATAATAAACTTTAAATATTTCAGGGTAGAATTACTTGGAACGAATCAATGGACTAAAATCTTATAGGATGTAGATAAGTATAACACGAAAATATTTTAAATTCTTAATTTCTGTACAAGTTTTTTTTTCTATTCTAGGTTATGTTTTGGTTGCTGCAATATTCATACATACAGCCCCGGTTGAATCATCATCAGATTCAAGGACTGGAAGACGGCATAATTTTTGAATTGGGCGCTTGAATATACCGTTTTTGGTTTTAACATCAGCTACGCGTACCTTACTGTCATTGCCTGGATATAATAAAGTAACTCGTCCTAATAGCCATTGAGCGGGAGGTAGATTATTATCATGAATAATAACAATATCATTCAGCTGTAAATTTTTGTTTCGTGTTTGCCATTTCGATCGCTGCTGTAGCGTTGTCAGGTACTCCAACTGCCAGCGTTTCCAAAATTGTACGTATATCTGCTTTACAATATCCCATCTTGCATGTGGAGATAACTTATGATCAGGCATGTGATCGGGTAATTGATGAATGGGTCGTCCGATCAAAAAATGGGCAGGCGTGAGAAAATCTGGCTCATCATTATTGCTGGAACATATCGGCCTCGAGTTTAGAATGCCCTCAACTTGAACCACAAGAGTTGAAAACTCTTCTAATGTAAGTATTGCGGCGCCAATGGTCCTAGTGATCTGCGTTTTTGTGGATTTCACTGCGCTTTCCCATAATCCACCTTGATGGGGACTTCCTGGAGGAATAAATCGCCATTCTACATCATCCTTCAAAAGATTAGAAGAAATATTATCAGACTGCAATTTTAAGAATTCATACACTTCTTTAAGATGATTTCTCGCGCCAATGAAGTTGGTCGCGTTATCGCAATAGATGGTATGACACAATCCTCGTCCACCGAAAAATCTTCGCAGTGCACCTAAAAAGGATTCAGTGCTTAAGTTCATGCAGATTTCGATATGAATGGCGTGTGTGCTAAAGCATACAAAGATGCAAAGATAAGCTTTTATTGGAATTGAACCTCTGCGTCGCACTGGATGGATTCGAAAAGGTCCACAAAAGTCAACTCCAACTGTTCCAAATGTCACTGTGTGCTTTACTCGGTCTTCAGGCAACTCTCCCATTAATTGGCTCTACATTCGCGGATTTTGTTTTAGACACCTCACACATCTACGAAATATTTTCTTGGCCACATCCTTGCCCCTTACGATCCAATATTTCTGACGAACTAAGCTGGTTAATAGGTTTATGCCGGGATGCTGATTTTTTACGTGCACATCATAAGTGATGGTGGTGGCAATTGCTGATTTATGGGATAAAATTATAGGATGTTTAGCATTATAAGGTAGCGCTGACTTCTGAATTCGACCACCAACACGCATCACTCCATAATTATCGACAAATGGATCTAGTGGCCTTAATTTGCTTTTAACTGCAACTGGTTTTTTATTACGGAGACAGTGGTATTCCTCGGGAAAATCTTTACCTTGGAAATGCTTTGCTATGTAGTGTGTTGCTCTCTCTAGTTCCACTGGCAATAATACTCCACCTTTCCTTTCGGTTTTCTTATGACCAAGTCGAGCGTTGTAACAGAATCGAAGTACGTACGCTACAATCTTCTGTATCTTGAAAAAACTGGAAAAATGCTTGCTTAGTTCGTCTAATATATGATTCTCACCTTTATTGTTAATGACAATGGTAGGGCCGTGGACTTCAACAGGCAGTGTACTCTCTTCTGCTGTTTGGTTTATGATGGGTTGATCTGGCCAAACTTGTTCAGTCTCCTTCAGCCATGGGGGCCAGTCCACCACAAATTGTTATGTGTGATCTCTCTTGCTGATATTCCTCGGGATGCCAAGTCGGCCGAATTTTGCCTAGAAGGAACATGTCGCCATTGTTCTCGTTTGTGCGTGCAGATAATCTCTGAAGTACGGTTCGCAACGAATGTTGTCCAGCATCTTGGTTGTCGAGAGAGCCAATCAAGTACTATTTTCGAGTCAGTCCATAACGTGATTGAGGATACTGGGATAGTAAAAATGTGTTTGACTTGATTGGCAAGTCGACTTAGAAGAACAGCACCCATCAACTCCAACCTTGGTAAGCTGACCTGCTTTAGCGGAGCCACCCTTGTTTTTGAGCAGATTAGTTGAACTGTAGTGCCTTGTTCGGTTTGTGATCTGGCGTATAGTACTGCCGCGTAAGCCCACTTACTGGCATCACAAAATCCATGGATAGTTATGCAGGTAGACGCAGTGATGCAACGTAGAATTTTTATCTCCGGCGCTCTGCCTAAATCATTCCTGATGTCAATCCATTCGGATCTCGTTTCTGCCGGAAGCTCTTCGTCCCACTCTAATTTTTTGAGCCATAAGCTTTCGAATAGAATTTTGATCCTGACTGTGATTGGTGATAAAAGACCGAGAGGATAAAAAATCTTACTCGCTTCTGAAAGGAAATTTCTTTTAGTATATTTCGATGTTTCTGTTAGACGGACTTTAAAAATGAAATTGTCGGTTATGCCGTTCCAACCGATACCCAATAGCTTTACAGGTTCGTCTGGGTATTCTACAATAGATTTAAAGCAGTTCATATCCGAATCATCGGATGGGTTACGAATCAGTGGATGGTTGGATGATATTTTCCGCAAATTGAAACCTCCACTACTCAATATATTTAAAACGTCGTTCTTCAATTTGATTAATTCGGCTACCGTTGATACACCCGTCATCAAATCATCTACGTAAATATAATAATTAATAGCACGAGATGCTTCCGGTTTTATAGCTTGATTTATTAGGGCCAACTCCTTCAAACATCTAGTTGACATAAATGATGCTGAAGCTGTCCCATACGTTACGGTTTTTAAGGCGTATGGACAGATTCGATGTTGCTCATCTCGCCATAGAATTATCTGGTGCTTGCTATCTTCTTCGTTTACCCACACTTGGCGATACATTTTCTCGATGTCGCCAACTAATACATACAAATGTTGTCTAAACCGAAGAATTATGTCGAAAAGGCTGGATTGAATATTTGGACCTACAAGTAGATTTTGGTTGAGCGACTTCCCTGTGGTGGATTTTGCCGACGCATCGAAAACCACGCGTAACTTTGTAGTGGTACTGTTACTTTTTACTACCCCATGATGTGGCAAGATATAAGATCGCTGCAAGTCTATGCAACTTGGAGGTATTTTATTCATGTGTCCCAGCTCTTGATATTCTCGTAAAAATTCGGTATAAAGCTCCTTAAAATCGTCGTTTAATTGAAATTTCCTCTCCATGGCCAACAGCCGTGATAGTGCCAAGCGGTAAGTTGATCCCATATTCATTCCATCTTCCTTGAACGGAAGCTTTGTAATGAATCGTCCATCTTGTGCCCGCTGAGTGGTAGCTTTGAACCATTCTTCACATGTAGCCTCTTCGTTGGATAGTTCTATTGTGTTAGTTTCAGGAACCTCCTCTATTTCCCAGAAACGTCGTAATGTTGCGTCAATGTCAATAATTGTAGTGAATGTTTGTGCAGTATTTGACAAGTTATTCTCGTGCTTCGCTCCTATGACCCAGCCTAGTTTCGTATTGTGTGCTACTAAATTGCTATCGCCAATTTTTATATTACCTTCTTCAAAAAGATCGAAGACTATTTCGGCTCCAAGAAGCAAATCGATGGATCCCGGTTTACAAAAGTTTGGATCGGCCAGTTTAATGGATAGAATCTCTTTCATATTGATCGTGTTAAATTTAAAAGCCGGTAGCGACGATGTTATCTTCGGAATTATTAATGCACTTAAGGATATTTGCTTCATATCGAATCTCGAGGAAAATCGAAGGTTAATACTTCCCTGAGCCTGACCCAAACTAGTTTGTCCAATGCCAGCTATCAAGGTTCTGCTATTAGTGCGCTGTAAACCCAATTTCTGAACTAGTGCTTCGGTTACAAAAGATGCTTGTGATGCGGTATCTATTAAAGCTCGGCATTGTCGGGGTACTCCATGACTATCAACTATATTCACTATTGCTGTAGGTAGGATGGTTTGAAATGTACAGTTAAGTGAAATGTTTTGACTGTATTCCGGAGCATTGGTATACGCATGGTGAATAGCGGTGGTAGTAGCCTGCTGTGAAGAATCGTCCGAGGCAGTGGTGTTATTATCTGAAGCTCTTGGATTTATATCGTTATGTAAAAGCGTATGGTGTTTACGATAGCACTGCCGACATCTTCCTCTATTTCTGCAGTCATATAAAGAGTGGCCTGGGTTCAAGCAATTAAAACATCTGTTGTCACGGATCATCAATTCCCTCCGCTCATCCACGGACAATTTCTTGAAAGTATTGCAATCTATCAATCTATGTTCCTCTTCATTGCAAGCTACACATTGATCATTATTTGTTGTTGAAGCAAAACTGTGTTTCGGTGGTGCGATGGCTCTTGTTGGTCTAGTAGAATGTAACTTCATGGATTCTAGTGCATCTGTTCTTTTTATTAGAAATTCGAAAAAATCATCTATTGTAGGAAACTCCTTTTCGGTGTTGCTTTGTGCCCATAGACTTCGAGTAGATTCGTCCAATTTCTTTTGCAGCAGATAAATGAGCCATGGATCTCTTGCTTCGGCTTGTTCACCCAACGCTTTTAAACCGCGTATTACTTCATCGGATGTGTCGAGAAGTTTCCGTATATTTGATGCATTTGCCACACTGATACTGGGTTGTTCTATAAATGAATGCACAAATGCATTTATTGTGTGGCGCTTGCGATCGTGCAGAGCCTCAATGTAGTTAGCATCGGTGACCTTAAAATGCTTCACAAGGGAATAGGCTTCTCCTTTAAGCAGTCCCATCAAGTATTGGAACTTTTGGACTGGACTTATAGTTTCTCGTTTGTGGATGCTCGAACAAAAAAGGTCGAAAAAGCTTTGCCATGCGGTGAAATCGCCCGAAAATGGTGGAATTTGTAGCTTGGCTAATTTAATTTCGGGAGCTGGATTACAAATGCTCGTGTTCATGGTTGTTTCGTCCGCTGTATTGTTTGATGCTTCAATGCTTCGTTTATTTATCCACTCGTTTAGCTTAGCAACAGCTATATAATAGATCTCCTCAGCTTCAATTAATTTCGACTCTTCTTGACTACCGAGAGCAAACATGGTAGCTTCTACAGAAACAATTTTTTCTAGTACTTCATGGGCTCGATTCACCTTTACCCGCATTTCCTCAACCGTTTCGCGTGATCTCTCGTTAATTTCCTTTGCGTAGTTTGATAACTTGGTTAGAACTGCTTTGTAAGAACCACGTTGCTTTTTTAAGCCTTCTATCTCAGCCATTTTAAAATATTGGAACAACTGGATAGATGTTAACACTGGACACTTTAGTCTTTAGAGTTTTGGTACACTTTAGAATTTAGTACTAGTAATCACTTTGCACTTGATAATAATGTTTTTAATAAAATTGGTGGTTGATAAATACGAAAAACCAATTTTTCAATTTCCGTTAGGATTCACAGATTGAATGTGGTGGATGCAATCTTATAAATCAATTCGTACCTGAAATCCGGCTCGAAGGACCATGTCACAATATGAGAATATTGTGTAAATGTTTTTGCCGTATGAAATGGCTCCCCTTTCTATCGATGTGGCGGACTTTTGGCTGATAAATTAAATCGGATATTTAACCCAAAGAAAAGACGTCTACACAGCTTGATGGTTGATATCAAAGAGAGTTATTTATTAGAATTTGACATTTAACAATAATTTTTTACCATAATAATAAATTGAGTAAAATTCGAGGTAGATTGCTACATTATTCTATAAATAAAATCTACATTAAACAAAGTATTAAACGAACTCTCGCATATGGTCTAAATTTAGATTTAACATTTGTATGGTTTTTTAGCCCATTAACATTTGTACGGTTGATCAGCTGTCATAACATTAAACAAAAACAAACTGATCAGGTAAGAAATTTTACAATTAAATTATATAAATAAATAATTAAGATAATAAACTTTAAATATTTCAGGGTAGAATTACTTGGAACGAATCAATGGACTAAAATCTTATAGGATGTAGATAAGTATAACACAAAAATATTTTAAATTCTTAATTTCTGTACAAGTTTTTTTTTCTATTCTAGGTTATGTTTTGGTTGCTGCAATATTCATACAAGTATAGTACCTGGATTTTAGGCGATACTCCTTAGCACCGTGGCTCATGCTGCTTTCAGAAATCACACTAATATTCACCGAAGATACAATCATCTGCAAGCAAAGGCTCGAAACCCTATCGAGCGCTGTAGTGGCGTCCACAAAGATGCATTGCGGTGCCTTTTGTGCGCGCGGGCTAAGATGCGACCCTGTTAATGTTATCTAAATTGTAAATATGTATGTATGTACTAAATATTTGTTTATTGAACAAAATTGAATTAAATGAAGCACTTGCGGCTGTTATATAGTCTAGTTATGGAGAGCGAGTTTGACTTCAACAGGGAGGAGGACTCAATAGCTGTTCAAATAAGAAATGAGCTACTAAAGTGTTTTTAAATTAAAAAAATATATAAATGGTACAAAATTAATTAAATAAATTTAAAATATGGTATTCTAAATTCGATTACCTCACTAGAGAATAGCATTCATCACAATCGATTTTGACATTTTATTTTGTGAGGTTAAGTTCTATTTATCGCATTGCATCATCCAAAAATATTATTGTGATAGATAATCGAAAAAGTGTTGGTCGAAAATGGTAAAATACCATTTTATCGATATTTACTATATTTTATTAGTTATCGAAGATAGGACATCGGAGCACTGAAATCCGGTATATTTAACTAATTTGTCATAATTAGCCTTTGGGTAATTAAATTTTTTTTTTTAATAGTCGTACATATTAACAAAAATTAGTGAATAGTTTTACAATTTCAAATTATTTTCTGTTTTAGTCGTTCCTATTTGTAATATTTAACTTGCGAAATTTGGAGTTTTATAACGCAAAATAACCACCCCGTTTAATAGGACTAGCTAGATACCACTTTTAAAGAAACCGGATTATTTCCGTCAAAATTCAACTAGTATCGGATTTCATGATGTCACTCCAGATATGTCGGAGAGAGATTGATTAACTTAATAAAAACAATATTCGTTTAAATTAAAATTGGTTAACGGTTGCAAAATTTTGCTGTTTTCTTTATATATGATGATAACTTTCTGAAAAATTAATTGACTCAGTCAACCTTGTTTAATGGCGATTTGCAGAATTTCAGAATAAATAAATAAATCAAACAAAAACTTGATTGTAAATTAGCAAAAATAAATTAATTTTACAATTCCATTCTGATAAGACTTTAATTTACTAAAAGTGTTTAGTGTTTTAATCTTCAAGCACGAAATAAATTCTAACATTTTTTTTTTTATGTGACATTCTAATTAAATTCTAATTCAATATCGATTGATACGATTTAATTGCATTTTAAAACTATTTTCTATTTACATTTCAATCGAATTAGATTGTAACTGGAAAATTTTTGAATCACACAATAAAAAATATTTTACTTTTTTATTTATTATAAATAGATAAGAAATTATCAGGAACTTTTTATTTATTTAATTTGATTATCGGTTGTGTATACGCCGTTTGAAGCGCTCTATAGAGCTTTACCTTTATATACCTAATTGGTTATTAAAGTGGATTTGGATTGGAAACGTATACATATACTGAACAGACTTTGTTTTGTACTGAAGTGTACAACAAAAAAGTATATAGTGTATTGGTTTTACGCATTTCAAGTACACTCACTGATTGTAGACCGATGTACGAGTACATATATAGTAGGTTAGCGATAACAGGTAATGAAATCACTGATTTTTACTATGTGCTATACACGTTATGTACAGAAATTGATTTATAATCTCTTGCTCCATCATTGTCTAAAATAAACGATAATCTTGTAATTAGCATTAATAAAGGATTATTAAAATCCATCATTTAATAGATTAGATCAGTTAAAATATTTTGTTATTTAAAAAAAAAAATTGTTTTCGCGGATACGTGTAAATTTGTCATCGCGTAAGGCGTAACTTTTTATATTTTTGATTAGCATGAATTCCGATTAAAGGTTAATGTTTTTGATTAACATGGTAAAGACTTAACTTTTGTAATTTGTGAAAATTAATTAACTTTTTCGTTAATTTGTGTGTTGTTGTTTTATATTTTGTTTATAGATAAGACGAAATGTTATTTGTTGGTTTTACCATATATCGCTAATTATTCACATAAACGCGAAGAATAAAATTAACTTTATCACCGGTTTTTGTGTGCTTCCGGTGTTATACGAGGGATTATAAACATTGTTTATGGAAGTTCAATTTTGTAAATTCGCTGAATAAACCAATTTTAGTATTTGTTGCACTGGGTTGGTGAAGTAGTATTACAATGTATACATAGTCATACAAAGTATACAAGACAACAAAAATATGTGGCTTACATAATATCGCTTACAGATAATTATTAATTATATTATATTTAAAACTCAAAAGTACCCTATTTTGATAATTGAGGGGCGATTTTTCAAAAGAGCTCAATTCTATTTTTGCCATATTTCCAGTTCAAAAGCTTAAAATGCTTCTTAGTTCCCAGTTTGACGATAAGTGACCTTAGCTGGTACAGAAATGTATTTGGATGTCATCAAGCAATTGTAGAAAATACAGACAGACAGAATGTGACGGTGTCGAGCTGGACATCGGCATCTTTTGGCCTATTGTGTTGTACCGCAATGAAATTTGTCGAATAAAACAATTAGATGCTAAATAAAATAATATTGAAAGGAAATTCTGTAACGGTCGTGTAATATAAATTTTAAGCTTGATTTACATATGCGACGTGCGGCGTGTGACAGGTGCAAATAAACGAGACGCTTTCTGGACAACAATTTACATTTGTGACGGGTCGCACCACGCATACTAATAAAATATTGTTTGTGGGGTTTTGTTCCCCTAAAAGAAAATGTGGCAAAACAATCAGAAATTAAGAAAAACAAATTAAAAGTTTTAGTAATATTGACTTTGATCAAAAATGAATATCCTAAATATGCATTCATATATACATTCATACTTAAATGCAAAACAAGTATGTTTGTAAGAAATTTGCTTATCCTATGTCTTTCATGTATAATATATGTATAGACAAATATCACAAACCGCCAATATCAATTAGCCTTGAGTGATGTCTTCGTTTTTTACCTCTTTGCCTATGAAAATGTCCCCACACAAATATAGTTTATTGGCGAAGATGTAAAAAATTAAGAGGTTATATGCTGTATACATCATCTAAACAGGCGCAATATAATACTTAAGGTTTTTGTGCTATTTAGATATAGACAGTTATTACGAACTTATAGTCAACGTACAACAGTAGTCCTAATTAAAAAACCAAAAAAGCGGACAGAAGTGAAATTTTTAAAATCTAAATGTATGCTACAATTTTAGAGGATATCATGCAATGAGGGTTGATAAATTAAGATTAAATTTACCGAGCAAGCCGAGCAGTAGTTAAAGCCGTGGCGTTTGGATCGGGAGGAACCGGATATGAATCCCGGTAGGAGCGGAATGCAGAAGGTATTTTTCAGCAGCTGAATAGAGGCTACACACATTACTTTTTTGTTATGCGAGTGAGATTTCTACACCCAGTAAATAACTCATTGTTGGTTCGTATGTCTCGACAATCAACAAAACTTTAAACTTCCACTAAGATTAATCATGGGATTAGGGTTGGCTTTGACTTTCGAGTCAGACGGGCGCATTTATTTTCCTTTACAAATATTTCCTTTAAATTAATTTTATTTTCAAAATTCCAGTTGCACGTTATCCACAAATCCAAAATGTCACATACAGGAGCACCATTTATCATTGATAAACGTGGAAGTGATCAGTCACCAGGTCGATTTGAAGCAGTGCAGTAATCCTGTACATAACACAGACTTTTTTTAAATTTCTTTTTATGTTAATCCACTGTAGGCTACACCATCTGTTGTGAATGAGCTCCTGCTCAAAATAGAATGTACTAGCTTATGGTGGACAAAAGTTTTAAAAATATGCAGGGATGCAAACTTTATGTCAATAATCTAAATAAAAATAATAATCTAATCTAATCTTCAATAAACACTAAGTGTGAATAGATCCATAACATGCACTGAGCAATCAAATTTTGGAGCAATCAATTTTTGGAGCTTGTCTGAAAACGACCTGCTTCATCGAATCGTCAACATTTAAATTTTTTAGTGTCTGACAATCAAATAAGCCTCGCAGGATATTGTCGCCGAGTAATAAAGAATCGCTTACAACTATAAGCATACTTTGCCGAAGTGTAATAATCATTTTTTCTTCAAAAATCGCTTTTAAAGATTATAAATTCTCTCGGTCACAAAAGATAATTGTGATTTTGTATTGTTTGTGGTTTATTTGTTTGGATTGCTTGAACGGTCCACGGCGATGCCCCATTCAGATTGAAGCACTGAGTAAAGGATTATGTAAGCCAACTCTTACATTGCTCACATAATGTTGGGATATGAACAAACGGCAAAAATCTTTAATTAATTTTTAAATTTAATTTAAATTATTAAGGATTTTCAACAGTATACTAGAGATGTATAACTGAAGTTAATTCAGTAAGGTCGGAGATCAAAAATGTCGAATGAGACTTTTTAACGTCTTACTTCTAAATCATCTAACATTTATTGCTTATATTGTAAGTCTGTGATTTGGCAGTTTGGGGTAAAAGATAAATATTGTCATGGAGAAGGGGTCTCAATGTTTAAGAATATTTAAGAAAATAAGTGAATTCTTTTAAGGACTGGAATAAAATTTTAAAAAAAATTTTCTAAAATGAAAATGGTTGGTTTGGCGACGTATAATGGATGACTTTTGGGTAAAGTGTCGTTTAAGTAGTCGGATAGACCTAAGCGAAGTTACTGTTCCCTTCATTACAACTTTATTAAAGTGTTACCTTTCCCCAAAAATTGGTTCCAAATTCTCACATTTCTCGACGAATTAGGTTACCAGGACTCCAAAACGTCGATTGGAAAAATGTAGTGCCCATCCTTTTTCCTTCCAGTCATACATTTTTATTATTTTTGTTATACTCACAAATATTGATAGTTTTGGTAGAAATTTCGAAGGAGTTTAGAATCGAAGGAGAAATCGGTCAAAAAGATTTTCTGAAAAACGGAAAATCCATCATCTACATGCTATCAAAATTTCGAGTCGATTGAAACATTACGTGGAGATCATTTTAACAAAAAATAGTAAACAAAACTTGTTGAACGGTTTTCCGAGGTAATGTCAAAATTTTCCAAGAAATGTTTTTCTACTTTTAATACATTTTTTAAATTCCAACAATTATTCCATAGTTGTCTTTAAGAAGTAACCGGGTAATATGGAATTTAAATTTCTAAATTTACTTAAATACTTTGTTGGTACCAAATAATATCGTCTTCATTTAAAAATAATTATTTCTGTGACGTTTTATTGACATTTCAACGACATGTTCATCGATACATTATTTGTGAATTGCTTAAATAAAATCACATTTAAAGGTATTATTTCTGAGTAATAAATCCTCTTGATATTAATCATAATAGCAAATTACTATGGGACGGCCTTTAAAATAATATCAACCTTTTAGAGCGGAGGAGGTTGAGGAGATAGGCAGTAGGGGATAAAGAAAATAAAATGCTATGTGACAAGGAGTTGGGATATCGGTCACAAAAGATAATTGAAGATAATTCTGATTTTGTATTATTGCTTAAAAGAATTATATCAGTCAATTCTCAGGTTATTCACATAATGTTGTATTCTGAAGAAACGGTACAACTGAATATTGTGGATGCACTCTGAACGGAGAATTCTGAAAGATTTTTAACAATATACTAGAGATGTACAACTGGATGTAATTGTTAAAGTCCGAAGATGAAAAATGGCAAATGCGATTTTAAATACACGTTTCAGTTCTAAATAATCTTACATTAATTATTGTGAGTCGGTGATTTGGTGGATTAAGAGTAGAAGATTTATATTGTTATGTCCAATTGTGATATTAAAATTAATTAAAAATTAAAATTTTTTTTTGATATTGTGTCCCTAAATTTAACAAAACCTGTCTCATCTTTTAAGAACCTTGCTCAAAATAACGGAAACTCTTTGTACAATGTAAATGGTTGGTTTGGTAATCTATAACAGTTGGTTTGGTGATGTATGATTCGAGGAGTCGGATAGCACCAATTTATTTTTAAATAATTATTTTATTAAAAATATTTGTCGAAAAAAATCTGAATCTCAAGAATTGCGAAATTTTTGAGTCGCTTTTTTTTAGGAAATATTCAAAATGAATAGAAAATCAAATAAAACCAATTTTCTATTATAAGTCAAATAAATAATCAAATCCATTAGTAATATTAATTTAACCAATTAATAGTATTAAATGGTATTCTTAGGGCAAAACAATCTCATTTCACTAAAAAAATTAAAAATTTAGTTTGTTTTTTATGAGAATTAAAGTGATTCTTGAAAAATAACGTATTTATGGAATAGTCTGATAATTTTCTAATTTTTTTAAGTGAATTTCCGGTTAAATTACCGGTTGAACTAATCAATATTGGGTGAGCTTTTTTAAGCCATGTGTCTCAATATTGAATATTTCAGTTCTGCTTTAGAGTTAGCTATCTTCTGTTTCCGATTCATTCGACATCGGGTTTTTCGCTGGAACTGGATTTGGTGTACTGGCATTTTCTATAATCGCACCATGATGGATTTGGCCAATTAAAGCATTTCAATTTTATTTGAATATTTAAAAAAATAAAGGTTCTGGAATTTCTTAGACGAATTGAAGATGATTTAGAAATTTAATTAAGGAAACTATAGCGAAATCAATTTGTAATGATTCGATATAACTGCCCATTGGTGGCCGATTTATTTGATTAGCCGGTTTAGCACCCTTGCAGAGATCGCACTAGCGAACGTATTCAGTTACGTCTTTTACCAAACTGGGCCAATGATAATATCTTCGCAGAATTTCTAATGTTTTCAAAATCCCGAGATGAGTTGACGTAGGTGGTGTAAGCGCTGTGCTTATTAGTCTATTTCTAAGACCATCAGGTATATACGAGATCTTCCACATGGGAATATCAGTGAAGTGAGAACCGTCTATGGAATCGCCAATTTTTAGATAAAATCTCGGGTGATTTCTGTATAGAGTCTTTTAGTTGTCGGTAGGTCAGATCCTCTTCAAAATAGGGTGACTTCAGATCCAGATGTAATGGATTACCAGTTTCATTCATTGTGATTTCCTCCACATAACTTCTTGAGAGCGCGTCAGGTACCAGATTTTCTTTCCCTTTTTGGTACTCGATGTTGAACTTAAATCCCTGCAATTTGAGAATCCAGCGAGCGAGACGTCCAGAAAGATCCATTTGTCTCATTAACCATTTCAAACTTGCGTGGTCAGTAATTATGCTAAAAGGGAATCCTTCTACGTATTGCCTAAATTTCTTTAGACTCAATACAGCCGCCAAACACTTTAGCTCCGTAGTGCTATAATTGCGCTGCACGGCATTGAGTTTCTGAGAAAAATAGGCAACGGGACGATCTTCGCCGCTGGAGCTCCTTTGAAATAATACTACGCCGACCCCTGTGTTTGAAGCGTCACGCTGAATGAAAAATGGAGAGGTATAGTCCAGATTACATAGTACTGGATCGCTACATAGAGCATGTTTAAGTTTGTTAAATGATTTGGTTGCTTCTTCCGACCAGGCAAACTTTTGGTTTTTCCTCAACAACTTCATCAAAGGTTCCGCAATTTCGGAGTATCGTGAAATAAATCGCCGGTTCCAACCGGTAATGCCAGGGAACCTACGAATTTGGCGTACATTTTTCGGTTGTGGATACCTAGCAATGGCGGACACCTTTTCCGGGTCTACCTTTAAGATCCCGTCGCCCACTATGTAGCCCAAATATTTTATTTCTCGTAAGAAAAACTTACACTTATCAATATGTTCCTCGAATGTCTCGCTCGTGATCAGGAGGTCGTCCAGGTATACAATGATTTACTCATGCAGTTCGTGGTGGATCACGCGATGCATCAACCGGCATATCGTTTGCGGTGCGTTGCATAAGCCGAATGGCATGACGGTAAACTGATATAACGGTCTGTTAGGGACAGTAAAGGCTGTCTTATCCCTAGATCTCTCATCTAATGGAATTTGTCAAAAGGCGTCTTTTAAATACAAAGTGGATATATATCGCGTTTTATTGAGACGCCCCAGCAAACCATTGATAATAGGTAAGGGATAGGCATCCTTCACTGTCACTTCGTTCAACTTTCTTGCGTCAAGACATAATCTTTTTTTACCATTCGAGCTCCACGAACTGCTGCTCTCCTCAATGATACCCATGGACATCATCCTGTCAATCTCTTGATTTATTTCAGCTTCAACTGCTTGTGATACAGAGTAATACCGCTGCTTTATTAGCTTTGCATCGCCCACATCAATGGCGTGCTTAACCAGGGTTGTTTTACCCAAACCCAAGAGCTCAGAAGATGGAAATTCTTTAACATTATTTTGTACGAGTTCTTGTTGATCTTTAGTTACGGCTGGTAGTCGTTCCAAGTTTGTTTTGGATAAATATTTAAATTTTATATAACAATATCAGGTAGTATGATAGTAATCATATAGTATCCTTATCGATAATTTAACTCTCACTGCGTTTCTTCGGTTATACTGTACGGATCGATATTATTGTATCGTGATCTATTGTCTTCCCAAAATAAAATTAAAATAAGAAAAAAATGAAATTTTGGTGATGGGGGGGGGTTGATAAACTGAAAAACAAGAGGAGTCTAAAATAAAATTTGAAGTGGTCAACAACTCCTGTGGAAAAAAGTCGAAAAAAAATAGAAAAATAAAATCGCTATACAAGAAAAACTTAACGCAAATTCTGAAGAGAATAGTTGCAAAATCATAACAATTTAATAATTTATAATTAATTTCAAAAATTTAATAAAAACTTATCTTACTTAATAATAAAATCTAGAACGTTCATGAAAAATAAAAAAATTGTTTGTGATAACGTGATATAAAACAAAAGTGAGGCCATGTGTAAAACTGTGCTCTATATTTTTTTTTTTGGCCATAAAGCGTCATATTTTATGAAGATATCAATGTAAAAAATAACGTTAAAATATTATAAACTGAAATGAATAAATAAATAACACGAATTATGAATAATATGAACTAAATGTTAAAAACCAGAAAATAAAACATAGTGACTAATAAAAAACTTCTTAATAATATTACAGTTTGACTATAAATCAACAATAATTCATTTCACAACTTAATTGAATCTAACGAATAAAATAATTCCTAAGTGCCATAAAGTGAAGAACAAATAAATCGCTTGTGTTGAATGTGAATAAGGTGTTAAACAAGTTATAAACCAAACCAAGTTTTATTAATTGATTTATTTGGTTAATTGATAACAACGAGGACTAAACACCAAAAGGATTTTTTTTGAGACATAAAAAATGTCGTAATTAAACACATTCAGAATTACAAAAATACCAATTTTTTTAATTTGCTACATTCAATATTAAAATAGCATGCAGCGTAGCATTCAACGCATCAAGCAGCACAAGAATCAACTTTATATCGGTCGAGCTTTGCTGTAAGTTCAATTAACATAATACCATTCATAATCGACGTTTAACAAATAAATTAATAAATACGTAAATAATATAACATAAAAATAATTAGAAACTTAAATAATTAAGTTTTGTTTGTTCTGTTAATTTTTTTTCTTTATTATACATATGTACATTTGATATTATTATACGATTTGTTTTTTAGCTTTAAGAATATAAGGGTAGCTTTTCAGGGTTTAGCTTATTTTCATTATTTTTATTTAACTATTTAACTATAAAATTATTATTTTCTAAAATTATTGACAATTCAATATTGAATTTTAGTTTAGTTTCAAAATGTTAAATTTGCGTTTTGGTTTTTCTTGAATTTTCTGAAGTGTTTCACAATTAATTATGAACGCATAAAATAAAAATAAATGAGACTGAGTTGAGGTGAGTACAGTGCAGTAGATTAGGTGGGTAGTGTGGCTGATAGGTGGTGTCGGTTTATTTGACCATATGCCGGAACCTTTGACTAGATAAATTTTTTCTTTTTCACAATCGGTATCTCTTACAGAATCAGAGTAGCTCATTCTGATTTTCTCACAGTACCACGCAATATTATTACAAGGTCTCTAACGTATAAGTGGGTTTATTTGTTTTGACTAAATTTAACTTATGAAATATCTGATTCTCTGAAACCCATTTGTACAATTCGTTACCAAAAGAATTACTAATATTACTATTCCAAAAAGAATGTTTCACATTAAAATCAACTGCCACAATAAATTAGATATTCGAACTATTGAATTTAAAATTTAGACAAACATTTTCAATGTCGTTTATTCGTTTATAAAATGTTCCTCTTTTGGTCCATTGTCATAAGTAGCTTCAAATAGGCTCCTGATTTCTATTTCAGAATAAAACACTGATTTGCATGAATTCGATTCAGCTACTCGAAATTCTGTATTTCCAGATTTTTTTTTCAAAATAACTGAATTTTTTTTAGTAAAATTAGTTGTTTGCTGAGTGTACAATTTTCTTTCTCCAGCCTTTAAAAATTTGTTGTCGTTCATCGTCTTTGTATTTTTCTAATCACACTTGTTTATTATAATAAATAGACTAAATTTATAAAATCTGTGATCCATCGGTGTTTGTCGAGGTTCCTGAACAAATGCGCCCTTATGATTAATTTTTTGACTTTTTCAATTATTCTATCATTATTATTCGAACTATAAAGCCTTCACTGTGAAATTTAACAACATCCTTTTATACATTTTCGAATATTACCATTATTTCGTTGTTATCCTTTTTGTTGTTGTAGTTTTGAACAAGAGCAAAGCGGTGGAAGATCCCGCATATAAATCTGTCAACTTTGTATTTTTTTTTTTTGGGCAAATTTATTATTGGCTAATAGAAAATAAATCGAAAGATAAAAAATTTATTAAATTTTCTGTTTCGATTTTTTATTTTTATTTTGCCAAACTTCCCAATCCTCCTCTTATGTTGTATCTCTTATATTCATATATGTACATACATAAAGAGTATATGATATTTTATTTTATATAAGCCGATTTATTAAAACTGACCTAAGGATATTTTTATGATATCCTTCTAATAATTTTCATATAACATTTGATGTTCTGTTTTGAGATAAGATGTTTATAAGAAGTTATTTAATAATTTTTATTATTATCATTATTTTGTAAATATAGAATATATATATACATACATAAGAACCAAAAAAAAAAAAGGATAATAATATTTGAAATACTGTTATAAGTAAGGAATTGGAAAATTTATGTTTTTTTGTTTAGCTAGTTTTTTTTAAATTGTACATAATTGTTTTTTTTTAAGGAATAAAATTATTGATTGTATATTATACGCTGTAATCCTGTTTAATTTATTACAATAAGAATATTTATACTTTGTATATAAAGTGGGGGTTCATTAGATATGATAAAAAAACAGCAGGCGCAACTTTGTATTGTGCGCGGGAATAAAATTTATAAGAATTAGTGTAGGCAGCGAAAATTTATTTTCTTAAACGAGAATCGTGATTAAATTTTAACAAAGTATAAGATTTTAGTTCATGCTGCAGAATTTCAACTCGTCTACATGCACATAGTAATATATAGTAAAAGAATACATCCCAGACAATTACAAAAAAATCCAACAGTACATAGAAAACGGAAAAAATCTTTTACTTAATATAACTAACTATAAACGGTCCAACTTAATGAATGGAAAATTAATGTACTCTTTGCTCGAAAATATAAGTACAGTATTTTTATTCCAGCATCTTCCCAAAAAAAAAAAAAAAAGAAAGAAACTTAAATAGAATAAAATTGCATTATAATACGATAAAAATGGTTATTATTCTTTTTAATTTATTTGGAGAATTATTCTGTTAGTTCTGTTCTTTTAACTTTTTCAGTTCTTAACTTGGACGAAAACAAAAAAAAAAAATTCCGAGAGTATGTATTATTGTTTGTTATTTATTTATATATCCCTTCTTTATTTAAGTATTCTTACAAATTTACTACTTTCAAGATAGAGTTATTGTAGAGGATGCAGTGCAATGTTGCTAAAACTTTATAGAGTCCAAGTCTTTTAATATTTGCAGAATGATTTTGCTTTCGTTGCTTAACCATTAAGACTATGCGAATATCAAATAGTTCTAAATAGTCCAATAGTTATAAATAGTATTTAAAGCATATTTTATATTTCTGCTTTATTAATTTCAAAGTTGTATTCCATGATATTCTAAACAGGGGGGCTATTTGGGAATTCGATTCGAAAGTGATCGAGTCTTCGATGTGTAAGATTCATATTTGATTTATGATGAATCTGATTCAATTCAAATTGGAATCTAATAAATAGGCTCCCAGATAGAACACTGCATTTTGTAAGTTAATACTCTTTAAAATTTTTATTCATTATTCCTTTTTGGGTTTTGGTTGTTCGTTCGATATTAAAGTAATTTTAATTGATTTATTTTTTGAGTGTTCAAGAAAAAACGGTATATGGCGTTCTAAAGTTGAAGTGTGATTTCAAAGAGGGTACTTTTGTAGCACTTTTATTAAATGAACGATTCGTATGGATTACGGATTTTAATTAAGTAATAGAGGCCTATTCCATATGCTAGCCAAACCTTTGTCATCATTGTTGGCAATAGCCGATATTGGTCCTTGAGAGTTGAGTGCGATTTAAAAAAAAAAATTTTGTAGAAATTTTATTAAATAAACATTTCGTAGGGATTAGGGTTTTTTAATTAAGTAATTTACTTACGCCCTGGACAGTTCTAAACATTTGATCTTTCAAACTTTTGGACTTTTGAGCTTTTGAATTTTGAACTTTTAAACTTTTAAACTTTTAGACTTTTGAACTTTTGGATATTTAAACTTTTAAATATTTATTAGACTTTTATTAAACTTTTGTTAAACTTTTATTAAACGTTTGATAAACTTTTTGTTAAACTTTTATGAAACTTTTATTAAACTTCTGTTAAACTTTTGTCAAACTTTTGTTAAATTTTTATTAAACTTTTATTAAACTTTTGTTAAACTTTTGTTAAACTTTTGTTAAACGTTTATTAAACTTTTATTAAACTTTTGTTCTTTTATTAAACTTTTGTTAAACTTTTATTAAACTTTTGTTAAACTTCTATTAAACTTTTGTTAAACTTTTATTAAACTTTTATTAAACTTTTAAACTTTAGAATTTTGAACTTTTAAACTTTTGGATTTTTAAACTTTTAAACTTTTAAAATTCTAACTTTTAAATTTTGGAATTTTGGACTTTTAAACTTTTACACTTTTAAACTTTTAAACTTTTAGACTTTTGGCTTTTGAACTTTTAAACTTTTGGACTTTTAAACTTTTAGACTTTTAAACTTTTAAACTTTTAAACTTTTAAACTTTTAAACTTTTAAACTTTTAAACTTTTAAACTTTTAAACTTTTAAACTTTTAAACTTTTAAACTTTTAAACTTTTAAACTTTTAAACTTTTGAACTTTTAAACTTTTAAACCTTTAAACTTGTAAACTTTTATTCAACTTTTATTAAACTTTTGTTAAACTTTTATTAAAATTTTGATAAACTTTTATAAAACTTTTGTCAAACTCTTGTTAAATATTTATTAAACTTTTGTTCAACTTTTGTTAAATTTTTATTAAACTTTTGTTAAACTTTTATTAAACTTTTATTCTTTTATTAAACTTTTATTAATTTTTTATTAAACTTTTGTTAAACTTTTATTAAACTTTTGTTAAATTTTTGTTAAATTTTTATTAAACTTTTGTTAAACTTTTGTTAAACTTTTATTAAACTTTTGTTAAACTTTTATTAAACTTTTATTCTTTTATTAAACTTTTATTGTGTTCTTGATTATTTTTAATTATTGTGCAGTGGGATTTAAACGGAGTAGATTAATTAGTAAGCAAGGTAAGTAGAGGTATATCTGGAATTAACTAATAAAGTTGTAAATCTGGAATTGAACTTATATGGTTTCAGGAATTAGATGATTTAAATTTAAATTTTAATTTATTTTAAAAATAAGTAACTGCATTAAATTTTTGTGTTACAATTTAATTGATAATTAAGAATGGATTGGATGCAGTGAAATGTGCAAATGCGAAACCGGGCGCGGCTTCATTGTTTAGATATTATTGTTCATTATTTAAGTTATTTATTATTGACCTTTTAGAGCGGAGAAATCGGGCGCGGCTTTTTATTTAATTATCGTTCATTATTTAATTGTTTATTTCATTTTTATTGTTGATTTATTAACTTCAATTTAGTATGGAAAGGTTGAACTATTAGTATTTAAGCTATTTAAGCAGAATGAAGTAATAAAAAATTAATTATTTAATTTTGATTTTAGTGGTATTCCTGGAATTAGTTAATTGATTTCTTTAATTTCTGGCAATAGCTAGTTAAGCAGGAATTGGAAATACATTTTTTAGGGTTTCAGATGTTGGTTTTTGATTTTAGAATTTTAGTTTAAAAAAAGACATTTAGTGTTTAAAATTCATAATTTAGGATTACAATTTTTATGTATCTTGATTTTCAGGTTATATAGTTAGTGCTAGTAGTAACCCTGTTAGTATGGTACCATTGTGGTTTAAGTTGTAGGTCGTGATATTTGTATATTTTTAAATACAGATGGCTCATAACTTGTGAGCGTGTCGGTAAGTGGATTTTAGTTACTGTTGTGGCAGCTGATTGGATGGAAATGGCTATGATGGGTACGTAAGTTTAGTTCAGAATAATTAGATTTGATGCTCAGATTAAAGAAATGGTTAAGGGATTTAAATTCTGAACTATACTGGTATTTGTTACGGATCATTCAGGAACCGTGCACGTTTATTTGGGAAGTTTTAGCGGCTAGGGGGGTTTTTGTTCCCGATCTATTTGACCGAACAAGTCATTCGTGTACATTACAGCAAGAGAGAAAAAAAAACAAGATACGTTCACATGGGTCAAGACAGATTCCACGCCATCACTACAATAATATACTTAATTCATTTTAGATACTATATTCTTTCCACATAAGATATATAATAATTAATATAATGTTTAAAGAAAATAAATAATAATAGCATCTTCATAACAATCTGAAAAGTGACTGACTAGTCACATCAATGCAATCCATCTCCAGACATAACACTCTAGAGGCTGATTTTATACAAATTTTCTAATGAAATAGAATTTTCCGAGATTTCCCACCAGAAACTTGAACTGATTTTTTTTCCTGCGATAGCTATTGACAAGTCACATCATAGCAATCCATCTCCAGACATAACACTCTAGAGGCTGATTTTATTCATCCATTTCTTACTTTCGGCTGGAAACGTTTTTGAATTTTCCGAGATTTCCCACGGTAAACTTGTACTGAATTTTTATCCTGCGATAGTTATTGACAGGTCACATCAATGCAATCCATCTCCAGACATAACACTCTATAGGCTGATTTTATCCATCCATTTCTTACTTTCGGCTGGAAACTTTTTTGAATTTTCCGGGATTTTCCACGGAAAACTTGTACTGAATTATTTTCCTACGATAGCTATTGGGTAATCACATCAATGCAATCCATCTCCAGACATAACACTCTAGAGGCTGATTTTATACCAATTTTCTAATAATTTTTTGAAAATCGAATTTTCCGAGATTTCCCATGGAAAACTTGAACTGAATATTTTTCCTGCGATAGCTATTGACAAGTCACACCAATGCAATCCATCTCCAGACATAACCCTCTAGAGGCTGATTTTATTCATCAATTTGTAACTTTCGGCTGGAAACTTTTTGAATTTTCCGAGATTTCCCACGGGAAACTTAAACTGAATTTATTTCCTGCGGTAGCTATTGATAAATCACATCAATGCAATTCATCTGCATACACAACACGCTAGAGGCTGATTTTATAGAAATTTTATAATAATTTTTGGAAAATTGAATTTTCCGAGATTTCCCACAGAAAAACTTGATCTGAATTTTTTTCCTGCGATAGCTATTGATAAGTCACATCAATGCAATCCATCTCCAGACATAACACTCTAGAGGCTGATTTTATACAAGTTTTCTAATAATTTTTGGAAAATCGAATTTTCCGAGATTTCCCACGGGAAACTTGTACTGAATTTTTTTCCTGCGATAGCTATTGACAAGGCACATCAATGCAATCCATCTCCAGACTTTCGGCTAACTTTAACAGTATCTAAAACTCCTGAAAATCACTTACCGTACAGTTTGTTTGTATATATGTATAATAACTAAGCGCTGTGTGTCTATGCATATTTGGAAATTGCCTACATGCCTCTAGAGGGCTGAATTATTTTCGGCTGGAATGTCAATCACATAATCTGCATTATCGACTTTTCACATTCGGCTAACTTTAACAGGGCGAGTTTTAGCATAATTTGGTCGTACAACGAAAATACTTTACTCTCTATAAATATACAAGGTGATGTGAATTTGTATCAAGTAGCAAATGATTAACCTTTTCATAATCGTACCTACAGCGGCGGTTAAAACTTCGATTTAAAGGAATAGCGAAGTGTTTTTCCTATTTCGGATTAAATCAATAAATTACAAAAATTTAAAAACACCGTAAAATTTATGAAGTGCGCAACTATTCTATTGAGTTTAGAAACTTTAAATTTTTAGGATTTAAACGAATAAAAAATCTTCTAAAGAAGAGAAAGAAGTGAAGCTTCTTCTAGAGCTTCCTATAATAATATTATTCTTAATACAACTTTGTATGTTCCCATACCAAAATCTTAGATCAGGTTGAATTAGGTTGGCCTTTCGGAACTTCTCAAGCTTTGCAATAGATTTAAAAAAAAAATACTTTAATAGTAGGTGACAATAATTGAAAGCGTCAAATTATAACTTAGACAACGACACAAAACAGCTTTTTTATTGCCTTATAAACCCTATTGATTGATGAGTTACTTAAGTTAACATAATCGATTAGTATGCTAATTGACATACATAACACAACCCCCCTTATACTCAGTATCATCATCATTTTATGTATTTGTATTCAATTACGTATCTCGTACATCTTAATGTAATCACACAAGAAACCCACAAAATTAGATCTACATTTGTACGAAAGACGATTTTATTTCCAATTCGATAAATATGTTCCAATAAATTTACGTTTATTTTCTTTTAAGTATGTTACCTAGATGCAAGTATATACAAATATATATGAATGTAGGTAATAAAATAAAAAGAAAATGATAATAAAAGATGTGAGATGGAGTGAATATCGGTATATTTTTGGGAAGGAGCAAAATCTAATTTCAGCTCAAATAATATCAAATAAAAATTTTACGACAAGCATATTTTGCTTTATGATTTTATTGCCGCTCAAACGTCACCACCTCATCCCGTTGCAGCTCATACTACATTTAAAACTCATTTCACATTTATATAATTGATAATGAGGGGAAAATAATGATCGGTGTCAAGATGCTTCGAGCGGTTTTTATAAACTTCGAAAAAATTTCCGTCCAAGACAATAATAAAGTTTCCCTGCGCATTAAACACTAACAAAACCATTTAATTTCCTTTACAGTCAATCAACTCCAAAATATGATGATATACAGTAGAGTAAAATTAACCAAAAAAACACCCCTTATATATATGTATATATACACTAAATTCACACAGTCTTATTAATTTTAATAGAAAATCACCATCCAATTGGTAAATGGTATTCGTTTAAAGGTTTTCCTAGCGTCTTCTTCTATGCGCTATGTTTTTATTTTTAATTCCAATATAATAGATAATAATTCTTTTAATCATTCACCCAACAAAAAAAAAAAAAATATGATGAGGAGGAAAATAACCATCACCCACGATAAGAAAACGGTCCTGGTCTTTTTATAATTTAAATTGAGTTGAAAAATAAAAATTAGCAGATTTTTTTTTTTTTTTTGTTTGCTATAAAGAAAACGTCATATTTTGCCGGAAAAAAAAACATTTTTATTTTCCAATCGGTACAACAACTCAACAGCTATATATCCTTAAAATATAAAAACAAAAAAAAAAAATTATTAAGGACGGGAGAAAATTGTATACAAGAGAAAAACGATATTTATTTTGAAGGATATAGGGAAAATGGATTTTTTTATTTTCTTACAGATACGACAGAACGGTTGGTAAAAAAGAGGAAATTGTTTCGTTATGATGGGTGCGATAAGGTGGTGGTATAGTGGTGGCTAAGTTGTCAGAAAGAAAAATAACCGTAATATCCCCCTTTATATAATATACTTGTGTATATTACATAGCTGTACTTTGTACATACATTTGGGAGAAAGAAAAACAATGAACATGATATTGTTAATTTTATTGTCATAATAAATAAAGAGGCAGTTTAGTAGGACATAACAACATGTTAAATGGTAATTTGTAATCATAATCATGAACATGGTAATATTTTTTGTATAATTTTATTATTTATTTGTTAGAAACAAATTTATCATATGTAATTAGCTTCAATTGCATGTAAGTTAATTGAATTATTATTGTGATTTACTAGAATGAAGTGTGGTTTTTTGATAATTAATTCCATTACGGATTTTGGAGCATACAGCAAGAGAGTAATAATTTATTTAAAAATTCAAATTCTTGCGCCCGAATTTTAATATTATGCGGGCGAAGAATTTCTTGATTACTCTTTAGAAATTGTCATGTTTGCATAAGCAGCTCATTTGAATGTTGTAACCGTAGGCGTAATCTCTAAATATCTCTATATCATGTAAACAAATAAATTTATAAACGTATTATATATTTGGATGTAAACGGATACTTGTTGACTGACACTTGTAAGTAGCACTTCGTACATAGTCGAAATAAATATTAGAAGAATACTAAATCGTGTTTAATTAATGATACACAACATGGCGCAGCCGCAATCATGTTGAAGAACAATTCAATGAGTTAAAGTTACTTGAGTGAAACAGAAGTCAAATAAAAAATCCGGTGAAATACAGGTTGCACAATTATTAAATATATAGCTCTGGAATCAGCTATATAATTATTCAACACATTCAAATTTGATAATGCGGAAGATAAGAAAAACATTTCCACTGTGAAAAAAAAATTCGAAGGCTACTGTAACCGTCGGAGGTCGGACCAACTTACTATATGAGAGGTATAAGTTCTACACTCGCAACCGCCAAAAAGAGGAGGAACCAAGAACAGTTAATTTGAAAACCAAGAAAAGTGTTCTGTATAGCTGATATGGAACTACAAGCGCACCTTTCGAAGATGAAGGAACCGGATTTGCAGAAAACTATTGAAACTTGTCCAATAGCAGAAATAACTGGTTCGCAAACAAAACCAATGCAGCAAGAGCAGTAAGGTGAAACAACCGTAAAACAGCGGCAATATGGCAAAACATCAGTAAACGTGCTAAATAAGATGCCTAATTACACATTTAGTAGTAACAATAATAATTCATTTGTAAACACATTCAAGTGTAAAAATTGTGTATACAGGCATCAACTTAATCGGTGTCCAGCGTACGGAAAAAAAATGTGATTATTGTGGTCACTACAACTATTTTGCAAACGTTTGTCGGAAAAGAATTGGAAATTCAATTCCGGTGCCAACAGATCATTTGGACCATTTGTATATTGACGGTATAACAATGCAAAGTGATTGCGAGTTAGAATATCGGGATACTGTAAGTATGAAACGTGTCCGTGAAAAGTATATTTGCAATGATTACCCTTGCCCTTCCCTAGTAGAGTAGAAAATATTTTGTCCAATCTTAATGACGTGTGTATTACAAGGGAAGGTAAAGAAGCTTCAAAATATATCCAACATTTGAATAGTACCACTGCTCTTCGCTCATTCCAAGATGGGTTACAAGATCCAATCAGAATAATTGTAAAAGCATGCAGATTCACTTCTCTCAAAGAAGCAATTTCGAAGGCGATTGAGGAAGAGAGCTCTTATCAAGAAAAAAATTTACCTCAAATAAATACCAATCCACATAAACCCAATATCATCAAATGCCAATTATGCCAAAAACTTGGTCATTCTGCAAATAACTGTTTCTCATTGACACGTAAGACTTCAAATATTCCCGTAACTCCACAAGATCGTCCACAAAATTCAATACGCCAATTCAATATAACGTGCGCTTATTGCAAAAACCAAGGTCGCCATATCAAAAATTGTCGTAAAAAGAAGTATAATGATGAATTACGGCGATCTTCATCAAATGTACAGAACTCCTCTAATGTTGAGCAAAACGTTAATATTCCTAGTTCTTCTAAAATTTTTGTTAATTCACACATAAATAATAGTTCGGAAAACTACAATCCACTCGAGCAAGAACCAATGAACACGGTTGGTCGAGTGATGGTAAAAATTCAAAAACAATTCCGTGTTCTTCCACTGAATCTGTTGATAATACTAATAACGCATTCAATTCTAATTCATCTACCAATACAACTATTCTCAAAAATCATCAACAAGATCACATTTTATCTATGAAAAGTGTTCCTAGCATTCATAATTCACCAGTCATCGAGACGTCGAAAAGTAATGTTGTGTTACTCGACATAGATTTCTTAAAAACTTCCAAGGTATATTTTTTAATCGACACAGGTGCAGATATTAGTCAAAAAACAATATATTGTGGTGTAGACAACAAACAATATATTAATCCTAACGTTGATTGTTACCCTCGTGAAAAATGTCTTGTGAAAGGAATTGGAGAAGAAACATTCGAAACTCTTTCAGTATGTCCTGGTAAGATAATTATTGATAATCTTTCTATAGACCATTCATTCCACATTATTCCGGACAATATCCCATTAAATTTCGCTGGAATTTTAGGGTGTGATTTTTTAAATTCTTATAAATGCATAATAGATTTTGAGCATCGTTGTATGAAATTGAATGTCAATGGAAAAATTATTTCTAAAAAATTATCTGTTCCTAATGATCATGAATACGTTATTCCTGGAAGATCAGAGAAAATATGCAATGTTACTCTTGATGTTGATAAAGACGGAGAATATTTTTGTCGTTCTCGCGAAATTTATCCTGGTGTATTTACTGCCAATACTATTCTGACAGTTACAAATAAATCATCTCACATAAGTATTGCAAATAGTAATGAAAATCCAGCAAATATTCTTGATTGTAATATTGCCTCTGAGCCACTAGAGGACTACGAAGTATGTTATCCAAACTCATGGGCAGATCAACTAGAGCAAAGGTTACATCTTCTTGAAAATATTCTAAATTTTGATGGATTAAATGTCGAAGAAAAAACATCAATATTAAATAGTTGCCGGCAATATAATGACATTTTTCATTTACCAGGAGACAAACTAACTATTTCGAATTTCGGTGTCCAGGATATTCCTTTGACAGAAAATATTAGACCAAAATGTATAAAACAATATCGTTTGCCGCAAGCGGCAAAAGAGGAAATTATTGAGCAAGTAACCAAAATGCTTAATGATGGTTTAATCGAACCCAGTCGCAGTCCGTCGAACTCACCACTGTTGCTAGTTCCCAAGAAATCAGACGATAAGACTGTAAAACGCTGGAGAATTGTAGTTGACTTCAGAAAGCTCAACAATGTTACCATAGGCGATGTATTTCCTCTTCCCAACATAATCGAAATCCTTGATCACTGGGCAAATCGAATTACTTTTCAACTTTAGATCTGGCTGATGGGTACTATCAAATTCCGCTTGAACCGGTTGATAGACCCAAGACTGCTTTCAGCACCCAATTTGGTCACTACCAATTCTCGAGAATGCCGTTTGGGCTGAAGGGCGCTGCAGCGACCTTTCAGCGTATTATGATCACTGTCTTGTCTGGTCTAAGTGGCGTTAAGTGTTTCGTGTACCTGGACGATGTCATCGATATGGGTACGACCTACAAGACCATAACAAAAAATTAATTGACGTCATGAAAACTTTCCGTAATTTCAATCTCAAACTACAACCAAAAAAATGCCAATTTTTGGGAAAAGAAATACTTTATCTAGGTCACAAAATCACCGGCGAGGGCGTTAAGCCAGATCCAAAAAATATTTCTGCAGTCTTAAATTACCCACGACCTAAATCTTCAAAAGAAATTATTGAGCTCTGTAGCTACTATAGACGTTACATTCCAAAATTTTCGGACTTAGCAAAACCTCTTACATAATTGCTACGCAAAAATATTCCTTTCTCTTGGGATGCATTTTGTGAGGAATCTTTCGCTAAACTTAAGCATAGTTTAACTTCGTTTCCTATTCCTCAGCATCCCGATGAAACTAAAGAGTTTATAGTCTCAACCGATGCTAGCAATGTTGCTGTAGCTGGAATTCTATCCCAACGTGTTGCTTCTGCGGATCTGCCCATTGCTTTTGCAAGCAGAGTATTAAATAACGCGGAACGCCACTACAGTACGATAGAGAAAGAGCTCCTTGCGATTGTGTGGGCGGTTAAACGATTCAGACCATACTTATATGGCCGACATTTTACTGTTCACACCGATCACAGACCACTCACTTGGCTTCACAAAACATGCAATTCTACGTCTAGACTAGTGCGATGGAGGCTCGAATTGGACGAATACGACTTCGACATAGTGTATAAACCTGGTAAACAAAATTCAAATGCTGCTGCACTGAGTCGAGTGAATTCTTCTAGCGAACTAAATAATGACTCCACTTTACAAGTAATGACTAGAGCACAATCCAAAACATTCCGAACAGATGCTAAGCCTATACTTCTTCTTTTAAGCACACAAAATCTAATTTTAATAATACTAATTCGTCTCCAAATCCTGACACGCAAAATCCAAATTTACCTCGAAGTTCTAACCCTAATATTCCTCATGCAGCAAGTATTCCAGATAACCATCAAAACGATGACAATTCTTCTCAAACTTTCAATCAAACTGACACATTCCCATCAATACAGTCATCTTGTAATAAAATTATTTTTTTGTCTGATGAAGCTGAAACTAAAAAGATAATTCACGAGTTCCATAATAGTCCTGTGGGTGGACATCAAGGTATCATAAGAACCTTAAATCGGATAAGAAGTTACTATATTTTTTCCTAAAACGTTAAGTAGAATAAAACAATATATTCGGAGTTGTGAAACTTGCCAAAAAAATAAAGTGTCATTCATAAATAAATGCCCTATGAAGATTACTTCCACAGCCAAAGCGCCATTTGAAAAGATCTTTCTCGACATAGTAGGTCCATTAAATGTAACATACGAAGATCATAAATACATTCTAACGATGCAGGGCGATTTGACCAAATAATCGTTGGCAGTCCCAATCAGAGATCATGAAAGTGAGACGGTAGCTAGAGCATTTACTGAACATTTTATATGTAAATTTGGAACACCCGAATCTGTAGTAACCGATCAAGGCTCTAATTTTATGAGCGATTTATTTTGTAATATTTGCAAATTATTAAAATTAAAAAAATTGAGAACAACCGCTTACCATCCACAGTCGAATGGTAGTTTAGAAAGAAGTCACCGTACCTTCTCGGAATATCTTCGAAACTTTTGCTCCGAGGACACAATGCAATGGAATAATTGGTTGCCTTTTGCTATCTTTTCATTCAATTCCATTCCTCATACAGCAACATCATTCATGCCATTTGAATTGCTGTACGTATTTAAACCAACATTACCGACTTCTTTAACAAAACAAATAGAGCCATACTATAGTTATAACGACTATTGTGCTGAATTGAAATTTAGATTACAAAGTTGTTGGGAGCTGGCACGAAGTAATCTATTACAAAACAAAAACAAATCTAAGGAGTTATATGATAAAACAAGTAATGTAGTTCAATTTTTTATTAATGATAAAGTCTTAGTACGAAATGAAAGTAAATCTAAAAATAAATTTGATCCTATCTGGACTGGCCCATTTCTCGTGACCAAAATTAATTCAACTGAAAGTACGACTGTTAGAATTAAAAATACAAATAAAGTCATACATAACAATCGTATGAAGTTATTTGTTGAGTGAGGTATTGGTACATATAAAGAAGATTTAATGTAATTCTCCAAAATATATAGTCTTTCCTTTGGGGAAAAGTATGTTGCACATATAGGGTTAATGATAACAATAAATATGTAAAAATTGTATATACATAGTATAAATATAAATTCATTTATGCATAAATATTTAGTAGATAAATAAACACATTGTATTTGTATTAACACATCTATTACATCTAGTAATTGGTTCGAAATATATATTTTTATGTAGGGAGAACGGGGCAGGTTGTTACACGGGGCAGGTTGTTAAAAAGAGAATTACTCATAAATTATTAATTTGACAATATTTGTGTGTGTGAGTGAAATGTTACATTTATAAATCTTCAGTCGTATCAGAAATTTCATTGTGATCAGTCGCATGTGAGAATAGAAAAAGTGATTTGTTAGTTTTGGCGCGCGGTAAGTAAAAAAATGCATTGTCACAATATTTTGTTTTGTAGGGTATTTAAGGTTAGTTTTCAGTAAGAAGAATAGTAAATGCATGCTTTCTTTACTTTATTACAGTTTAGAATAATTAATTTTATTGATTTATTGATCGAAAATTCGTATAAAAACATTGAATTTTGTTGAAAGAACACGCTGGGGCAAGTAGTGACGTTTCTGCTGGGGTAAGTTGTTACATGTAACAACTTGCCCCGTTGAAAATCACAACCAGAACAAAAATCAATCTAAAAGTTTTTTGAATTTATTTATTCAAGGTTTTATACATTTATTATTGAATATTTCAGTATAATGAGAAATTACAAAAAAAAAACCAACCGAGGAGAAACACCCGCACATGTCATGCAAGTTACGGTGACAAGAGTTTTGACTGAAAAACAAAAAATTCGGTCAGTGGCTAAGGAGTTGAATATAAATTGCCAAACACTATGGCGTTATGTAACAAAAGCCCGCACGACTGCAAGTTTATCAGAGGAAACTACAAATCTTGTACCATCCTATACAAATCTTATACCATCCTACGGCTATAAAAAAAAATCTGTTTTTAATGATGAGGAGAGTAAGAAACTTGCTCAATATATGAAACATGCGTCCAAAATATATTTTGGTTTAACGCCAAAAGATGCAAGATCGCTAGCATATGAGTGCGCTATTTCATTAAATAAACAAATTCCTGAGCCATGGGTTAAAAACAAACTAGCAGGACCGGATTGGTTATCTATTTTTCTCAAAACGCACAACGACCTATCACTTCGAACGCCAGAAGCAACCAGTATTGGTAGAGCAATTGGATTTAATCGCGTAGCAGTGAATTCATTTTTCGATTTCTTGGCTGAAGTTAATGAGACTTATCAATTTACTGCAAGTGAAACTTGGAACTTGGACGAAACTGGAGTAACAACAGTACAAAAAATGGGGAAAATAATTGCCGAAAAGGAGTAAAACAGGTGGCAGGTTTAACTTCAGCAGAAAGAGGGCAATTAGTCACAGTGTGTGTTGCAGTAAATGCTGCTGGTAATTCCATACCCCCTCAATTCATATTTCCAAGAAAGCGGTATCAAAACCATTTTATTCGTGATGGTCCAAGTGGATCCATAGGGGCTGGCAACAAGTCTGGATGGATGACCGTAGAGGAATTTTATAATTTCATGCATCATTTTATCCATCACGTAAAACCATCACTAGAACGACCAGTGTTGCTTCTCCTGGATAATCACGAGTCGCATTTGGCACTAAAAACCATTACTTTGGCAAAAGAGAATGGAGTAGTAATGTTATCCTTCCCTCCCCATTGCTCGCATAAATTGCAGCCCTTGGACAGGACTGTATTTTTTCCCTTCAAAAAGTATTTGTCAAACGCACAAAATGCTTGGATGCGCAACAACCCCGGCAAATCAATGACTATTTACAATATCCCTCAGCTCGTCGCCGAAGCACTGCCTAAGGCACTTGCACCGGAAAATATAATTAGTGGCTTCAGGGTCAGTGGTATCGCACCGTATAATCGAGAAATATTTGCAGAAGTGGACTTTTTAGGGTCTTCAGTTACTGATCGTCCTCAGAATAATTTAGACACTACCGATGCTCAGCGATTAGAACCGTCTACGGATACAATCGACCAACAGGTAGTAAATATGTTTTGCCTGTGCCTAGCTGAAAACCTCAAAAAAAATTTTTTTTTTCTTTTGTAATTGCAGATTCAACACATGGATTACATTTCGAATGAAATTTTACTGCCTATCGATCCAGAGCCAATTCCAGTAACTACAGGAGGCGAAATAAACACAATTATTTTGGAAATTGATCCCACTATCAGTTATGAAGAAATTTCGATGGCGATAAACGGTCAAACAATGTTTTACGAAGATCTGATAACTGCTGGTAATACGCAAATATGCACAACAGAAGAGCCTGTCGCGTCGACTTCAGCAATTACTGCCATCGCAACTGGATTCAATCCGGAAGCTACTCGTCCATTTCCTAAAGCAGGCCCTCGGTCTGTAAAGAAAGGTGGTAGAAAGAAGCGAAAGGCTGCCATTTTAACTGCCACACCAAAAAAAGAAATTGGGGACGCTGATGACAAAGCGTTACCAAAGAGGAAGAAGACTACATTAAGATGAGCAGCTAGATACAGAATATTTTTGTCTGATTTGCATGGATCCCTATAGTCAGAGCAAACCCGGCGAGGAGTGGCTACAATGCAATAAATGCAAAGACTGGGCTCATTTAAAATGCGCAACTAAAAATGTTCCTTACAAATGTTACAAATGCATTTGAAATACTTAATTATAAGTAGATATAAGAATTATGGAAAGACTGAAAATTCCGTACCTGAATTAAACATGTTCCTTTAATTTCTATTAAATTTTATATTATACGAATTCATTTTTGAATATATTTTTGTTAAAAAAAAATTGAATATGTTTTTATTTATTAAGCAAAATGTTCCAGTTTGACTGTAACAACTTACCTCACTATGTGTAACAACTTACCCCAAGTACGGGGTAATTTGTTACAACTGACGGTATTTCTTAAAAGCTAATTTTATAATATTTAAAATTATTTTTATGTATTCTCACTTTCTTTTTATTGAAAGCAATATACCAAAATATTTGCTTCCTTAATAAAAATCGCTGCCATTCATATGCTTGTACATGTTACGCAATATGAAACAAAAAGTGTAACAACCTGCCCCTGTCTCCCCTATTATTATCAGCTGAGGATAAAGTTGAATTAAAATTGTCAGTCGTTTGCTGATGATCTTAAAAAGCACATTAACCATTCAAATTAATAAAATAAAATAATAATAAAATTATATTAATGTTGAAATTAAAATAATTAATTAAAAATTACATTTATAATTATTAAAATTTAGTAGTTTAATATAATAAAACTTTAACAAATACACCAAGAGTGTTTAAAACTGTGTGTTTTTATGTTCTGCCGATTATATACAACAAGCCTAAAATGATAAGAAATAGTTAAATGTTTTCTAAATGATTTTATTATATAATTTAAATTACTTACATTCAGATTTATGTTCTGCATAATGTAAACACAATTCACTGTATAATTAATTTTTAATATGAATGTCAAATTGTCAAATCTGTTACTTTTGATGTCATAAAATTGTAATCGATTTATTATTCGAAGATCGATTAGTCCTCTCCATCGAATATAAAAATCTTGTGGCGTATATGTAAAGAAAAGTAAAACACCGAAAATGGCAGATTTGACAATCAAAAAACAAACAAAAATCAAGATTTGTAAAAATAAAATGTTGCCCTCTCTCTTATCAACTGGCGACACAGGAGGTTGCAAAATAGAAAATACAAAATAAATTAATAAAAGGAAAATTATATTTGTGCTACGTTGGCTAATGTAATTTTATTCATCAAGCGGATACATTTGAATCGATCACAACTTTATTTACATATTTTTTTGGTGCCGAAACCCGGGAATATCCCGCTACAAGTAATCAGCTAAGTAAAATAACCTATAAATAAAATACATTATATTCACATAAAATCGTGTAAATATGTATTCAAAATTAAGCCGCGTCAATTTTGAATGATTAGTGCTAGTGAATCGAAACATTGGAAATATTAGTCAATTATTTGAGTGAAACCACGTGAACTTAAGTACATATTTGCAAAATAGTTTGAGCGCAATTTAATCATGTCCGATAGACTTGAATGATTACGCGATCGAGCGCTTAACCAAATGCTCCATATATTGCAGTTTGCCGAACGGATCTCCAAGAAAACCACGCGCGAGGATATAACAACCAGACTCGAGGCGTTACAAGATAGGTATCAAATCTTTAACGAGCTAGAATTACAGTTATTTAAGTCAGCCACGTATAAGCATATTACCGATATAGTCTATGACGTGTATTACAAGGCACATGCTTTACTGAAGAAAGCTCAGGGACATGAACAAAGCACAAACAATACCACACACGATTTAAACGCCACTTTAGAAGAATTCATGGGACAACAAAAAACTTTTTATGAAGCGCTTACCGAAGGTTAACATTGAACAGTTTTCTGGAGATTATAGATCTTTGGCCTCATTCCACGATTTATTTAAAACGACAGTTCACACAAATCAGAAGAACAGTAATTGATTGATTTGATTGATTGATTTGAATGTACGATCAAGCATTAAGCAAGTCTCCCGTATTATAAATGCGAATACCACACCACTATACCCATGATACAACACGACATCATAACTCTTCCTCACCAAGGAAATATGTACCATCATACTCAGCTTTTCATGAAGCCAAACATAGCAATATTTCATCCCGTAAAGAAAGGCGCCACATCGATAACCACATAAGTCTAATAGTTATGATATCCGCCCCTGGCCAGGCAGCCGTCGTACACCTTTTTACATATAACAAAATCGAGGGATGGGAAAGGAATGTTAGTGAGGACAGGCTCAGCCCGGTTACAGACACCTAATAAAGCCGATAGTTAGTGACAGATTGGTGGTTGATGACAGCACAATGACAACACAATTAAAATATTAATAATAAAACGTTGGAACCTGATCGATCTGAAATAATATCTTAAACTAGAATTTATATTTATATAATACTCAAAACTTCCGATTAACAAAATTGATGATAAAATATAGTTCGATGTTCTTCTGAAACCAAAAAACAAATTAGTTATTTATTTCTACTCTCACTTATTCCAACCGCTCTATAATTTCAAATATTTAAGTATTAGCTTTCAACAATTAAGAGAAATATTAAAACAGCAATAAATATAATGTTCCTATCCCTAAAAATAACATTACCAATTATTAATCATAATTCAATTCTAAGCCTTAAGGCATTAATTACATTAAGGATCAATTATATTAAATTCTTCTTCCTCCAGCATACCACATCTGAAATAAAATGTTGAACCATAAGTACACTCCAACTAGTTCTAATAGATGTCTCTTCGCTCATTATTGATGAAATTTGCTAGTTGTTATACATCATCAAAAATCTTAAACAGTAAATAATTGCTTTATAAAGTCACAACCTCACCATTTGCCTTTAATCGAAGTTTGTGAAAAAACCAAAATTACTCGTGACATTTGATAAATAAAGTTTAAATTTAAAAGTAGTGAAGTGAATTTAATAAAATTGGGAATATAGTGCAGTGCCAGTAATAATACAATAAATAAATAAATATACTAGTGTAACAATAAACAATATAAAAACAATTGAAAACGTGAAAGTGAGAACCGTTATAACGGTAGGTAGCAACTTCTGGTGTCCTATATTAAATTATTTTATTAATAATTCCAATATAAACATCTTATCATATTCAGACTTAAATCCATATAATTTCCACCTGCTAATGTAATTAATTAAATAATTAGTTAATCACACCCATACTCCTAAATTAAAAATTTGTTGTCCCAACCACAATATTTTCAACCAACGTCCAATAACATAACGGTCGATAGCTGACCATATTTAAATCATTTCAATGTGCCCTGCCTAATTCTACATCCTGAAAATAATTACAATTAATATTATTATTAATAAAAACATGTTAGTGAAAAATAAATTGTAGAAACTCCATTTACATAGTACAGTTATGGATTTCAAGGTCACCAAATCATTCTTTCCATTGCAAGTGCAAGGGATGATCGACTATTCACCTCTCTTTAGACTCACTACTTAATTGAATAACCAAAATTGTAAATTATCAATATCAGCTTTAAGCGGTTAATGACTAGAATTTAGGAAAATGAATAATATAAAATAAAATAAATCAAACAAATTAATGTTCCATGCAAATTATTGTTATTACAATGTGGAAACTCCCTAAATTAACAAACTTTAAGCTGAAAAATAATTATTATGCCCAAGTGAAGAACCATAAAAATTCATACCTTATTCTAAAAATAAAAATTACTGTTTACAAGACCATAACAATCATGTAACCAAACATGATCGCTCCCCAAGACAATACCGGTATAGTTCAGCTGCCACAACAGCAACTAAAATCCACTTACCGACACACTCACAAGTCATGAGACATCTGTATTTAAAAATATACAAATATCACGACCTACAACTTAAACCACAATCGTGCCATACTAACAGGGTTACTACTAGCATTATAGCCCTATTTACTCATCAGCCATAATCATTTCTAAAACTTTAAATTCTATATCAGGCATTACCACATCCATAAGGCCCACCGTTTACCACCATCTCAACCCCACCTCAATGGACGTGTATCCAATTGTAAGAGATGGCAATTGCCTCTTTGGGGCCTTAGCCCATCAAGTCCAACTTAAAGAGTCTCTGGCGTCCCCTCTCCCACATGAGCTTCGCTTTATTGCCGTCCAGCATATCAGGGCAAATCTAGCTCAGTATTTGGCAACTATTTTGGTTTCCAGTAGTGAGGTCTACAATTCAGAGTTTATCACCAATCTAACCAATGAGGCATTAATAGACAGGTAAATGTGATGATAAAGAAAGTTACTAATATTACTTAATAGTAGATATACCATCAACTAGCCTAATTTGATCAGGAAAGAGCAGATGATGCAAATGAAGACAAACTACGGCAAAGGTGGAAATAGCAGGACAACTTTTTGTTGCTAGCTCGAAACAAAAATCGCAAAATTAAAGGAGCTTTATGGCGAATACCTAGCTGTAGATGAGGACATCCGAGGAAAGCAACCGCCCTTAGTCTTAGCTGATAAATAATATGCGGCTCAATTTACAACACGGGCCTCAAGACCCCGAAAGTATACTTAAATTGTTTTAGAAACAAGACGTTCTTATACGGCAAATATATCAAAAGCTAGCATCAATAAGGCAATCGCTCGATGCCAACATAAACCAGTGCGCGAATCTCAAATTTAAAGGGAAACAGTTGACCAGAGAAATGGAAGAGATTGATTCACAATAAATAGTGATCCTCATCGAAGCAGAAGAAAATGAACAGACATTAGATTATTTCCGTAAAGATAACTAAACTACGAGATACTCAAGGATCGTGGGGACTCCATGATAGTACCTCGGTCTGATCAAAAGAGGTTCAGCTGCCCAAAGTGCAATTACTAACATTTCATGGAAATTGTGACCAGTGGGGCTTTATTAACGATATCTCCATAGAGCTCATACACCAAAATGGAGCTCATACAACAGATGGTTGTCGTGTATGTAAAACAAGGCACCATACGCTTTTACACATTCATGCTGCTAAAACATATGGCACAAATACAATTTCAGTTGGAACAGGCCAATCTTTAGTTCTGATGGCATCAAATGAAAATAAAACCATGCTTCAAGTCTCGGGAACCAAAACGATTTTCCTAGCCATTGCTTTAGTTGAAGTTTTGGATCATTGTGGTTCGATAATACTAGCAACAGCATTACTGAACTCAGGATCTCAAATAAACTTTATAATTGAAGCATTAGCAAAATGATTCGGACTCAAAACTAAATGTTCTTCAGTAAAAATTCTTGGTATCTCTGGTGCACCAGTTCCGGCATATAGTTGTGCTGTAATCAAATTTCGTTCGCGATTAAATACATACGTTAATTCACTTGAATTTCAAATATTAACTAAAATATCCGAAGAACAACCGTCAACTGACCCACATTTTTACCAGCCGCAAAAAATAGATTTGTTATTGAGTGCAGAGATATTTGCTGAAATTCAAGCAATTGGACAAATTAAATTGGGGGACAATATGCCATATTTGTAAAACACCGTTTTAGGATGGGTCGTTACTGGGGCAACATCCAATAAACCGACGGAAACAGTTTCTTGTAATTTAGCTGTATCAAGAGCAGAATCATATTACATAGAGTAATTTTTTACAGAAATTTTGGGAGCTAGAAAATTTTGAAGATAATGATCAAACCAAAGAAGAATTATTCTCGCAGCGGAGATTTATAAATCTCGAAAGACAATTAGATAAAACTTCAGATTTACGTGCGGCTTATAATAATTTTATGTTTACCAAATCATTGTGTCTTCAAGTCAGATTCTACCACCACTAAAATTAGGGTAGTTTTTGACAGCTCAGCCAAAACTACTACTGAAATATCGCTCAACGATTTAGTACTAGTTGGACCAGTGTAGTTCAAAATGAATTATTCACGATTCTTCTGCGGTTTCGTTCACAAGTATTTGCTTTTAGCGCTGATATAACAAAGATGTATCGACAAATTCAGCTTCATGAGGACGATCATCAATTTCAATATATATTCTGACGTTATCACAGTAGTGAAAGGCTAAACACATACAAGCTTAAAACCATCATGTACGGTACAATGTCTGCACCTTATTTAGCGACCAGATGCTTGTTAGAACTGGTAAGACCATTCGAAGAAACTCAACCACTCGCCGCTGCTACAATTTCGCGATGATATATACGTTGATGACTTACTCACAGGAAGCAATCCAATTGAAGAAGCATTATATTTACAAAACACAATATCTGCAATACTAAAATCTGCCGGTATGACATTGCATAAATGGTGTGCAAATCATCCTTGTATTTTAGAAGGTGTTCAGAATGGAAACAAGGAACAGTGTGTGCAGTTTTAAAACGATCAATATGTCAAAACCGTGGGACTTTATTGGCTACAGATCTTTCAGATGTTTTCAGAATTCAAGTTAATTCGGTTATAGCATCATCAACAAGAATCACCAAACGAAGCGTGATTGCAGAGGTCGCAGCGATATTCGATCCGATTGGTTTAGTGTCACCTGTAGTTATTATCGGTAAAATGTTCACGCAGAAATTATCGAAGTTAAAATTAAGATGGGATGAGAGTTTCCCAATGAGTTATCATACTTATTGGCAAACATTTAAAAACGAATTGTTGAAACTAAACGATTTAAGAATACCGCGGCATCTATTTAATAACATTAACAACCCGACTAATATCGAACACTTTTGGTGCAGTAATTTATTTTAGATTTCGCAGTAAAAATTCATATATGGTTAATCTACTGTGCGCTAAACCTCGAGTTGCACCACTTAAAGTACAGTAGTAAATGTGGTCATTTGAAACGTAAACATTGTCTAAATTTTTTGTATATCTGATTATATTAATGAAAAAATATTTCATGTATTTTATGGTAAGTTTTCCTATTATAGACCGCTATTCCGTCGGCACCTATATATTTATGTTGTGGAAATTATTCCTACAGTTTTTTTTTCTGTGTAATCTAGTAAAAAATGATGATGTAAGATTAACTGGAATTCTTCTATAGAATAAAAAATGTTCAGGTTATTTTACTAGAACTTTAGAAGAATAAATGCAGGAAATCGAATAATTTTGCAAGAAAATCTAGTATTCGATTTTACTTGAAATCTAATTAAAAAATTGTATTTCTCATAATTTTACCAGAAGTCGAGTCGCCAAATCTAGTAGTACTGTTTACTTGATTTCCAGTACTATATATTTGTATTTCAAGTAAAATTACCAGATTGTATTACAACCAGAAATCTAGTATTTTTAATTTTACTTTATTCAACTAGATTGTCTAGTATACCTATGTATAGTGTTTTACATTAGTGCAACAAAAAGGCAGCCAAAAATTCCGTTACCCAAGCAATATAATTTAATAAATAAAAAGACAAATTTTTGCACAATTTATCATCACAAATATGTATGTATGTATGTATTCCAATATGTGTGATGATAAAATACCTGTATAACGATAACTGAGAGTACCGTTAGTGTTTTTTTTTGAACACGTCTGCTCATGTTTCCTTGTTCTTAAAACAAATTACCAGTTGCAAAAATGTTTTTTCACACGAAATTTAAACTAAAGCTTAATAAAAGCACAGATTTACTTATTTAGACGACACTCACAAGGTAAAAACCATTTTTTTGCAACACAAATGAAAATTGCGATGATGCATTTTTTTACCACAAAAACACTCACGAAACTATTAACAATTATTATTATTTATTTATTAATAATAATAACAAACACATAACACAAGAAATTTTTGGTTAAATTCCATCAATATATAATGTTTATACATACGAGTATGTATGTATCCACACAAAAACTTCAGACCACTTTTCCACAACTTTGCTAATTAATTAATTAAATATACACACAATACATACTCGTATATATGTATATATATATATATATATATATATATATATATATATATATATATATATATATATATATATATATATATATATATATATATATTTATATATATATATATATATATATATATATATATATATATATATATATATATATATATATATATATATATATATTTATATATATATATAATTACGTTCCAACGAAGTGCATAGTAGCATTTCTCATGCGTCTCATGTAAAAGACGAACATAAAGAAAATGCTTAATTGCATTTCCCACACTTGGAGAATACAATTAAAGAAAACATCATAATATACGCGAAACCCGAGCCAGCGGATAAGCGTAAGACGCACACGTAGCATTTTTAATAATTTTAGATTAGAATTAAGAAAATATAATTCATAATTAAGTCAGTTGTAATTTTAACTCCGTAAAAGTGACATGTAGATTAAATAAATGTTAAAAGTTGAATAAATAAATGTTTTTTTTTATTAAGTCTTACATGCCATGCACGTAATTGGCGCAGCCGCGGTTTAGTGGAAAATCAGTGAAATTATTAACAGTGCAAAGAATTTGAACTTAAAAACAAATTCAGAAGTGAATCCGTGACAGTTTAATTTCGTGAAAAAAAATTATTAGTGTTACATCGCCAACTGAAGGTTAATAAACCGTTGGTTGATTTGAGGTTCCGCCGGATTTCATTGAAGACACCACTGTAACCCACTCTCTCAGAACGATTGCAAACAAAGGTAAGATTTTTTTGTTTTATTAATATTTTGCGATAAAAAGGCAATTAGCATCAGTGGATAGCAATTGCTGTGTTTTTTAAAGTAAAGCGATAAAATATTATTAAAATCTTTACCTCGGTACGACCGCGCACTACCAGATAGACGCAACGGTACCATACTGTTCACGATTAGCATCAGTGGATCGCATGACAGTAAACAAAAAAAAATATAATAATATTAAATCCATTAGCGTCTAACATGAGTAAAAGGTTAAAAATCTTTGATCAGAATAGAAACATTGACAAAGAAACCAACTCAATAGTAGGAATGGAAGAATTAGCTACACAACTAAACGTGATCGTAGAACAATTAAAAAAATTGAACGATGCACAAGTGGAGCAAGATGGAAAATTAAATTTTCTTTTCGATAAAGTAGATCAATCACAGGCTCAACTCGAGACCCCTGTTAAAGTTAAAGAACAAATGTCAACAGTTGACTTGTTCAGGATCCCTGATCCCATTAAATCGATTCCACATTACGATGGGAATCGTAAACAATTATCAGCTTGGCTGAAAACAGCAGAAAGTACACTGCTAACGGAAGATTAAATTATCTTCCGTACCTCAAGTGTTATAATGAGTACTTAAAAGGCCATATAACACTTCTAATAGATACTGGCGCGAACAAAAATGTCATTACGCCAGAAATCAATAACTTATTAAATCTCAAAAATTTCGTTAATATAAATAGAACCACAATTAAAAACATTTTAGGCAACCATAAAATTGAAAAAAAAAGTGAAATTAAATTTATTAGGAGATAATCAATAAATCTAACAGTATTACAAAGAACAACTGTGTATATAAATTCAACAGATATTATCCACAGGACAATTTCTATAACCATACAGTCACGCTTAATACATCGGAAAACGGAGAATGGTTAGTTACTGGCTTCGAAAAATTAAACGAAGACATAACAGTACAACCAGGACTGTATAAAGCTGAAAACTTCAAGACAACCGTCAAAATTCTTACGGGAAACCCCGAACCTCCTAAACGGATTCCTAAACTAAAGCTCAAAGTGAATAACTTTGAAACACTCAACCCAATACCACTTTCGGAGAATAAAACTCTAGATAAAAAGTGTATCCAGAAATTGATTAGAATGAATCATTTGAGTGAAAAGGAAAAATACGACTAAACAGAAACCATTTTCAATAATCAATCAATTCTGTTAAAACAAAAGGAAAAGTTATCAGAGACTATTCAAAAATAACAAAACACATGACAAAATATCTGAAGAAAGATGCTTTGATTAATATTGCGGATCCAGATTACAAAGAATCTTTTGAAAGCCTTAAAAGGATCATCTAAACGGATCAAATCCTAGCATATCCCGATTTTTCACGAAATTTCATACTGACACGGATGCATCAGATTTTGCTCTTGGTGCAGTCCTATCGCAGGTGCAAGATGGAGTCGAAAGACCCATTGCATTCGCATCAAGAACTCTTAACGAGACCGAATCCAAATACGCCACGAATGAAAAAGAGGCACTGGCTATAATATGGGCCACAAAAAAAAAAAATAATACCAGTGTTACCTTTACGGAAACAAATTCACCTTGGTCACAGACCACAAGCCTCTCACGTTTATTAAAACGTCAGAAAAGAGTTCGAAAATACTAGGATGGCGATTGGAGCTCGAGAATTACGACTACGACGTCGTATATAGAGAAGGAAAAACCAACGTGGTAGCAGACGCTTTAAGTCGGATACCTACAAATGAAATAAATTTCAATGAAAAAAGTTATAACACTCCACGTGAACTCGAAGTCAATGAGGTAAATGCACCAGAAACTGATAGTGAAATAGAGACTGTTCACTCAGCAAACACCTCAGACCATTATTTCATTCACTTCTCAGAGCGACCCATAAACTATTATAGGAACCAAATTATATTTAAGGTTTCCAAGATAGAGACAATAATTTCGGAACAAATTTTTCAAAATTTTAAAAAAGAATAATTATCACTCAAAAAGTATTTGAGAAAAACGATATAGTAAATTACATGAAAAACTTCCACAATGGTAAGCAGTCGGCAATTCTAGCGCCAGAAATGCTGTACCAAAGCATCCAAGAAGCTTTCAGAGAGAATTTTTCAAGAGACGGCCAATTCGTTTTCGTTACGAAAATGGTTGAAGACGTGACGAACGAGGATCGTCAAAATGCCAAACTCATAAATACGACAGGAAACCGTATAATATCAAAATATCGCCTAGACCTATCACTCACAGGCCACTAGAAAGACTTCATATTGACATATTTAGTATAAATAAGTCAAGTTTCCTATCCATAATTGACGCATTTTCGAAACATCTGCAGATGATTCCCATAAAAACCAAAAATTTGTTAGACACAACTAGTGCTCTAACTAGATACTTCACTCAATTCGGAATTCCTCATACAATTATATCGGACCACGAAACAACATTCCATTCCATACAATTTAAGGAATATCTTAATGAACTTAACGTTCAGCTAGAATACGCATCTTCGTCCGAATCGAACGGACAAATTGAAAAAGCCCATTCAACGATAATTGAGATTTTCAATACGAACAAAACCAAGTTTCTTATTCCAGTGTCCCAGTCGCAATCGAATTATCTGTAGCCTTATACAACGGCTCAGTGTATTCCTCCACAGGCTTCACGCCAAACGAGATTGTTTTCAATCAAATTAATCAAATAAACCCTTGCGAAATTCAACGACAAGCCAACGACATATTTAAGAAGGTGAACTTAAGTATAGAAGGGGCAATAAAAAAAAAAAAAATGGAAAAACAAAATATCCATAGAGAAAATCCGCCAATTCTGCTTGAAAATCAATCGGTATTTCTCAAACCGAACATTAGAACAAAAACTCAAGCAAGAGGGATTGAAGCTCAAGCAAAAAATATAAATTTTTAAAACATTCAATATCAATAGAAATATCAAACGAAACAAAAACAAAATTAAGAGATTAAAACAGTGTAACTAAACTAAATATTTTTAATCATTTCAGAACTTTTCATTTAAATTTCGTAAAAATTATAGCTAGCTAATTATAAATTGAAAAAAAAAATAAAATTGAGAATAAAAATTATTATATTGAAAACAAAATTGAATTGAAAATTATAAATTGAAAATAAAAATTATTATATTATTGAAAACAAAATTAAAAAATTGAATTGAAAATTATCAAAATTGAAAATTATATCATAATGTACCCACAAATCTGTATCTTTTTAATTGTATTCATTAAACCCTTGATTACTCAAAAAATTAGAAATTAAAAGTTTATACGAAGACCCGATATTGTTAATAAAAACAGGGCATTGCAAAATTCAAGTGGGAAATATTAAGGTAATACATCCAATTAACCTCACTAATATAGAAATAACGGTAGGAACAATTGACAAACTAATCAACAATAAAATGTACGATAAATTAGAATTACATAACATAGTAAAACAAAAAAATTAAAAAGCTACACGACAACCTACGTCAAATAAAACCACTTCAAAGCACCAGACATAATCGATGGAATGCTTTGGGCTCAGGATGGAAATGGCTTGCGGGGAATCCCGACGCTGAAGACCTGCGTATAATCAACAACACCATGAATCAATTAATAGACGCCAATAACCAACAATTTCATATAAATCAACAAATAGATCGAAGAATCCAAATGATAACTGCAACAGTGAACAGGGCAATAATGAACAGCACCATCAGTAATAAAGTAATACTAACAGAAATAGACATGTTGGCAACTATAGTAACCATTGACACTATAAATACAATATTGGAAGAAATTCAAGAAGCAATAGTTAGGACAAAAGTAAATTTACCAAGCAGTAAAATTCTGACATTGACCGAAATCATCAAGATTAAAGAATTATTGGTCAACCAGGGTATCAAAATCTCATTTCCCGACGAGGCATTACAGTACCAAAATTGGAAAAGGAAACCTCAAGCACATTGATGATCGTCCCATTAGTCATTAACAACACAGTCATACGGGACCATCCACGCACCTCATCAGAAACAACCAGAAGTTAAATACAACATTGGATCACAAGCAGTTTGTACAAAGTCATTCAGAGATACAAGAATTTGACGACAATTGCATCAAACCGCTAATAATGGGAACATCAAGCCACTGCAACGTGACATCCCAGATGGAAACAGAAATGCAGTTTATTTCCGAAAACAAATTAATTATAAATAACGCAAACAACAAAACATTACACTCAGATTGCGGACCTAGCGATAGGAAATTAACGGGAAACTTTTTACTAACGTTCTGGAACTGCAGCATAACAATTAAAAACAGAAAATTCCAATCGTACCAGTTAACTAGTGACCTACAGGAAATCCAAGGTGCGCCGTATAACATAAACGCAAAAAGGCAACTAATAAAAGCGTTAGACATCAACATAATAAAGGAGGAGAATACTCAAAACAGAAATGAAATCAAGAACGTGTATCTAGAACAGATCAAACATCAAAACTGGATGTAGACATTATCAGGAACAGTAACGATATCATCAATCGGGATAATAAGTCTCATCATTTATATTGTCCTCCGTGGTATACAACCCGCTACGGTAAAAATAAGCAGCTCAACTCCAAAATCATCAAAGAGGGAAAAAGTCAACCAGTTGTCAAACATATTGAAAGAAGCGACCGACAAGCTAAAGGACGGGGACGCCCTTTTTTCACCCCCCGGAGGAATTACGTTCCAACGAAGTGCATAGTAGCATTTCTCATGCGTCTCATGTAAAAGACGAACATAAAGAAAATGCTTAATTGCATTTCCCACACTTGGAGAATGCAATTAAAGAAAACATCATAATATACGCGAAACCCGAGCCAGCGGATAAGCATAAGACGCACACGTAGCATTTTTAATAATTTTAGATTAGAATTAAGAAAATATAATTCATAATTAAGTCAGTTGTAATTTTAACTCCGTAAAAGTGACATGTAGATTAAATAAATGTTAAAAGTTGAATAAATAAATGTTTTTTTTATTAAGTCTTACATGCCATGCACGTAATTATATATATGTATATATATATATATATATATATATATATATATATATATATATATATATATATATATATATATATATATATATATATATAAATTACATACATATATGTATATAAACACTCTACATATTTAAAATAAATAAAACAAAATTAAATTAAATTTACGAAGAGGACGACAAAAAACACGTCTATCCTCTTCGAGCATCAACGACTCACCACACAAATCAGAAGATTAGTAATGTTCACAAATTACAAATCCTACGAGGTTTACTATCTTGTGAAGCTGCTGCACTTATAAAACATATTTCAATTACGGAAGCCAATTACACAGAAGCTTGGGATAAACTTTATGCACGCTACAATAAGATGGGCCCTGTTGTGACATCAATGCTTCAAACCATTTTTGAGCAAAAGCCATGTGCTCAGACTACTGGCAAAGAATTCCGCCGCAATTCTGAGACAGCTGATGAAGTGATTCGTGGACTTCGTGTATTGGGACCAGGGGCGGAAACGCGCGATACGTGGCTAATACATATCGTGTTAAACAAAATAGACAGCGAATCTAAACAACTGTGGGCAAACGAATCTGTTGGCAAGGGATTCCCAACGTTTGAAATGCTCCTTGAATTTTTAAATAAGCGATGTGACGCATTGGAGATGTGTGATGCAACAACCAAACGAGTGAATGCAAGATCTAGTACGAAATCATTTGTCACTGCGAACTTGAATACCACACTTGAATGCATAGTTTGTAGCCAGCCACTCCCATTATTTAGGTGCCCAGTATTCAAAAATAAAAATTTGGATGCAAGGTCTTAGTAACTGAAGCTAATTTATGTCGCAATTGCTTAAAAAAGGGTCGCATAAGCGCTAAATGATTTTCCAAATTTTCATGCTTACATTGCAAAAAAAACCATCATACGTTGCTGCATCCCAATCAAACTGAAGTTCAATCAGATTCCAGTAAAACATTGGCGAGTTATCACGTATCTTTCAATGAATATTCAAAAACGCAGTCAACGTCAAATATTGAACCACCGCAGAATATTAGCCAAAATAGTAGCCAGATTAATGATTCTCAAGTATTACACACTCTCTACTCGTCGCCAACTACGGTCCTACCGACTGTTGTTGTATTAGCAGAAACTCGTACCGGTAAACTCCAGCCATTTCGAGTATTGTTAGATTCAGGCTCCCAATCTTCATTCGTGACCGAATCTTGTGAACAACGCCTAGGCCTCCAGCGATGTCAAAAATCCATATCTATATACGGCCTAGCATCTGCAGCCGCTGGAAATACTAAGCGAAAGATTGATATGACCATATATTCACGTGTTGACAAAAACTTTAATTTAAAAGTTACGGCTCATATCATCCACAACATAACAAACTTATTACCAACGAAATCTCTCCACCTGCAAAAGGAAATTGTAGGATTGGAGTTAGCAGATCCACAATTTTTTAAACCAAACAAAATAGATATACTACTCGGAGCAGACGTATTTTTTGAGATATTGAACCCGGAGAAACGAGAATCTCCAGTAATACAGTCGTCCAGTAATACAGTCGTTCAACTCATTCGAAATATAACCCAGATATGTCTAATAATTCATTCGAACAAACAACAATTAAAACTTCTGATGGTCGATATATCGTGAAGTTACTATTCAAGGAATCAAGATTGTCATTTGGAAGTTCGTTTGAAGCAGCACATCAGCGACTGCTCGCAATGGAACGGAAATTTGCAAAATACCAGAGTTTTCCATGGCTTTAAGAAGGAGTACATAGATCTGGGACATATGACCTATACACCAATGCATAAGATTACTACTCGCGATGATTCAAAATATTATTTGCTGCATCATGATGTGACAAAAGCCAGCAGCAGTACCACAAAATTACGAGTAGTATTCGATGCCTCCTGCAAGACAGGCACAAACGTATCATTGAATGATATTCTTCAAATTGGTCCAAACCTTCAAACTGATTTATCAATAATAATTCTACGATTTCGAAAACCTGCAATCGCACTAGTGGCAGATATTGAAAAAATGTACCGCCAAATAGGTGTAGACTCGATTGATGCTAACTACCAATTAATTCTGTGGCGTAAAACTTGTAGTGAACCGCTCAAAGTATATAAGTTGAATACCGTGGCATACGGTACTGCCTGTGTTCCTTACTTAGCATTCAAGACTTTGAAAAAGTGCACTGAGGATTATAAGCGAATATATCCGGAGCAGCTAACATACACAACCAAGCATTCTAAGTCGATGATTTATTAACTGGATGTGATAGCGTGGCAGAGGCTGTACGACTAAAGGAACAGTTGAATGAAATCCTAAGTAACAGTGGATTCAAGTTCCGAAAGTGGAAATCTAACTCTCCAGATTTTTTTAACTCATTCTCACTTGAAGAAATCGAGAACACTACTAAATTAATTGAGTTTGATACATCAATCAAAACATTGGGCATCATATGGAATGCAACATCCGACAACTTTAGCTTGAAGGTTCAACAAAATGATGAGACAAGATGGACAAGATATTGTCCACCGCGTCGAAAGTTTACGATCCCTTGGACAATAATATTATTCAAAATATTAATGCAGGAAATTTGGTTTTGTAAGATTGATTGGGACTTGCGAGCTTACCGGATACTATTACAAATTCATGGCAAGATATTTACAAATCATTGACAAAATTAGAAACAATTCAAATTCCTCGATGTTTGACTACACTCAGAAACCTTAAACGACTTCAATTACACGCATTTTGTAATTCATCTGAAGCAACATACGGAAGCGTTATATATTTACAAGCTACCAGTAAGATGGGTGAAACCACAACCAATATTATATACGCCAAAAGTAAGGTCGCTCCAATTCAAAAAATTTCACTACCTTGGCTGGAGTTGTGTGGGGCCGTGCTTCTGTACAAGACCTTCACTGGCTATCAGATGTGCCTCGACGTTGGAAGAGCTTCATAGGCAATCGAACTACAACCATACTTGAAACCATTCAGCGAAGTAAATGCCATCACATTGAATCCAAAGATAATCCTGCTGATCTTGTATCTAGAGGAGTCAAACCATTACCATTAGCAAATTCCCAGCTCTGGTGGCATGGTCCGCAATGGTTGAGCGATGAAAAACATAATTGGGCAATATCAAAATCCACAACAGATGAAGTGAAGGGTTGAAAGAAAGGTCAAAATATTTCAACGTCTTTACAGAGATAAGCAGTCCGAACGATGTTGTTCTAACCCTACTGACGAAATTCTCATCCTGGTCTAAAATTCTGAGAATAATGGTACATGTACTAAGATTGGCAAGAATGAAACAATCGGGTCATTGGAGACAACATGATAGTCCCGGGAAAATCAAACTTCTATCATATATATTAGATGTAAACTTCATTTCTGGCCGATATATTCATCTAGCCGATCCTGAGTTAAATGAAATACTCCATTCAATTGATCTGGGTAATTCGAGAAAGGAACAATTTATAAAAGAAACGGCAAACGACCCTGTCCTATTCAAATTAGACTACTATTGCAGATAGGGCTGGTAAACTGATAAAACAAAACTTACCGAAAGTTTGAAATTCTGGGTATTGAAGAAGGTCTTTTGTTTTATGAAGAGCAAGTATGAGCAGTTATAGATTAAAAACTATCACATACGGAACGGCGTCTGCAACTTATTTGGCTACAAAAACGGTACAACAATTAGCCATAGATGAAGCGTCAAGATATCCAATTGGTTCAAAGATTGTTCAAAACGATTTCTATGTAGATGATCTTCTATCTGGAGCTAACACAATCGCAGAAGCAATCACTGCAAAAAGGGAACTACTAAATCTTCTTTCCGGTGGAGGTTTCAACCTCAGAAAATGGTCCAGCAATGAAAAGGCGTTATTAGAAGAGCTTCCAGAAAATCTGAAAGAAACAGGACTCCACACTATAGAATTTAGTGATACAGTGAAAACACTTGCACTCCTGTGGAACTCTTCAACAGACACCTTTCAATTCAAAGTTATTTTGCCAGGATCTAATACAACAATATTCAAACGAACAATCTTATCAGAGGCATCAAGGCTTTTCGATCCGCTAGGATGGTTAGCACCAGTGGTGATCAGGCAAAAATTCTACTTCAAGATTTATGGGCTTCCGGTGTAGGTTGGGACGAACAACTCCACTTAAATCTTGAGAAAAGATGGTTAAACTACAAAATCGAATTACCACGTTTAGAGGAAATCAGAATTCACCGTTGAATAAATTACAACAGTGACGCCAAAATTGAACTACATGGTTTTTGTGACGCCTCGAATCAAGCTAATGCTGCAGTGGTATACAGTAAAATAAACAACCAAATCATAATATGTAATTGCAGCGAAAACAAAGGTTGCACCGTTAAACCAAACAATAACCCTACCAAGATTAGAGCTGAACGTCGCATTGCTACTTTCTAAATTGCTCAAAAATGTCAAACATGCGTTGAACATCAACAACAATATATCAACATTTTGCTGGAGCGATTCCACAGCAGTTTTGGGTTGGATAAAAGGAAACCCACAATACCATAAGACTTTTGTGGCGAACATAATAACATCAGAGATACAAGCCATCACCGGTCCTAGCCAATGGCATCACTTGGTCTCTAATAAGAATCCTGCTGACTGCGCATCTCGAGGTTTAAACCCAGTTCAATTATTAACCCACAAAATTTAAAAATTTAGTGGGAAGGGCCAAAATGGCTAAAGGATTTGACATATCCAATAACAAAACCCAACAATGAAGAAATAGAACAAGCGGCCAGCATGGAATGAAAATCAATAAGAACATTTACAACAACAGTGAAAAAGCCTGTGACTGAATTCGATAGATTCTCTTCGTTACAACGGCTTGTTCATAGCATTGCATACTGTCTACGATTGCCATCAAATGCAAAATCAAAAACTAAAAACAACTCCCATTTCAAACCAGAGGAACTGAATGCATCGCTAAGGACTATAATCAGAGTCGCACAGTAGGAAGGTTTTGAACCAGAATTAAAAAAGTTAAAAGCGAATCAAAACCTACCAAAGAATAGTACAATCTTAACCCTAACTCCATTTCTAGACGGAAATGACCTACTCAGAGTCGGAGGTAGGATAACAATTTCTAATCTCCCATTTGAAGAAAAACATCCGATAATAATGCCCAGAGGTCACAAATTGTCAAGTTTGCTTATCAATGAAGCCCATATAAAAACACTACATGGTGGCAATCAAGCAACTTTAGCACACCTGAGAACGCAGTATTGGATAATGAATGCCAAAAATACGATTCGTGAAACTGTACGAGAGCAAGGAAACTGGCATCACACCAACTAATGGGCATGTTACCAAAAGAACGAATAACACCAGCACCACCGTTCACTAACAGCGGAGTAGACTATGCTGGCCGATTAATATAAAATTGTGGAAAGGCCGCTGTAACAAAACAACAAAAGGATACATTGCCATTTTCATATGCCTAGCCACGAAGGCAATTCATCTAGAATATGTAAGTGACTTGTCAACAGACGCTTTTTAGGCCGCGTTCCGACGATTCATATCAAGAAGAGGAATTTGTCTGAAGATATTCAGTGACTGTGGTACAAATTTTGTTGGAGCAGACAAACAACTGCAAAGGCAGGCAAAGCAACAGAAAGCAGAAATTAAGGGTAAAATAGCTCAGATGGGAACTGAGTGGCACTTTGTACCCCCGGGAAGTCCTCACTTTGGAGGAGTATGGAAAGCCGGAGTCAATTCAACAAAACAACACCTCCTCAAGGTAATTGGAATCCTTACATTAACTTTTGAGGACCTCTCAACACTTCTAGCTCAAATAGAGGCATGCTTGAACTCTAGGCCACTAGCTAAACTCTCAAACGACTCAGATGATGACGAGTTTTTAAGTCCGCCACATTTCCTGATAGGCAGGGCCATCATAGCAATGCCACAACCTGATATGGAGGGTATCCAAACTGTTACAAGATGGAATTTATTCACCAAGCTCAGTCAAGGATTTTGGAAAAAATGGCATATGGGATATCTCTCACGACTGCAAGAAAGGCCAAAATGGTTGCAAAAGCAACCTAACATCCAATTGGGAGAACTACAATAGTAATCCTCAAAGACGAACAGCTACCTCCTACGCACTGGCCACTAGCAAGAGTCGTTGAACTTCATCCAGGAAAAGATGGACTTGTTAGAGTAGTCACACTCAAATACAGGAACAATACGTTTAAAAGGAATATTACTAAAATATGCCGCCTACCGATATCTAACGAGCCAAAGGACTACATTAACATGCAAAATAAGAAGAATGATCCAGTTCATGCGGTAGTAACTACTACTACTCCTATGTATCTTTACAAGCACAATTCAACAACTACCAACCACACAAAGCCTAGACGAAACGGATTCAGGAAGAACAACCACGCAGATGAACAGTCCGCAGTCTATAGAAAAAAGATTACCGCTGCCCGGAAAAGACAACCAAAACCAAAGAGTGCAGCCTCACAGACAAGCAAGGAATTTAAGAAAAGTAAATTATCTTGCACTAGCATTACTCTCAATTTGCTGCGTTCTACGACAGGCGCAAGCTCAGATCAAGGTTGCCCCATTTAACTACTCAACAGGAATATATTTCGAGAATCTAGGCAAACTTGAATTGGTAGCCATGAAGTGCATATTAGTGGTCTATTACAACATAATGTTCTACACAACAGGCATTATCTTAGGAGACATGTTTGGAATTCTTACCCAGCGCGAGGCCAACCAGCATGAAACCCAATTCGAGAATATCAACAATAACGAAAGGCATCTAATGGCATTAATGAGAAACCAAACATCAATAATCGATAACACAATCAAGCTGATGAAATATAATTCCAATCTCACAACAACATCATTGAACAATTTGATAAAGGATCGACAGAGGTTAAGATTGGAGATGATACAACTAAACGAATATCGAACATACGATGAAAGGGTTCACCTGATATTAATGAGCGCAATCGAGTTGACCTTAATACTAAAAAACTTAGAGGATACGCAACAAGGTCTACTTGATATTATTTACTATGCACATCATAGTATTTTGCATCCATCGATACTCGCGCCGTCACAATTAGAAAACCAATTGCAATTTATTCGTCAACATACACCAGAATCAATAACCATTCCTGGCCATAACATTCATGACCTCATGCACATGTACCAAAGCATGGATGTACGTAGTAGGGTAACACAACGAAATGTGATAATTGAGATTGTCATACCGTTGTCCTTTGCAACGGATTATAACCTGCTAGCCGTCTTCCCAGTTCCGGATATTAATCATAACGGCACTCAATCACACATCGTTACATCAACAAAATATCTAGCAATGGACAATCATCGAGAACATTTTGCTACTCTAACAACAGAAGAAGTAAAGCGTTGTCAAATAATCCAACCTATGCAATTTCTATGCGAAATATCACCATCCAATTTTCAATGCATTGACTAACAAGACCCAGTGTGAAGTAGCAATCTTACAGCGAAAACCAACGCTTGACACATTATGCAATGTTGCGGAAATAAATTCAACTAACCATTGGATAAAACTGCATGCTCCAAATCAATGGATATACGTAATTACAAATAAAACGACAGTTGATATGCGGATCCAACATCGACTCATACAGCCTTCAGGGGCTCATGCTGGTGACGATAGATGCTGGTTGTAAGCTAAGGGACGACAATCTCTTCATTATCGCTATCGGCACAGCACATAATAATATTAGCAAGATATTTGAAAGATCATCTAATATATTAAGCGGAGCGATCAATCTAAAGGAATTCAGTTCGCAAATAAAACCCAAAACAACAAAACCCGATAATCTTAACCTGATCCCAGCAATTGAGGCTACCGGTTTGGAAAGGGAGCTAGAAGTGATAAAGGAAACGGAACAACTACCAACACAAATGAATCACCATGATGTTCATCATTACACGATATCCTACTTAACTATAGTAATCTTAATAGTACTTTTCGTCATTTTGTATTTTAAAACCAAAGCAAAGGGTCAGGTTCTAATACCGGCAACTCTTCCTCGACCGAAGAAAATAGTGGAGTGTAAACAGGAGGCTACACAAAACTATACAGACCGCCCCCCCCCCGCGCAACGTTTAATTTCCACCAAAGTATAAAGTTTTGGTGTTTGTTGTTTTTTGTATCTATTGTGCTGACACTTAACTTAATTTGATGCATACTATAAATGTTTTTGATTAATACTTTACATTTTGTGCTGACATTGAAAATTTAAAATTATATAAAGCGTAGCATTGAATAAAATAAGGTAGAATTTAAATTGACACTAACTGATTTGGTTCTCATTAATTAAAAGACCTCACCAGCGGTAACCATTTAATTAATTAAATTTACATAAATCCGATTAACGGATAACATTGTAAACAATCCTTTTGAAAAAGTTGGTTGTGATATAATGGAATATTCTGGCGTTGCCTACCTTGTCTTAATGGATTACTACTCTAAGTGGATAGAATTAAACTAATTGCAAGATAAAACATCATTTAACATCATTCAGTTTTTGAAAGACATATTTTGTATTCACGTTATCCCAAAATATGTTGTTAGTGACAATCAACCATTTTCATCCTATGAGTGTTAATTGTTCAGTAGTGACTGGAACTTTGAGTTAGTTTTTCTAGTTCCAGATATCCTAGGTTAAAAGGTTTTGCGGAGAAATGTGTTCATATATGTAAACAATCCATAAGGAAAACGAAAGAAGACAAAAAGGATATCGAATACGCTTGAGTAGAATATAGGAATACTCCTGCCGCAAATTTACCGTACAGTCCCGCAGAAATACTAATGAGTAGAACATTACGTTCGAAATGACCGTTGGTTGATGTCCGTACTAGCTTGGAACGTATTAAAGAAAGACAGGCATTCTATCATGATAGGAGGTCGCCGCATAAAGGCCCTAATTTTAATATCGGGGATAAGGTAACTTATCTAAATAATAATAAATGGGAGGCAGCAGTTGTGGTTCAGCCACACAACATACCAAGGTCTTATCTAATTCAAAAAGAAAATAATCAGGTTATTTACCGGAATACCATGCTCATGAGAAAATCATTCAATAAGCCACAAATCAGACAACATAGTGATTTGCCGCACAGTCGAGATCCTTCAGTCATACAACATCAGTTCACTTCAGAAGTTAATCAATTAACACCGAGCCAACGCGGAAATTCAAACAATTCAAGTCAAAGTGCAAACGTTCCACAAACTGGATATGTTACGAGATTTGGTCGTCATGTCAAGCAGCCAGCTTACTATAATGATTATAAGTTATAAAAAATACATTAAAAAGGTTACAGTAAAAGAAGGAAGATGTCATGTATGCATAAGTAGCTCATTTGAATGTTGCATCCGTAGTCGTCACAACAGAAATATGACATAACAATTAGATTTAGTTTTCAAATTCCTTTAAAGTGTGATACATTTCAAGGAAGTCTCCGATATGGATTTCTTAAGATTAAAAATATCTCAAAACAATTAATCTAGTATCTAAGTTACACAATGTTGAGAATAAATACATCGTGGTCATAAATCAAAAAAGAAACAAAACCGTGTGCCGTACATTACCTCTTCATTACACTCACGAAAATCTGAGATATTCCAACTTGTATATTTAAAGTAGCGTCTTCAAAATGTCAAATGGATAATGAATATTTAATTGAATCGTTAAATGGTAAATTATCCTAATAAGTTTATAACACATTTTAAACGTCTTAGTAATACATCATCAATTCTGTAGTAGTAATAATAATAAGAGATGCGCCAGTTTTAACAAATGCCAGTTGATTTCAGATATTCCAGTTATGAGAAAACCCATCACATATTCCGACAAACGGTAATTCTTTCTGATTCAAGTAAAATCCTGACCATTTATGAGGCTCAATTCTTCTCATCTGCTAGCGTTATTTGAGTAACCTTCCCAGAAAAAATTTAAGTTTTCGATAGCTTGTCACTTGTTATAGTGACATTAACCAGACACACACTTTAAGGAGACCAATTCTATTCTCTAATACAAATTACCTTAACTGCAAACCAAATAATCGTTAAGTTTGTTGGGCTAGGGCAGTGTATTGCCAATAAAATGGTCATTAAAAAAATATTGAAATTAAATAGAAAGTCATTGTTGAACATTGAATATAGAACCCAACACGAATTCCTAAGCAATGATAACCTCAATGAACAGTGATCTGGTAATGATTTTCTAATAGACTATGTTATTGTCAAACGTTATTTTTAAAAAAAAATTGGGCGTTTTCGTACTTAAAAGTAGGATTGAATAATTTTTGCAAGTCTCTCTAAAGGGCAACATCTCTACAGGTGTTCATAATTGTCATGCTGAACTAAATTGAATAGGCAAATTAGGGAAATTTCGAATCAAAAATTGAAGCAGTTGTGCTAGTTTGAAAGTAGAATCGCTAGTTTATAAAGTTTGCATACATCGTAGTTTAATTTATTTAAAATTCATGTGAATACCGACATAATCGAATATTTGAATAAACATATCACAAACCACCGGTTTATTTAAAATTTTATGTTGACCACAATAGCATTATTTTTTATGGTTTAACAATACCAACTTCGAACCATGCCACATTATTGACTTCAATGGTTTATGTTAATAAATCACAACTAGCACAACTAGCCCACTCTATTGAGCGATTTTTGAATTACATTTGTTGATAAAATTAAACAGATTTTCGATCCCATTTGTGTCCATGCTCAATCATTTATGTTACTAAACTGACATCTATGAAAGACTAGTAAAACTATTTAGTTTTAGATTTCTATATCAAATACAGTTAGGCAACGATGACCTTTTTTTTAACTTAATAGTTGTTATGTTATATTTGTTTCCTAATTTATTCTATGTACGTTAAGATATTAGTAACAATTTTCTACTCCCACCATTATATTATTTGGAGATTTTATCTAATAAAAAGAAAATGTGACCTCTGATTTAACCCTAATGAATTACCCTATAAATTACCATGAGAAAATGAAAATGTCTTCACTTAAATCTAAATTAAAATCCAATCATCCAATAAAATTCAAGCACAAAAACGACGTAACTAAAAGGAAACGAGAAAAGGAAAACCAAACCGAAAGAAAAAAAAGTGTTCCATGAGTTTTTCACGTTTTCCAATATAAACGTGATTTGACTTAATTCATAAAAATTATCTAGGATTAATCATATTTTCCTGTGTCATTAGGGATAGTGTATAGTATACGTACATATTATATACGAGTATGTACAACATTATAAAATTGGTCGTTTTTTTTTTGTATTAAAACTGGGTGGAAATTATATCGTGAACGAAACAATTTTTTTATCTCTTTTAATTTAAATTACCAATTAACCTAAATTATTTTTGGAAAATCATTAAAAACTTATGGGAATTTTTTTTTTTTTGTGGTTTATTAGCGTTTTCCTACTTTAACCAATCATATTTTATGGTTTAGTATAGGAATAATAACGCAGCAGCAAAATAAAACCGCAAACTTGAATCTGACGGATGTTTTGTTTCTGAAACCTTTTTTATGTTCATTTTGTTCATTGATGTAAAAAAAGGGTTTTCCTTAGTCGACAATGAAAAAAAAAAAAAAAAAAATCAGAATCGCTTTTTTAATAAAGCAAAAAAAAACGGGTACCTGTATTCGCTTTTTCAGATATCTTCCCATTATGATTTTCTCAATTTTTTACGTACCTCAAATGAGATGTAAAATTAAGCTCTGCTGGAATTACAACGAAAATCTAATTTATTGAAATATGGAAAATAAATGAATAGCGGTATGTAGCGGTAAAAATTCGAGGAGGAATCGTAATTTAGAAAATTATGTTGATAATGGGGTGGTTGACGATACGTAGAATATTTTTTATTTTTTTAACTTATTCTGTTCGATTTATCTCAAAGATAATTGCTGATAGTAAATGGTAAGGTAAACGTCAGTTAAGTTTATCGGATGAACCCAATTATAACCTAGTAATTTATCTATATTACTTACCTGTTGTTCACTATTTCAGGAGTATGCCCCATTGCTTAGCTCCAAATTGGTTACGTCATTAATTTACCAGCCCTAGTTCTAAGGGGTTCGTTCGTCGAGGCCGTCTTACTGGGTTTGGCTTGAAAAGCATGCGACGCAAATCCGCATTTTCATATTGAGTAAGGTGATGTACGTGTTTCTTAGCATAAATTTAATTTCTTCACTAACGTATTCCATTTTTAGATCCTTATGAAAGTTATAATTTCTTATGTAGCATGGTGCGTTCACCATACTACATAAGGCTTTATTTTGAAAAGTTTGGATTACTTTTACGTTAATTTTGTTGGTACAGCCCTACAGCTGTATACCGTACGTCCATACAGGTTTCAATATCTGCCAATATAATAGCAACTTATTATTTAATGTTAGAAAAAAAATCCTTCCTACCAGCCAATACATTTTTGTATATTTGATGTTTAACTCTTCTTTTTCTTTTTAACATGGTCTTTTCAATTGAGTTTAGCAACAAAGATTCATTCCTAAGTATTTTGCCGCGTTTCCATGTGGAATTGGTTGTGAATTCAGTCAAACAGGTAACCAATTAAAATTTTTGTTGGTGTAGTTTATATGCACATATTTAGTTTCGTTTAGTTGAAGGCGCCATTTCTTCGTTCAACTACTCAATGAATTAGCGGTGTTTTGTAACGTACTGGTTAACAGTTACAGGTTTTATGTTTTGGTTATCCACTTTATTTACAGGAATTAAGTTTTCTTAAGCTGTTTGCATTGTAAGGGGTTGCAAAGTGTCTTCAAGATGAGCAAACAATGCAGCTTTTTCTTTGGCACTTCCAGGCCAAGTTCTATTGGCATTCTTGATAGGAGCTATTTGTGCTTTAGGCCTTTTATATCGTTTAGATGCTTTTCAAAAGGAATATTTAGTGTTCTAATTGGCAGAAAGGCAAGCTGAGTATTCTCTAAAAGATTTTTTCTTGATTTCTTTGATAAGCATTCTCAATTTATTGCTAGAATAATTGTCGTGATTTGCATTGTGGTGCACAGTTCCTCTGCCAAATTTTCTTTTTTGATAATCGTATCACGATCACGACGAAATTTCTTCACGGTTTTCGAGTATAATTAAAATGGAAAGTTTTTTTAAGTTTCACATTCCGTAATAAACATTTATAATTTTACCAAACTTCATCCGGTATACATAAAAATGACATTTGCGTGTCAAACTTAAGTAAATTACAATTAGTCGCGATTAAAAAAAGAAAAAAGCAAATTTAATTTAATAAAAAATGAATCAAGAACCAATAACCAAATTTTTTTTAATAATAAAGCAAAATGGAGCTGAAATTGCCATTTTCAATAATCAACGGATGTTAATTGAAAACGAAGTTTTAGTCGGTAAGTTGTAGTCGCGAAAAAAGATGTTCCCGTTTTTCAAATTTCTGGACGAATTGGTACCCATGACTCTAAAACCTCTTCTGTCAGTCATACATTTTTCGAAATTTTGCACAAAGATAGGTTTTAGTAATAGCCGGTTTGTGTTAATTTTTGGTTGCACTCGAGTTGAAAATAGAAGTGATAGGGAAAACGAAGAAATCGCAGTGATAGAGAAAACAACCACGCACGCATTCTCAAAACGGTAGTAATGTAAACAGTAAAATGATTTCGTTCAAACATTTTCTTCCTTGATGCCTTTAAAAAAAACTCATTCTGTAAAGGTATTAACTCCGAGTTATAAATTCTCTTGGTAGTAAAGCTCGTGTATAAATCTTAATAGCAAATTACTATGGGACGCTTCTAAGTAATATCACGCTGTTGGGGAACAGCGGTAGGAGATATTCAAAATGTAACACTATGTGACGATGTTCGGTGTACAATCTGTCTAATTTGGGCACTCATGGTTCCCTAAAAAATGTCCAACTTGATGATATTTTATTGCACTAGGCCATTGCCAATAATCCTGGCAAATTTTCATACGTAAAACTGGAATTTATTAGAAAGGCGTTATTGAACGTTGAACGTAGAACACATTTCGGTTACGCTAATAACCAAAATAATCATCGGTCTAGTGATGATTTTCTATTGCACTGGGCCATTGGCAATACTCCTAGCCAATTTTAAGAAAAATATTTGAAGAGGTAAAATTAGGATTGAATAGTAAGTCGTTGTTGAACGTTTAATAAAAATACGTATCGCTTTTCTAAACGGTGGTAACCTCAATGACTACTGACCTAGTGATGATTTTCTATTGGACTAGGCCAATAATCTTGACCAATTTTAAGAAAAAAATTTAAGTTTGAATGCCCCAAGTTTTTTATTTTTTTATTTTTTTAAGTAGGCTAGGATTATTGGCAATGGTCTAGCCCAATAGAAAATCTTTAGTAGACTGATGATGGTCATTGAGGTTATCACCCTTTAAAAAAGCGATATGTATTCCATATTTAACGTTCAACAATGGCTTTCTAATCAATCCTAATTTTAAGTATGATCGCCTCAATTTTTTTTTCTTAAAATTGACCAGGATTATTGGCAATGGCCTACTGCAATAGAAAATCATCTCTAGATCGATCATAAACGGTTTATGGTCTCGGCAGGTGACAAAGCACAGGCAAACAAGTTCAAGTAATTTTAGAGTCTGCCATAAATGTGTCTGTAAATAATATTTGACCAGTTTCTATTTGGAACGCTCATAGCGTCAATAACAAAGAGCACGAGCTTATTCGTTTCTGGATAAATACGACATAGACATTATGCTAATTACAATACTCTTTTTAAAAGCGATTGATGTTTGAGGTGATTTTAACTATCGTCATAACTATTGGAGTTGCAGCAGATGTAAAAAGGGAGGATAAATTCGCTACGATTTCCTAATGTCAGATCAAATTGAATCTTACATTTCACAGGTACACCCAAATTCCATCATTTCAATAGATCCAACAGCACACTAAATTTTTAACTGGCTAAAACCCGTGCTTTTTTGGCTGCGTTGCAAAAAAATGAGTTCAAATCTGACCATCTGCCTGTTGCGTCTTTTATAAACACAAAACCTCCCACACCATCACGACTACAAAGACATTTATTACAAAGTCGCTAGAAAATGGCTAAGGTGGTGGTGGCTAAATGTGCTAAGGTATAGGATTGGCGCTTGTCGACCTTATAGAAGCATTTGATTCCATTTGGATTAATGTGCTATTTCAATAACTCAACTATTCCAATTAAAATTCCCATTATTTTTGATTAGAATGCATAAATTTTACTTTGAAGATAGGAAAGACTACGCACCGATTCTCAGTTCGATTTCATGTTTAATGCGTACTTATTCGGCAGTTCCACAAGTTTCTGTGAATAGTCCCATCTTGTTATGTATTTTTCTGAACGATGTACCTCAGTTTAATGTAGTGAAATTGCTCTTTTGACAACGACACAGCCATATACCTCGGTTACTTACTCTCACGATATAATTTATAGAGTAAATACATATATTTGAATTTACTTGCAATTTATTCCCAAAAATGTAGTCTTACGTAAGCTTAATGCTCGGTACAATCGATTCGAGAATTGAAAATTTTGCGGATGAACAACACCACGATAATCTAACCGATGCAGATTCAATAGATTACAGCGATCGTGATCTGTTCTGTCATCGGAACATATAACAGAGTATGCAGACGGTAGACATCGAAGTGCGTATAAAGCAAACTGCTTCTGAATACTTCCTATTCTATCCGAATGACAGTGATAAGAAGGTGGCCATACCGGCGATGCATGTTCCAAAGTATAACGAACAAAAGAAACGTATGTAGAGATGTTAGAGTAATCGAGTCGGTCAAGTCCTTATAATCCGGCTTTAACCCAACATAATGTTTGCCTTAGGTATAATGGTGTTAATAAGTCTGATAAAGGTGGTATCTGCTGAAAAAATTATATAGCCAGATCGGATATAAACTCTACTCTGTCAACATCCTCATTGTACAGGCCAAATGAATGGAACAGAGATGACCGGATACAATAAAATGAAAAAGTCTAATACTTACTCACGTTGAGACCCAGTCTATTATTAATCGACCAATTACAAAATTTGTCCAAATCATCTTGCAGCTTCACGCAATCGGACACGCTGTTGACCCGGGCGAAAATTATCAAATCATCGGCGAGCAGAAGGCAGCTGGCAAACTCGAAGCAGTTAACAATATCGTTGATTTTAAAAGAAATAAATTTGTCAGAAGTTTGTTTTTGAATCGATTCATTTTATCATGTAGATTAAGAATTCGATGAGTCCCGAGCCAAAAAGGCGGTTTAAGGGGTGGCAATCATGTTTCCACGAATAATTCGGTTATTTTGAATTTTAAGAAATAAATGTCAAATGACAAAGTTGTTCTAGGGGAAATTTCCTTTCGGTACATTACGATAAATGTGAATGTACTGGTAAATCAGGAAATCAAAATTGGGCAAACTTAGTTTAAAATTTTTAAGAGTGGGTGGCTTTCGCTCCGTGGGGCTTAAAAATCCACTTTTGCCAGATAACGTAGGAGCGGGGATTGGCAAACTTGTCAGAAATATTACAACGATTTACATAAAATCGTTAAATTGCATTTTTAACTATATTTCATATATACTAACATTTGCCGTAACAGATACAGTAGTTGTATCAAATACATACCTTTTAAAGGAAGAAGGGGTAGTTAGCGAACTTATTTTTAAGCTAACTAGTAATTTTCAAATAAAGTATTGAGATTGCGAATATTCGCAAAGGGAAAGTTTTGTTTCATGTCACTTTGTTAGAGATATTCTGCATTTGTATTATCAAATAATTTTGTCAAATTAGACATTTCTAGACGTCAACAAAAAATCATAATATAAACAATAAAGTATACACATAGGAAAAATATTTCAGCTGGCTTTGTTTATCGCAGGATTGAAAATGTTCCTAAACAAAATAAGGGAAATTTTGATTTTTTTTTTGTAAATGCAAAATTCGCAATTGACGATTGGAAATAGAGAGAGAGCACTACCTATCGGAATAAAATAAAGCTGTAACACCGACCAAAAATTTGCATCAGCGCTCGCAGAACGACTGAAATATGGTATAGTGGAAATTTTTTGAAGTCGGGATGCCGACAAATATTTTGTCTAAAATCACGGTTCCAATCGTCAAATTTACGATTGGAACCGTGATTTTAGACAAAATATTTGTCGGCTTCACGACTTCAAAAAATTTCCACTATACCATATTTCAGTCGTTCTGCGAGCGCTAATGCTAATTTTTGTATGGTGTTACAGCTTTATTTTATTCCGATAGGTAGTGCTTTCTCTCTATTTCCAATCGTCAATAGAAATAATTTTTGATTGTGCTTCGTATCGTAAATTTGTTTTTGGTTGCGAAGACAAACTTATATACTGCCGTGCTAAGAAAAAAAGTCACATATGCCTTTTTGTAGTTTTGAATAATTTCATTTTTTCTGTTTTTGTTTGCCATGTTTTATTATGAAAATTGCTACAAAATAATGTGATTTAAAGGATATTTGGCATTTTAAAAAAGCAGAAATATAGGTATTTGTTTGCAGAAACCAAATATGCACCTAACATATTTTTCGACTTTTGGCGCTTGTGACTTTTTTTCTTAGCACGGCAGTGTACTGATATGGATTTTTTTAAATTTATACTATCAAAGTAACCTTGATTATACAAAGCCATAGTCTAAAAAACGAAGCTAAGGGAATTAGAAACGAGGAAAAATCCAAACTTCTCATAGTAAAACTAAAGCATTCCTAAATATACAAGCCGGCAGGTTCAGACCAATTTTAAAAGAAGCTTAATTTAAGGAGGATACATTTTACGATTTCCCATATGAACCCATGTAAAATTGAACATTTTTGATTAAAATTTTATGAATGAAAAATATTCGTAACAGAAAATATTTTTGGGTTTATATTTAAATCAAACCATTGAGTATAAGATATTTTAAAACCAATAACTTAAATTTAGTAATTTGATTAATATAATTAAAATAAAATTGTACAAATTTACTTTTTCTTTGTATGTCTATGTGAAAAATACAGTATAAAATTATAAAAAGGAAATAAATGACGTAAGATCTTACTTACTATTTATCAAAGACTATTGTAAAACTTCTTAATATTGTGTGGGCTTTAAACATACACAAATGAGGGGTTCCTTGAATTTTTTGATTTAGTGAATATAATTCGCTAAATCAATACGTTCGTACTTAACACTGTCTGTGTTAAGTAGGAATTGCACTTTTGATCAGCTTTTTTAGACCCACAATGACGTCAAAGAAAGTTCTAATTTTTTGTTCACGGTTAAACACTTTGTGTAACTCTTGCGGTAAAGTAGGGGGGGGGAGGGGATTAATATTTCTACTTTTTTTAGGTAGATATATCTGTGGTGAAAAGGTAAAGTATTTTATCTCGAGATAACAAAATCATATTCTCTTAAAAACTAGCGTTTTTTACAGCTAATCGGGTTGCCTGTGTCTATTACAGAATTCGAGTTATTCCTATGTCCAAATAACTTATTTGAAAAAAAAAAAATAATATAAAATCAAAAGGAAAAACATCTTATTTAAAAATTAAAATAAAGTTATCAAAAAAATTCGGAACCAAAACATTTTAGTTGCAACAAATTTAATGAATTTTTAAAAAAAAGTTTTAGTAAAACAACTTGTTTCTACATAATTTTCAGTGTTTCAAAAAAAAAAAAATTTAAAACAACAATTGATCAACAAACAAGATATTTTTCCCTTTAATTTTTGTTGAAGTTATATGATTATTCAATATCTTATCTCCTATTAAGATTTATTGGAATATGTATAAAAATTTTAAAAAATAGCTTAAGTGAGATAAGATAAGCTATTTTAGAAAAATTGTAAACGTAAAATAACTTGTTATCATTTATCTTAATTTTCTTAATTACTCTAATAAATTTTAAAGTAACTAATACTTTAAAAAAAAATGCATTGCATCATCTTACGAAAACCCTAGAAAAACTAGCTTATATAGTCGTATATTTTTTCACAGATTTATTTTAACCGTTTTTTTGCTCTCCTGAAAATTGTATAAAATCGAGATAAGATACTTTACCCTTTCACCACAGATATTATGAAAAAATTGGCCTCTTGATTTTGTTTCTGATTAACCAATCGAAAATATTGTGAATGCCATTTTCACTAATATATTTGTCTGTAAACTTCTTAATTTACTTTCCGTATAACAGATCTTGAGTGATTACTTTTTAGAAATGTAATGGAAGAGGTTGGTGGTTTGAAGTTAGACATGGGTTTGTGCGGGTAATCACAGTCGGCTGGGAGGTTTTTGACTTCCAACTCTCATTCAAATATTTACCATGTATTAAATGTGGACAAGCTTCCCAATGACGAACAACATTTACAACTTCACATCATAAAAAATATAATTTTAGTTAAGCATTACACTCTCGGTGATTGAATAGTATTTTAATTAATACAAAAAGTGTAATTTACAATAGTTAAAAAAACTAACACTTTCATTACTGATTTTCGATATAATTATGTAAATTAATTTAAGAATAGATCACCCAAAAAAAAAATGAACACTAAATATAAGAAATAAAAACAAAATAGCGAATAATAAGAATTATTAAATAGTTGACATTTAATTATTTTAATTAAGAAATGAATTGATCACCGACGAAAAAAAAATTTGCAAAAAACGAATCTTTTCGATTAATTTTGTGTATACGAGCAATATATTTAATTATTTAATTATTTAGTTATAAATAAAAACTTACAGTTTAGGTTACAATCCGCTAGAGCGCTCTGGTGGTCGTAGTTTTAAACAAAAAACTCGGCCCAAAGTTCAATATACTACTTATATACATCACACTGGCTCTAACAAAGAATTTAACACATTAAATATTAAATTTTTAATTTGAATTTAGTTTTTTTTCAACGGATAACTATTTTTTTGCTTAATTTTCAGTATAAGCTAAAATTATAATTTTTTTAATCGTTTGATTTATAGATAAGTAAATTCATTTGAAATAAGAACACTAAACTAGACACTAAAATATGTGTACATAAATGAAGCCACTTCAATTTTGAGTTATGATAAAATTACGGTGTAAATTAAACTCTATGGTTTCCGTTTTCTTTTTTGCTGATATAGAAAAGCTAGTACCTAGTTCGCAAGAATTTGTTTTCGAAAAATAATAATGAACGACTTGATGGCTGGCTCATTGATCGAACGACCAATTATTGTTTCCCACTTAGAAGTTTGTGTTATGTACGACAATGGCTGTATGTAAAAATACAAATCACGATTTTTGTGTTTGTATATTAATTTTGACCGCCTATACATAAGCAGGTTTTACTTATTATCAATTAATTTTTAATCTGCTAAACTAAGAAAGGAACCAATGAACAAAATAATTTAAGCTTGGTAGTAAAAAAAAACTTACTAGATAACATGTTTTTGCATTGGTTTTGCTTTGGCCAGCCTATATTGTAATACTGACTAATCAATTGCAGTTATTTTAGATAAAGTATGTCTCGTTCACACACACACTAACCAAAAGAACCGGATAATTTTTCTCTCGTGTAACAAATCATTCTATTTGATTTATAATTGAACAGTACATTGGTACATTGATGTATTGATACCAAAATATTGTTATAGCTGACCAAACAAATTTAAACGATCGTAATAATCGTTAGTGACCAACCTGTGTTTACTAAATAATATAGTTGCTCTGCACGTCTCTTGTTTATGACTAGGTTAGCAAAAGCGCACACATGAGTGAGATCACTGAAAGAATGAGAACTCTTAACCATTCTACTAATCCTATCCCGGAAGTGATTTTGGGCTTTTCTAAGGCAAACATTTTTGCATTTTGCATCATTAAACGAAATATTTGTTATTGTCGAACGTGAATATGGCCTTTCGATCTTTTTTGTCAAAAAACAATCGATTCTTTCACAGAGTAATTAAGAAGAACCTACATAAGTATATTCGAAACCTTGTCAGAGCCATTATCTATTATCCAATGAAAATTATAAATATGATGATTAGGTAGCAAATATGAAAAAAAAATCACATTCGATTATTTGGACATCAGCGATATTTTAAGCAGGAAACTTTCGATTTTATGCTAGTTCACAAAATGGTCCTCCTAAAAACTGATGTGCTACTTTTAAAAGAAGTTATAGATCTTGTTGTTTATGTGATGGTATAAATAGAATGAACTCGTACAATTTAATATGGTTTACCTATCTATAAATTTCGAGAATACATTAAGATTTGTTTCATTTAAACATAAAGGGGGTAAAAGCTTAATTTTCCATCTTAGACGATATATGTAATATATGATGTGATTTATTTTATTTTTTTGTTGTGTAAAGATAATGGTTTCACACAAAGACGATTACATAAAACACCTTTCTTCATTTATTCCGTGTATAATAACATCTTCCAAACAAAGTGTTTTATGTTTTTGTTTTCAAAATCTCACCATAGACAAAAACACAAGTTGAGATTTTTATTTTTGTTCTTTAAATATTCTTAGATTGTTTGCATAATTCATGTTGATCCTATCATTTTCATTTCAAATTATTGTTTTGTCGAAATGAATTAAAAAAAAAAAAAATCTAATATTTTTCATTAATATTTTTTTTTTTTCTATTTTTATTTTTAATTTAAAATAAATCCTTTTTTAAATATTACACAGAAGAATCACCCAAAAATAAAAAAATTAAAATAAAACTCCTTCTTGAAAAGACTTAATTCGATTTTCTTTTTAATTTTTTTCATCGAGTCGAGATGAAAAAAAAAAAAAAAAAAAAAATTGGTCGTTGGGAGGATACTGCCAGTATATATCCCAAATATACAATTTTTTTATATTTTTACTTTGGTTTGGTTACGGTTTTCATTGTGTTGTTTTATAATTTCGCGATTAAAAAAAAATTTCCAACCCTCTGCGCGCATACATTTTTATGTTGGTCTTTCAGAGAGACAATATAACGTGAACTTAATTTTTTTTTTTTTTTTTTGTGTTTTGTTTTGAAAAGGATATTATTGTGGACTCATGTAATCTTTAGAGAAGAATCGTTTTTAGCATAGAAGAATAAAAAAGGGTTTCGTTATTGTACGGTTCTTCGCATTGAAACGCGTTCAAAGATCACGATTATAATCCTTGGATATTAATGGTGATTTTTTTTTCTTAAAAAAAAAAATCTTAAGTCCTATTTTTTTTAAAAAAAAAAAGGATGAGGTCGATTTTTTCTAAATTTTAAGTTGATACCAAAATCAAAACAATATTACCAAAAATACATTTTTAAAGAAATAATGAAGGGTGTTCATCATTTCGTGTCATTGTGATTGTTGGATCTCTCGTGGTAAAAAAATTGTTATGTTTTTTTTTAATTGATTTAGTTCTGCATAAATAATTTTTTTTAAACCATATTTTAATTAAAAATGTATTCATTCAAAAAGGAATTATGTTGTTTCGAAAGAATTATGTTTAAGGCACGATTCATTTGAATTGAATTTATTTTTTATTTTACGATTAGTAAACGACAAGAGAAATAATAACAAGGTTGTGATTGATTGAACGATACCGAATTCGTTTTACCTTCAAATTGTAACGGCAATCCTTAATATTGTGTCAGGCAAGTGGAATAGCTAGCATCGTGATTCATCGAGTGAATTGTTGCAAATGTTGACCATATACTAGCTCTGCAGAGGTTTCCTTGACTTGGGGTAGAATTCCCAATAAAACGGTTGGAAGCTCAGAACTCCTAGAGGTAATATTTCAGTGAGCTGGTAATGCGGCTTTAAGACACCTGTATGAATAACAATACTCAGAATATACTGAACACGGTGAATATTGTTGATTCAAATTGTGTTCCTGTTGGAATAATAATCTAAAATGTAATTTATTTTATATAATTTCACGATAATTTTATGTATACAAATTATACGATTTAATTTGCTAATTGTCACTTAGTTCATTCAAGTTAAATTATTCTGTTTGTAGTGTAACTTAGCCTTTATATTTTTTTATATATACTTTATAACCTGTCAATGTTTCTTAATCACATTTTCAAGTCTCATTGAATAAAAACGTGTGTTTAAATTGTGCCTGAATTGTAATACTGCGTGCTTGCTTACAATTTTCTACAAAATTTCTAATAGGTTATGGGCCCAGATGTAATAGTGAAAATAGTATCATACTTATTTTAATCGATTATAAGTGGATTATAATGGAATGGCTGTTTCATTTGGCAATGCGAAATTTTCTTTCTCGCCATAAACCAACAGATAAAAATTATTTTAATTGGGCTTTCCGCGCCGAAGCAATATTAAAGGTGCAAGGTTTATGGGAATATGTCAAAGATGTGAAACCTTTTAATGCAGATGAAAAGTGGGATTAAAAGAATGACCAAGCTTTAAACACAATAAACCTAATGGTGGACGAATCGCAGTATGTGCATTTACGGGGAAAGACCGTAGCAAAAACCGCATGGGATGCATTGAAAGAAATGCATGAACGGAATACTCCAGGTAGTCGAGTTCGTTTACTTCGTCAAATTATGGTGCAAAAAGTTGATGAAAATGGCGATATTGAGGCTCATATTAAAAATATCAATGAATTATTTCAACAATTTCTGGCGTTGGGTGATGGCAAACTAACCTCAAATATTTTTATGAATGCAACATTACTTGGTTCATTACCTAGCAGCTACGATACATTAATCGTCGCAATGGAAAGTAAAAATGAGAAAGAATTGTCAACTAGTTGTGTACAATCAACGATTATTGAAGAATATCGAAGACGAAATGAGCGTGATAGAGGAACGAGGAAAGAAGGTTCGGTGTTAAAAGTTTCAACGCATCATTAAATTCAACGTTCACAATTTTCAAACACAAATAGAGGGAGTGAAAAATTGAAATGTTATTATTGTGGTGGTGTTGGACATTTTAAACGAAATTGTAGAAAATTTCATCAGTGGCAAAACGCAAATGTGGTTGAAAACAAAGATGAATGCAATGACTATTTGTTTTTGGTTGGTAAAAGTGATGGTTGGAATCTAGATTCTGGTCCTACTTGCCTTCCTGTATTTGCTGTAATCGCGAAAGTTTTATTGATTTTGATAATTCACACAAAGAAAAAGTTTCTGTTGCAAATTGAGATGTTGTGCAAGCAATTGGTAAAGAAAAGATTCCTGTCAATTTTATAAATAATAATGGCAAAGCAACGAAGGTCATGATTGAAAATGTTTTGTATGTACCATCAATTGAAAGTAATTTGATCACTGTAAAACAGCTAACCCAAGGAGGTTTTAACGTTGATTTCTCTGGAAGTAGCTGTGAAATATGGTCACCAAATGGAAAACATCAGATTGCGGTTGGTGATATTAAGAACAATTTCTATATTATGAGAACGCAGAACAATATGGTAAATTTTATTGAGAATAAGGAAAATTATGTGTACATCAATGGCACCGTTATATTGAGATGGTAAAGCGGATTCCAACAAGTGGGCTTTTTGAAAGTATGTCAATTTTACAGTGTGATCCAGAATGTAGTCATGAGTGTCAAGTGTGTGTTGAGGGTAAATTGGCACGTAAACCATTTCCGAAGGAGTCATATTCGAGATCAACGAACATTCTTGATCTTATCCACATTGACATACTATATGTGGACCTATGCAAACGTCTACGCCTGCGGTTAAGCGATATGTACTTACATTCGTCGATGATTTTTCTAGATACACAACCATTTATATGTTGTCAGAAAAATCAGAAGTATTTGACAAATTCAAAGAGTTTAATCAATTGGTCCAAAATCGGTTTGGTAAGAAGATAAAAGCGATTAGGAGTGACAGAGACGGCGAATACATGAGTAAAGATATCATTGATTATTTAAATAAAGAAGGTATTATAATTCAACGTATTGCTCCATATTCACCTCAACAAAATGGGATAGCGGAAAGGAAAAATCGCACATTGATCGAAATGACTAGGTGTAATTTGTTTGATGCAAATATGGAAAAACGATTCTGGGGTGAAGCAGTCATGACAGCGAATTTTTTACAAAACCGGCTTCCGTGGAAAAATGTAGACAAAACTCCATATGAATATTGGTTTAAAAGAAAACCTATTTATATGAACTTAAGACGTTTTGGATCCAAATGTTTCGTTAAAGTTCCTGACGAACAACGAAGGAAGCTCGACGTAAAGGCAAAAGAAGCCATTTTGTTAGGTTTTCATGTTGAATCAAAAGCATATCGTTTATATGTGCCATCGACAAAGAAAGTTGTGATTTCAAGAGATGTTAAGTTTATGAATGATGTTAATGTTTCCTCTTGTAAATTGAATAATAGTAATGACATAATCTGGTGTTGACCAGAATGATGTTGAAGAACTTATTGATGCAGATTTAGAAATTTCGGAAAAATTTATTGACAATCACAATTTGGGTGCTGTAGATGAATTAAGGGAGCCGGGTGAAATAAATCGAAAATACATAGCGAGTGAAATAGATGTTATTGATGATCCAGTTGTTGACAACTCAAATACAGTAGTAAGACGTTCAAATCGACCAAATAAAGGTGTTCCCCCTAAATATTATATTGAGGAAGTAAATGTAGTCATAAATGGTGAACCAGGAAATTATAATGATGCAATATTAAGTCATGAACGGGATAAATGGATTAAGGCTACGGAGGATGAGATAAGTTCCTTAGTCGACAATAATACCTGGTCTCTAACTGATTTACCAATAGGTAAAAACACTATTGTATGTAAATGGGTATATAAGCTGAAAACGGATAGTGATGGAAGTTTAAAAAGATACAAAGCAAGGTTGGTTGCTCAAGGTTTCAGTCAGAAGTTTGGAACTGACTGTGATCATGTGTACCATTATGATGCAAAAACAACTTTCTTGAATAGAGAATTACAAGAAGAAATATATATGCGTCAGCCAACTGGTTTCGTGAAACAAGGTGAAGAAGACAAAGTTTGTTTACTTAAGAAAAGTCTCTAAGATTTACTAAGCGCGATCAACATACAAATGAATCAATAGCGGATTATACCGTTGAGTTAAAAGGTTATCACGCTCATGTAGTTTTGGGAATTTTTTAAATGATGCGCTACGGGATCGATTGATTTGTGGTTTAAGAAACGAAACTGTTCAAAAAAAATTACTGTCCGAAAGTAGTGAAAACAAATTTGAATGCGTTTATAAAAGTGCGGTCAGTATGGAGCTTGCGTTTTTGGAGTCGAAAACCATAATCGATAGTGGTGGAGAAACAAATTCGATTCATCGAGTAGTGTGGTCAAACAAAGCCAATCCAGTGAAGATATGAACAAAGATTGTGATAAATGTGGCGGAGCTCATGGTAAAAATTGTCCAGCAAAAAATTGGAAATGTTTTAGATGTTTTCAAGGTGGTCATGCAAGAAAAATATGTCCAAAGAACCATAAAATTAATTCGGTAGAAGAAGAAAATGAAGATTTCTTTAATTCGCTTAACTTTGTTAACGGTATTTTAAACAAACAATCGAAAGCTGAAGTGGTGCGTGTATTGGTGAATAACGTGCCTATTCAAATGGAAATCGATACCGATGCGGCAATAACAGTGATCGGTTTGGCAGTGTTTTGTGCGAAATTTCCAAATTTGCGGTTGGTTAGAATGTCAAAGCAGTATACCGCTGCTAGTTCGCGATAAATATGGATTACATGAGGAATAATTGGAGCTGTTTGTGTTTCGTGCCGGACATCGGGTGCCTCTTTTGGGTAGGCCATGCCTGGATAGCTTGATGCCATCGTGGCGCGAGAAATTTCGCGAGTTTTCTACGAATGTTGAGAGAGTGGGAGGGCTCGGTGAAGACTGTTCAAAGTCGCTTGTGTCGGATTTAAAGAAGGAGTTTCCTTCTGTGTTTTCCGAGCAGCCTGGATCCATGAATCATTTCAGAGCAACCATTGTGTTAAAGGAAGGTGCTAAGCCGATATTTTGCAAACCTTATTCTGTGCCATGTGCGCTGAAACCAAACGTGGACAATGGTTGAGACTGGTGTGTTGGTTCCTGTTCAACACAGTGAATGGGCGAGCCCCATCGTTGTCGTTTCAAAGAAGGATAAGAGCCTTCGAATTTGCATTGACTTCAAGGTGTCGGTAAACAAATGGGTTGATTTTCATCACTATCCGTTACCGAATCTCGACGATATCTTAGCAAGTCTCGCAGGAAGTAACTGTTTTACAGTTTTGGACTTGGCTGGTGCTTACCAACAAGTTAGAATAGCGAAGGACTCGGTAGAGTTGTTTACAATCAACACTCACATGGAGTTATTTCGATATACGGGGATCACTTACGATATCTCAAGTGCCCCTACCATCTTCCAAAAAATAATGAATGAAATTCTTCGAAGATTACCCAAAACGGTTTGCTATCTCGATGACATTTTGGTAGCTGGAGTGGATGAAATGGAGTGTTTACGTAACGTGAAAGCCGTTTTTCAACAACTCGTAAGGTATAACGTTCATGTTAATGAAAAAAATGCTTATTTTTCAGACAAACAGTTGAATATTTGGGTCACAATATCAGCGATCGCGGAATCATGCCTAGCCCGTACAAAATTGCTGCTATTTACAATGCTCCGGTACCTAAAAATGTCACACAGCTGAAGGCTTGTTTAATGCTAGTAAATTTCTATCGGAAGTTCATGCCGATGATGGCGTCTAAGCTTGCACCACTGTATAAGTTGACACAAAAAGATGTGGCTTTCGTTTGGACAAGGAGTTGCACTGATGCATTTGTGAAATGCAAGAAGGAGCTAAGCACTAACAACCTATTAATTCACTAAGATCCAAAGAAAGATCTGCACCTCCTCTAAATGCAATGTTTCAGACGAGCAATTTCCCTTATCCGCCAAATTAATAACGCTTCCTTAGTTACAGGTTTTGAGTTGTAGGATATCCACAGTCGTTGATATGTGGTGTTAACCGTTGCTTCATTTTCTCAAAATAAAACTGTCGTTTTATTAATTCACAATTTTTCGCGCTCCCCATATGTCCCATATTATCATGATTTTTATACATAAGTGACCTAATTATGCTGGAACTAACAGTTGCAATTTAGTTCCGCCCTTTCTGTATACTTTACCGTCCCTCATCTCATATTCCTTTAACCTCTGTTCCTCTATTCGTCTTTTTGAATTCTGTATAATCTCGACCCACCCTGTTAAAGTTAGCCGAAAGTGAAAAGTCGATAATGCAGATTATGTTATTGACATTCCAGCCGAAAATAAATCAGCCTCTAGAGTGTTATGTCTAGAGATGGATTGCATTGATGTGACTTATCAATAGCTATCGCAGAAAAAAAATTCAGTTCAAGTTTCCCGTGGAAAATCTCGGAAAATTAGATTTTTCTAAATTTAAAATCCCGAGATTTCCCATGAACAACTTGAACTGAATTTTTTTCCTGGGATAGCTATTGACAAATCACATCAATGTAATCCATCTCCAGGCATAACACTCTAGAGGCTGATTTTATTCAAATTTTCTAATATTTTTTGGAAAATCGATTTTTCCGAGATTTCCCACGGGAAACTTCACCTCAATTTTTTCTTGCGATAGCTATTGGCAAATCACATCAATGCAATCCATCTCCAGACATAACACTCTAGAGGCTGATTTTATACAAATTTTCTAATGATTTTTTGGAAAATAGAATTTCCGAGATTCCGAAATTTCCCACGGGAAATTTGAACTGAATTATTTTCCCGCGGTTGCTATTGACAAATCACATCAATGCAATTCATCTCCAGACATAACACTCTAGAGGCTGATTTTATACAAATTTTCAAATGATTTTTGGAAAATCGAATTTTCCGAGATTTCCAACGGGAAACTTGAACTGAATTTTTCCCTGCGGTTGCTATTGACAAATCACATCAATGCAATTCATATCCAGGCATAACACTCTAGAGGCTGATTTTATACAAATTTTCAAATGATTTTTGGAAAATCGAATTTTCCGAAATTTCCCACGGGAAACTTGAACAGAATTTTTTCATTCGATAGCTATTGACAAATCACATTAAACGATTCAACTTCAGATATACATTCTAGAGGCTGATTTTATTCCAATTTTGTGGATTCTTCTGATTTTCCGATATTTTCTACGAATAGTTTAAGAAAAGTGTTACTCGTAAAACTATTTAGAAAATTTTTTATTTACATCCATTTATCCTAATTACTATCGGCTGATAACTACTAATTTTTTTATTTTCGGCTGTAATGTTAATATCATAATCTGCATTATCGACTTTTTACTTTCGGCTGGTATTAGACAATCGGCATTACCATTTTTTTTTACTTTCGGCTGGCCTAACACAATCTGCATTATCGATTTTTCACTTTCGGCTGGCAACTTTCGGCTAACTTTAACAGTATTCTCGTCCTCAAGCTGTCTAATACATACTTTCTCTAAAAATAAGTCCTTCTCTTCTGATTCCATATAATAAAGTGGTGTCCTACTTATTGCGTCTACATGTTTCATCTTATCGCCTGCTCTATGTATCACCCCAAAATTAAACTCCTCTAAAACGGCGCCCACCGTTCTATTTTACTATTCATGTCTCGCTCATTTAACGTCAGCCTTAGAGCGTTACAACCCGCGACTACCGCGAATTGCATTCCGAACAAATACGGTGTAACCTCTTAATGATATACACCAGAGCCAATGCTTCCTTGCTAAAAACATAACAGGATGAAATTCCTCATCCTCTTGTTTTTGCATCAGTACTACACCGTATCCCAAACTCGTGGCATCTGTATATAATTGCGTCTTTCGTTCTAATGAATATAGGCTCAACACGGGCCTACCTACCAACAACTCCTTCAACTGACTAAATGCCTTCATATGCTGTTCTAAAAAACAAAATTCAGCATCCGGTTTTAATAACTCATATAAAAAAGCAGCAATTCTGCTAAAGCACTTTATAATTTTCCGAAAATAACTAACCAGACCAACAAACCTTTGCAATGCTGTTGAATCAGTAGGAACGAGATATTTCGTTATACTTTCTATGTGTTTGTCGCTCAACGTTAACAAAATGACATTTACTGACATGCAGTTTAATCTCATTTACCGCCCTAAGTAACTGTTTCAATACGATTAGTGCTCCTCTAGATTTTCTGTCGCGACAAGAATATCGTCTATCAAAACTATTATCCTACTATCATTTATTAAAGGTTTTAGAACAAGCTGTAAATATTTTTACAAAGTGGGCAGATGAGTTGGTCCAACTTTTGGGAGTTATTTCATTTCCGTTGCGAGTTACTTCATTTTAATATTGGGGATTATTTTCGTAATGAAATAACTCCGCAAAAAAGATATAAAAATTGGGTGTTATGTCATTCCGAGTTATTTCGCTTGAAAGTTTTTAACGGAGCCAGAATTTCTAAGCTGCAATTTAGCAATAAAACTTAGTGTCTTAACTCTTAAGTGACTTAAGTGTTTTAAGATTATAAATCTAAATAAGATTTATAAGATATTTGCATTTTTAGCTAAATGCGGATCTACTGAAAAAATTCAAAAACTGAAATAAGATACTATTACTTATTACGACGGATATGTTGAGAATGTTATTTTTAATATTTATGAATTATCTAAGAAGCATTTTCATTCAGATGACGTTAGTTGGTTTACGGTAACCATTTTAATGTGATATTTGGTAACGAAGCTAATTTATAATAATCGCATATCTATAAATTAATAATCAATAAACTTGTTTATCCGATTACATGTTAATTAAATCGAAATAATATAAAGACACAAGAAAATAAAGAGAAGTTTTCAAAACAAGAGGATCATTAAAACCTGCATAATCTGAAGACAAAAAATGTAAGTACACATAAAGACAATTTTAAGTTTAAAAAAAAATATTTATATTCATAATGTTTCTTTTATGAGAAAGCATTAATTTAAATATGAAAAATACACCGTCTTAAGGATATTTTTTTTTTTTTTTTGTTTTGTTATCTTTAGGAGAAAGAAAAACTTTTTTTTTTATATATATTTCGTTTGTTGTCTTGTTCTGTTATCACAAGAGACAAAAATTCTACACACCCGAATAAAATAAAAAAATATCATAAACATATTTTATGGATGGAAGGGTGAGGTTGAGGATGAGGGTCGGAAAATCATAATTTTTCATGGTCTGTTGTTGTAAATATTATTTTAATTTTTTTTTTTTTTTTTTGTGATTTCTATGGACCGACTTAGATGAGGATTACACTTGTTTGAATTCATTTCTTGTTGTAGTTATCGTTATTATTTTGCTTTGCTTAATGTTTTCATTCGGTTGACAGTGAAAGATGAATATAAATAAGTAATATAAATCGGTGCCGTGGTTTATTTTTTCTTCTCGATCAGAATTATGAATTTTAATGAAAAGGAACAAAAAAAAAATGGAATTAAGTTTGAGAATTTATAATTGTATTTCTATCAACATTTTTAATTCGAGTTGGTTTTAGCCTCTGCCTGCATTCCCTTTGGTTTATTTTCATTCATTATAGCATGTGGCACCCAACATTTAGCCAACCGAATTAAACCAGATTAATTTAATATGTTTCGAACAATAAATTCTTAAAATTTTGCTGCAATATTGTATGTGTATATATTATGTATGTACAAACAACCAATAATAATAAAATCTTGATCATTTTCTTCTCGTATATTCCGCTCAAGATATTTTGTATACAACATAGTCGAATTATAATTTATATTTATTAGATTGGCATCAGCTGTTTGTTACAAAGTAGAAACTTAGTTTTATTATCTTCATCTTTATGTTGCCTTGTCGATTGTTTAGCATATTATAAGTAAAGTAAAACGAACAAACCAAAATATATTGTGAGTTAACGAATTTAAATGATAGGCAAATATTCAATAAAAAGAAATTCATTTATTTCCGATCATTATTTTGGTTTTCCTTTTTTGCCGTTATTTTAAATGTAATCAAAATATATACGCATAAAAATGATGTAAATATACATTTGTGCGGTGATGGTTCTCGAACTGATGAGGGATGTCGAAACAGTTTGGCAGATGGGTTTATCAAATAAAAGAATCGTGACTAAAACATTATTTATTCGGCGATTTATTTAACACTAGCGCAAGTATTTCCGAAATTTCAAGCTTATTGATCTACCGTTTTTCTGAATGTACACCGTAAATTGAACCTATAACGATAAAATCTTACATGTTTTTTTTTATGGTAAATTTATTTATGGAAAAATTATCTTTATAAATGAATATAAACAATTTATCGTTTTTCTTGCAAAAGTTTCGATTTACCAATCTTATTTATGAACTTTATTTTACGTTTCTTCGATATTTACATATTATTTAACGTGCTTTTACTTATATGAGTTATTAATGTAGATGGTCTATGTACACATACAAATAAATTGAATTACAATTTGATATGGAAAGTAAATCACTTTAAAATAAAAATCACTAAAACGGGTTTGTATCCGAGTTTAGAAAAATTATATTAAACCTTATGCTGATATGTCGCTAGGTACAGTATCAGAATTATTGATTGTCATTGGAAAGTTTCTTAGATAACAATAACAAACAATTTACACAATTTGGAACTAATTTGTTTTACATTAAGTACCTAAAATAAGAAAATAGTTTATTTATATTAGGTAATTTTTACTTGGGCTGTGTTCAACTTTCAACAAAATTAAATTTTTTGCAGTTGCTTTTCATGTACGGCTTTCACAATTTAAATTATAAATTACGTAATTAAATTCAAATAGTACAATGAATTAATGAGACAGTCAAGATATCGAAAGTCTAAGTTTATCGTGTCCAAACGCTCAGTTGGTTTTAATTGAAAACACATAACAAAATATTTGTATAACTCAAATTATATACAAATTATTAGAATATCAAAACATTAAAAAAAATTCATTTAATTGAAATAAAAAATTGTAAATGATAAACTCTGACTAAATATGACAGTGCAACGTAAAAAAGCTGTAAAAGTGTCTATAAGGGCTCGTTATAGTGATAAGTTATAGATGTGTTGTCGTTATAAATATAACAGTTCAGTTGTTATTGTTTAATAGGTACAGTGCGTATATTTCTATACATGAAAACCGAACCTTTATGTTTAAGTACAAAAATTGAATCACTTAGGCCCGATTGTATGAACGAGGATAGATGCTTAATCGTCTGATTTATCGTAGTTTGAATCGATGTTTTTTTTACCATCTGATTTATAGCCAATTATAAATTGGTTTATACTCCAACGTTGCAACTATGTAGAAACCATCAACTGTCTCTAGTTTACCTCCACGCTAGGTGGCAGACCTGATGTTCAGGAAAATCCACTCTCTCCGGAGGTCGGTCTCATGGATCCTAGGGGGGACCAAACATTGCTACAAAATTCTAATTATACCAAAAATAAGCTAAGCGATATCAACGCTCAAAAGAGTAACGAGGAACAACGCAGTCTCCACTGAAAAAGTAACTTCATTATCGGAACAAAAGAAAAGGTTAAAAATAGTTCCACAAACCATATTCAGCCATCATCATTCACATGAACATTCAAATAATTCCAAATGGTTGCTGCGGCCATTTCCAGTTTTTCAACAGAATAATAGATTCAGTGCTCTGAGTCAAGAGGATTATTGCACAGATGAGGAAGAACTAGAAAAAGAAGTTTCCAGTGCTGATAACAGAAATGCTAGGAAACGCAGGCGCACAAAAACGAAAACTCCTCCAAAAAATACTACACAAATTGTGATCAATAACACTGAACAGAAAAACCCAAAAGTACCACTGCATCCACCCATTAACGTAAGCAATATCAAAAATTTCAAAATTTTCGACAAAAAGTAATAAAAACCACTAGTGAATCAACTAATTTTAAGGCGCTTTCAAATAGTGACATTAAAATTACCTTTCAAAATGAAAATGATTACAGAAATGTCAAAAAATTACTGGAAGAATTAAAGAAAGAACCCAGCAACCAATCAGAAAATATAGTATATCACACCTACCAGCTGAAGAACGAAAACGCTTATAGAGTGGTTATCAGAGGCTTACCATCTTCCATTAGTCACGATGTAATTAAAGCAGACTTAGCAAAAATGGGACATGAAGTCGCAGGTATTACTAACATATACAAAATGGTCACAACTAATGGTGTAAAAGACAGGAAACACTTTCCTTTGTTTTACATCGACTTAAAACAAAAAGACAACAATAAAGAAGTATACAACATCAAGAAACTTGCGTACTGTATAGTTAAAATTGAGCCACCTAACAAGACAAGGGACATTCCACAATGTACGAATTGTCAACCACCTGGACATACCAAGAGTTTTTGCTATCTTCCAACCAAATGCGTTAAATGTGCTGGAAATCATCACACGACAAAATGCAAAAAACAACCAGGTATCTCACCTTCATGTGCTTTTTGTCAACAATAAGGACATACTGCAAATTATAAAGGATGCTGGGTATATCAGAACAAAATTAAAAGCCAACAGAATAATAGAACAAGAGTAGTATAGCGATTACAAACCAAAGCTGCTAAATCACAAACAACAATCACACCATCCACAGTTGGATTATCCTATGCGCAAATCACCAAATTATCTGCTGATGAATCAAACCAAAACAACAAACACATAGAAATTAACAACGAGTCTAATAACTTTGAAATTATTAAAAAGTTTGGTCAAATTCAACAGACACTTGGTCATTTAACAGAAAGGGTGGCAAAACTAGAAATTAATTTCTATCCGCCTAGCAAAAAAAGTCAGCATACACCCAAATGATTAACTCGTTCTTACGCATTGTAACTTGGAACGCTAATGGGCTCAACCAACGAGCCCAAGAACTGGAAATATTTCTCCATACAAACAACATAGATATTGCAGTTATTTCAGAAACGCACTTCTCCAGCAAAAGCTTTTTCAGATAAAGGGATTTAAATCTCTACTGGACAACCTATCCTAGTGAAAGAGCCAGAGGTGGTTCAGCTGTACTAATTAAAAATAATATCAAACATAATCATCAAGAGGATATTCGAGAAAGCTACATGCAAGCAACTGTTATCTCAATCTAATATAATGGCGCAGATCTGTCCTCCACGGCATACACCAACGAAGTTACAGTTTAATAACGTCTTTAAGACTAAGCTCGGTCCAAGATTTATTATTGGAGGTGACTATAATATAAAACATACAGCTTGGGGTTCCAGGCTAATTTCTCCTGGGAACGGAAATGCTTTGTTCAAAGCCATTCATGAAAACAAATGTGAATATTTGTCACCAAGGGGACCAACGTATTGGCCAACGGATGCAGGAAAAATACCACATCTGCTTGATTTCTTCATCATAAAAGGTATTTCATCCAGTTACACTAGGAACTTCCACGCAAAGCAATCATCATGATCACATACTTATTTAATGCCTGTATGAGATTGAAGTATGTACTCAAATGCTTCAAATAATTATGTTGAAGAAACCAGGTAAACCAGATGAAGAATTAACATCATACAGACCAATTTCACTGCTTCCCACGTTATCAAAGCTGTTTGAAAAACTATACTAAAACGTCTAAAGCCAATGGTAAACGTTCCTGATTTTCAATTTGGATTCAGGAATAACCACTCCACAATTGATCAAGTCCATCGAATAACTACGGTAATAGAGCACGCGTTAGAAGAAAAGAAATATTGCCCCGCCGTATTTCACGATGTATCTCAGGCCTTTGATAGGGTTTGGCACGAGGGATTGACATTAAAGATGAGCAAAATGTTATCACAAAACTATTGCCAGCTGCTTGAATCATACCTCTCTGATCGCCAATTCAGAGTCGTCCATGAAGAAACATGTTCTGACTTTTATTCAACGCTAGCGAGAGTTCGCAGAGAAGTATATTGGGACCCGTCCTCTACCTTCTCTACACTGCGGACATACCTACAACGAATAAAACATTCATCGACACGTTCGCTGACGACACTGTAATTATGTCAGTAGACGAATCACAACCAAGGGCAGTGGAAAATCTTCAACGAGCAATGAACAACGTTGCTAAATGGACAATTGACTGGAAAATCGTGCTTAATGAGCTCAAATCAACCCATGTGACATTTACGCTCTGACACAAAAAATAACAGTCTACACATATACCTCAATGGGGTGCAAGTACCGCAGGCTGAATCGGCAAAATACCTTTGTCTGCATTTAGATTCAAGGCTCAACTGGAAACATCACGTGAGACAAAAAGCTGAACAGATACAATTAAAACAACGTCAAATGTACTGGTTAATCGGGCATCATTCCAAAATGAACCTGTATTGCAAAAGACTAGTCTACCAGACTATCTTTAAACCAATATGGATGTATGGTGCGCAGCTATGGGGTTGTACTCATAAATCCAATAGAGACATTATACAACGTAGCCAAAATAAATTTCTTCGAATAGTCACCAACGCTTACCGATTTGTGACTAACAGGGAAATACACAATGATCTAAAAATACAATTGATAGACGACGTCATCCGCGAATGTGTCATTAAACGTGAGAAGAGACTTCTTAACCATACCAACGTTGAGGCCGTACAACTACTGGACAGTACAAACGAGGTAAGGCGGCTCAAGCGAATCAAACCACATGAGCTAACCGTAGGAATATCATATCTGAAGGGAACTGGACACTGGTCCAGCAGACCCACACAAGTTTAGGCTTACCTCATAAGTACTAATGTGAACCTTACTAATGAATTAATAATGTTTTAAAATTGTAGTAGCCATATCAATAAAGGTGTTTTAAAAAAAAAAATCTGATTGTTTTCACACACTTTTAACCTTGCTTTAATACCTCTAATAAACAGAACAATTTCTTCCCACACAAATATCTAAATCTACCTATTATCAATGACTGCTACAGTTTTTTGTGATGTTACCGTTTTTTGTAAGATTTGTGATGTGTATATGAATTCCATAATCACGAGGATTTTGGTAGACAAGTTGTTATTCTACAATGAACATAAACAGGAATTTCAGATGGCAAACCTTGATCTGCGGGACAAAAAAATCATGGTTAAAATTAAGGCCTTTTATGAAGTAGCAATATTTTTAAATCAGAGGTCGATATCCAAAGCAAATTCTCGGAAATTTAGCAGCTAAATTTAAAGTAAAAACTATAGGAACTTAGGTCTATGGAAATTCTGGAAATTAATTCGATATTAAAAATATACATACGTATTTAGTATGTAATTTTAAAAAGTTACTCGTACCTTAATTTAATTTGAAAGTTCAAAAATTGTATGGTTAAATTGTATATCAGGTTAGTGTTGAGTACCCCAAATTTAAAATTCCAGGGTTCCAAAGCCGATAATAAGTTTTATAAATTTGTCGAAATCTTTACCTTGGTTTTACAAATAAAAATGTCATATTAGTCATTGGTGCCATTAAAATTTTCATACTAAAAATCTTTTGATTGATTTGAAAATCTACCAAATCTGATTAAAAATTCAATTAATTCGATTAATTTATCATGAAAGTTGGCAATTAAAGAAAAAGAATAAGCACCAGGTTTGGGGAATAAAACTCTTTGCTATTCAACGCAACACACTTGACTAGACTTATAAAACGAGTAGCAGTTATGCTTAAAGCAGACAATTACGAGAAATTCGTTTTAGTTAGCCTATATCAACACATTTTAACTATAAAACTAGCTTCCGTGGAATATTGAAGGTGCCTTTTCGGCCGTAGGACAGTTTGCGCAAAATATAAATTTCGTCTTAATGGCATATGTAATCATAACTATTGTTAAGCTTTGACTCAAAACGACCATATTTATAAAATTTAAATATCGTTTGTTTTAACGAGGTCAACCTATTACCCCTTCACCTCCTCTCAAAACAGAACTAATTAAAAAAAACTAAACTACTATCATAGAATGAGCTATTATTTTCTATGCTGTGGCGAGTCCGGTATTTTTATTTATTATTTTTTTTTTTGGAAGAACTTATCTTAAATAATATTCCAAATTTTGGATATAAAATTGCTAAAAACTTTAAATAACTCTGAATTTTATCTAGAAAAATTCAATTTTTTTTTAATATTTGAAGTACTTCCAGAATTTTTATAGTTCGATAATTCAGAAGAATATATTAAATCCAAATTTGGTTTTAAATACCTATGTAATTAAAAATAATTTGACACAAAAACTGAAAATGAGTCAAATTCGGGTCGGGTTGCGTTCCAATTAGAGAAACATGCAAAAATTTAATTTTGACAAATTTAGAATAGTAAGCTCAAACATGATTAGCTGCGTACGCTTAGATTGGTCATTTCGTTATATGTTCTGCTAGAATCTTTTCATGTTTTGCAAAATCAAGCTTAACAGTTTTCTGGAATTCTATAATTTTGGCGTATATCAATTATTTTACCTTCAAATCTGATGAAGCTGCGAGAATATTTTAGATTGGTAAAACATTTTTTTAAATTGGCGGGACATGGATATGGGGCGTCTGAGATCCTTCAACCAAAATGCTTGACTGTAAATTCATTATAATTGAATTTTTGGGAGCCCTGGATTTTATTTTTTCCGATTTCGGGGGCCGCAGTATGAAAAAGTTTACGAAGCACTGCTATACAGAATGTATTTTAAATCCACATATAAAAAAATTCACGAATTTAAAGTACATGTAACGGAGTTGAGAAAACACAAAACATAATTTTGTATTATGATTGTACTTATTCGTAACGTGATGAATTTTGAATTTTTCGATAAATGTATTTCAAAATCCTAAGCACAGTATTGCGAAGAACGAAGATACAGTATAATGAACGTATGAAGAATGCAATGAAGCTAAAATAAAACCACAAACTCCATCGTAATCTTAGTTATTTATATTTTTATAATATTTATTGTAAGTACACATTTTTGGGTAAGGTGGGTTAAATGAGCAAGGTGATAGTAGAAATCCAGATTAAAAGCTTATGAATTATCAATAATAATTCTCCGATTTCTATCGTAAGAAGGAGTTTCCAATGCATTGCGGACGTTCGGCATGGGCTGAATAAATATATGCTCGGTACTTCTATTGCTGTGTCAGCAGGCGCGGGCTCCGTTTGTGAAATGGCAATATTATGCAACACTGCAGTAAATATCATCATTTCGATGGAAACCATGGTTTCAAATCCCGCCCCAAATGTTTTTAGTAATGAAAAGTTGAAAATGGTTTGATTATATTCTGATCCATGCCATCTAAAAAATAAGAATTATTAAAATATTTCAACCGGTACATATTATATCGAGTTTATTAAATAAACTATTTACGAACCGTGCCGTCAAATCAATCATTTTATAATCAGGATCGCAAACCAATTGACAATTTATTGAGTACCATCCTTGCCTATTTCGAAATAATTCAACATTGGCACCAACCGGGTAAAACTATAGGAATTTAATTAACTTATTAAATCACACACTTATCTATATGTAAATATAAACAATCTACTGAAACAGACGTCAAATAAAAAAGTATTACCAGTCATACAAAAAACAGTGCTAAACTGCAATATAAGAGAGAATAGATTTTCATTTAGCGATGTTCATACAATCGGCCCTAAATAATATGTACAGTTAATAAAAGCGTTGCCGACTGGATGATATTCAATCCGAATTAAATATCTTATTACCAGAATGCCAAAGAAAATCGAGCAAATAAAAGCTGTTGGCATGGCAGCCAGCTTAAATTGGTTTGTTATGGAAAGTGTTGAATTTTGTTATTCTAAAGTGTAAGAAGATTAACAAAATGTGTAGATGTGCATTATTTTCATAAGATTTGTATCATCTGATCAAAAATCAGATTTTCTGAACAAGTTCAAATATAACGGTTCTTACTGGTGAAACAAATTGTTACCAATTTCAGAAATAACAGTAGATTGTCCATTGGTGAAAGATTGACATTGTAAAACACCAATTTGCTGAGAAAATTAAATAAACCTAAATCATCAAACTTCATTATAGCTAGTCACACTAAAATGTTATTTATGCAAATAAAAAGAAAAAAAATGTAATCAATGCCCATAAAGGGCAGATCAATGAACGGCTTCAATAAGGTATGTCGAAAAGCCGTAAATGAGAACACAAACAACCTTAAATGAGATGATTAATGAATGAATCATTATTTTGTTTCTCCAAGCATGGAGCTTTTTGAATTTATACATGAAAACGGCCCTCTACAACTACAGCTTGTCGACATTTTCTGTGATAAGGCACTCCCTGACATCGTTCCCCACACTATTAGCATGAGTGAAAATAGATCCGAAGTTTCTGAATTTGATCACTCCCTTAAATGTGTAGTTACCGCCGATAAAGTCAATTGCATCATGGCCTCTGACACCAGAAATCAAATATTTTGTTTGGTACTTAACGATTTTGAGCATATCCCTGCCGAACATCGGAGCTAATTGCAAAATTTAATAATTTTTATTATAATTTACAACAACAATTTTATTTTATTACCGCGAGGAGTAACTTTAATTTTACAGTTTATAATTTGAACAAGTTGCACTCAGTGTAAAATATATGAGAATAATTATTGAGATTTATAACATTTATTTAGAAATTAAATGTTGTTTTGTTAGGGTATGCCTCAAACACAAAATTTTTCCGGGATAAAATCTGGTTCTCACACGACGATAATTTTTAAGTAGTTGGCTCAGCTTCTATCGGCTATCTATTATAATCGCTTGATTACAGCAGCAAAGTTCACTTACAAATAACATTGACAGCTCTGGTCGACTAGCTTACTTAGCGTTATAAAGTTTACATGTACCATAATTGAGCCATTTAAATGATTTGGTTTTGACAGTACAACTCAAAAGCCAAATAGCAAGTGAAATAAGAGTACAGGTCGTATAGATATTAATTCAACAAAAATAATTTTTTAAGATAAGTTTCAAAAGGTGAACTTAAAATTGCAAGTTTGGATATCATTCTTTTCTTCAGGCATCTTCATTATATGGATAATACACAAACTCAAATTATTGCTTGGTAAATGAACTGCTTTATGTAATTTAAGGTCATCAAACAGAAAATTATTATGAATTTGTTTTTCAGAATCATCATTCCTCAACTGCGTTAACAGTATAAATTTTTTAGGAATTCAAAAGTATTCCAAAGTAGTTAGTTATATGCTTGTTTGAAATTCCGGAACACAAAATAATATTTAGAATGAATCATTCGTATGAAAAAACTTGACCAGAGCATTTGTTTTGCAAAGGAGACCTACACAGAGGTAGCTCCCGCATTTCATGCTATTCCCCTTCTTAAAGGTAGGAGATAGTGCCGCCACTCTCCTTTTATCAGAAATTACTTTGCTTCGACATACTAAACGAATAAGGTCGAAAAGCGTGCTCCAGAAAATGCCTCCTCCGAATAACAAGAGCTCCGAACTAATGCGACCAACCCCTGGTGAACGATTTCTTTCCAGACTCTGTCATGCTCTATATGAATTCCTCATGGGATGGATCATCGAATGTACATCGTTTCGGTCTGAATTTGAAGAACTTCATCTACAGTCTGTGACATATGTTGAACATTAAGTACTCGTAAATTGAAAAAAACCTAATTCCATCTGTCGAGTACCCCATCGATATCAACACGAAGGAGTTGTTGTACTTTCGAAACTTTGACCCTTCATCGCTCACGCTTTTTTCGTCTACAAATTCGCTTGGTGATTGTAAAGCAGTTTTGCGCATGTAGGCTATAATTTGTAAGTCGACAGAAAGAGGACACTTCATCAAACCAATAATTTTTGGGTTTGTTTGTTACTATACTTAGAATTTTCAGAACCTTCCAACCAGTATTCGCTTCGTCACACCGGTAATTGACTTCCACAGACCCATTGCTGATAAGATCTTCAAATTGTTGTTGTATATGTTAGATTTTGTCGGTACTTGACCAAATAATTATTTTTTACGGAGGGAGAAATTATCGAAATTATTAATTTTTTCGTTATTCTCACTCAAATCGAAACTGAAACTGTTGTTGTATATGTTTATATATCAGACCTTTACAGTTAAATCCTTCCTAAAAGCATCTTCCGGATTATATAACCGGATATTTATTCTTTTATAAATGCGAATAAACTACTAGGGGACCGAGCAAACGGCGCAGTGGTTAAAGCTGCGGCGGTTGGATCGGGAGGTACCGGGTTCGAATCCCTATAGGGGCGGGATGCAAAAGGGATTTTTCATTATCTGATTACGATCGGTGATGAAGATAAACACATCTATGATCCTCTGTTGAGAGTGCGGAATCCATGGGCCGACCCACCTTTCATGTCAGCACTATAGGTTGGCATGAAGCAATGCAATGTGCAGGTAGTTTAAACGAAAACGGGTCTGTAGCCGTGTACGTCCTCGATTTGGCCACTAAAGGCGTAAGGTAGGAAGTAAAAAGCGAACTGCGAAAGAGTTGGGAGTGCCTCGAGCCCCAGAACAGATTGCAGGGATAAAAACAAACAAACAAACAACAAACTACTAGGGGATTGGAAAAGTTCGATGAATGGAAATGAAAAAAAAAACAAGCTTTTAATTCTGATTCTTCAGTATATTCTCCTGTAAGCTCAATACAATTGGTCCAGCGATCTTCCAATTTATTTACCCCATCTCTAAAGTAATTTTCCGGATGACCTTCAAAATACTCCTTTACGGCAGCTACATCCTCATCATTCGATGACAAATGGTTTCCATGCAGAAATCTTTTGAGGTTTGGCAACAGTTTGAACTCAGAGGGAACCAGATCTTGTCAATAAGGTGTATGTTAAAGCAATTCGTATTGTAATTCCTTAAATTTGGCCATTGCAAGAACTTTGTGAGTCGGTGCATTATCTTAAACAAAATTCCATTTGTTTCCCAAAAAACAATGCCATGACATTCTTTGCCGATTTTTATCACATTGGCTGATTTGGAGCAGAAGCAGAGGATTCCATTTTAGGATCCTTGTAGTAAATCTACAAATCGTCGCTTTAAATCAGATTTATTCTTTGGAAAACGATCTAAATGAGGCACCCATTCATTAAAATATGAGAGACCCATTCAGTTGAGATGTCAATAGCCTCAACAATTTCAGAATTAGTAAAAATCAGTATCATTAATATTATACCACTTTACCATTATATATTCACTTAAACGAAATATTTTTTTCAATTCGTCACAGAAGGCAAATTAGACTTTAGTAGCTTATCTAAAATCAGACGCCACCACTTATTTTTATAAAAGTCTAGTTTCCACAAAGTATTTAAAATTAACATTATTAACTATATCAAATAAATTGAATAAAGATTGTCCTCGTTTATGGTGGGGTAGAGAATATTTTTTGCAAGTAACAAATTTTATAAATAATAAAACATTTTGCAATCATTATGCGGTAGCTTATTTTCAAATTAACAGACACAAGCAAGAAGTAACCCAAAATTTATTTTGTAAAATAATATTTAGTGTCTGGAAAATGCTAAGGAAATTGAACCAAATTTTCTCTCGCTAAAGTTATTTTGCTCAACCCCAAATTATTATTTTTATTTTTTACTCTCGATTTAACAAGAAACAAGTAAAAAAAAAAAAAACATAAAAACCAAACCTAATATTTTTCGGAGGGATAATAAAAATATCGAGAATATCTTTTTGTATTTTTGCGTTTTTAAGATTGGAAATGTAAAATAATAATCTCTGGAGTTTTAGGATTTTTTTAATAGCAATAATATTCTGTATATGTTTTGTGTATACAATTGTGATGCGTTTTTAATTTAATCCGTTTTTAAATAACAAATTAGTGTATATTTACTCGTAGAAAATGTGGTTTTAGCGTGGTCGGAAATTTAATTGGAGATTTTCGCTTCTTTTATGTATGACTTTATTCTTCGAATTAATCTTATATTGTATTATAGGTTACATAAAAATACCTGATATATACGAATTTAGAAAACTCTTTTCAATAATAGTTTACTACTGGAGGCAGTCATAGACAAATTGCTTAAAAACACAGGGACTAATAAATTCATATACAATTTGCTGGTTATTGATGATAAAGTTGATCTGTTTTATTGGTTAAATATCCTCCTTTACACTTTAGACATATTGATTGATTGATTTGAGTGTACGATCAAGACTAAGCAAGGTTCCCGGAAAGATGCCGGGTCCACCGTACACCCTTTTCACATATAACAAAACCGAAGGAAAGGAAAGGTATGTTAATAATAAAGAATCGACCCGGTTCCAGACACCTAAGTAGTCGATAGTTAGTATGTTTTTGTTAGTAATATATACGATAAAATAGTTAGCACAAGACAATACAATTTCTAAACTACGTGATCGCTGGATGCTCGATGTTTCTGGAAGCTGATCGAGGTTGTTCCGGTACTTTTGAAAATCCAAATCTCAATTAATTAATTATCGCTATCTGCTACTTTAAAGTTAAACTAAAGCATTATTTAAACTATGAAACCCTCATTCATTTCTCTGAAATAAATTATAAATTAAACTTTTTGTACTACAATTAAATTAATATTAATCTTCCGAATCCTCACATCCAATAAAATATATATAAAAATAAATAAATAAATATCAATTTTCATAAATTATTTTGTTGTCGCAGCTCTCGCCATCTATCCATTTCCAGGCTCACACCAAGGAGTAAAACCTAAAATGCAAAATAATGCCGCATCCTAATACATTTAAATAAATAGATGAAATAAATCAATAAAATTAAACAAAATATATTAAATTAGTCACAAAGAAACAAGCCGGTTCCAGACACTTAAGTAGCTGATAGTTAGCAAACCTGTTATTAATAAATATAGTAAATAAGTTAGCAAAGACAACGCAATTTATTACTGCAAGTTTAATTGCTGTTTCAGTTTCTGCCAAATAAAGATTTAAATCGGTTTCTGAAAAACTGGATTAGTGTTTCTTTCAAAATGTATGACTTATAAGTGGCTTAAAAAATTGGCCAGTGTAATGGAGACCTAAATTGTATTACATAAGCCAAAAATAATAAAAATAGTTAAATCGCTAAGTGCACTTATGTAGTTTTCGCTTTTGGACACAGACCCAGTTTTTACTAAATTCTGCTTAATAATCTAGACTCAAACACAATTTATATTTTAATTTACATTTATACCCCTGAAACAAATTTACGATTAATATTTCTAACAACTTAATTTGATATCCGCAACCCCGCACTGCTCCACCACCAAAAATTTCCGGCCACTTCTGCGCCTCAGCGATTCAGACATCTGCGACTTCTACTGCTTCCCGCTCCAAACCGCCTAATTTAGCTTCAATCTAGATAACTTAGAAGAATTGCAATATAAATGGCCAATGATGGCCACAACCTGTCAGCACTGATAGAACGAAACATCTAGTCACCCCTGCCTTGGTCTAAACAAACCAGCAATATTACATCCAGCTACCCCACCCGCCATGCAACGCCAAACTCCCAACACAAAACTCGGCTCAACTTTTATTGTCTTTACACCATCGACAGTACAAAAGCTAAACAGGACTATATCCTTCCACCATAGTCGGTCTTACACCGGATAAACCGATAAGATATTCATGAAAAGTACTTGAAATTTATAACTACACAAATGCCAAAATCATTATTCGATAAATGTCAAAAAACCTTCAAATTTGCGCTATCTGCCGCAAACGGTTCCCTTATTGAAACCTATGGAACGAAACTCTTAACATTAGACCTAGGGTTAAGAACTCACTTTCATCATTGCCAACGTTAATAGACCTATAATTGGTGCAAACTTTTTATCCAAATTTGGTCTATTGGTCGATGTTAGAAGGAGACAGTTGATAGATTCAGGTACACGTTTATGGATTGGTGCTATCACAACCAATTACGATACACCAACACCAATTAACTTTATCGTTGAGAACAGTTTTGGCGAAATATTACGAGAATTTCCCCAATTAACACAAGAACCACGGTATGATACACCCGTAAAACATAATGTGGTCCATTATATTCCAACTGTCGGTCAGCTCCCATTTGCGAGACCACGCAGGCTCGATACAACGAAACATTGTATTGCTAGATCAGAGTTTGAGCGTATGTATGTATGTGTCAATTGGGCATATGTCGTCCTTGTTCTTTACAAGCATCCTTTTGCATTTTATTCGAAGAAGCTAGGTCAGACAGAGCGGAAATATTCCGCATTTGACAGAGAGCTTTTGGCTATATATTTGTCAATTAAACACTTCCGTTACTTTGTGGAGGGAAGAAATTTTACAATTTTCACCGACCACAAACCAATGACTACAGCATTATTAACTATAGTATAGAACGTAGTCCTAGACAATCTAGACATTTAGATTATCAATTTACGTCCGCTATACGTCATATACATGGTAAGGAAAACATAGTTGCAGACACCTTATCTCGTTTAAGCAGCCACGACTCAATAAATTCAATTATTCTTTCTGGACTAGACTATTTCGAACTGAGCAAGTTACAAGAGGCCGATGAAGAGCTCCCATCTCTCAATCAGGACCAGGGAAACTCAAGTAAAATTCTCGATAGAATTTATATGCCTAGTCATAACATTTATATAATTATGGTGCGTAGTTTCAACTTCAACAAAACGCCCATATATTCCACTACAATCGAGACGTTCAGTATTCGATGTATTAATTGTTAGAAAGCTAAAATGCATAGGCACACCCGATCAGAACTTGGTAGGTTCGATCTTCCGTCAGAAAGATTTGAGCATATCCATCTAGATTTGGTTGGGCCTTTACCATGCTCTTATAATAGTACATATATTCTGACAATAATATATCGTTTCACCCGTTAGCCTGAAGCCTTTCTAATTCTGAATATATACTGAATACATACCACGTTTTGGAACACCTTATCGTGTAACCACCGATCAGGGTACACAGTTTGAAAGTCAACTTTTCCCTGAAATTACTACATTGCTAGGTGCGTATAAAATCCATACAACACTATTTGTGATTACCGTTCTGCAAATTTACATTTTAAAAGCTCAAATTTATTACCGAGTTCTTAGATTTAAAAAAACGAGTTCTTAATTTACGAATACTGTCCTTTAATTAAACAGATTGTATAATTATTTTAGGAATTAACTTTTTAGTACAAGAATTTTAATGAATTCTATAGAAGAATGAATTACCAATATATGAATTAAGTTCTAGTTCTTAAATTAGCAACATGGCAACACGGCAATCAAGAACTAAAATAATAATCCTGCAATGTTAAATGTAAATTTGCGCTAATAGTTTGAAATCAAAATTGAAGATACAAATCATAATTTAACGAATAGTATTCTTAGTGCCAAATTAGTGTTGAATCTGTATGTTTTTTGACTTATGGAAGTAGTTTTTTCTTTCCGTGTGTGTATCCTGTGAAATGAAACTTGTTTAGGTTGATAGTTTTACTCAGTCATTAAGAATGCATTTGACTAAGCAAGGCACGTTGGCCTATTATATAAACTAATACGAGGGGGAATATGCTCCGCTCTGGTATCTATAATAAAATCATATATAGACCATCGTCGGTTTTTCGTATATGTTGACAATGTCCATAACTCTGAGATTAGGAAAATATCTGAAAATTATAAAACGATAATTCCGAGTTTTTTTTTTAAACTATAACTTTACAACTTCAGATAAACTCAAACATGACAAAGATTACCTGATTTTACCAAAATAATTTATCAGCTTTGACCAAATATTTAGATTCAGTACCTACTGAATACAAAAATATTGCTGCAAGACAAATTAAGAGGTCATTTAGCCTTGCCGCACAAAAACGATGTATATAGGTCTGAATTTACAATAAACTCAAATCCTTCTTTATGCTTATATTAACACTTCTATATAAAAATAATATTGTAAGATAGTTTCTGCAGTCATTTAGCAAATAGTAGCATTTAAAAATAGTTAAAAATTAAAAATTTCACTTCCGGTTTCGCTGATCGGTACTCTTCCCTACGATAAAAACTTAAAAGTCTCAAAACGATAACCTAAAAATGTCTGTGATCTGTTAAAAATGTCTGTGATGTTGTGGAGAGTTGTGGCCGCGTTAAAAACTATTTAGCTCGCAGTAAACAGAACTTAACGCTTTAATAGTAAAAGAGCTTTATAAAGAGCTCTAAACCAATAACTAAAACAGTTTTCTTTTAATATTTAAACTTGGATAGCTTTTGATGTATGTAGTACGCAATATTATTTAATAAATAAAAAGAAAAATGTTTGCACAATTTCATCATCACACATATGTATATATAGTAAGTATTGCAATATGTGTGATGAGAAAATACCTGTATAACGATAACTGAGAGTATCGTTAGTGTTTTTTTTTTGAACACGTCTGTTCATGTTTCCTTGATTTTAAAACAAATTACCATTTGTAAAAATGGATAGCAAGAAACACTACACAAATGAATATTGTTCACCATCAAAATGTTTCTGCAAGCGAAATTTAACACAAAAACACTCACTAAACACTCACGAAACTAATAATAATAATAACAATCACATAACAGACGAAATTTTTAGTTAAATTCGATCAATATACGTATAATTTATATGCTCACTGAAAACTTCACACCACTTTCCCACAACTTTCCTAATTAATTAATTAAATATATATACACAAAATAAATTAAATTAAATACTTTACATATTTAAAATAAACAAAATTAAATTAATTTAAATTTACGAAGAGGACGACAAAAAACACGTCTATCCTCTTCGAGCGTCAACGACCGACCGATTATATCCCCGAGCTCCCTCCTTTACACTTTAGACATATGTAGATATAATATTGTGATAGTCACATATGTCATAAGATGTTCCTGAGTTGTAGGATTAAATATGTCAATCTTCGAATATTACCGAATAGTTGAATAACTTACAAAACAAGACACAAATTATGCTATGGTTTTGCTTACAAAATTCAATTAATAAGCAATTTGACTCCATTAGATCATATGAAGCGCACTTGTACATATAGTAGGATTTTCTGGTCAGTTTAGGGGAAAAATTGGTTTTGTCTTATCTCCTCCATCATTTTATTTAAGGTGACATAGTTTTATTCCGGTAAGCTTTAATGAATGCTTGTATTAGGTTTATTTTTGGTATTAGGAAATTCGATCATATTTCTGCCTACTCTAATTTTTACGAATTTCGCGTTCGTCTCTTTATTTTTAAACTTCTGAAAGCTAATTAACTCTAACTTCCGCAAAGGTCTGGCCAATAATTTATGTAAGTCATTAAACAAATCCTTTCATATTATGGGAGTTTCCCTTTGAAATTCAATTCCATTGCAAATTAAGAGGTTAGGATCGGTAGGATTATTTAAGTTAAAATTTTTCGAGTGACGCGATTGATGGGCAATACGCAGTTTTTTAATATATTTTTATTAACCTTGTTACTATCGTTAATATTTAACTATGCTCAAAATATAATGCATGTAGTAAGCATGAGGTGGATATCGTTCGAAAAAATTTAAGAAGTTTTGATGGCTAATGGAAGCAACTTCATTAGTTTTTTTTGTTCCGATTACTTTGTTTCCATGTACGCCTTTCCTTCTAATACTAAATTATTAATAGATGTGTCAGTAATGAATGAGTATTATTGATACTTTAAAGGTGCGTGTACGGGTACATAAAAATAAAATTCTGGTGAAGAAATGTTACTAAAATATTATAATTTTCTGTAGAGTTGAGAGAAATGAAACTTTCACAGACGACCACTCCTCGAAGATGGTCACGTCTCTAAAACACCATTTTTCTCCGGTAAGGAATATATTCGACTTGTTGTGGAGAAACCATCGTCATCAAATATTGTCTTCAACAATCTGAAAACAATAATTTGATTTGAAAATTATTAATGTAAATTTAATTTAATGTACTTATCTTAGTATGTTATGTTTTGTTTATTTATTTTGGTTTATTTTAACATCTACAATTAATGTATATTATTGTAATAGATTATAACGAAACCCCACAAGGGCTTCGTTAACAGATATGAGAATAGAGGTCTGGTGCGGTATTGTAGCTGGCTAGAGCTCACGATGCGGCGTGGGGTTTTCCGGACATATTCTCATGCTTGAATAACTGCATGAAAATAAAATGAAAAGAGAAAAAGAGAAAAAATTTAAACTTTTCTTGCCACGGCCTCAGTAGCTAAAGAAATTAAAAACCAGGTGTAATCGTCCAGGAGCGACAGCTTCTTCCTCCCCTCATCGGCCCGCCTAATGGGATGCTGTCTCGGCATAGAAGGACACCCGTATGACAGGAGGAACGAACGGCACGCCCGGAATAAATATGGAAAGGCCGACCCTCCACAAGATCACGCCTCAGATCTTGTGGCAAGTGCGACTAAGCGAGAAAAAGATAAGAAAACTGCACAATCACCCATCCCACAAAAGAAATTATCACTGAATCTACTGTACAAAATTAATAAACACTGTTCACTGTATTAAACAAAGCAAAAAAAAAAATTTAAATTACCGTTTACCGTTTAAAAAATCGAACCATATCAAACCAAGCGGAAAAGAATAGCGGTGTTTGCTGTTGCCCTGAATTCGTCAATCGTCATCAATTTAAATAATTGGATGGAACACCATTAAATTTTTGTAATTACTTGTTTTAGAAGGAAAAGTTGAAAAATTCCACGACGCATATTTCGAAGTTATTTCCCAAACAAAGTCAATGATTAAAAAAGCAACGCCGACAGTGATCTTACCACAAGCTGAGCACACTGGCAACCATAAACCATCCTATTATATGCAGTTACCCACCATCAAACTACCAGTTTTTGACGGGAATTATGAAAATTGGCTTGCTTTCCGAGACACATATAATGCGTTGGTGCACCAAAATGACAGTTTAAGTGACATACAAAAATTGCATCATTTGCGTTCAGCATTATCTAAAGACGCATTCGATTTAATAAGTTCACAATACACAATGCTAATTGAAAGATACGAAAACCACAAAATGATCATCACAAAACATGTGATGGCGTTGTTCAATCATTAACAAGAGAATCACCGGAATTACTTTGTGATCTCATTGATACAACCATCAGACACGTTCGCATATTAAAGCAGTTAAAGCAACCGGTCGACGAATGGAACACAATTGTTGTGTGTCACATAACCTCAAAGTTAGATCCAATAACTCGTCGTGAATGGGAGAACAAACACTCCTGCAATACAAAAACATTTCCGTTGCTAGAGGAGCTAAAACAATTCATCGAACAGAGATGCCAAATGCTTGATATTTTTCGACAAGCAAAACCAAAAGATGTGTCCAAATTCACAAACTGCGAGAAGTCATCATATGCTTATCGCAACAAATCGAGCACGTCCAGAATGCTACATATGCAAACGCAACCAGAATCAGAGACAACTACATCACTACCAAAATCCTGTCAACATTGCTGTAATGGTAATCATCTAATTTATCGATGTCAGCAATTTCTCAAGCTCTCAACTAACGATCGTATAAATCGTGTGAGAGACCTGAATCTGTGCTTAAATTGCTTCAGTCCATATCACAGACATTATCAGTGCACGTCTGGTACTTGTAAACATTGCAAATAAACCACAACACATTATTACATCTCGAAAGACGAGATGCACAATCTTTCAATACGGCTACTAATAAATAAAAACTAAGTGGAAATGAAACAACTACAATATGCCAGGAAATTCTACCAACGGTTACGATGAACGCTTTATCAGTAAATCAAATTAATTCACCAGTTTTTCAAGAAGTAAATGAATCAACATCACGAACACAAGTCGTGTATTATCAGTCAGAGGAAGTTCGTTAAACAACGCAAGTGTTATTGTCAACTGCAGTTGTATTCGCATTTGATTCAATTGGCGTAGCTCATCGCTGTTGAGTTTTATTGGATTGTGGCGCACAGTCAAATTTTATATCAGAACATATGTGTCAGTTGCTACGTCTTAAACGGCACAAAAATTCAACGTCAGTTATTGGTGTTAATCAATCCTCATCACAAGTTCAACTAAGTGTCAATGTCACTATTCAATCGAGATTCAATAACTACACCTGCAATCTTGAGTTTTTAGTATTAAATCACATCAACAACAATTTGCCAAATCTCCAAATTTGCGACATCAATGCATGGAATATTCCAGAATCAATTAAATTAGCTGATGCATCATTTCACATTCCTGGTAAAATCGATATGTTGCTAGGCTCCGAGATATTTTTCCAACTGTTAGGTGTTGGGCAAATCAAACTATCCAACGATCTTCCCATTCTCCAGAAAACGGTGTTTGGTTTTGTAGTCGCTGGCAAAATTACAAAGACCAAGTCCGTTACAAATTATGTTACAACATGCAACCTAGCCGTCAAAGAAGCCGTCAAATCAACAAATAGAAAAATTCTGGCAATTAAAAATGGTTCCTGTAATCAAACATCTCACGATAGAAGAATAAAAGAAAGAACACTTCGAGTGAAGAACACTTCGTTACAAATGTCAAACGTGATTCCAATGGGAAGTTCATTGTTAAACTACCGTTCAAAGATAATAACGTACAACTAGGTGAATCGTTTAATGGTGCTCTAAAACGATTTCATTACACGGAAAATAAACTTGAAAAAAACCTAGAATTAAAAGCAATGTATCATGACTTCATTAAAGAATACATCAATTTTGGTCATATGGTGAAAATAAATTCAAATTTGGTAAAACAGCCAAATTACTTTTTGCCACATCACGCTGTTCTAAAACCCACTAGTACCACAACGAAATTGCGAGTGGTGTTTGATGGGTCATTTAAAACAAGCAACAACACATCACTCAACGATCATCTCTTAGTCGGCCCATCAACACAAAGTGATCTCTTTACAATAATATTAAGATTTCGCAAATATCCGATAGTCATGACCTGCGACATAGCTAAAATGTACCGACAGGTACAAATTGACCAAGAACATCAAAGGTTTCAACAAATTATTTGGAGAGATTGTCGTGACTGTCCAATTTCAATTTTCAAGCTGATAACGGTCACATATGAGACAGCTTCGGCACCTTACCTTGCTACAAAGTGTCTACAACAATTGGCATGCAGTGAAGTAGCTAACTATCCAATGGCATATGCCGCAGTCATTAACGATTGTTACGTTGATGACATTCTCAGTAGAGCAGAGTCACTCCAATCAGCAATTCAATTACAATCTGAACTCAGTGAAATGCTACAAAATGGTGGATTCGAACTACGTAAGTGGTGTACCAATTCTTCAAAATTAATACAACAAATTCCTGAAGAAAGTAGAGAACAAAATTCGACACCACAATTCGACGAGGATCATACCATAAAAACACTTCGAATATTTTGGGCTCCAAAACAAGACACTTTGTCTTGTAAGGTCGTTGAACCTAATAACAATCGTCAGGTAACAAAACGAACTATTTTATCAGATATTGCTACTACATCCGACCCACTTGGCCTCATTGCCCCAGTGATAATAGTAGCAAAAATCATTATGCAAGAATTATGGCAAATCCGAGTAGAATGGGAGGAATCATTACCAATACATCTACAGACAAAATGGCTGCAGTTTCGACAACAATTAGTTCACTTAAATACACTGAATATCGACAGACATATTCAGTCATCGCCAACAACAAGGTTGGAATTACACGGTTTTTGCGATTCACCGGAATTTGACTACGGCGCTTGTATCTACACACGAAGCATATCAAACAGTGAACTTAACGTCAGTCTACTCTGTGCAAAATCCCGTGTAGCTCCGCTCAAAAAATTACAATTCCAAGGCTTGAACTTTGTGATGCAAATTTATTAGCGGAACTTCAAGCCAAAGTCTACTCAGCAATGCACATAAAATTTGATCGACAATATCATTGGTCCGATTCAAAAATTGTTCTTTCATGGCTTGCAGCATCGCCATCAAGATGGAACAATTTTGTGATTAACAGAGTTGTTAACATACAACAATTATCCAACGTGAATGCGGCAAAATCCAGCCGATCTGTTATCTCGAGGCGTTTCTCCATCTGACTTCCACTCAAACTTATGGTGGCATGGTCCAAATATTTTATCAACTCACAATGAAATCATATCAGCCGAAAATAGTGAGATTAAGCAGGAGGATCTACCTGAAACAAAAATAGTTACAGCACACGTCAGCATAAATGATATACCATTTATTGACAAGTGTTCATCTTTTACAAAGTTGCAGCGCATAACAGCATTCATGTTACGGTTTATTGCAAACGCAAAAACATCGAAATCAAAACGAGTCATTGGTTCATTATTATCTGTCACTGAATTGAATTCCGCAAAACTGAAACTGATCAGTTTAGTTCAACGGCAATCATTTGGAATTGAGATTAGCAATTTAGAATCCTGCCAAATCATCAATAAAAACAGCAAAATCATAGTGCTCAATCCATTTATTGATAAGCAAGGCATCTTAAGAGTCGGGGGCAGATTGTCCAATGCAGACATTCCATTCAATCAAAAACATCAGATATTACTTCCAACTGGTCATCTGGCAAATATATTAGCACAGTATGAACACAGGCACAATCTACATTGCGGTCAACAAGCGCTACTATCAATTCTTTGGTTGAGTTATTGGCCATTAAGAGGACGAAATCTGGCACGTAGAACAGTGCACAATTGTATGCGCTGCTACAAAACAAAACCTAAATCAATACAACAATTGATGGGTAACTTACCTCAACAAAGTGTGGCACCTTCAAGACCATTCATTAACACCGGCTTAGACTTTGTGGTCCATTTTCCATCAAACCCACATTAAATCGACGAAACAATTCCGTCAAGGCTTATGTGGCTACGTTCATATGTTTTGCCACTAAAGCAATGCACATCGAGCTCGTTGGCAATTTGACCACTGAGTTTTTCATTGGTGCACTAAAACGGTTTGTTACGCGACGCGGCAAATGTTCCAGGATTTATTGCGATAATGCAACAAATTTTACTGGAGCTAAAAGGGAACTAGACAATTTCCGGAGATTTTTTAACTCACATGACAACCAAAGTAGCATATACACAATATTAGCACAAGAAAGCATCGAGTGGCACTTCATACCTCCGAGATCCCCCCACTTCGGTGGTCTCTGGGAAGCAAGGGTGAAATCTGCAAAATATCACCTTAAAAGGATCATGAGCGACGCATGACTTACTTATGAAGAGTTCAACACATTATTACATCAAGTGGAATCGTGTCTTAATTCCAGACCGATCATTGCAATTTCATCCGATCCAAACGTCTTCAATCCATTAACGCCAGCTCATTTCGGCGACTGTTTAATGGCAATTCCAGAACCTGATTTGACAACATACAAAATGAACCGGTTATCCCGATGGCGACGAACACAACAAATGCTGCAACATTTTTGGCAGAGATGGTCAAAGGACTATCTTCATCAATTTCAAAATCGACCAAAAAAGAATTCCACAAACATTCCAATTGACGTTGGTACAATCGTTCTTATCCAAGACGATAATCTTCCTCCTCTGAAGTGGAATATGGGAAAAATCATCGAATTGCATTCCGGACGAGACAACACCACCAGAGTCGCCAGTATTAAAACACAACATGGAGTCATCACACGAGTGGTTCACAAATTGTGTCCACTTGCAAATTCAGATAAATAATTTCACTTAATTTGCATATTTTCTAATTTGATTATGCTTAATCATTTACATTTTCATCATTACAGTAGTGTTGTGAACAATTGAAATTTTTCTATTTCAAAAAAAAACATTTGTAAATTTAAATTGATCACGATAATTTGCAACTTGTATTTATCCGCTCAGGAGCTGCTAAGGCGGCCGGTATGTTTGCTGTTGCACTGAATTCGTCAATCGTCATCAATTTAAATAGTTGGATGGAACACCATTATGTGGTTTTCCTGTTGCAACAAAAAACAGATTCGGAGTCGAATCCGAGTTGAAAAATGACAGTTTTTTGACGTTTTAACTGGAACAGCCAAAAATCCGGATTCTGCGATTTTTTGTTTTTTATATGGTTGTGTGAATATACGTATTAATTGTCAAATTCTATTTTTATAATTAGATTGATAATATTGATGAAATTTTCCGTAAATTAATAAATAATTTATTGTAATCATGTTATTTGTTGTATTATTTGTTAATTATTTTACTGTTTTTTAAATATATTTTTCCGCATATTTATTTTGATGTTTAAATGACATTTCGATGACATTTAAATGTAATCGTGTTAGTAATCGCTCCGAAAAATTTTACCGAGCGACGAATGACAGCTGCTGTCACTTGAGTTTCGCTCCGAATCTGTTTTTTGTTGCAACAGGAAAACGACATTAAATTTTTGTAATTACTTTATTTAGGTTAAGTTGTCAAACCCAACGTACAAACGTCATATAAATTTGCTTGATGTAATTAATACTAATAATCACGTCCAAAAGAGGTCAGTGTGAATAGTACGAAGAATGTATTATAACTTTTTTCATTATTAGCACCTTTATATTATTATAAGTTAGTACTTTATATGTATTCTTTTATACCATCTGTCTTTATTATTAGTACTTTTTGTATTTTAATTAGTACTTTTTTTTGCCATATGATTTTTTTTAGTTTTTGGTAATAAGGAGTGAGTGAACACAAGCAATTTAAGTTACAATAAAAAATATTAAATAAAATAAAAATAAGCAAGAGAAAATAAGCACATTTTATTTCAAACAAGCGGAATAGAAAACAAAAAACCAGAATGAAAAAAAATATTTGAAAAAATCTGAAAAAGAACGCAAGGTGGAAAATGCTCTGAATGGAGGTGCAAAATTCGTGCATACACCATAAACCAACCCAAAGTAAAAAGAAATATAATGTTATATAATAAAAAGAAAGAAAACAAACTGTAACAAATTTAAATCAGGCTCAATAAATCAAAAAAAACTCGTTACGTTAAAAAAATTACCAAAACAAAATTTAGAATCAAAAAAAAAACCAGCAGTTCATTTACGTTAGTTTAAAGAAACAAAATTACAGTTTGCTGAAAAGTATTCAATACCTTAATGGTCCGTCGGGCCGAACACCAACCAGCGCCGACGCAGGAACTCCCTCAACAACAATGGTTGCCCTGCCCCCAAAGGCGGGAATACTGCTTCAATTTCAGTTCAGCACTGCATTCACTACCCCGTACACAAACAGAAATAATATAGTATAGCATATAATATTCCGTGCTTCACGAGTTTGATATACGCGGTAACCATTATAAGAATGTGAAATCAAAACAACAATCAGCAGATAACAGTTATTTTATAATATTACTTGTTTAGTAACCACGTTTATCAAAATCGTTTTGTTACTTTTTTTAATGCGGCAACGCAAAAAATACTCACAAGAATGTGAAATTATTGTTTCTTTATTTTTTCTGTTTTTGTTTTATTTTATACACAACATAATTTATGATACATGATTTATACACAACATCATTTATTGATTCACAAAAATTAGGAAATAATTTTTTATTTATTTATTTATTTAAATACGCAAAAGAATTGTTGAAAAAAAAATCCAACAAAAAAAAACTTTATACAATCGACTTGGCTGTTTTCTCACTCACGTCAAAAACTTGAAACCTCAAAAATCAAAACTAGATTTAATATAACAAAAAAAAAACTCTGGTCTTGTCAAGGCCGTATCCAAAACCAGACTAACCAATTTATTTTTTTTTTTTTCAATATCAAAAAGAGCTCTCATTAAGCAATCTGCCTTTTCTCTTTTTATCTTTTCCTCGTTGACTTTATTTTTTTATATTGACAAACAACATCGCGCGACTCATCAAATTGACAACGAACATACATTTTTTTTCTCCTCTCCATTCGTGCGTCGTGCCGTGTACACAGAAGTTTTACCTCCCCATTCAGAGCAATTACAAGAAAACAGCAACAACAAATCATAAATGAAATTCAATATCGTGCGCAGTACATAACTTACACATAGGCACAAACGCATTTTATACTGTGCCAAAGAACAGAAAGAGTAGAAAGAGTTTACTGCTAATTCGTTTATCAAGCTTTTTTTGAAACAGCCTACTATTCGCCAAGCAAATGCTTCAACCATAAGAAAGCTCTTAGATACTCCCAATGAGGTTACATGCGGTTTGAAAGCATTAGGACCAGGGGTGCTATTCTTGAAACATTACGAAAATTTTCGTAACCGAAAATTTTCGTAATGCTATTTTCGTAATAGTAATGGTGAAATCATAATTTAGTATTCTTGAAACCATTACGAATATAACGAAGAGAGGCAAAAAGAAATAATAAAATTTCGAGAGAGAAGATGAAAATGTATGTTCTTAAAATGGTATTCTTGAAATCCGGATTACGAAAATTTTCGCAACGGAACGTTACTAAAATTTTCGGATGGTTTTTTTGTTTCTTATTGCATTTCGTAATGAAATCATTTAGATTTTTGTTTTAATTATATTCATACAAAGACGTTCATAAAACTCAATAATTTCTGTTGATGGTTAAAAATAATATGTATTTACATTTCGCCAAATATTTATTATTTTATTACCACAAAACAAAGGGTACCTGTTTGCTTGTGGTATGTTTATTATTTTCTTAAAAATAAGGGTAATAGATACAATACTAATGGACAATTTGGGATGTATTTTTAAATGTCGCGTGTTGTAATTGGAATTGGATTGATATACCGTCACAGGCGGCTAATACTAATGGTACGTAAAGTCATACAATCATAACATCATACCATAATAGTATCGTACGACAATACGATCTAAAATCATATCGCCATAGAATCAAAGGACAATGCCACTACATAAACAGCCGTGACATCAGTCTAAACAGTCAAATAACAGGCGAATAAAGATTTTTATTTTCCTATGAAACATAAACAAAATCATATTGGAATTATTTTGTGTTGTCTTTATTTTCAATTTAAATGAACATTTTTATTGATAAATATAAACAATTTTAAATTAAATATATCGAATTGCAGCTTGTCCACAATTTTAATTAAAATTAATAAAATTTTAATTCACAATTTTGCGTTTTAGTAAATTGATTTTTATTCTCAAACATCGTCAGCCTCCGTGCTTTTTTTTTAAATTTCATTTCGTAGATTACTAGATTAGTTTTATTACTTTACCAATGCTACTACATAAACAGCCATGATTTATAATAAAACTAATCTAGTAATCTACGAAAAGAAATTTAAAAAAAAACACGAAGCCTAACGATTTCCCTAAATTTCTCTAAAAATCAATTTACTAAAATGCAAAATTGTTAATTAAAATTTTATTAATTTCAATTAAAATTTTGTACAAGCTGCAAGATATACAATGTGTTTGGTCGTCAAGTGACCGCCCGGAAAATTCTGAATATTTAAGTAAAATTATCGCAAAAAATCCTTTAAGGTGGGTGTCTCATTTTCAAGTTATGGGCTCGATTATAATTCTGTTTGCGGTTTTTGAAAAGATGAAGTTTATGAGTCACTTTATTTGATAGTTTGAGCACTTAGCTAGGTTTTTTTAAAGAATGTAAAAAATTTCGGGAAAATAATATTTTTTTTAGTAAAGAAAACCTCTACTTTTTAAAAAACTGAACTGTAAACCGTGAAAATGTCCCATTAAGTTAATTATTTTAATTATTATTATTAATCTACAGCATAATATCTACAAATTGACAAAACTTTCTTACTAGCTAACTCTTAAAAATACCGCGCAAAAGTCACCTAGAGAAAGTAGGGAAATTAAACAAAAAAGTTATTTAAATTAAAGTCAAAGAAATAAAATAATACTGTTTTATTAATAATCAATAAAAACAATTTTTATTACAAATTATTAAACATTTTTAATTAAATGACATGTTCGAAATGCTCTCCACTCTCTTGTAAACAAACAAGGGCTCTCCTGATCACACTAGTTGTTGTCCAACGCAATTGTTAAGGGTTGCCTCTTGTTTCAGCTGCAGCAGCGAAAATTCTTGCTGTCAGAAATAAAAATCTAGGGGCGTAAGATCAGGGGACCTTGGCGGCCAGGCTACAGGACCTCCTCTACCGATCCACCGTGGATTATTTTCATTCAAATTATCACGTATTATCTTTGCAAAATGTGCTGGAGCTCCATCTAATTGCAGCTGCATTCGCCTTCTCCTCAACAATGGCACTTTTTCCATGACAACGTGATTCCTGAAAATTCTAATAATACATGTTGATCAAGCCTGTTTATTACCACGTAAGGTCCGATATGTTAATCGTGGATCATTCCCGCCAATACATTTATAGAAAATTGGCTCTGGAAAGCTGTCTTCCTTACGACGTTTGGGTTTTCGACAGCGCAAACATGGAGGTTTCTATAATTTGTTATACCCGCCCTGGTGAAAGTAGCTTTATCTGTCTACAATATTCTCCTAATAAAATTGACATCACTTCTTTGCTGTGAAATTATCCAGTTACAAAAAAACTGATCTGGCACGATGGTCCACATTTCCTAGATGTTGAGCACGACGAAAGTGATAAGGATTAAGGCCTTCTTGACCTCGATATGCCTAATCTAATAGACAGGCGGCTGATACTTGTCGTAGGTTCAGCGCGTATTAATCGTAATAAATCCTCTTCCAACGTGTACGTTAATATTCACGCTGGACTCGTGTTGTTGTTGGAATAATCCTTGTTTGGGAAAACGTCGATGTATTGCAATGAATGTCCTATACCTAAGTACTGGCCTGTTGGATATCGACGCCTGTATTTTTCGACAGCAACGCGTGCATTTCCATTAGAGAACAGGTTTACAAAATGCATATTGGCTACATGAGAAGGTGGTGGATCACGCAAATGTGTCATTGTAATGATTAAGCGTTTACTTAACGCAAACTGTCCTTTTAATTTTCACACAAACTTAAAATTGTTAAAACACAAAACACTGAGAGTACATGTGTGAAAGTGTCACACGATTGGTTAGCGAACAACTGAACTATTTAATATTACCTACCAATTTGAGTTTTCGATCATTTAAAAGATTTGGTTAGATAACATCACTATACCTAAACGGCTACAAACGCCATTTTTTCGACAAATTGGTGTTCGAATATTTTATGAGTTAGGTAGTAACAATGTTTTAATAATTATAAATAAAATAACCATGCCATGGGACATTTTTTCGACTTCCAGTTAATTTTTTTTAAAAAGTAGAGGTTTTTTTAAATAAAAAAATCGTTTAAGTAAAAAAATGTGATTTTCCCATAATTTGTTACATTCTTTACAAAAACCTGGCTTAGTGTGCAAATTAACCAATAAAGTGACTCAAAAGCTTTAAAAAACCGCAAACAGAATTAAAATCGAGCCCATAACTTGGGAGATATGATGAAAAATGTGAAAAGCTATCACCAACACACAAGGGGTCACTTGCCGACGAAACAGATTGTATTTAATTTAAAATTATTTCTATTTATCAATAAAAATTTTCATTTAAATTGAAAATAAAGGCTACACAAAATCCCATATGATTGTGTTTACGTTCCATTGGAAAATAAAAATCTTTATTGCCTTAACACCACTACAAGTTTTTTTTTCATGGCTTTTTATGTAGTGGCATTGCATAGGATCATATCGTCGTACTACCATACCATCAAACCATCATGCCATCATACACGACATAACATTATATCATCGTTCAATCGTACCATCATACAATCATATGTACCGCCGTACCATAAAAACAGATTTTTGGAAAAAAAAATTCTAAATCGGATAAGCGATTCTCGAGATATCATGGGTACAGACATCCAGACGTCCAGAAAGACGGACAGACATTTTTTTTTTCTTTTTCGGACTCAAGGATTTTAAAAACGTCGAGATAAATGATTTTGGATCAAACAAATTTTTGGCCATTTTTGACAAGATTTAAATACATTGGTCTTTTTAGACCGAAGTAATTTTCCCTTTAAACGAAAAAGTAGCATACACAATCATTTTTAATATATTTAATTTAATATTAAATAAATAAGCCATTATTGACAAAAATTCACAATTTATAATTTTAAGTAAAGAAAGCGTCCGCTTCGCTTAATATTCTCAGTTATACTAAACTAAACTAACACTTTTAATCATCTCTTTCGAAATCATCTTAGTTTTTTATTCCTCTCTTCGTAATTTTCGTAATGGCTTCAAGAATACTAATTTATGATTTCACCATTACGATTACGAAAATATTGTGCATTACGAAAATTTTCGTAATGTTTGAAGACAGGGCATTTAAAATAATAAAACAAAATTGTTCCAAATGAACTTAATGAATGATAAAAATCACACTTTAAATTACACATTGCATTAATTAATTTCCAATCATTACAATTTTAACAAATAAATATAAAAGTTAAATAGGCAATATAGCTTTAAATAACATATTTTTGTTGTATTGAATCACATATTCCATTTTTGTCCGCTATAGCCAATTTTCAATTACGAAAAAATCTCATACCCTTACACGTATTGTTTAAAATTAGAAAGTGGTCAAGCATTTAAAAAAATATCCCAAGATTTAGGTATACGACATGTAAATACAAAAATTTAGAAGAAAATATGGTTTTGTTCTAGTTAGGTAGTAAACAAAACCGAATGCATAGTTATGTACTCGTACATCGTTATCTCTAAATAAATAATACATATTTTTAAGAACACGTGAAACAAAGAAAAAAAGGTACCCTTTTGTTTTCACCTTTTTATAAAATATTGAGAATAGAAAATATTGAGTTTTATGGACATCCTTATCAATATAATTAACACAAAAATCCAAATGATTTCATTACGAAATGCAATGGGAAACGAAAAAACCATTACGAAAATTTTAGTAACGTTCCGTTGCGAAAATTTTCGTAATTCGATTTCAAGAATACGATTTTAGGGTTTTCGTAATACTTTGACACTAACTCGCAATACGAAAGTTTTCGTAATGTTTCAAGAATAGCACCCCAGGGGTGCTATTCTTGAACCATTACGAAAACTTTCGTATTGCGAGTTAGTGTCAAAGTATTACGAAAACCCTAAAATCGTATTCTTGAAATCGAATTACGAAAATTTTCGCAACGGAACGTTACTAAAATTTTCGTAATGGTTTTTTCGTTTTCCATTGCATTTCGTAATGAAATCATTTGGATTTTTGTGTTAATTATATTGATAAGGATGTTCATAAAACTCAATATTTTCTATTCTCAATATTTTATAAAAAAAGTGAACACAAAAGCGTATCTTTTTTTCTTGGTTTCACGTGTTCTTAAAAATATGTATTATTTATTTCGAGATAACGATGTACATAATTATATGCATTCGGTTTTGTTTACTACCTAACTAGAACAAAACCATATTTTCTTCTAAATTTTTGTATTTACATGTCGTAAACCTAAATCTTGGGATATTTTTTTAAATGCTTGACCACTTTCTAATTTTAAACTATACGTGTAAGGGTAAGAGATTTTTTCGTAATTGACAATTGGATATAGCGGACAAAAATGGAATATGTGATTCAATACAACAAAAATATGTTATTTAAAGCTATATTGCCTATTTAACTTTTATATTTATTTGTTAAAATTGTAATGATTGGAAATTAATTAATGCAATGTGTAATTTAAAGTGTGATTTTTATCATTCATTAAGTTCATTTGGAACAATTTTGTTTTATTATTTTAAATGCCCTGTCTTCAAACATTACGAAAATTTTCGTAATGCACAATATTTTCGTAATCGTAATGGTGAAATCAATGCCACTACATAAATAGCCGTGACATCAGTCTAAAAAGTCAAACCACTAATATAAAGAGGGGAATAAAGATTTTTATTTTCCTATGAAACGTAAACAAAATACTATGGGATTTTCAAACACATTTTTTTATATCGTCTCTATTTTCAATTTAAATAAATATTTTTATTTACAAATATAAATAATTTGATATCAAATATATTGAAATGTAAATTGTGAACAATTTTGATTGAAATTAAAAATCATTTATTAAGTAATTTTGCATTTTTATAAAAATATTTGTTTCGGCATGCTTCGTGTTCCTCTAATCTTAATAAATTTATTAAGATTAGAGGAACACGAAGCATGCCGAAACAAATATTTTTATAAAAATGCAAAATTACTTAATAAATGATTATTAATTTCAATCAAAATTGTTCACAATTTAAATTTCAATATATTTGATATCAAATTATTTATATTTGTAAATAAAAATATTTATTTAAATTGAAAATAGAGACGATAAAAAAAATGTGTTTGAAAATCCCATAGTATTTTGTTTACGTTTCATAGGAAAATAAAAATCTTTATCCCCTTAACACATACTACCACACATTTTTGTGTCATGGCTTTTTATGTAGTGGCGTTGGTGAAATCATAAATAAGTATTCTTGAAGCCATTACGAAAATTACGAAGAGAGGAATAAAAAACTAAGAAGATTTCGAAAGAGATGATTAAAAATGTTAGTTTAGTTTAGTATAACTGAGAATATTAAGCGAAGCGGACGCTTTCTTTACTTAAAATTATAAATTGTTGTGAATTTTTGTCAATAATGGCTTATTTATTTAATATTAAATTAAATATATTAAAAATGATTGTGTATGCTACTTTTTCTTTTAAAGGGAAAATTACTTCGGTCTAAAAAGACCAATGTATTGAAATCTTGTCAAAAATGGCCAAAAATTTGTTTGATCCAAAATCATTTATCTCGACGTTTTGAAAGTCCTTGAGTCCGAAAAAGAAAAAAAAAATATATCTGTCCGTCTTTCTGGACGTCTGGATGTCTGTACCCATGATATCTCGAGAATCGCTTATCCGATTTAGAATTTGTTTTTTCCAAAAATCTGTTTTTATGGTACGGCGGTACATATGATTGTATGATGGTACGATTGAACGATGATATAATGTTATGTCGTGTATGATGGCATGATGGTTTGATGGTATGGTAGTACGATGATATCATCCTATGCAATGCCACTACATAAAAAGCCATGAAAAAAAACTTGTAGTGGTGTTAAGGCAATAAAGATTTTTATTTTCCAATGGAATGTAAACACAATCATATGGGATTTTGTGTTGTCTTTATTTTCAATTTAAATGAAAATTTTTATTGATAAATAGAAATAATTTTAAATTAAAGACAATCTGTTTCGTCGGCAAGTGACCCCTTGTGTGTTGGTGATAGCTTTTCACATTTTTCATCATATCTCCCAAGTTATGGGCTCGATTTTAATTCTGTTTGCGGTTTTTTAAAGCTTTTGAGTCACTTTATTGGTTAATTTGCCGCTAAGCCAGGTTTTTGTAAAGAATGTAACAAATTATGGGAAAATCACATTTTTCTACTTAAACGATTTTTTTATTTAAAAAAACCTCTACTTTTTAAAAAAAATGAACTGTAAGTCGAAAAAATAAATGTCCCATGGCATGGTTATTTTATTTATAATTATTAAAACATTGTTACTACCTAACTCATAAAATATTCGAACACCAATTTGTCGAAAAAATGGCATTTGTAGCCGTTTAGGTATAGTGATGTTATCTAACCAAATCTTTTAAATGATCGAAAACTCAAATTGGTAAGTAATAATAAATAGTTCAGTTGTTCGCTAACCGATCATGTGACACTGTCACACATGTACTCTCAGTGTTCTGTGTTTTAACAATTTTAAGTTTGTGTGAAAATTAAAAGGACAGTTTGTGTTAAGTAAACGCTTAATCATTACAATGACACATTTGCGTGATCTACCACCTTCTCATGTAGCCGATATGCATTTTGTAAACCTGTTCTGTAATGGAAATGCACGCGTTGCTGTCGAAAAATACAGGCGTCGATATCCAACAGGCCAGTACTTGGGTATAGGACATTCATTGCAATACATCGACGTTTTCCCGAACAAGAATTATTCCAACAACAACACGAGTCCAGCGTGAATATCAACGTACACGTTGAAAGAGGATTTATTACGATTAATGCGCACTGACCCTACGATAAGTATCAGCCGCCTGTCTATTAGTTTAGGCATATCGAGGTCAAAAAGGCCTTAATCCTTATCACTTCCGTCGTACTCAACATCTAGGAAATGTGGAACATCGTGCCAGATCAGTTTTTTGTAACTGGATAATTTCACAGCAAAGAAGTGATGTGAATTTTATAAGGAGAATATTGTAGACAGATAAAGCTACTTTTACCAGGGCGGGTATAACAAATTATAGAAACCTCCATGTTTGCGCCGTCGAAAACCCAAACGTCGTAAGGGAGACAGCTTTCCAGAGCCAATTTGCTATAAATGTATGGGCGGGAATGATCCACGATTAACTTACCGGACCTTACGTGGTAATAAACAGGCTTGATCAACATGTATTATTAGAATTTTCAGGAATCACGTTGTCATGGAAAAAGTGCCATTGTTGAGGAGAAGGCGAATGCAGCTGCAATTAGATGGAGCTCCAGCACATTTTGCAAAGATAATACGTGATAATTTGAACGAAAATAATCCACGGTGGATCGGTAGAGGAGGTCCTATAGCCTGGCCGCCAAGGTCCCCTGATCTTACGCCCCTAGATTTTTATTTCTGACAGCAAGAATTTTCGCTGCTGCAGCAGAAACAAGAGGCAACCCTTAACAATTGCGTTGGACAACAACTAGTGTGATCAGGAGAGCCCTTGTTGGTTTACAAGAGAGTGGAGAGCATTTCGAACATGCCATTTAATTAAAAATGTTTAATAATTTGTAATAAAAATGGTTTTTATTGATTATTAATAAAATAGTATTATTTTATTTCTTTGACTTTAATTTAAACATCTTTTTTGTTTAATTTCCCTACTTTCTCTAAGTGATTTTTGCGCGGTATTTTTAAGAGTTAGCTAGTAACAAAGTTTTGTCAATTTGTAGATATTATGCTGTAGATTAAAATAATAATTAAAATAATTAACTTAATGGGACATTTTCACGGTTTACAGTTCAGTTTTTTAAAAAGTAGAGGTTTTCTTTACTAAAAAAAATGGTTTTTTCCCGAAATTTTTTACATTCTTTAAAAAAACCTAGCTAAGTGCGCAAACTATCAAATAAAGTGACTCATAAACTTCTTCTTTTCAAAAACCGCAAACAGAATTATAATCGAGCCCATAACTTGAAAATGAGACACCCACTTTAAAGGATTTTTTGCGATAATTTTACTTAAATATTCCGAATTTTCCGGCCGGTCACTTGACGACCAAACACATTGTTTATCTTGCAGCTTGTACAGAATTTTAATTGAAATTAATAAAATTTTAATTAACAATTTTGCATTTTAGTAAATTGATTTTTAGAGAAATTTAGCGAAATCGTTAGGCTTCGTGTTTTTTTTTTAAATTTCTTTTCGTAGATTACTAGATTAGTTTTATTATAAATCATGGCTGTTTATGTAGTAGCATTGGTAAAGTAATAAAACTGATCTAGTAATCTACGAAATGAAATTTTTAAAAAAAGCACGGAGCCTGACGATGTTTGAGAATAAAAATCAATTTACTAAAACGCAAAATTGTGAATTAAAATTTTATTAATTTTAATTAAAATTGTGGACAAGCTGCAATTCGATATATTTAATTTAAAATTGTTTATATTTATCAATAAAAATGTTCATTCAAATTGAAAATAAAGACAACACAAAATAGTTCCAATATGATTTTGTTTATGTTTCATAGGAAAATAAAAATCTTTATTCGCCTGGGGATTTGACTTTTTAGACTGATGTCACGGCTGTTTATGTAGTGGCATTGTCCTATGATTCTTTGGCGATATGATTTTATATCGTACTGTCGTACGATACTATTATGGTATGATGGTATGATTGTATGACTTTACGTACCATTAGTATTAGCCGCCTGTGACGGTATATCAATCCAATTCCAATTACAACACGCGACATTTAAAAATACATCCCAAATTGTCAATTAGTATTGTAGCTATTACCCTTATTTTTAAGAAAATAATAAACATACCACAAGCAAATAGGTACCCTTTTTTTTGTGGTAATAAAATAATAAATATTTAGCGAAATGTAAATACATATTATTTTTAACCATCAACAGAAATTATTGAGTTTTATGAACATCTTTGTATGAATATAATTAAAACAAAAATCTAAATGATTTCATTACGAAATGCAGTAAGAAACAAAAAAAACATCCGAAAATTTTAGTAACGTTCCGTTGCGAAAATTTTCGTAATCCGGATTTCAAGAATACCCTTTTAAGAACTTACATTTTCATCTTCTCTCTCGAAATTTTATTATTTCTTTTTGCCTCTCTTCGTTATATTCGTAATGGTTTCAAGAATATTAAATTATGATTTCACCATTACTATTGACGGTGTTTACACTAGGCATTTTATTCCTGGAATTTTTTCTCTTTTCACACAAAACAGGTTTTGTGTGATTTTACTTTTGGGATTTTTTTTACACCAAAATTTTGTTGGTTTCTTTGGATTCTTCGCACTAACCCAAACAAAAATTTTTAAGGCCCTTTCCGAAAGTTATATTTATTTATTTAGACATACTTATTTAAATAAGTATGTTGGCGAGGTAACTTAAAATAAGTATGTTCTTACAAAAAAGAAATTTTAAACGAAAACCAAAATTCTGTTAATTTCATTGCATACATATTGTGATATTATGTAGTAATTAAGTTTTATAAAAAATTTAATTAAAAATTATTTTATAGTTACAAAATAGTCGAAATAAAAAATAAGTATGTGAAATCAATTCGGATGATTTTACATACTTATTTAAGATGGCGGCAAATCGAAATAAATAAGTATAACTTTCGGAAAGGGCCTACATGTTTGAAGAACAAATACGAAATGATTATATTTTTTACACATACATATGAAAAAATTCCTGTTTTTTAATGCTTAGTGTAAACGACGAGGGATTTTGTTGCCGAAGAATCCGGAATAAAATGCCTAATGTAAACACCCCCATTACGAAAATAGCATTACGAAAATTTTCGGTTACGAAAATTTTCGTAATGTTTCAAGAATAGCACCCCAGAAGCCGAATCCAAGGATCCATGGTTGCTGTACATTTTATCAACAAATTGGATGACGAATCAAAACAATTATGATTTATGTATTTAAGTTAAACATATTAAAAAAAACTTACCGAGTTTTTGGAATACTCCATTTTGAGCAATTACTCATTAACAATAGAGCATTCCAAAATAAGTAATTATCTTCATAATAATAACTCCATTATGTATTAGGCATACCATTGGACAAGACTTTCCAGCATTAAAGCTTCTATGAATTTTTAGCTAGTAGACGAGATGCACTTGAGGGAATAAATATGAGAAACAAGAGTCATTCGTTAAAAGCAGTTACCTTTGTCAAGGGATTTCATGTTAAGTCAGATGTAAAGTGCCCAGTTTGCCATACCAACAAACATCAGCTGTTTGAATGTACCAAATTCAAATCAATGGATGTATCAGTATGAAGGGATTTTATCAAAACAGATGGCCGTTACTTTAATTGTCTAAACTACAACCACGGTGTTTAAAACTGCCGATCAACCAAAAGATGTCGAATTTGCTTCAAGAGACATCACTCTTTCCTACATTTAGAAATATTACCAGACGACACAACATCAAAATCATCCGCAACCAGTAATTTATATCCATCAGAAGGTGAAGAATTACCATCGCACTGCCAATGTAAATCACAGTCATATGTAGTCAATTTGGCGAATAATCATCCACAAAGCGACATTACTACTACTCATAACGTAAATGTAAACCAGAGACGCAACCTCGTCAACCATAAACACTGCTACGAACGGCCATAATATAAATCAAAGATGGTTTCGGTGAATGGAAGCTATGTCGTGCTCTTTTAGACTCTGGAGCCTAAGCGTTTTTTGTGAGTGAGGATCTAGTGCAACGATTAAATTTATCTCGAACAAATGCACGCATCAACATTAGCGGAATTGGTCAGTCAACTGCGGGAATAACCAAGGGAAAGGTGACAGTAAGCATATTATCTCATATCGAGGGATATAATTGGCAACTAGAGTGCCTAATTATATCAAAGGTAACATAACATGGAGCATCTGCCACTAGCTGACACCCCCCCCCCTCCCCAACGAATCAAACAAAATTGATGTGCTCTTGGGCAGCGTTCAATTTTTTAGTTTATTGAATCCCGGAATTATCAACCTAAACAGTGGCAGACTCGTCACGCAAAATTCCGTGTTCGGGTGGGTTGTTGCTGGTCCATTGTATGCAATCAAAAAGCAATCACTGAATCTCAGCAGCTTACATTGTGAGGTGAATATTGATAAATCGTTGCACAGATTCTGGGAAATACTTAGAAGAAATCACACCGCCAGTTCAATCGACCAATTATTCTGATGAAGAGAAATGCTGTGAAGAACATTTTGCGAAAAACACAATACGAATGAAGGATGGCAAGTTTATGGTGAAACTTCCATTTAAATCGTTACCGGTAAAGCTGGGGAATACCACTCGTGGAGCATTAAAAAGACTGGAGGCAATGGAGAGAAAATTTGCGAGGACTAGCAATTGACGAAATAAACCAAACCAACAGAGTTTATTATCTTCCCCATTATGTTGTGCTAAGAGAATTCAGTTTTCCTATATAGGATCGTGTTTACCGCATATATTGAAAAAATGTTCAGGCAAATTGTCTTACATCCAAATGATAGAACCGAATCCTGTGGCGAACTGATACAAAGAAGGCACCGATAGATTATCGTCTCACGATCGTCACACACCTCGCTACAAAGGCCCTATAAATGGCCCTATGAACCAATGATAGCACAGAAGATTTTGCACGATTTCCATGTAGACGACTTTATGTCGGGATATCATACAACCGAAGAAGCATCCAAAATGTAAGAATTCGTTATAGGTGTTCTCAAATCATAAGGATTTATATGCGGAAGTGGTCATCTAATTATGGCCCCCTTACTAGACAAGGTTGCGCCAGAAATCAAGAAGAACATTCCGGTAAATATATAAGGTGATCAATCTTACCTTAAACTGCTCGGTATTCAATGGAATCCTATCAAAGATGAATTTCAGTATAAGGTCTCAGTCAACAAAGAATCAACCGGAACAAAGCGAAAGGTTTTATCACAATCAGCATGCATCTTTGACCCGATGGGATGGCTCGCGCCAACCATCGCGACCATCAAAATTTTGTTCCAAATCTAGTGGTTGTTAAACCTAGAAGGGGAAGATTCATTACCTGTCAATGAGACCGAGGTATAACAAAAAATAAAGTAGGAACATCCAGCACTCGAGAAAATAAAAATTCCGAGATGGTACAGAACAAGCCAAGACAATTTTGAGCTTCATGGATTTAGCGATGCCTTCGAAAAGGCTTATTCTGCGGTTGTTTATTAAATCAAGTATCCATTAGAAGGCTTGAACTATGCAGCATTATTAGCCAAATTGATGAAATCTGTTAGAGAAGCCTTGAGAGTCAAAACGTTCTGAAGTAAAAACCACATTATGGACCGATTCCATTATTGTCTTAGGATGGAAGACATTTATCGCTAATCGCACGTTGGAATCCTGACGATTTAAAGACTACCCGGTAGATTGCACCTCACGCAGGATGATGCCATCAAATTTAGTTAGCTTTGATCTGTGGTGGTACGGCCCGGCCTGGTTACGCGAACCTCGAGAAAAATGGCCAAATCAAAGTTTGACTGTTGATGAAAGGAAGATGTCGAAAGAAGAGCAAAAAAGCAAAACGTTAGCTGCGATATCAAAACCTGATAATGAAACATTAGATCATCTGGTTAACCGAATTTCTTCCTGTCAAAAAATAATTCACTGCTTGCCTGGAACTACCGATAGATTAAAATACTCAGAGAATCCTAGCTGACAGTGGATGAACTAACGAGGAGCCAAACGAAACTTTCTAACTAGGGTGCAGAACGAATACTGCGCCATCGAAATCACCGACATTAAATCGAAACACGAGCGATCAAAGAAGAGTAAAATTCGCAGACTAAATTCATTCTTGGATTAATAAGATTTATTGAGGGTCGATGGTCGCAGCGAAAATGCTGCTGCTTCCCGATCATTCATTTCGACCCAGATATATAAGGCATACATAGCAATATTTGTTTGTATGGCCACTAAAGCTGTACATATTGAACTTGTTTCAAATTTAACAACGGAGAATTGTATCGCCGGATTGCAGAGATTTGTTTCACGTCGCGGATTAAGTAGCGATAAATATTCAAACAATGGCTCCAATTTTATTGGTGCCAATAACGAACTTCGCGAAGCTTATGAATTCATTAAATTAAACTCTAATAACATCAATCAATGCTTTGACAGAATGGGGTAAGAAAAACGTATGACATTTTATGCTGCACACATATCATTCATATCTGAAGCTACATTTTGAGTAGCCAACATTCAGGGGTTTGGATTACGATTTTTGAGTATGGAAAAGAAAAGGAAAATAATATCGTGATGGTCACTTCTTGAAATAAACTATCTGTGGAATTCATTGTTGACCAAAATATATATGTATAAAACCTAGTCAAATAATAATAAATATATATTATAATAATACTGTTGTGGAAATAATTTTTTTTGCTGTTTGAGTCAAAAATAGCATATTAAAATAAAACTTACCTAAACTAAAACGCATTGTCACCGAACAAGATAACATAGAAGCAACAAGCTAAACCTTAAATTTGGATAAAAGGTACCATATTTCAATAATATTCAGCTCCACAGGTACATATGTATGTATCTATCAAAAAATAATATTCGTGGTAGTGGGCAATGCCGAGAGATAAAACTTGAGGCTCACAATTTAGAAAATGCTTTGTGCTGAATACTTGAGTGAAGATTCATAAAACAATATTTGATATTTAGTAAAAATTTAACTAGCTTACTGGAAAAAAATACAATCGCACCATAAAATACGCATCAAGTTCAAATTTCAATTTTATTAAGAATACAAAATCCTACGAAAATTAAAATTCTATTTAATAAAAAAATAAATAATTCGCCTATCGCGAACTAAAAAAAAAAATAATTTCATGTTTGGATTGTAATTGAAGGGTTTCTTTCTAAGCCATTGATTTTGTTTATTGTTCTCGACAATAACAGTCATCATATACCAGTAAAATCTAAGAATATGTACGCAAACACACTCACACAAATAAAAGAGTTTAAACCACTTATTATTTCATCAGAACGATGAATATTTCGTTTTAGTGCCGCGAGTTTAAATAAACCGTGAAAAATTTATCGACATGAATTAATACGGAAATAATTTAAACGATTTGCTATTTTATTTTAATTAATTTATTAATAAGAATAACATAATTTTCTATTCGTTAGTTTTGAATTAGCTTTTGAGTGAAAAATTTGTATATGGACGTATTGGGGTGGTAATTAAAAACCCAATGGTGGGACACAATCCAATTAAAATAGATTAGAAAATGTCTACAAAAGCGGGCAACGAACAACGTTCTCAACGTCTTAATGTTAATTATATTTAAATGCCATTTAAAACGAATTTATTTATCTAAGTTTGTCTGTTTCGTTCTATCTATCTATATAGATAACTTTTAAATTTAATTACAAAAATTATTTCTAAGAGGAACAAGAAATTTTAAAAGGATGTCTTTTCCGGATGTACAGTTAGTTTTTTCTCTTTAGTAATAAATATTTAACCCTTTCATAAAGATTTTGTTTTTCTTAAGATTGCGTTAAGGATGCATATAAAACCAATATAGGCAAATGAGTATAAAGCATAAAGAAACAAGTTATAACTGATATAAATTTAACCTACATTTGGCTAGACCGTCGTTAGTTAAGAAAGGGTTAACATTTATAAAGTAGTATGTCATATTAAAAAAGGGTTGATTCGTTTTTTATTAAAAAGTATTATTGATAATATTATCAGTGCCTCATACCTTATATCAATTTATTTCTCTTTACTTTTTTTAATTCAATGATCGAATTAAGTGGAGGTTTTGTTGGTACGTTGTACTAAAATTATGTTATTATAATACAAAGGGTTGATATTTTTTTAGAATCACCTTGCGACTTATGTATATATAAATGTAATACATAGATTGTATCCTCTTGATTGAAATCAATAATTAAACGAATTTATTTATAGACTTTCAACGTCAAAAAAAAAAAAAAAAAAATCAAGGAATAGAAAATTTTTAATTGACTTTTGTTTTAAGGACAAATTTTTTAATTTTGTTAAAAGTTTTCTTGTCTTTATTTTATATTGCTGCTATATGTAGATGAATTTGTCGATAAGACAGCGTCAGCTAAATGTTGTAAAATGGGAAGTTTCGTAATCAAGTTATCAATAATTAATATAAAGTGCAATATGGATAAAGGAGGACTTCCTGTTAGGTAGGATTTTTACATTAACATTTTAACAGTAATTAAAAAACAAACGGTGTTAACCTTGACAATTTAATATTTTGAATTTCGCGGAACCACTTCATTATTTTGTGAACAACAAAAAAAAAGATAATTAAAACAAAACAAAAATTACCTTGATCCTTCTTCGAAATATAAATTCATAATTAATCTTCGTTTTTCTTTTCAGTCCTATTGTGTAATAATGATTTGCCTTCAGAAGTTAAATCATGAAAAATTTAAAACTTATTCAAATTAAAAAGGCGATATTTTTTTTTTTTTTTTTGTTGGTTTGCTTATTGTTATAATATAAAGGGATCACCCAGCAGTTTTAAACCCATTCTGCGCTTTGTGTTTTCGTGTCTTTCAAATTATGTTTTTTTATGATTTTGGTTTGGAATTTTTATTTTATTTTTGTTTCAGTCGAGAAAGGATTATTCCTCATTTAATTTGGAAAAATAAATAATGAACACTTTTTTTTTATTTCAATGGATGTTGTTAAAATTAAACGGCCAATTTAATTATGATAATTATTATTGTTATTATTATACGTATTTTTTTTAAGTATATTAAAGTAATAAATTACCAAGCTTATAATAAATTGTACAATGCTATTGTTATGGTAAAATAGAAATGAACACGAAATTTTTGCTATGCCTACATATAAACAGCTATCATATAAAGATGTAAGGTACCGCAGTGTGCGGATATTGATTTCGTGTGTAGAGAACATCAAATATCTTTTTTAGTCTTATTCTATGATTAATTATCGATTAAATTGGAATCTGTCTAAATGTCAAACATAAGCAGCTCGTTAATATAGTATTTATTTATCATCATAAGCATAAGAAAGCGCATATACAAAGAAGAAATATTATCAAAGAAGGAAAATATCTTTAGAATTCTTTGATTCCATTTAATCTTTCCTTTTATAAATATATATTTTTTTATTATTTTTGTTTTCCTAAATAAACATAAATCAAAGCAAAATGAAAACTTAATGTTAAAGGATTCGTTTTTTCAATGCAAAGCAATCCCACAATAGCATAAAACGTTTGAAAAACTCTCCACAATATTACAACCAAATGTTGCCCTGCAAATTGAGAAAAATTTCACTATAATTAACATTAAATTAAATTAAATTAATTACTGTGATAAATATTTTAGCAGAATCAGTCTGGAAAATTTATAAAATAACTGTCGTTCGTGAGGACTGCGTTAATCGGACCGATAAATTTAATGGCAATTCTTCAAACAAAAGTAACAAATTAAAAATTGATTTCTATTGAATTTTTGAAGCTCTATAAATGGAAGTGGAATTATCTTGATGTTTCGCGTTAATAATATTTTGGCGAAAATTGTGTACTTTTTGGCGAATTACTTTAGTTGTTCCTGGATCCCGGATATTTCTTACTTTCATCGACTGAGTTGCAGAGGTTTAAAAAAATTCGAACGTGCTCATATTTACAGATGATACTATTGAAGTGCAACTCATTACATTTAAATACCAAAAATGCAAGATTATGTCAATACATTCAAAATCAATAGTGATAAAATGCAGCGTGTTTGTGAAATTATCGATCTGGTGCCACATTCAACGAAAATTTAACGAAATTTATTATTTTAAATTTTTGTTTAGTTTAACAAAGAGTTTTTGTTTTGTCAAATTTCTTTCTTTGAAATCTTAAATGTATTTACTAAATTGATTTCTTTCAATTATAAATAAGCAAATAAAGTCCTTACATTCAGAATATTGAATTGTTGCCCAGGTCTGGTAGGTTCCTCTTGGATCGTTAATAATATTCGAGACATACTGGGCTTTCATTAATTTGGGCACTTGGCCTATCTTACAAATTTTCGAATCGAAAAATCATACATTGAAAGATTTCTTTCGATTCGAAAATTTGTAGAAACGAAAAACAATAACGAAAACCGAGTTTATTTTGGAATAAGTATTAACGAAATCCATGATTCCGTTAATTATATTTGGATAAGTAAATCAACTGATGATGATGTTATAGCATCGAAATCGCGATATTAGAGCGAAAAAAATATTTTATTTCACAATAAGGAGGTACTTATTGATGAGATGAATAAATATTCTAAAAAACAAAATTAATTTGGGTTTAGAATAAGATTATTGAATTAGAATAAGTTTCAACGGCTGGCAGGTTGGCCAGGTAGATTTTAGGCATCACTTTAAACTATCTGGCTGTGAACTTATATTTACCCTAAAAGAATTTATAGGAATTTCTTCAAATCAAGACAGACCAATAGATATGATCGTGGCTCTAGAACAATTTGCGGTTTAGATTGTGGGTGGTTGACAAGCAATAAAAAGAACACTCGGATCAAAATTTTGAAACAAAACCAAAATATGTTGTTACTTTGATGTAAACTTTATTATGAACCGCATCACTATGCGTCAAGGAATGGGGCTAATATTACAAATTAATTACAATAGCAAAGACAAAAAGAAGCCAGCTGCATCAGGAATATTTAGTGACACTTCAATTTGTTTTTATTTGAATTTATTTTTCTAATAAGGTCGTGTACGTGTTTTAAAAATTAAAATTTTGACATCTAAAACAAATTTATTCACCACAAAAAAAAAAAAAAAAAAATATTTAACGCGGAAAAGACCTTGTCTAAATTTTGACAAACAATGTTTAAAAAACCTAACCAAACATTTTTAAGTTGTGACTTGTTAGTAATTGTAGTTCAACGCGATCTGAGAGTGTTATATTTTATAATACGTGATGGATTCTCAACCAACACCAAAATATCGTTCTTAACGAACAGTGGAGAAACCTTACGCTATATGTAATTATATATTTCTGTTTATAATTTATGTAAATATATAAAATTCAGTTTTTTAGGGACACAGCGAAAGAATGGCGTTGATCCAATCAAGGATAAGACACAACGTTTTATTTTCTACAAAAAATTCTAACATGAGTACGGGCTGGAGGTAATTGAATTAAAATATGGATGATAGAGCTCTTTTTAATCAAAAATTCATATTTCAGAGAAGTAATTGCTGACTGTAAATCTATATTGGGCCAGATAAAACTTATCTAAAGTGCAAGAAACAGTGTACTGGACTATTACAAAAATATAAAATGTGTAATTTAAAATAAGCATAGTGTATTGTTTATTAAAAAGGCACATTTTATTTATAGGGTTTTTTTATATTAAATATGGGCGACGGAGCAGGTGACGAGGCCCCTGAGGAGAAATGCAATAATGAGGATTGGCCTTATTACGATCTACTACATAAATACTCGAGCTTGAAGGACAACTACCATCCTCCATATTTGATTTCTAACAGCAACGGGATTTTTTCCAACGCAGATAGGGAAATTATCGAGGAATCTGATACCGATGAACAAGAGAACCTAGAAGTTATTCCAGTCCCATTATCATCACTTAACTCCATTTCAATCCTATCTACACCATCCGATTCATGTAACCTTTCTGCATCTTCATCAAGTCCACCACCCAGTGTTTTACGACCATCCTCGTCCCGGGCTCAGAATAAATTAAGCGTGGCTGACAAAGAAAGAAAAGCTCGTGAAAAGGCCGACAAACAATTAAAAAATAAAATCAATAATTTGATGAGTTTCTTTGGACAAATTGTAAGGACCAACTATCCAAACGTAAACGTCGATAGCCTTCTTATATCGTCGGGATCAGATGATTCCGACTAAACAAACCCTCTTGCTATTTATGCTGTGTTTCTTATTTCGGATCTAGTCGATCTGATCGATGTGAGTACTAAAAATCTGTTTTTTTACATAGCTTTTTAGTACTTAGATCGATCAGATCAATTAGATCGGAAATAAGAAACACAGCATTATACAGTATTGCTGATTTACGTGTGATAAAATGATACTATTTACAGGTTGAATTCAAATGTGATTTTTATTTAAACATATAATAAATTTAATTATAAATTAAATGAATTAATCAAATATAATTAAAATGAAACATATGTATGTTTTTATTATATTAGTTGTTCCAGGAGTCTGTTGCGAAAAATCACGGCTTCCGAAGAATCGGCTTGATCCGCGTTATTAGAGTACCTTGGTCCGTAAGTATGTCATCCGGAATTCCATATAAACAAATAAACTTTTCGACGAAAACTTGTGCAACGATTTCGGTTTCTTGAGAAGGAATAGGATGAGCAACTGAAAACTTCGTAAGGTCGTTTTGTAAAGTAAGGATATATTTATTATTATTGTGTGAAGAAGGCATAGGACCTCGATGTCTAAAAATACTTTTTCAAAACTCTTGGATGCAGTAGAAGTGATTTTCAAAGGTTCTTTTGTTTTTCTTCCGTGTTCATTTATTTGGCAAAGTTTACACTTGTAAATATATTGTTTTATAGTCGAAAACATATTGGGATAGTTAAAATATTTCTGCAATCTTTTAAATGTGCGATATACACCCTGGTGTCCACCAAGTGGTGAAATATGAAATTCTTGTATCAATTGTTGAATTTCGGAGTCGTCTGTAATATTTTTAACCGTTTCTTGGTTGACGTAATTATCAAAATTAAGCTCACCTGAAAAACTCTGATTATTAAAATTTGACGGGATTGCAGCTTCGTTAGAGGTTTCTGGTTTATTTTCATCTTCTTCAATTTCTGTAACATTTAAATTGTCTGTATCGTTGTTGTTTCCGTTTAAATGTTTCTTCGATCGTGTTATTACTCTACATTCAGGTAAGTTATCTAAAGCTTTATTTTCATTTCTAATACGACTAAGTGCATCAGCATTTTGTATGAGAGTTCCTGGTTTATGAATAATCGTAAAGTCGTAATCATCAAGACATATTTGCCAGAGTATTTCTCGTGACTTTGGTGTTTTTAGTTTATATAGCCATAGAAGAGCACGATGATCTGTTATAACACAAAATGTATGCCCATAAAGGTAAGGTCGGAAGTGAGACATAGACCAAATAATAGCAGATAATTCCTTTTCGGTAGGTGAATAGTTAACTTCAGCGTTACTGAGTACTCGACTCGCGTATGCAATCGGAAGATCAAATCCATCTACTTCCTGTGAGAGAATTGCACCTAGCGCAAAATCGCTAACGTCATATGTAAGTTTGAGGGGTTTAGCAAATTCAGGCATTTGTAAAATAGCAGAGTTTATAAGACTTTCTTTCAATGATTCAAATCCTTTTTGGCATTCAGAATTCCAATTAAATGGCGTATTTTCTTGAGAAGATTTGTTAAGGGTTTAGCTTGTTTTACTAATTGAGGAATAAATTTACGGTAATAACCGGCTAATCCAAGGAATGATTGGATTTCTGTCCGATTTCTAGGTAAAGGAAAATGTTTAACCACATTGATTTTAGATTCATCTGGCTTTATTCCTTCTGCTGTAACTATATGACCTAAATAATAAATTTCGTGTCTGAGAAACTGACACTTAGGTGAATTTACTTTTAGATTATAACGAAGAATTATAATCTTTGTAATACTTCCTTAAGTCGATTATTATGATCAATGAGTGTTGCGCCGAATACCACAACGTCATCAAGATATGCAAGGCATTTTATATTATTAAGGCCACCTAAAACACTGTTTATCATATGCTGGAACGTTGCTGGCGCTCCTTTTAGACTGAAAGGCACAGAGGTAAATTCGTAATGACCTTCATCTGTACTAAAAGCTGTCTTAGGACAATCAAAAGGTTTTAATTTGATTTAGTGGTATCCACTTTGCAGATCCAACGTAGAAAAATATTGAGCCATTCCTAATTTATCAAGTACTCGTATATCATTGATATTATGATCGATGTATTATTTAAAATTCATAATAAGGAATATTTGTTAGATGAAACTAATATTTTAAGGTCAAAAGTTACAATTACGAACTTCATTTCGATAATATTATCTCGATCTTTCAAAATGAAACGGATGATAATAATAGAAACCATCGGTTCATTAGTATCATAATTAGTTCTATACGCAACTCAATAAACATAAACTACCTCTGTCTGAAACTCCTGCCCGACACATAAATGTTCCAAGCAGAAATAAGGTGGACTCTTTATATAAGAACAAACAAACATTGTCGTCGCAATTTCCGACGCTGACGCTTCACTGAAGTATCAATACAATAGAAGATCACGAACTTGTGGCCACAATAATTATAGTTTTAAACCCTGTAAATAACTCAAAAGTTTTTTTATAATTAATTTGTAGTTCCAAAATACCCAAAGCAAATGGAAAATATTCCAAGAAGACCATGTCAAGTGCTCTTGATGCTGTTAAATCCGAAAATAGCTAAATATTAGCTAAACAGCTAAATATTTTGGTATTCCAAGATCCACTTTTGATTTTTGTATGTGTAAAAAATTCAATAAATTTAGACCGGACCCTTCTATAGTGCTAACTTTTGTACGCGAACATCCGAAAACATCTTTTTGGTTCTAATCATATACCAGGCAACGGTTAGTTTCGCCCCTTCTTAAAAAGACATGCATCTATTTTATTAAGGACACCAAACCAAGTAACAACATCGAGTGTCACAGTGGGAGCAAACCACATTAAAAGCTGGTTTTCGCAATGAATATTTCGATATTTTGGGTGATCCAACCAGGATTTTTAACGGCGTCGACGATAAGACCAACTTCCAATTGTATCCGAAAAGCAACACAGTATTAGCAGTATATGAGGTCGATTGAGGTCAGGCTAAAGCAAATTTGACAGTTATGCTTTTTTTACTGCTTTTGGAGGTTTGGCCCCTCTTATGGTAATTTACCAATATAAACGAGCACATGAGGGCATAATAAAATCGCTTCTAAAGGGCTAGATGACTAAGAATTCTTCTTTCAAACTTCGTCAGCGTATTAACGAAATTTCCCGTAGTATTTTTTATAGATTGCCAAAGTACTCATCAAACGCTTCCAGTAGTAGTAGTTGATGGCATTATATCAAAATGCATTGCCTATATTACAACCGGCAGGCGTAAATGCATTTTAACCACTCAAAACTGGGTGGGAAATCCTCGAGGTGATTTAACGAAACAAACATTTGTGGTATTGCTAGCAGAAGTGGTGGCAACAAACAAACCTGAAAGCATTCAGCATGGCTTTCGTGTCTCTAGTATCTTCCCGTTTTATCAAAACCCCAGGTGATAATTTCTGGTCCGATTTTACCAATCGTACCTATAGGTTGTTTTGCTGCATAGAGACTTAGTTTACTCTATTTACCACTGGGTAGACTAACAAAAATGTTTTTACTAACCTAAAGCGATTGTAGTTTAAATTGTTTAATAAATAAAAGGGGTAAAAAAACCTTAAAAATTGAACTGAACCTGAGTGTAGTCAAGTCTTATTCAGCGATGAATCGAGATTTTGTTTGTGGTCTCATGATGGGCGAGAACGAGTATGGCGATGACCGGGGAGCGTTACTCTTCACACAACTTCCTAGGGAAAGATTGCGAGGCAGATCAGTCATGGTATGGGCGGAAATTTCAATGGAAACATGTAACCGAGCTTTACTTGGCTCGTTATTTTGAATACGAATCAAAGAATATATTGTGCCCTACGCATCATTTAAACGATAATTTCGTGCTAACGAACAATAATTATGTTTCCGGACCCGTGAATGAATAGTTGGCAGACGTAAATATTACTTAAGATGGCCTGCAAGGAGTCCCGATTTCAATCTTAAAGAACATGTTTGGTTCTTCATTTGTAAAAGAATTAGGTCTATTATTCCAGCTCCGAATACAATGCAGCAACTCCAAAGCGCGCTTTTAGAGGAATGGGAAAATATTTCACAGTACGGTATCCAACAGATTATCATATTTACGTGTTGTAAAAAAATATAAACTTCCAATAATTTATTTTACGTTGACAAAATATTTTTAATGGCGTATCACAAAAATTACGCGACTCGCTAAAATGGTCGTTGACAGTTCTCAAGATGAAGCACGATTGACAAAAAATATTTTTTGGTGCGGATGAGCACACTAATACAAAATGAGTTATGATAACTTTAAGGCGAATTGGAATGTTTGCGCTGCGGAATTTGCTTTTTTTTATCGTTGCAAGGTATATTTGTTTGTGGTGGTGAAATGAACAAATATGTGTGACCAAAATCCATGATTGGCTGCATGGATGGTTGAGTGAATGAATGAACCGCTACATGACTATCAAAAGCATTGGATAGAGCATGACAGCGGTTATTCAAAATCGGCGAGGGGAAGGGGCAATACTCGCAACTAAACATTTTTTTATTGGTTAATTATGATTTTGTTTAGTTTAATAAAATTTTCAAAATTTTTTACAAGTTCGGTATTTGTTTGAAAAGTCGAAAAACCTCAACCACATGTTTAGAAAGAGTAGTTGTTAAACACGTGTTCTACACAATTATTAAAGGATTGAGATATTTAGACACCATTAGAAATAGGGTCTCCTGAACTAAAATCTTAAATAAATGTACTAACGAGAATTTTAAATATTTTGTAGACATTTTTGGAAATTTGATTTTAGTTTCGTTTCCGATGTTGACAGTTTACACGTTGTTGATCACTATACGACATCTATTCTGTTAGTACCGTTGTTCGTTGCTCTGCACAATCCTTTTCCAATTAAATTGAAATATTCTTTAAAACCATTAATTATTTAAATTAATGGGTAAAACGGGGAATGCTGAATCGATGTCCATTCCCAAACTAATGAATCCAGAGCTTGTGATTGTTTCATTACTAAAGTGAACTAAATTAAATTGAAAAATTACTTAAGTAAAAACTATCTAAATATTCTAGTAATTCTACTTTAAAAATGCGGTTCAAAATTTTAATTAAGCTTCTTAAATCTGATATTTATTTCGCGAAAGCTAAATTCTTTGAAAATAAATTTAACTCAACAACAGGTAATATTAAAGAAATCTGAAAAGAGAAATCAATGTGATTTAGCACAATGAAATCAAGGAAAGTAATATTGCGCAAATGATGAATGATGATAACTTATCAGAAACGGATCAACTTGAAAGAGCACTGTGATGATCTAGCGTTTGCAATTTCAACTACCGTTTATTTCGAGTGTGGCAATACTTTCGTCATTCGTGTTACGACAGAAAATTAGTTTAATGTTTGACATTTACGAAATGGGTCGCTTTACGCTTGAACAAAATCGGGAAATGTTGTAAACTTACTTTCAAAGTGGTGAGTCTTTTAGGAGCCCATACAATCGAAAATGTTCTAAAAAATTGGATTGACAGAATGGGATACTGTAAAGCCAATCGTGGAAGTCATTTGAATGAAATTGTGTTCCATACTTAATGGCAATATATATTCTTTCTAATGGGATCCATTTAACACGGCATGTTTCAAAACGAAATGTTTCAAAATGGGTTATGAAAAGTTATATTTTAGACGGTACGAAATATGCTATAGTGTACCTTGTAAAAGTTATATTTTACAAGGTACACTATAGCATATTTCAAAACGGCATTACAAGATGGAATATTTCAATACGGAATATGGTACATTGCGTCATAAGGGACACTATGGCATATTTCAAAACGGCAAAGTTAGTACGGCATATGGTACACTATGGCCTATGGTACAAGAGGGCGCATATTTCAATATGGCACATAGTGCAATATGACATATTCTACAAAGTTTGAAAAGCATGATAGAAATGGGATTCGAAAATGAGTTTTAGTTGTAGTTCTAGAATATGGCCAATTTTGATGGAACTTGGCTGTTTCCCAACAGAAATGGTATTCCAAAAGGAGTTTTAGATGAAATTCTGGAATACTGAATAAAAATAAATATCTGGTTTTTAGATGAAGTTCTGGCTATTGTTTAACCGATTATGATTAAATTCGACAAGTGTGATGGAAATGGAATTCTAAAATGACGTTTAGGTGAAGTTCTGGAATATGGCCAATAAGGACGGAAATTGGCTATTTCTTGAGGAAATGGGATTCTAAAATGGTTTTAGTCATCAACTGGAAAAAATCAACTCGCGTAATATAATTTTTCTTCACTAAAGGCCGGTACACATTGAGGACGAGTAACGAGAACGATATTCCCCTTTTTACCAAATTATGTAAGAAAATTATTAAAATAAGGAAAACCGTACGATTCTAATGAACAATAGTTAAAATATCGTACATTTACTAAAGATAAAACTTAAAATTTAAGAGTTTTAATACAAAATTTCAATTTATCGTTGTAAATTAAAAATTATAGACGATAAATTGAAATTTTGTATTAAAACTGTTACAATTTTAAATTTTATTTTTAGTAAATGGACGATATTTTAACTGTCGTTAATTAAAATCATACAGTTTTAACTATTTTAATAATTTTCTTACATAATTTGGTAAAAAGAGGAATATCGTTCTCGTTACTCGTTCTCAATGTGTACCGGCCTTTAATGCAATTATTTATAAGTATTCTCCCAATGGAAATAAAAATATTGGTAATGAATATATAATCGGGAAGTACTTGATATCTATAAATTTTAATTTTTGTTTAAATCTAATTAGCAACGTAATTAGCAAATTCGCTTATTAATTCGCCGATTTTTTATTTTATTTTTGTAATGACTGTTTTTATGGCCCTCTTCTAAGTGTTATTTTTTTTAGGAAGATACATATGTGTATGTGTGGCATTCCAGATTTTAATTTTAATTATTGTTGTTTTTGTTTACGGAACTAATGTAGTACAGCAGATGTTTTATTGCACTTATGTTTTCAGTATGTAAAGGCGTTCCAGTTTTGTGGTTATTTAAAAAGAAACCTTGCCGAAGTACAACAGAAACGCTCACTAAAAGTAAAATTTATTTGGTAACTGAGTATTAATTTAGACATAAAAGCAATCGTGAATTTCTATTATTGGGCTTTTAAATCTTCGTTATAATGAATTAATTAGGCAAATATCGGAAATCTTTATTCAATTTTGAATTTTGAAATTACTCAATTATTAAATAAAGAAATTTGGAGCCATATTAATTTAGTAAACGTATACAAACAATAGAAATAAAATGAAAATCATTCTTAATACAATTTCACAAAATCTCATTTAATTTTTGTAATTTAAATAAAAAAAATCTCATTTATGATAACGTTAGGCGCCATTTAAGTAGTTTGTACAGTTCGCGAAAATAATCCGAATAAAATGAGTCCATTTATAACAAATGCCGTAATGAACCATATGACATAATGTACCATATGCCGTTTTGAAATATGCCATTTTGGAATATGCCTTAGTGCGCCATATGCCATTGTGTACCATATGCCGTTTTGAAATATGCCATTTTAAAATATGCCATAGTGTACCATATGCCGTAGTGTACCACATGCCATTTGAAACATGCCGTAGTTTACCTTATGCCGTAGTGTACCATATATCGTTTTGGAGTATGCCGTTTTGAAATATCTCGTATTATACCACATGTCGTAATGTACCATATGCCATTTTAAAATACGCCGTTTTGAAATATGCCGTTTTGTCATATTCCGTAATGAAAGATGCCATATCGACCGGCACCCCTTTCTAGTAACACAAAACCCTTTGAAAAATATTCATTAATCTTTGAATTTAGAGCCAAATTAAATTGCGAACGTTAGATGGATCACCCTTTAATGCATCGGAATTAAAAATTTTCAGTTTCTGGGAAACTGATTCGTTTGAAATTCTAAACATCATTTCTCAGCTCAAACCGACTTGCTCCAATAAATTATCAATTTAAATGTAATCAGCGAAAGTAACTTTAATCCAATCAATTTAAATTGTGCATGACTATTGAAACAAGCTCTAAGAAATCAGTCGGTACTGTAATCATAGCCGTGTTCTAGTAACATTAGTCTCATCAAGAGTTGAGCAGATATGTGTGAAGATTAAAGCAACAAATGATACAAATTTATCTACACAGTGTACATACCACCTCATTCAAACAGTGATTTTTATGCAGCATGCGTCGATTCGGTTGAAAAAGTCATTAATACATTAAATTCATCCGATTTAGTTCTTGTGCTTGGTGCTTTAATCTTCCAAATATTTGACACCACTGAGTGTATGCCGAAATCAGAACACTATACTGGTCTGCATGTTGATTTAGAGACAGTGAATTGCTTACTGTGCCTATTTCCGACATATCACCAAGTACTCACCCTCCGTGGTTCGATGACCGACTAAACTACAATACTGCTTACATTGATAAAACAAGCAATAGCAACATATTAATCACTCCTCCAGTCAAATCTGATGAAGACATTCTCATCTACAGTGCTGGGGAAAAAAATTGAGCAAACATATTTTATTACAAATTGGAGTCGTTTTTTGTTAAAATTACAAAACTTTTGAAAGCAATTGGCTTATTGCAGAATTCCAGGTTTACGGCAGGCGAAGAAATTTATATCACCTTCGTCTGTCAGGGTTAAGGAGTGTCTTGAACTTAGGAAACCTGAGTTGAGGCTGCTTACTGGCTTCCTCACAGGTCATGTCCCCTTAAGGTATCACCTTAAGAAGATGGGCCTAAGTACGACAGATGGATGCCGCTTCTGCGGTCTGGAAGCGGAATCAGCGGAACATGTTCTGTGCCATTGCCCAGCCATTTTCCAGCAAAGACTGCAACATCTAGGAGGGAGAACAATGAGCCCGGATAGTATGTATCTTGTACCGGCCAGTAGTATTGTCAGATTCATTAAGAGCCTGAATATTGACTGGACGAATAATTAAGTAGGGTCCAGTACAATAGATCTTTTAGGTCGCGGTGCGAGGTGGCTTATCGCCCACATGGCCCTCCAGATTTTTTGTTTTTTTACTGATTTATAGAAATTCTATCTTTAATATTAATATTTTGTTGGACCGCCATTTGCTTTTATTACAGCGATACACCTCTCTCTGATTCATTGAATTTGATAAATTTTTCAAAGTCGTAGAAGGTATGGATTCCCAAATCGTCGTCAACAAACTTTTTTAAGTTCGAATTGATTCTGGGCGCTTTCTTGCTACTTCTAGCCTCATTATAGACCAAATATTTTCTATGGGATTTAAGTCTGGACTCTACGGGGCCAGCTCAATACATCGATATTTTTTTCTGCGAAGTACTTTTTTACCTTTAAATGAAGAGATAAGAAAAAAAAACAAGTTTTTAACAAATTATTTATGTTTATCTGAAAGCCAATTTTTCTATCTACAATTCAAAATTAATAACACACAACTTTGGCGGTATGGCACGGAGCGTTGTCCTGTTGAAAAATAAATCTGCAAGTCTCGCCAAAACGCTTTAACATAGAAGGCTCAAATTCGTTATGTGGGACCTGCAGATAAACAGCTGCTGTAATTTTGGAACTAAGGAAGCACAATCGACCGATTCCCAGAAAAGCATCCCAAAACCATAATTCCTTCATTTTTCGGTGGAAGTCTTAAAAGACATTCGTTGCTAAGCCTCTCGCGAGATTCTCTCCTTACGAGAAGTCTTCTATCTCCAACATGCACACCTCTTTAGTCCAAGAAACATGCTCCTGGGCCCATAGCAAACGTTTTTTTCACTCGTAATGTGAACTAAGGCTTCTGGACTGATTTAAGTGCTCTCAACCCAGCTTTAACAAGTCTTTTTCTCACTAGGCTGGCTGAAATTTGTTTTCCCGTTGTTCGCTCAAGATCCCCTCTTATGTCCGATGAAGTTTTAAAACGGTTCCGACGACACGATCTTCCCCTGGCGTCGTCTTCTGGGCCTTCCAGAGCCTTTCTTTCTTTATGTACTGCCCATCTCTCGCATTTTTTTAATATTCCACGCGACAGCACTTTTAGGAATGTTTAAACTTTCTGCTATTTTACGCGTGGTTAAATTTTCTCGCGCCAAAATCAACATATTGCTTTTACACTGCTTACTAACTTTTCCCATTTTTTTAACTAAAATTGCACTTTATTCTTTATTTGACTAGGATCACCTAAAGAATAACTTAGTCTTACAAAATATGCACTATTTATACTCAATAAAATACTTGCAGGCAATAAAACATCTGCACCCTAATTACGGCCAAGAACGATAGGCGTAAAATAAACTGATTGCTTGACAATTTTTTTTACACAACAGTTGCGAGGTTGTACCGCCGTAATAGAGGCAAAAGTCCGTTCAATAAAATATTAATATTCAAGATAGAATTTCCATAAACCAATAAAATACAAAAAAAAGTGTCTATTTTATTCCATTACTTCCACGCCCTTAATTGCCAAATGGGATTTTGCCCCTAAATTGTAGATATTTTTTTTTTAATGAGTCATAAATGTATTTAAAATAAAACATTAAGTCAATTGCTTTCAAAAGTTTTGTAATTTTAGCAAAAAAAGACTCCAATTTGTAATAAAATATGTTTGCCCAATTTTTTCCCAGCACTGTATGTTAAAAACAGTTGCGAGTATCTTGGTAAATCTGTTGTGCAAACTGTTCAATCATTCCTTAACCACTGCTGTGTTTCCCGAAAAATGGAAAGTCTCTAGGAAATTCTTTAGGAATATCAACTTCATCAACAATTCCTAAATTATTTGAACTAATTGTATGCAACGCTTTTAAATCAACACTAATACGCCATATATCTGTCAACCAGCATGGGTTATGCCTGGTAGATTTAAATCTACTAACCTGGTTAAATTCAACAGCCAGGTAATACAGGAGATAGAAAAACATCATCAAATAGACGCAGCTTATATGGATTTCTGTAAGGGAATTGATTCTATATGTCATGATAAAGCACTCCAAAGTCTATTTCCATTTGTATTTTCATTAGAATACATTAATAAGCCATACTTAACAAACGGTCTACAATATGTAATAATTGGCAATATGAAATTCAACGTTATTAAAGTGACAACTGGTGTTACTCAAGTATCACGTACCGGACCCTGGATTTTTATTGTTTTCATTGATCGGATAACCAAGATTATAACAAACTCAAATGTTCTCATATTTGCTGATGAGGGGGGTAAGGGGCGCCGGTTTAGATGGTCTTAATATACTAGCCCAAATGCCAACCTCACCTGCACGTGGTATTTCCTGCTAATTAACTAACGAGGTTCTGGCGACCGAGATACGGCGGAATAACCGACTACCGAGAACATAGTAAATGATGTTCTCTTCAATGGCCCACTACCAACTTGTACTGGTTAGGTTGGTAGCTGATAAATAACCAGTTTTAAAGCAATGAGGACAACGCAAAAAGGAAACAATACCCCAGGTGGTAAACCAACTACCCAGTTGGCTAATCCACCCTCTTACGATGCTGGCTCAATGGATTCTGGGGTGAGCCAATCATTGCTAAACCCATTCGAAAGAAGTTCAATGCTGTTAAGATCACCAAACCAATCATACTAACTCTGCAAATCAGCAGAAAGACAAAATCGCTGAACTCTGTCGAAAACTCAGTGAAGTAGATGTACTTTTAACCCAACTAAGAAGCGAAATTGAAAAACTAAAAAAAGAAAATGAAGAATTAAAGAAGCCCAAACCAATGGAGATTTCTGAAAACCCGCTAACTTGTTATAATGAAAGAAGTACTCATACCAGTTATAACAATGAGTTCCATACTGATGAAGAGGATCTCATGAGAGAAACAGATTGGGTACTGAAAAGGAAGAAAAGACCTACCAAAAAACGAAAAGCAGAATTCTCGCCTGAAGTTGGAGATCATTCGCAAGCTAATGTATTAATAACTGGTGATACTAATACCAAACGAGCTCACCAGCAACAGTAACAAAATCGGCAACAAAAGGTTGTACGGAAAGAAAAGGCGCCTCCGCCAATTAATGTAATCGGCATAACAGAATTTGCTAGTATACAATCTATAATGAAATCAGTGACAGCTAAGGAATATAGAGTAGTGTCACTAAACAATAACGTGTGGAAAATCAATACACCAGATTCCGATACATATAGAGCTCTAGCAACAAAGCTCAATGCGGAAGGTAAAGAATGGTTCACATACGAAGATAAAAACGAACGCGCAATTAAGGTTATGGCCAGAGGCCTTCATCCAACGTGTAAGAAGGAGGACATAATTGAGGACCTAAAGGCAAGAGATCTGCAAATAGAAGATGCAGTAAACATCCTAAAACGAGAGAGAGGTGAGAACAATCAAGTCAAAAAGAGGGGGCTTCCACTCTTCATGCTTACGTTTAACAAAAAGGAGAAAGTTGAAAACATCTTCAACATCAAAGTAATTCTCAATATGAGGGTTAAAATAGAACCGCTTAAGAAAAACACGAGGCTAATACCTCAATGCAAAAAATGCCAAGGTTTCAATCACACGCAAAAATATTGCAGACGGGAGCCAAGATGCGTAAAATGTGCTGGAAAACACAACGCGAAAGAGTGTACAGAAAGTAGAAACACCCCTGCAAAATGTATAAACTGTAAAGGGCATCATCCTGCAAATTATAGAGACTGTGAAGTAGCCAAAGAACTTCAAAGACTAAGAAACAAAACGCATCAGTTTCCTCAAAACCCTAGGGTTACCAGAGAAGAGAAACCAACTAAAACCCAAGCGGAGCCAAAACCACCAGGTATTGGCACAGAGCGGAAAAGTTATTCAAAAATTGTACAGCAATCATCTAATGCTATGAATGATAACCCCCTTGAAAGGATTTGTCGAAGCATAGAAGCCATAAATATTCGGCTAGCAAAGCGAGAACGTGGTCTAGAAGCTTTATATAAGCGTCTAGATATGCATCAAACCTTGAACGAGGCAACAGCCCTCATATACTAAAATGAGCAGATCATTAAGAATTGTCACCTGGAACGCGAACGGACTAGCGCAACATGTTCCAGAGCTAGAAATTTTTCTAAATTTAGAAAAAATAGATATATGCCTTATATCGGAGAGCCATTTGACAAAAACATCATTTGTTAAAACAGGTGATTAAGAATGTTACCATGCTGTTCACCCAGGAGGAAAACCCAGAGGAGGATCAACAGTAATAGTGAAAAAGAATCTCAAACACTATGAAGAACCTACACTGAAAAAAATGTTCATTCTTATTGAGTTAAATCAATATCAATTTAATAATTTCATTATTTATATAGCGCCGATAGAGAATATCTATCAATATGATAGAAAACAAATATTTTTTGTATTATTTAATTATGAAATGAATAATATTTTATTAAAATTAACTATCAAATTATATTATCAATTATATAATGTTATAATCAAACTTATAATTAATTTTCATAATAATATTGTTTTCATTAATTTTTCAAAAACATAATCCTTTCATAATGAAAATTGTATATCATACTGATAAATGGTTTGAAAGTAATATTTTCAAATAGAAAATTAATTTCAATGATATATCTTCCATTTTATATTATCCCATCAGAAATGTTTATTGAGTTGATAATTTTTATTACGCTTTAATTATCAATAATAATAAATCTTCTATATGATCAGACGGTTTGATGAAAATCTTTATCAACATGAATATTTATTATCCAAAAAATATTTTCTATTTGAAAATATTATTATTGAGTATATATATATATATATATATATATATATATATATATATATATATATATATATGTATATATATATATATATATATATACATATATATATATATATATATATATATATATATATGTATATATATATATATATATATATATATATATATATATATATATATATATATATATATATATATATATATATATGTATATATATATATATTACATATAATAATACACATTATATAATTTCCTATGGCCTTCGATAATTTTCCGAACTTCAGATGAAAAGAAAATGAAACAGTTAAATTTTTAGTTTTTAGCAATTTTTAATTGAAATTCAGTTTGTTTTATATACATTTATACATTTACAGAAAATTAGTTTTTGATTTGAATAGTGCAAATATTTGATTTCATTTTTGTTTATACGGTATTAATTTTAATATTTCTCTTTTCATATTAAAATGAATTTAAGTTGTAATTATTATTTAAATTAATTAAAAGTTTTTTTAAAATTAAAAACTAATAAAAATGTCTAAATTTTTAATATTTATATTAATTATAAATAAATATATTGCAATGATAATATTTCCAGGATTTATTCCAGTTTATAGATTGCAAGATTATAACAATAATTTTTGATGTTTAAACTTTTTAAAATAAAAATTAATATTAGGACTACGAACATTTTATATGGGTAGAAAAAATTTCACATTTAAATAATGAAAACTAAAACTAAATAAATTCTAAATATTTAGGAAATAATATCGACAGTAATAATAATAACTATAGTATAATTCCTATTACTATAATAAAGGGTTGCACAGGCAAGTTTAATGATAGTATTAATTACTTAGCATTTTTTTTATCGGGCAAATGTGCTCCAAATAATTGTATTACGAGTATGTACGTTACCGACAATTTTTGAGGTATTCTTCCATTATCCTTTTGGAGTACAGGTAGGGGTAGTACTTATGTATTGGGTAAAATGCCAAAATCTACTTGGGTAAAATGCCCAAATTTGCTGTATTATTTTGGTAAATCCAAAAAAGATTTCAAAGAAATTATAACAACTATTGCATTATAAACATCTAAAAATAATTTAGCTAAATTATTTCTAGATTTACCCAATGCAATTGTTGTTGTATTTTCTAAATTTACTAAAGCAATACAGCTTTAAATTATTAATTAATTTAATATTATTTTAAATAATAAAGTCGACCTTACTTTCAGATGTGCAACTATTTTTTGTAATGTTTTCCAATATCTTTTTGTTGTGGCTATCTTTTATTTTGTTGGGCAAAATCGGTAAAATTTTATGACTAAATGCTTCAAAACAATCCGAAAAATCTCCGGCATTTGGATACAGATTTTTAAAATCGAAATCTATCTAAAATGTTAAAAATGTATTTCATTAGCAAAAACAAAATCATATTAATTATAATTCAAAACCGGGTAGGAAAAATCTTACCAATTTATATCCTAAGGGCTTTTTATAATGAGGCCATTTCTTTATTACTTCATTACAATTTGCTTCAATGCTGGCAACATCCGAGGCCCTATAAATTTTGGTGGCAACCCAATGAACTTCCAATTCAGCGAAACTGCAGTTATCATTCATTATTTCTCTTAAACTTTCTTGATGATACACTTCTGGTTCTAATATTGAAAAAAATGGTTTTGGATTAGGTACGAGTTAATGACATACATACGTATAAATACAATTTTTGAAAAATCACCTAAACATAAACTTATTCATTTCTTACCTTCTTTTCTTTCGAGGAACGCGACTCATAAAGCCTTCGGGCGTTGTAATATTTGGCTGACACTTTAGAGATTGCTGGTTTTCCAAGTTGCTTAATGTAATACTTGTTCTACAATACAATTACATAAAATTAAACTTTATTTATTTATCCATATTTAACATTTTATTCAACTTACTAAGTCTTCTTTGGGAAATTCATGAATGAATTGCTGGGAAATGTTATTCGCTAAGTCGCTTGACATTTTTATTTCATTTTGAATTAAAAATTTGTTTATAATATCTAATATAGATGTCCTACATGGATCAATTAATTTATCATGAGTATTATAATATTTCAAAATCAAACGGCCCTTAGGAGAATCCCGCAAAATGAAGGGCAAGGAAACATCTTTTCTTGAAACTTCATCACCAGTCATTGTAGATTCAGAAGAAATGGTTGAACATTGCCTTATCTGCCAAGATAAGATTTTCAAGTGTGGTTCAAATCTAATTGCTATTCCCAATTGCATTTTACCATGGGAACACAAATTTAATAAATGTTCTGTAGTTAATATTTTAGGTGTCTCGATATCTATCCGTTCAGCTAAAAAGAGAAAGTTAGATAAATAAAAAAAAAGTTAATAGGATGAACAATTTTAATAAGAAGAAAATATATTTTACCTAAAAATAGTTGATGTAAAAACCTAACTCCCCAGTTTTCTAGAAGTTGTAAAACTTGATTTGCGGCTACTTCAGTTATTTCAGGGCTAGCTTCATATTTTGTCGAATAATCGTGTATTATTGAATTTTTGTTTACTGGCTGCATTTCATGATAACTTATTGGTGAAGGAATTAATATTTTGTTAATTTAAAAATCGTCGTCATTAGAATACCGACTGGAATATTATACATACTTTGAGAAAAAATAATTTAAATACGGATAACTAATTTCACAAAGCGCTTGTTGATCAATTGAGTTTTCTAAAAGAAATTAATAAAAACATAATATGTATAATAATTATATAATAATATAATAAATGGATTTTTAAAAAATCGTGCGAAATTGTACATAACCTTAAAAGCCGCGTGTTTGTCTAAAAAGGAGCTACACGTATAAAAGCATCAAATTTTATCATTTTGATAAAGTATTATACGAAAAATTGCAAACCGATTGAAATTTTTTTCTCGGAGACGCGCAAAAAATTAATCCAACAAATCATGATTTCTAATGGAAACTAAATAATACTTTTCACAAAGTGTTTGCGTTACTTTTCACAAAGCAGAAAATAAAACTCTTTAACTAGGTTAAGAATTCGCACATTTTTTAAAAGAGGTTAGGGCATATTTTTTGCAGAAAACAAATGCAACACTTTATTTTCCAACATAACCACACTAAACATTTTAATTATTATTTTTAAACCACTCACCTACAAACTTTTCAACAGTTTTATAATCATAAACTACACTTTTATTTATTTTTACATTGTGAATCAATAGTTTCAACAAATCACTCATATTACAGTCAAAACTACACGTCCGATCAACACGAGTTACAAAGGAAAAAGAATAAATAAAATAGATAGTCACGTAAAAAGTACCGTTATTTTAGATCCGTTTGATGATAAATATTTATCATTTATAATAAATATTATCATTTGCAATAGTTATTATCAGGTGCATCAATAATTATTATAATAATTGGGTTTTTCCAGAATAATATACATATGTACATATGTATATGTATACAATAATTTAATATAATTTTATGACTATTTTGTTTTACCGCAGGATAAAAACTTAAAATTCAATTCAATGACAATATGAATATTCTACAAGAATGCCTAACCTTTTTTATTTTGGCTTGGGCAAGTTAGAACAAAACTACATTCCGTTCTCATAAAAAAATACGATAGTAGTGTCTTTAAAGGTTTACTCAAATTTTAGTGTTAACTCAATTATCGAACCAAAATACTATAGATTTTTGAAGAAACAGGCAAAAATTCAAATTGAAAAAATGAAATTTTAAGTGTAAACACTGTTTTAATTTAGTTTTTCAATATTTAACTAACGGTAAATTATAGGCGAAAAAAATTAACAACAAGATACACATATCTAGTAAAATATTATCTCATTCGAACATATCGTCGTTACCACAGCAAACTATCGAATGTGAAAATTTCCTTTTCAGGACGGCAAAAAATATTCGATAATTTAACTAAGTAACATTAAGAAAAACGCGCATATTATTCCAAACTTTGCCAGAACCATCATCTATGCTATTAAAGCCAGAAACTCCACGATTTGCCGCTGTATTTACCCAGTTCTAAAAATTATTTTTTTCACATTCGATAAATCGCGATGATAGCGACGATATGGCTCCTAAAAAAATGCGGCCTACTATTTTATGCCACATTTCCCTTCTAAAATGGAATAAATATAACATACCTTACTCATCTTTCGTGATATTAACACTAGAACTGGTCATTTTGACCAGTCGGTAGTTGTACTGTTAATACTTAATTTCGAGAGAGAAAACGCAAGAAAACAAAGTTACTAGAAAGGAATAAGTACAATACAAAGCAACTTATTATTTTGCTTTTATTTTTAATGTTACCAACAATAAAACAAAATATTGTTAAAAAAATAAACGTGGATGGAATCAAATCATTTTCTATTTTAATGCAATAGTTATTTAATCTTGCGTTTCGCGGCTAGCTCGCTTCGCTCGCGAGCCGCATAGCCCAAGATTAAATAACTAAATATATACTTTGTCTCTTCCTCTTGAAGTTATATCAAGGCTTTATTTCAACGGCAATTTATAATTTACTTCGTTGTATAATTTTTCAACGATAATGATAATCATAAAAAATGCTGGAAGATGTTAACAAACCAAACAAATAATATCTACATCAGCTGATTTTGTTTACAAAATATCATTATATTGAGAATGTTTTATTAAGATTTTTCAGATATTATTACATATTGACGAATTAGCTATACAAATAGGCATTGCATATACATACACCATGATGGAACAGTATCACACATTCTTACAAGGATCCCTCTCGATAATAATTAATTTCAAGAGAAGAAAAACTTAAAATTTGCTTTTTGTTGTAAGAAACGTAAAATAATTTTCCTGTAATTTTTTGTTCCCAAGGAAAAATCATGGCCATTGTTTCCTCGATGGTGCATTATAGTAACTTTTTTGGTCTATTATATTTTGTGATTTTTAATTTTTATTTATCACTCGATTTTCTTATTGGTGTTGCCTCGAATTGTGGTACCTCAGATTTTTTTTTGAACACACGATGGTTACAGTTTAGTTCAATATTTCATGATATTTAACCAAAAACATTTCTATATGAGGTTGTCAAAGACCAACAATTTGGTAAAATTATATATATAATAGTAAAAAAACTCTTTGGACCACGACAACATCAATAATTTATTTTGCTTATAATTACAATGAAATACCTTACATTTTATTATATCGACTAAATATTATCATATCAATAAAAAGACATACTTTTAAATCAATTATTATAACAATAATATTATTAAATTTATGATAAATTTTAAAATCTTAAATTTTTGGTTAATTTTTCAAGGAGAAAAAAATTTGTCATTTTGATAATTTTATTTTAAATTATATTATACATTTGATAAAACAATTTCATTTCGAAAATGTTTTTAAAATTTACTTAGCTCAACAATACATTATTTATCATTTTAATAATATTTCGTTTAATCCAAAAATATTATTATGCTTGTTAACATTATTTGTCACTATAATAATGAAAGTGTTATTAAGATTTAAACGAACATTTATTATCAAAATGAATGGAATATTTTTTTCAGTGTAGTATAGAAGAGGAAAGTATGCAAGTTAAAACCATAAAAGTTGAAACTAACAATAATAATGAATACAGTATTGCATCTATCTACTGCCTGCCCTCCACGCTATAATCTAAACAAAGAAGGTTATAATAGACTCTTTAGATCACTAGGATCCAATTTTATTATTGGTGGTGACTTTAACGCAAAAAACACCTATTGGGGATCAAGACTTACAACCCATAAAGGAAAAGAGCTATTCGAAGCCGGGCGAATAAATAACTGCGAGTTCCACTCTGGAGGTAAACCAACATACTGGTCTGCTGATATAAATAAAATACCAGATCTCATTGATTTTTATGTAACGAAAGGGATCTTCGAGGATTACATGTGCATCGAAAACAGCGAAGGGATATATTCCGATCATACACCTGTTATCATGACACTCAGCACAATGATAATTAATAAGGATAACCTGCCTAAATTAACAAATAATAGAACTAACTGGGACCTATTCCAAGAACTAATTGAAATGCAAATAAATCTACGAGTGCCGATTAAAACACCAGTACAGTTGGAAGACGAACTAGAGGTATTTAACAGTACTATTCAACAAGCAGCATGGGAAAGTTCTCCTGCTAGTCACACCGAATCCCGTAGGAATCAAAATTATCCTATTGAGGTCAGGGAGTTAGTTAGAGAGAAACGGAAGGCAAGAAAAACCTGGCAAAGGACACGGGCCCCGGAAAACAAAAAAATCCTCAATTTTCTATGCAATAAACTAAAACAACTTATAAAAGAAATTAAGAATGAAACTATTAACAAGTACTTAAATGGTCTCACCGAACATAAAGATACTGATTACTCTCTTTGGAAAGCAACAAAGGGATTAAAAAGAACCAAAACGCATGTGCCGCCTATTAAAAATGAGGAAGGAACCTGGGCCAAAAGCGACAAGCAAAAAGCTATTTTATTTGCAGCTCACTTGGAAGACACCTTTCAACCGTTACCTAGGCAAACAGCAGATGAAAACATAATAACAGTTAGCAAAATTGATGAATATAATATTCGATGTGTAACATTACAGGAATTAAAAAATGAGATCAAGTGTAATTTGAACGCAAAAAAAGCTCCAGGATAAGATTTAATTACTGGACAAGTCGTAAAAGCCATTCCCGAGAAGGGACTACGAAAATTGGTTCAAATTATCAATGCTGTCTTCAGACTAAAATATGTCCCACGGCAATGGAAGGTTGCTGAAGTAATTATGATCCCCAAACCAGGCAAACCAGCGAACGATAAAAAGTCGTACAGACCGATTTCACTACTTCCTGTAATTTCAAAATTATTTGAAAAATTACTGCTCAAGGGACTCAAGCCAATAATATAGGAGAGAAATTTAATTCCACCACACCAATTTGGATTTAGAGAAAATCACTCTACGATAGAACAAGTTCACAGAATAACGGATATAATCGAAGACTCACTTGAGAATAAGAAGATATGCTCCAGCATCTTCTTAGATGTAGCACAAGCTTTCGACAAAGTATGGCACCAAGGACTTGAATTTAAATTGCATCGAGATCTACCTAAGCAATTCTATCAAATTCTTAAATCTTATATCGCAGACCGACATTTCCGTGTAAAATATAACCAAGAGTACTCTGAACTAAAGAGAATATCAGCAGGCATACCACAGGGTAGCGTACTGGGTCCTATATTGTACATCCTGTACACCAGAGATATGCCAAATACAGAAGGTGCCACCATAGCAACATTTGCAGACGATACAGCTATTCTGGCGACTGGAAAGTGTATATTAGAAGCAAAGACCAAACTTCAAAAAGCAACCGACACAGTGAGTAGCTGGACATAGAAATGGCGCATTAGCCTAAACGAAGCAAAATCGGTTCACGTAAACTTCACAAACCAGAAAGTTAACTGGATTCCAGTGAAACTTAATTCAAGGCCGGTTCCAAATGCAAATACAGCCAAATACCTCGGCATGACTCTCGATTGCAAGCTTAGATGGAAAGAGCATGTTAAAAAGAAAAAAGAAGAATTGAACATTAAATATAGGAAAATGTATTGGCTAATAGGTAGAAACTCTGAGCTTACAATACATAACAAATTGCTATTATATCAGCAAATACTTAAACCAATATGGACCTACGGTATTCAACTTTGTGGTTGTACCAAGAAGACAAATGTACAAATGATTCAATGTTTTCAAAACAAAGTGCTGCATGGCATTGTAAACGCACCATGGTACATTAGAAATGATAACCTCCATAGGGACTTAACCATGGAATATGTAAGTGAAGAAATACAAAATCATGCGAAGAAACACATTCAGCGGATATCTCGGCACCAAAATGCAGACATACGAAGTTTGTTGGATACCACCAATGCAGTAAGAAGACTTCAAAGGCAGAAACCTTTGGAATTGGGCAGTTGTATTTAATTCGGATAGAGAAAAATAATTACTATGTAAATTCAAACGGGAGTAACCATTGGGCTACTGCCCGTCAAATGTGAATCTTCATTTAAGAAAGATAAATTACTAAATGATTTGTAAATCAGTTGTAATATTAAATAAAGGGAAAAAAAAAAAAAAAAAAAAAAAAACATTCAACGAAAATTTAACGAAATTTATTATTTTAAATTTTTGTTTAGTTTAACAAAGAGTTTTTGTTTTGTCAAATTTCTTTCTTTGAAATCTTAAATGTATTTACTAAATTGATTTCTTTCAATTATAAATAATCAAATAAAGTCCTTGCATTCAGAATATTGAATTGTTGCACAGGTCTGGTAGGTTCCTCTTGGATCGTTAATAATATTCGAGACATACTGGGCTTTCATTAATTTGGGCACTTGGCCTATCTTACAAATTTTCGAATCGAAAAATCATACATTGAAAGATTTCTTTCGATTCGAAAATTAGTAGAAACGAAAAACAATAACGAAAACCGAGTTTATTTTGGAATAAGTATTAACGAAATCCATGGTTCCGTTAATTATATTTGGATAAGTAAATCAACTGATGATGGTGTTATAGCATCGAAATCGCGATATTAGAGCGAAAACAATATTTTATTTCACAATAAGGAGGTACTTGTTGATAGACATGAGATTAATAAATATTCTAAAAAACAAAATTAATTTGGGTTTAGAATAAGATTATTGAATTAGAATAAGTTTCAACGGCTGGCAGGTTGGCCAGGTAGATTTTAGGCATCACTTTAAACTATCTGGCTGTGAACTTATATTTACCCTAAAAGAATTTATAGGATTTTCTTCAAATCAAGACAGACCAATAGATATGATCGTGGCTCTAGAACAATTTGCGGTTTAGATTGTGGGTGGTTGACAAGCAATAAAAAGAACACTCGGATCAAAATTTTGAAACAAAACCAAAATATGTTGTTACTTTGATGTAAACTTTATTATGAACCGCATCAATATGCGTCAAGGAATGGGGCTAATATTACAAATTAATTACAATAGCAAAGACAAAAAGAAGCCAGCTGCATCAGGAACATTTAGTGACACTTCAATTTGTTTTTAATTGAATTTATTTTTTTAATAAGGTCGTGTACGTGTTTATTGAGCCAAAAGTATTAAAAATTAAAATTTTGACATCTAAAACAAATTTATTCACCACAAAAAAAAAAAAAAAAAAAAATATTTAACGCGGAAAAGACCGTGTCTAAATTTTGACAAACGATGTTTAAAAAACCTAACCAAACATTTTTAAGTTGTGACTTGTTAGTAATTGTAGTTCAACGCGATCTGAGAGTGTTATATTTTATAATACGTGATGGATTCTCAACCAACAACAAAATATCGTTCTTAACGAACAGTGGAGAAACCTTACGCTATATGTAATTATATATTTCTGTTTATAATTTATGTAAATATATAAAATTCAGTTTTTTAGGGACACAGCGAAAGAATGGCCTTGATCCAATCAAGGATAAGACACAACGTTTTATTTTCTACAAAAAATTCTAACATGAGTACGGGCTGGAGGTAATTGAATTAAAATATGGATGATAGAGCTCTTTTTAATCAAAAATTCATATTTCAGAGAAGTAATTGCTGACTGTAAATCTAAATTGGGCCAGATAAAACTTATCTAAAGTGCAAGAAACAGTGGACTGGACTATTACAAAAATATAAAATGTGTAATTTAAAATAAGCATAGTGTATTGTTTATTAAAAAGGCACATTTTATTTATAGGGTTTTGCAGGTGACGAGGCCCCTGAGGAGAAATGCAATAATGAGGATTGGCCTTATTACGATCTACTACATAAATACGCGAGCTTGAAGGACAACTACCATCCTCCATATTTGATTTCTAACAGCAACGGGTTTTTTTCCAACGCAGATAGGGAAATTATCGAGGAATCTGATACCGATGAACAAGAGAACCTAGAAGTTATTCCAGTCCCATTATCATCACTTAACTCCATTTCAATGCTATCTACACCATCCGATTCATGTAACCTTTCTGCATCTTCATCGAGTCCACCACCCAGTGTTTTACGACCATCCTCGTCCCGGGCTCAGAATAAATTAAGCGTGGCTGACAAAGAAAGAAAAGCTCGTGAAAAGGCCGACAAACAATTAAATAATAAAATCAATAATTTGATGAGTTTCTTTGGACAAATTGTAAGGACCAACTATCCAAACGTAAACGTCGATAGCCTTCTTATATCGTCGGGATCAGATGATTCCGACTAAACAAACCCTCTTGCTATTTATGCTGTGTTTCTTATTTCGGATCTAGTCGATCTGATCGATGTGAGTACTAAAAATCTGTGTTTTTACATAGCTTTTTAGTACTTAGATCGATCAGATCAATTAGATCGGAAATAAGAAACACAGCATTATACAGTATTGCTGATTTACGTGTGATAAAATGATACTATTTACAGGTTGAATTCAAATGTGATTTTTATTTAAACATATAATAAATTTAATTATAAATTAAATGAATTAATCAAATATAATTAAAATGAAACATATGTATGTTTTTATTATATTAGTTGTTCCAGGAGTCTGTTGCGAAAAATCACGGCTTCCGAAGAATCGGCTTGATCCGCGTTATTAGAGTACCTTGGTCCGTAAGTATGTCATCCGGAATTCCATATAAACAAATAAAGTTTTCGACGAAAACTTGTGCAACGATTTCGGTTTCTTGAGACGGAATAGGATGAGCAACTGAAAACTTCGTAAGGTCGTTTTGTAAAGTAAGGATATATTTATTATTATTGTGTGAAGAAGGCAAAGGGCCTACGATGTCTAAAAATACTTTTTCAAAACTCTTGGATGCAGTAGAAGTGATTTTCAAAGGTTCTTTTGTTTTTCTTCCGTGTTTATTTATTTGGTAAAGTTTACACTTGTAAATATATTGTTTTATAGTCGAAAACATATTGGTATAGTTAAAATATTTCTGCAATCTTTTAAATGTGCGATATACATCCTGGTGTCCACCAAGTGGTGAAATTTGAAATTCTTGTATCAATTGTTGAATTTCGGAGTCGTCTGTAATATTTTTAACCATAACAGTTTCTTGGTTGACGTAATTATCCAAATTAAGGTCAGCTGAAAAACTCTGATTATTAAAATTTGACGGGATTGCAGCTTCGTTAGAGGTTTCTGGTTTATTTTCATCTTCTTCAATTTCTGTAACATTTAAATTGTCTGTATCGTTGTTGTTTCCGTTTAAATGTTTCTTCGATCGTGTTATTACTCTACATTCAGGTAAGTTATCTAAAGCTTTATTTTCATTTCTAATACGACTAAGTGCATCAGCATTTTGTATGAGAGTTCCTGGTTTATGAATAATCGTAAAGTCGTAATCATCAAGACATATTTATTTGCCACCGTATTTCTCGTGACTTTGGTGTTTTTAGTTTATATAGCCATAGAAGAGCACGATGATCTGTTATAACACAAAATGTATTTCCATAAAGGTAAGGTCGGAAGTGAGACATGCACCAAATGATATCAGATAATTCCTTTTCGGTAGGTGAAACTTCAGCGTTACTGAGTACTCGACTCGCGTATGCAATCGGAAGATCAAATCCATCTGCTTCTTGTGAGAGAATTGCACCTAGCGCAAACTCGCTAGCGTCATATGTAATTTTGAAGGGTTTAGCAAATTTAGGCATTTGTAAATTAGGAGAGTTTATAAGACTTTCTTTCAATGACTCAAATCCTTTTTGGCATTCAGAACTCCAATTAAATGGCGTATTTTTCTTGAAAAGATTTGTTAAGGGTTAAGCTTGTTTTGAAAATTGAGGAATAAATGTACGGTAATAACCGGCTAATCCAAGGAATGATTGGATTTCTGTCCGATTTCTAGGTAAAGGAAAATGTTTAACAACATTGATTTTAGATTCATCTGGCTTTATTCCTTCTGCTGTAACTATATGACCTAAATAATAAATTTCGTGTCTGAGAAACTGACACTTAGACGAATTTACTTTTAGATTAAACCGAAGAATTATAATCTTTGTAATACTTTCTTAAGTCGATTATTATGATCAATGAGTGTTGCGCCGAATACCACAACGTCATCAAGATATGCAAGGCATTTTATATTATTAAGGCCACCTAAAACACTGTTTATCATACGCTGGAACGTTGCTGGCGCTCCTTTTCATCTGTACTAAATGCGGTCTTAGGACAATCAAAAGGTTTTAGTTTGATTTAGTGGTATCCACTTTGCAGATCCAACGTAGAAAAATATTGATTCCTAATTTATCAAGTATATCATTGATATTATGATCGATGTATTATTTAAAATTCATAATAAGAAATATTTGTTAGATGAAACTAATATTTTAAGGTCAAAAGTTACAATTACGAACTTCATTTCGATAACATTATCTCGATCTTTCAAAATGAAACGGATGATAATAATAGAAACCATCGGTTCATTAGTATCATAATTAGTTCTATACGCAACTCAATAAACATAAACTACCTCTGTCTGAAACTCCTGCCCGACACATAAATGTTCCAAGCAAAAATAAGGTGGACTCTTTATATAAGAACAAACAAACATTGTCGTCGCAATTTCAGACGCTGACGCTTCACTGAAGTATCAATACAATAGAAGATCACGAACTTGTGGCCACAATAATTATAGTTTTAAACCCTGTAAACAACTCAAATGTTTTTTGATAATTAATTTGTAGTTCCAAAATACCCAAAGCAAATGGAAAATATTCTAAGAAGACCATGTCAAGTGCTCTTGATGCTGTTAAATCCGAAAATATGTCAAAAAAGGCAGCAGCTAAATATTTTGGTATTCCAAGATCCACTTTTGAATTTTGAATGTGTAAAAAATTCAATCAATTTAGACCGGACCCTTCGATAGTGCTAACTTTTGTACGCGAACATCCGAAAACACCTTTTTGGTTCTAATCATATACCAGGCAACGGTTAGTTTCGCCCCTTCTTAAAAAGACATGCATCTATTTTATTAAGGACACCAAACCAAGTAACAACATCGAGTGTCACAGTGGGAGCAAACCACATTAAAAGCTGGTTTTCGCAATGAATATTTCGATATTTTGGGTGATCCAACCAGGATTTTTAACGGCGTCGACGATAAGACCAACTTCCAATTGTATCCGAAAAGCAACACAGTATTAGCAGTATATGAGGTCGATTGAGGTCAGGCTAAAGCAAACTTGACAGTTATGTTTTTTTTTTTGCTGCTTCTGGAGCTTTGGCCCCTCTTATGGTAATTTACCAATATAAACGAGCACATGAGGGCATAATAAAATCGCTTCTAAAGGGCTAGATGACTAAGAATTCTTCTTTCAAACTTCGTCAGCGTATTAACGAAATTTCCCGTAGTATTTTTTATAGATTTCCAAAGTACTCATCAAACGCTTCCAGTAGTAGTAGTTGATGGCATTATATCAAAATGCATTGCCTATATTACAACCGGCAGGCGTAAATGCATTTTAACCACTCAAAACTGGGTGGGAAACAAACAAACATTTGCGGCATTGCTAGTAGAAGTGGTGGCAACAAACATTAAACCTAAAAGCATTCAGCATGGCTTTCGTGTCTGTGGTATCTTCCAGTTTTATCAAAACCCCAGGTGGTAATTTTTGGTACGATTTTACCAATCGTACCTAGGTTGTCTTGCTTTATAGAGACTTAGTTTACTGTATTTACCACTGGGTAGAATAACAAAAATGTTTTTACTAACCCAAAGCGATTGTAATTTAAATTGTTTAATAAATAAAAGAGGTAAAAAAAAAAAAACATAAAAATTGAACTGAACCTGAGTGTAGTCAAGTCTTATTCAGCGATGAATCCAGATTTTGTTTGTGGTCCTTGATCTACCACAAAAATTACGCGACTCGCTAAAATGGTCATTGACAGTTCTCAAGATGAAGCGCGATTGACAAAAAATATTTTTTGGTGCGGATGAGCACACTAATACAAAATGAATTATTTAATTTATGGTCCATTTTTTGTAGTGCACACTGTTATGATAACTTTAAGGCGAATTGGAATGTTTGCGCTGCGGAATTTGTTTTTTTTTATCGTTGCAAGGTATATTTGTTTGTGGTGGTGAAATGAACAAATATGTGTGACCAAAATCCATGATTGGCTGCATGGATGGTTGAGTGAATGAATGAACCGCTACATGATTATCAAAAGCATTGGATAGAGGATGACAGCGGTTATTCAAAATCGGCGAGGGGAAGGGGCAATACTCGCAACTAAACATTTTTTTATTGGTTAATTATGATTTTGTTTAGTTTAATAAAATTTTCAAAATTTTTTACAAGTTCGGTATTTGTTTGAAAAGTCGAAAAACCTCAACCACATGTTTAGAAAGAGTAGTTGTTAAACACGTGTTCTACACAATTATTAAAGAATTGAGATATTTAGACACCATTAGAAATAGGGTCTCCTGAACTAAAATCTTAAATAAATGTACTAACGAGAATTTTAAATATTTTGTAGACATTTTTGGAAATTTGATTTTAGTTTCGTTTCCGATGTTCACAGTTTACACGTTGTTGATCACTATACGACATCTATTCTGTTAGTACCGTTGTTCGTTGCTCTGCACAATCCTTTTCCAATTAAATTGAAATATTCTTTAAAACCATTAATTATTTAAATTAATGGGTAAAACGGGGAATGCTGAATCGATGTCCATTCCCAAACTAATGAATCCAGAGCTTGTGATTGTTTCATTACTAAAGTGAACTAAATTAAATTGAAAAATTACTTAAGTAAAAACTATCTAAATATTCTAGTAATTCTACTTTAAAAATGCGGTTCAAAATTTTAAATAAGCTTCTTAAACCTGATATTTATTTCGCGAAAGCTAAATTCTTTGAAAATAAATTTAACTCAACAACAGGTAATATTAAAGAAATCTGAAAAGAGAAATCAATGTGATTTAGCACAATGAAATCAAGGAAAGTAATATTGCGCAAATGATGAATGATGATAACTTATCAGAAACGGATCAACTTGAAAGAGCACTGTGATGATCTAGCGTTTGCAATTTCAACTACCGTTTATTTCGAGTGTGGCAACACTTTCGTCATTCGTGTTATGACAGAAAATTAGTTTAATGTTTGACATTTACGAAATGGGTCGTTTTACGCTTGAACAAAATTGGGAAATATTGAAAACTTACTTTCAAAGTGATGAGTCTTTTTGGAGCCCAAACAATCGAAAATGTTCTGAAAAATTTGGTTGACAGAATGGGGTACCGTATAGCCAATCGTGGAAGTCATCTGAATGAAATTGTGTTCCATACTCAATGGCAATGTATACTCTTTTTAATGGGATCCATTTAACACGGCATATTTCAAAACGAAATGTTTCAAAATGGGTTATGAAAATATAACATAAGGTACACTATAGCATATTTCAAAACGGTACACTATAGCATATGTTTCACTACGGCATAAGATACACTATGGCATATTACAAGATGAAATATTTCAATACGGAATATGGTACATTGTGTCATAAGGGAGACTGTGGCATATTTCAAAACGGCATATTTCAATACGGCATATGGTACATTACGTCATAAGGTGCACTATGGCAAATTTTAAAACGGCAAATTTGGTACGGCATATGGTACACTATGGCCTATGGTACAAGACGGCATATTTCAATATGGCACATGGTGCAATATGATATATTCTACAACTTGGATATTTTGTAATCGATTATGGTGAAGTTTGACAAGCGTGATAGAAATGGGATTCGAAAATGAGTTTTAGTTGTAGTTCTAGAATATGGCCAATTTTGATGGAACTTGGCTGTTTCCCAACAGATTATGAAGAAATTCGACTTATACGATGGAAATGGTATTCCAAAAGGAGTTTTAGATGAAATTCTGGAATACTGAATAAAAATAAATATCTGGTTTTTAGATGAAGTTCTGGGATATGGCCAATTTTGATGGAACTTGGCTATTGATTAACCGATTATGATAAAATTCGACAAATGTGATGGAAATGGAATTCTAAAATGACTTTTAGGTGAAGTTCTGGAATATGGCCAATAAGGAATGAAATTGGCTATATAAAATTCAACCAAGTGCGGAGGAAATTGGATTTTAAAATGGTTTTAGTCATCAACTCGCTTAATATAATTTTCCTTCACTTAATGCAATTATTTATAAGTATTCTCCCAACGGAAATAAAAATATTGATAATGAATATATAATCGGAAAGTACTTGATATCTATAATTTTTAATTTTTGTTTAAATCTAATTAGCAAGGTAATTAGCAAATTCGCATATTAATTCGCCGATTTTTTATTTTATTTTTGTAATCACTGTTTTTATGGCCCTCTTCTAAGTGTTATTTTTTTACGAAGATACATATGTGTATGTGTGGCAGTTCAGATTTTAATTTTAATTATTGTTGTTTTTGTTTACGGAACTAATGTAGCACAGCAGATGTTTTATTGCACTTATGTTTTCAGTATGTAAAGGCGTTCCAGTTTTGTGGTTATTTAAAAAGAAACCTTGCCGAAGTACAACAGAAACGCTCACTAAAAGTAAAATTTATTTGGTAACTGAGTATTAATTTAGACATAAAAGCAATCGTGAATTTATATTATTGGGCTTTTAAATCTTCGTTATAATGAATTAATTAGGCAAATATCGGAAATCTTTATTCAATTTTGAATTTTTAAATTACTCAATTATTAAATAAAGAAATTTGGAGCCATATTAATTTAGTAAACGTATACAAACAATAGAAATAAAATGAAAATCATTCTTAATACAATTTCACAAAATCTCATTTAATTTTTGTAATTTAAATAAAAAAAAGCTCATTTATGATATCGTTGGGCGCCATTTAAGTAGTTTGTACAGTTCGCGAAAATCATTCGAATAAAATGAGTCCATTTATAACATATGCCGTAATGAACCATATGCCATAATGTACCATATGCCGTTTTGAAATATGCCATTTTGGAATATGCCTTAGTGCGCCATATGCCATTGTGTACCATATGCCGTTTTGAAATATTCCATTTTAAAATATGCCATAGTGTACCATATGCCGTAGTGTACCACATGCCATTTGAAACATGCCGTAGTTTACCTTATGTCGTAGTGTACCATATATCGTTTTGGAGTATGCCGTTTTGAAATATGTCGTATTATACCACATGTCGTAGTGTACCATATGCCATTTTAAAATACGCCGTTTTGAAATATGCCGTTTTGTCATATTCCGTAATGAAAGATGCCATATCGACCGGCACCCCTTTCTAGTAACACAAAACCCTTTGAAAAATATTCATTAATCTTTGAATTTAGAGCCAAATTAAATTGCGAACGTTAGATGGATCACCCTTTAATGCATCGGAATTAAAATCTTTCAGTTTCTGGGAAACTGATTCGTTTGAAATTCTAAACATCATTTCTCAGCTCAAACCGACTTGCTCATCAGACAATAATGAGGTTAGTTATTTCGTGGTTAATAAATTATCAATTTAAATGTAATCAGCGAAAGTAACTTTAATCCAATCAATTTAAATTGTGCAAGACTATTGAAACAAGCTCTAAGAAATCAGTCGGTACTGTAATCATAGCCGTGCTCTAGTAACATAAGTCTCATCAAGAGTTGAGCAGATATGTGTGAAGATTAAAGCAACAAATGATACAAATTTATCTACACAGTGTACATACCACCTCATTCAAACAGTGATTTTTATGCAGCATGCGTCGATTCGGTTGAAAAAGTCATTAATACATTAAATTCATCCGATTTAGTTCTTGTGCTTGGTAACTTTAATCTTCCAAATATTTGACACCACTGAGTGTATGCCGAAATCAAAACACTATACTGGTCTGCATCCGAGTACTCACCCTCCATGGTTCGATGACCGACTAAACTACAATACTGCTTACATTGATAAAACAAGCAATAGCAACATATTAATCACTCCTCCAGTCAAATCTGATGAAGACATTCTCATCTACAGTGCTGGGGGAAAAAATTGAGCAAACATATTTTATTACAAATTGGAGTCGTTTTTTGTTAAAATTACAAAACTTTTGAAAGCAATTGGCTTATTGCAGAATTCCAGGTTTACGGCAGGCGAAGAAATGTATATCACCTTCGTCTGTCAGGGTTAAGGAGTGTCTTGAAATTAGGAAACCTGAGTTGAGGCTGCTTACTGGCTTCCTCACAGGTCATGTCCCCTTAAGGTATCACCTTAAGAAGATGGGCCTAAGTACGACAGATGGATGCCGCTTCTGCGGTCTGGAAGCGGAATCAGCTGAACATGTTCTGTGCCATTGCCCAGCCATTTTCCAGCAAAGACTGCAACATCTAGGAGGGAGAACAATGAGCCCGGATAATATGTATCTTGTACCGGCCAGTAGTATTGTCAGATTCATTAGGAGCCTGAATATTGACTGGACGAATAATTAAGTAGGGTCCAGTACAATAGATCTTTTAGGTCGCGGTGCGAGGTGGCTTATCGCCCACATGGCCCTCCAGATTTTTTGTTTTTTTACTGATTTATAGAAATTCTATCTTTAATATTAGTATTTTGTTGGACCGCCATTTGCTTTTAATTCAGCGATACACCTCTGATTCATTGAATTTGATAAATTTTTCAAAGTCGTAGAAGGTATGGATTCCCAAATCGTCGACAACAAACTTTTTTAAGTTCGAATTGATTCTGGGCGCTTTCTTGCTACTTCTAGCCTCATTATAGACCAAATATTTTCTATGGGATTTAAGTCTGGACTCTACGGGGCCAGCTCAATACATCGATATTTTTTTCTGCGAAGTACTTTTTTACCTTTAAATGAAGAGATAAGAAAAAATAACAAGTTTTTAACAAATTATTTATGTTTATCTGAAAGCCAATTTTTCTATCTACAATTCAAAATTAATAACACACAACTTTGGCGGTATGGCACGGAGCGTTGTCCTGTTGAAAAATAAATCTGCAAGTCTCGCCAAAACGCTTTAACAGATAAGGCTCAAATTCGTTATGTGGGATCTGCAGATAAACAGCTGCTGTAATTTTGGAACTAAGGAAGCACAATCGACCGATATCCAGAAAAGCATCCCAAAACCATAATTTCATTTTTCGGTGGAAGTCTTAAAAGACATTCGTTGCTAAGCCTCTCGCGAGATTCTCTCCTTACGAGAAGTCTTCTATCTCCAACATGCACATCTCTTTAGTCCAAGAAACATGCTCCTGGGCCCATAGCAAACGTTTTTTTTACTCGTAATGTGAACTAAGGCTTCTGGACTGATTTAAGTGCTCTCAACCCAGCTTTAACAAGTCTTTTTCTCACTAGGCTGGCTGAAATTTGTTTTCCCGTTGTTCGCTCAAGATCCCCTCTTATGTCCGGTGAAGTTTTAAAACGGTTCCGACGACACGATCTTCCCCTGGCGTCGTCTTCTGGGCCTTCCAGAGCCTTTCTTTCTTTATGTACTGCCCATCTCTCGCATTTTTTTAATATTCCACGCGACAGCACTTTTAGGAATGTTTAAACTTTCTGCTATTTTACGCGTGGTTAAATTTTCTCGCGCCAAAATCAACATATTGCTTTTACACTGCTTACTAACTTTTCCTATTTTTTTAACTAAAATTGCACTTTATTCTTTATTTGACTAGGATCACCTAAAGAATAACTTAGTCTTACAAAATATGCACTATTTATACTCAATAAAATACTTGCAGGCAATAAAACATCTGCACCCTAATTACGGCCAAGAACGATAGGCGTAAAATAAACTGATTGCTTGACAATTTTTTTTACACAACAGTTGCGAGGTTGTACCGCCGTAATAGAGGCAAAAGTCCGTTCAATAAAATATTAATATTCAAGATAGAATTTCCATAAACCAATAAAATATAAAAAAAAGTGTCTATTTTATTCCATTACTTCCACACCCTTAAGTGCCAAATGGGATTTTGCCCCTAAATTGTAGGTATTTTTTTTTTTTTTTTAATGAGTCATAAATGTATTTAAAATATTAGGTCAATTGCTTTCAAAAGTTTTGTAATTTTAGCAAAAAAAGACTCCAATTTGTAATAAAATATGTTTGCCCAATTTTTTTCCCAGCACTGTATGTTAAAAACGGTTGCGAGTATCTTGGTAAATCTGTTGTGCAACTGTTCAATCATTCCTTAACCACTGCTGTGTTTCCCGAAAAATGGAAAGTCTCTAGGAAATTCTTTAGGAATATCAACTTCATCAACAATTCCTAAATTATTTGAACTAATTATATGCAACGCTTTTAAATCAACACTAATACGCCATATATCTGTCAACCAGCATGGGTTATGCCTGGTAGATTTAAATCTACTAACCTGGTTAAATTCAACAGCCAGGTAATACAGGAGATAGAAAAACATTTGATTCTATATGTCATGATTTGGATTTGATTCTATATGTCATGATAAAGCACTCCAAAGTCTATTTCCATTTGTATTTTCATTAGAATACATTAATAAGCCATACTTAACAAACGGTCTACAATATGTAATAATTGGCAATATGAAATTCCACGTTATTAAAGTGACAACTGGTGTTACTCAAGGATCACGTATCGGACCCTGGATTTTTATTGTTTTCATTGATCGGATAACCAAGATTATAACAAACTCAAATGTTCTCATATTTGCTGATGAGGTAAAAATTGGTCGTACGACTGAACAAATTTGTGATGCTAACATATTGCCAGATAACCTCAATAGACTTAGTGAGTGGTGCGATCAAAACTCGTTACACTTAAACATCAAAAAGTGCAAAATTATGACTTTCAAATGTAAAAGCGATCCGATGATAATGTAGTTAAAAGAGTACAAGAGATTATTGATGTAGGAGTTATCTTCATTGAAAGCGTTAGATTTAACAGAGACATCGATAACTGTATATTGCTAAAGCGAATTCTTTGTTTGGCTTTGTCAAGCGATGGACGGGGGAATTTGGGGATAGACAAACTTTATTTATGCTAATAAAATATGCTGCAATCGTCTGGAATCCTTACTATGATGTGCACATCAAAAGAAATTAAAGCACACAAAAAAAGTTTTTGATATTCCTGTTAAAAAATCTGACTGGGGAAAATAACTATAACAAACCTTTCTATCAAAATGTGGCTCGCTTACCACCATATTCAACAAGGTGCACAGAAAATAAAATTTGCAACCTTGAAAACAGACGTCTTCTTCTGGATGCGGATTTTATGGGAAACGTTCTACTTGGCCACATCTATCCAGCTTATGTATTGGCAAACTGTCCCATAAATAATCGAAGCAGGACATTGCGTAATCATCGATTTTTGGCGCTAGAACATCATTCCACCAATTATGGCGATAATAACCCAATCAATAGATTAGCGAAGTCATTCAATAATGCGGAGGATCAATTCTAGCTTAATTTTATTGTTTTAAATTTTGAAATTTTAAATTTTTTTAAATTTCGTCTTAATTTTATTATTTTATAAGTTTCTTGTTTTGTTTTATATTTTAATAATCGGTGATTAGTTCTTTTTATATGAAATCATAAATGTTGATGACCACATCGATTTATTTAATTAAATAAATTTGAACCGGACTTTGTACTTGTCATCAGGAATTACGAGGTTTTTGATTTTAAGCCAAAGAAATCTCTAACTAGACCGTTAGAACTCAACTTTAGAATAAAAGTAGATATTTGAGACTAACGAATTTCAGTAGTCGATTTTTTGATGATATACATTTTAAAAACAGGCAGTAACAATTTAGGCATTTATGCGAATATTCATTTCGAAACAAATAATTGTTCCTCATTTGATGATCCATGTAATATGCCACCTCCGCACCTAAAACACATCATATTTATCCACTATAAAGTTCAATTGAATATTAAATTATCATTTTCTTCGTCCAATATTAAAAAAAATTAAAAATTCTTTTACGAAACATAAAAATTTTAAATTAGTATAACTTTGATCACTTAAGCTGTAAACATACACTAACTGGAATAAATAAAATAAAACAAAATATATTTTTGAGCTTAACCTAATTAAATCTATGTGTATATTTTTCACGGTTTGGATTTATTAAAATAATACAGTGTAATCATAAGTGTGTGTCTAAAATTAATTTAAATATTACCAATATATTATTACAAAATATTCTTAAACAGAATAAAATCGAAAATTCTTATTTAAAAATTATAATTATTGTTGAGCTTAAAAAGGAAATCGTTAATTAAATGTGCGCTCGCTGAAATGAAAATTCTAAAGTTTTTTAATGTGTGTGCCGTGTAACGTTTTTTTTTATCCAAATATACCAAAGTAGTGGTTTACGATAATATAATAAGAAAAAAACAAATATTAATCTTAATCAAGAGTGAATGAAATTTATGATAATAAACTTAAATTAGTAATTTTCTTGTTTTGTTGATAAGAAATGATGAAAAATTTTATTTTATTAAGAAAAATTCAACAACAATTTTAAAGACATTAAAAATCATAAATATATTAGTTTTCAGCGCGTGTCTTTAAATAATTCAGTGAATTTATAATGTTTAGAAGCAATTTTTAATTATAATATATAAGTTATGTTACAAATTAAGTAAGGTTGAAATTGTAGTATGTGGGCTGATTGGCGTTATTCGTAATGAAAATTGTCACTGTTTCAACCCTCTACAAAAATAAATTGTTAAATGTTTTAAAATCAACTTTTACAAATTTTTTAACAATAATAAATTTTTCACTGAACTGACTTCTTTGTATAGTAAATTGAAATTTCGACCTACAAAAATTATTTGTCTACTAGAAAAACTTTTTACTTCTCGTTTGAACAGCTCTCAATCAAATAATAAATAATTGCTGATTGTACATACATAATTTCCAAAAATAATACGGAACTAAAGAACTGTAAATTAATCAAACCTGTTTTCCAAAAATACCGAAACAAATGTGATAGACCAATTTAAATACCTATGTTAGTATGTATGTATAAAAAAAATATTCTCTTAATTTTAAGTTTAGAAGATTTCATTTACAGTAAACATACTCCTAATTTTGTTCCTATTGCTTTCCAAAGCGATTTTAGAAACATTTTAAAATACTTTAAATTATTAATCTAAACTAAATAATCAATTTTCAAGGAAACTTTTTTGAAGGAATAAACGACTTCTAACTAACGCGATCAGACCTAAAATTTACTACAAATTTCTTTACCTTTCGACGTTAGTATTAACCCAAACCACTGAAATATTTTTTTTTCTACTTCTAAGATAATTCATTTTACGGCAAAGTTAAAACTGTTTAATTTTTCAAAAGTTTAAATCGCACCTAAACAGAATTAGTGAATACTTGTATAAATGTCATAGTAAAAATTGCTCAAAAATAGGATATATTTTAATACATTTAAAATGAGTGAAAAAGTGATTAGTGAAAATGGTACAAATCATAGAGAAAATTTAAATTTAGGTCATGATGATTTAGAACAGATATACACAAATATTCCATTAGCAGAAGATACGTTATGTGGATTTTGGATATTTCGTGGACCATTTATACAAAGGTATTAAAAGTAACATAAAAAAAAAATCTAAAAAATCGATTTTATTGTACTAAATATTCGGTTAATTGTCTCGGCTATTTTAGAACAAAATATTATTTTATTTTTTGGTTCGTGTATTTGATATATCGGTATAGTAGTGTAAAAACTGTTATAACATATCAGACATGAATAACCATTATAGGTACTATATACATAAGTATACGAAATATTCTTCAATTTTTTTTTTCAGATTTGCCAACAAAAAGGCGTATGTATTACTTTACGGAGTGGTTGGCTGTATATTTTCCGCTACATACGCCTATTTTAATGGCACAATTACAACAATAGAGAAGCGTTATAAAATTCCAAGTAAACATACCGGAATTATCTCAGTAGGTAATGATATTAGTGGATTATTTGTCTCAGCAGTGCTTAGTTATTATGCGGGAAAAGGCCACCGGCCACGATGGATAGCATTTGGTAAATATTAAACGAACAACTGTGTTTTGAATTTATGTAATAATTTGTATTATTAATTTTAGGACTATTCACAATAGTATTATTTTGTATATTAACTGCTTTGCCGCATATATTGTACGGACCAGGTGAAGATGCTCTTTCGTTAACACTAGAGTATGGCTCATCATTCGATGACAATGTAACAAACGAGGTGCTTGAAAAACAAAAACAAAAATCACTTTGCCGGAAAAATATTGAAAATGGGGTTGCAGAATGTGAAATGGGCGAAGGGAATTGGGCTCCAATTGTAATTTTATTTCTAGCTCAATTGGTAGCTGGTGTGGGTGGTTGCCTATACTATACACTTGGTGTTTCATATATGGATGATAATATTAAAAGGTCTAAAACGCCAGCATTGATCAGTCTTTCCTATTTTCTACGAATGCTTGGACCAGCATTTGGTTATGCATTAGCATCACTTTGCTTAAAATTTTACATTTCACCATCACTAACGCCAACCATTACAATCAATGATCCACGCTGGTTGGGTGCTTGGTGGATGGGATGGATAATTTTAGGTGTTATTTTATCTTTATTTGCATTTCTAATAGGGTTATTTCCAAAAGTATTACCCAGAGCAGCTATACGAAAACAGATTGCCACCGAAAAGTTAAAACGGGGTCTAGCAGTGGAAAATACTTTGGATAATGAAATGCCTGCTTCAGTAGCGGATATGATGAGAACGTTTAAGCGACTTATCAAAAACAAAACATTGATGCTGAATAATATTGCGGCAATATTTTATTTTTTCGGATATATGCCTTATTGGATATTTACACCAAAATATATTGAAATTCAATATCGTCAGTCGGCTTCGGTGTCGAGTTTGGTCACGGGAACAGTTGCACTGGCATTTTCAGCAATTGGCGTGCTTTTATCAGGAATTGTAATATCTAGATTCCGGCCAAAAGCAAGGCATATGGCTGCTTGGAATGTTTTTGTTGGTGCTATCAGTGTCATTGGTATGGTAGCATATGCGTTTCTTGGATGCTCAGCCAATGATGATTCAGTTGGAGTACACCAATCACTTAGGTAAATGAAAACTTTTAAAATTATTTGGAGATCATTTTTTAAATATATCTCGATTAAATTTTCATTTTAGAAATGATCTGTCAACGTGTAACACAGATTGCCAATGTGATTATGTACGATATTCTCCCGTATGTGGTTCAAATGGAAATACATACATTTCAGCATGTCATGCTGGTTGTATGCAGCAAGGTTACAATAATGTTACAGGAAAAATATTCAGTGATTGTGCGTGTATAGAAGAACATCGGCATAGTTTCAGTAAAAGTAGAGACTTTGGTACAGCAACACCTGGCTCATGCCCCGTTGAATGTTTCAAAGAGTTCATATTCTTTTTAATCGTAATGTGCTTACTTAAATTCACTGGAGCAACTGGACGGGCCAGCAATTTTCTCGTTTCAGTGCGTTGTGTCGAGGAAAAGGATAAAACGGTCGCAATGGGTTTCGGAATAATGTTGATGAGCCTATTTTCATTTATTCCGTCACCCATATTCTTTGGAGCCATTTTGGATAGAACATGTTTGGTTTGGGGCAAAACATGTTCGGGGACAGGAAATTGTTGGCTGTACGATGGTGTAACGTTACGATATTTGTTGAATTTAATTGCGGCCGTTTTCGTTTCGGTCGGAACACTTTTTGATGTTGGTGTTTGGTATTATGTGAAAGATTTAAAAATATTTGATGATGAAATTATCGAGGCCGAAATTAATGAAACTGAACGGAAAGATGATGAGAATGTTAATTGAGACAAATTAAAATTTGTCGAAGTTTGAACAGATTTTATACAAATTTTAAAATAAATACATTTTTTTAATTAAATTAAAATGTTTACTCATTTTCATTAGAAATAGTCGTTTGCACAAAACAAATTAATCCTGTTTCAAATATAATGGACGTCGGGACCCACACAAAAATTGTGTCATCAAATTTGAGGCATCTCTTCTCTCTCGACCCGGTACTTGAACTTTTCAAACTGAGGATTCTTATTAAATTCCTGTGCAATAATTTTGTATCGCAACTAGAATTTGTTTACTTATTTAAACGTCTGCTAATTATTTCCAAACCGTTTATTTGATTAATATTTTATAAAATGGGGAAGAAGCGAATATACCTTGTGGGCTCCTCACCAAGCAAAAAAGCAAAAAAGAAACCATAATTAAGCAACCGGATAACCTAGCCAAAAGAATACTTCTGCTAAACAGCATTTAGCTAAACCTAGAGATGGGAGACCATACAAAGGACGCCCCGAACCAGGAGCTCAAGCTCAACAGTGAATCACAGCGGTGCAGTAATGGTTTGGGGATGTTTTACTTCTCGGGAAGTTGGTCTATCGTTAAATTCGATACAATTATAGATGTCCTTGAATGGCCTTCCGCTATGGTGGCGTTAACACTATGACAACCAAACAGAAAACAGAAAAAATCCAAGAATCTATGGGGAAGGAGCTTCATTCAGGAAGTTTGGCAGAATAAAACAACAGCCTAATGTGTCTCACATACAAATAGTAAAGGTAGGAGTTTAAGAATAGTCTTGAAACTAATGATTTTACCAACCAAATATTGCAGTTTTTCTAAATTATTTATTTTTATAATTAGCCAAACCACCATCGCTACTTTTGATTTTGATTCTATATGGCAATCTGTCAATTATAACTACATTTATTTACATAAATATATTTACATACCAACAAATTATTTAAAATAAATGAAAACTGAAATAAAAAACTTGCTTGTAATTCTGAAGGTCCAAATATGTGTTTACTAGGGTACTGACGATAACCCCAAAAAATTCCAAAAAGAAAAATTGGACTGAAAAAAATTCAAGTTATTTTAATTTGTTGTATACCTTGGAGGACAGGGGTACCGCCCAAAACCGCCGCTTTGACTATTTATGAAAATTCCAATATTTATAGAAATTAGAATGTTTTTCAACAATTTGTGTTTTTTAATAATTATTCACATTTTTTTTTTTTTTTTTTTTTTTTCGTCCCTGCCCAAAAGCGGCTAGCACTACGACCTAAAAGATCTTTTGTGCTGTTGGGTACTGTTACTCCAGGAGCTTCTCCACCTCTCTAATAAAGGCGAGAATGCTATTTATAGAGGCCAATTTACATTTCTCCGGGGTCAGATACCTCTCTTCAAAATGAATCCACCTCCGTGTGCACAGAGCAACACACTCACATAGTATGTGTTCTGCGGTTTCTGTCTCTTCCAAACAGAGTCGGCACTCCGTCTCTGTGGACAGGTTCATTTTGTTCAAATGATATCTCAGGTTACAGTGACCTGAGAGAAAACTCACAAGTTTCCTAATATTTCCTTTGCTGAAATTGATCGCCAAATTTTTGTGGTGAAATGGTCTGATCAAAGATTTGGCTTGTCTAAGGCCGGGAATACAGTTCCAATAAGTCAAGCACTGTATTTTTTCCCATTTACTGATTGTGTAGGTTGCAGAAGCCCACGGGATACCACAAAAAGGCTCAGGGCCAATGAGTGTAGTCGACGAGCCTTTCCAGTGATGCCCATGTGACCAGGCACCCACCACAACCTTACTTTGTTTTGACAAGAGAGAGATTGTAGCAGTTTATAACAACTTTGAACCGACTTGGAAACCAAACAGTTAGAAGCCAATGCTTTCAGTGCTGCTTGGCTGTCAGACAAAATGTGGATGGATGCGCCTTTAAGACCTTTGGTCATAATAATAGAGGCGCAGATTTCGATGGCGTGAATTTCGGCTAGAAAAACACTGGGGTAAGTACCCAGTGATTTCGATATTTTGTGATTGGGTCCAAAGACACCAATGCCGACTCCACTATCCATTTTTGATCCATCAGTGTACCAGACTAGGCTGTTAGGTTCCATCTGCGGTAACCCAGTATCCCAGTCTGTTCTATCGGGGATTGTTACCACGAAATTCCTGCCAAAGCAGAGTTCTTTCGGCATAACGTCCGGGACACTAAAGAACATATTCAGGTCTGGAAGTTCATTCAAAATGTCCAGGTGACCCATATGGTCATCATGACTGTATTGATTCGCGAGCTTCAATCTAGCTGCACAGGTAGCAGCTGATTTTTTGACGTGGATATGAAGTGGAGTGAGCCCGATGAGAGCTTCCATTGCCGCCGTAGGGCAGGTGCACATAGCACCTGTAATTCCGAGACATGCTAGTCTCTGTAATGAGGTCAGCTTGTTCATAATAACTTTTTGCTGTACCTTAGGCCACCAAACTATTGCCCCATATGTTACAATTGGCCTCACTATCATGATGTACATCCAGTAAATCATTTTTGAGTTCAGGCCCCAGGTCCTGCCGAACATACGCCGGCAGGCCCACATGGCCCTGGCCGCGCGTTCGGTAGTTGAAGTAATATGAGAGTTCCAAGTTAGTTTCTTATCTAGGACAACACCCAGATATTTGACTTCATTGGAGTATCCGATATTTATATTATTAAGACTAATTGAACCAAGGTTCAAATTACGTCTTTTGGTGAAGGGCACCAGGACTGTTTTGCTAGGGTTAATCGAAAGGCCCTCCCCAGTGCACCAATTCGAAATAACAAGCAAAGCCTGTTGCATGCTGGCGGACATCGTACGTTCATGCCCTCCAAAGACTATGATAACCAAATCGTCCGCATAACCAATGGCATCGTACCCAAGTAGATGTAAATTATCAAGCAACTCGTCGATCACGAGTGACCACAGCAAAGGGGACAGGACACCGCCCTGCGGACACCCTCTTGCTGCCGTAATCGTGACTGACTCATTACCTAATTTAGATGTAATCTTCCTACTAACCAACATGGTACTAATCCAGTGGTTAGTCGGATCGTCAATACCTCTACGCTTGATTGCCCTAGCAATTGAGTCGTATCCAGTATTGTCAAAAGCTCCCTCAATATCCAGAAATGCACACAGAGCAATTTCTTTCGAGCGATAGGCTGCTTCAATCTTGGTGAACAAGTAGATGCAGCGCACCCTCTGTGGATTTGCCTTTCCTATAGGCGAATTGATTTGGATTTAGAGGTCTGGTTGCCGTTAACCAGTCTCTGATATGAAGATCTATAAGTCGTTCCATGGTTTTAAGAATAAACGATGTAAGACTGATAGGTCGAAAGGACTTAGGAAGTTCACATGGCCGATTGCCAGGCTTTGGGATAAAAACCACATTTACTTGACTCCAAGCCTGTGGTATGTGACCCCAATTGAAGCTAGTTCTAAACAAGGCCACCAGAGCAGGGGTAATCAAGTCCAGGCCCCTTTGAAGGAGGGCTGGGAAGATTCCATCCCCTCCTGGAGCCTTGAAAGGCTGAAAAGAGTTAATGGCCCATTTGACTTTATCCGGAGTAAAAAGCTTACCGGATAAACTATTAACCCAACCCATATTTACACCCATGTGTGTACCAGATATGGAGTTAGTGATTGTATTTGTGTCGCAAACAGTGCAGCCCGGAAAGTGCACTTGAAGCAGGGTTTCGAGCGACTCTTTGCGACCTGATGTATAACTACCATCGGATTTCAGAAGAAGCCCAATCCCGTTGGACTGATCTTTAGCTAGAACTTTATGGAGTCGAGCAGCTGTAGGTATATCCTCGATATTTCCACAGTTTTTCCTCCACGTGAGGCGTTTGGAACGCCTTAGTTCTGTGTTGTAACTGGTTAGGGCTTGCCTATATTCATTCCACTCATTGGAATGCTTTGCCCTATTAAATAATTTCCTAACCTTCTTACGAAGTTTAGCCAGCTGTTCGTTCCACCATGGAACTTTGCGATTAACCACAACGTTACGCACCACACAGCTGCTTTCGTAGGAAGATAGGAGCACGTCATTAAGCAGACCAGCTGCGGTTTCTAGGTCACTAATTGAATTCAAAGATGTTGGCAGCATGTCTGCTTTGATAAATAAAATATCCCTATATGTTTTCCAATTTGTAAAACAAGGGATACGACGCTCTGTTGCCTGTATGATCACTCCCGGTATATCGAACCTGATGTGCATGTGGTCCGACAGAGAAGCTTCGCTTGAAACATGCCAGTTTGCAACAGAGTTGGAAATAAACTGACTTGACAAAGTGAGGTCCAACACCTCTCGCCGAGTCGAGTTTATGAAAGTGGGGTTCGAACCTTTATTTAAAATGTCTATGTGACTACTCATAAGATAATTTAAAAGGGACTCACCTCTGCCATTTGTATCACTGCTGCCCCAAATGATATGGTGTGCATTAGCATCGCAGCCTATGATGAAATGCTTGTTTTTTAGGTTGCAGTAATCCACCAGATCCTGTACAACTACAGGTGGAGCACTAACCGACTCACCAGGGAAGTACGCAGAGGCACATATTGTCTCCTGCATTCCCCTGCTAGTCGGAACCTCCAGGATTACTGCAACCAAATCCTTAGTGGTGAACTCTGGAATTGGAAGAACGTTAATATTAGATGAAATAAATATTGCTGCTCGGGGAACTTCCTCCCTTCGATCGTAAATCAACTTACATGACTTGAGGTGGAGGCCTCTGATTTTTCCTCCATTAACCCAAGGTTCCTGGATAAGGCCAAGGGTTAAGTGTTGTTTCGCGAACCTGTTGCAAAAGGTATCCGAAGCTCATTTTGCGTGATGCAGATTCGCTTGTAGTACCCTAATAGTACCAGCCATACTGGATGATTAGGGTAAAGGAGCTCTACGCTCCTGGCTGCTTGCCAGCCGTCTGCTTTGCGGGATTTGGCCTGTTTCTGCCACTTTTCCCAGTAACACCCCGAGCGCCCATATGCTTAATTTTCGGGGTGAGTGCTGATTTACTCGATCCCACAGTAGGAGTTGCGGAGAGATCCGTTGATCGTGCTCCCGACGAAGAGGCAGCAGGAACAGAATGCTCAATAGCGCTGCTGTTCCTGGATGCCTCCTCGTCTGTGATTGTGCCTACTACTGGGGCTGGTAAAGTACCCTCCTTACTGGAGCTGACTCCAGTGGTTGGGTTGGTAGAGGGGGGATCCTTCTTGAGAAGGAGTTTTATCCTACCAAAGCGGTATGCGATGTTCCCGTTGGATTCGCGTAGTTTCTTCATGGAAGACTCGCCTATGGCCATAACCAAATGGACGAGTACGCCAGTTGTCGTCCGTTGCAGTATCTTCCATGAGTTGGCCGCGAGACCATCGTTCTGCGCGGCCATGGTAGCGAGAATCTTCTCGCTAGTTAAGCTAAGGCTCTGTGGAAAGAACCCCCTAACGATGTTTGGCCGAGGAAAATCATCCTCTTCCACCAAAGTTATGTTCAGACCAATTTTTTCCCTTAGGCTTACAAAACTGTTCCTCATCCATTCCGCTGTGGAATGATCGGAACATATAAAAAATAGCCAACCTGTTCTCCGGAAACAGCCAAGGAATTGCGGCTTGTGGTTTGAGCCTTGCATCCCAATAATGAGGTCAATGACACACTCCTGTATGTTTGCCATTTGCTCCATACTAAGAGGATTGCCACTGAGATCACCTGGTACGATGCCCAGCTTAACACTGCCTGCTACCTGGCTGAAAGAGGGCTTTACCGGAGAAGGCCCTTCTTTTGCTTTTTTGGCAGGTGGTTTATTTGGTTTCGGAGCAACCTCAAAAGACCTCTCACGCTTACCACCAGACCTCTTGTCTAGGGTAGGAGCAACAGGCCCCGAGGATGCTTTCAGAGGGGTCGCGGACTTAGCAGCAGCTAGAGCCTCTTCTCTAGTTTTGCCTTCCTTGAGCCCTTTTTTAAAACGCCTTCTTTCGAAGGAGTTGAGCTTAACCCATTCCCCGGCGTTGAGGGACATGTTCCCAATATCAACACCAATGGTTGAGGTGCCCGATAACTGTGAGATTACACTTATGTTGTCGTCACAGAAGGTGTTCGTAGTAGAAGAGGTGGACTGTTCCACCTTTTCCTTGGTCCGGACGTTAAGATAATCAAGAGTGGTGGCCCTTGTGGCATCTACCATTCCATCATAGCTTAGGAGACCCAACTCAATAGCTGGTGAAGTTGATGCTTTTAAAGAGGCATCACCCTCTATGTTTTTTTTAAATTCGGTTTCCATTTGAATCCCACGAGTATCCGAGAAATGAAGGTCACCCACAGCAGAGATCGGTATACTGTGGGAAGGCTACTTTAAACCGAGGGTCGCCTGGTACCCGGAGTTCACATACTAAAGACTAAGCTCCCCCTTAGCCACGCAGCTCTCAGCGTATGTTGTCCCACCAAAGCTTGGGGCAATGGATTTACCGCCATTGCACGGTCGTGTAAGTTACTTGGCTACATTCTAGGATGCATTGCCCGGTTGTCGCCACGAGGAGGCGTAACTACACTAGGAAGAAGTCTTATGAGAATCGCATATCCTAGAAAGCTTTGACTCCTAAAACTACTCCCCCAACAACCAATTATTCACATAATAAAATAGAAAACTCCCCAAAGCTCCCCAAGAAAAATGTGACTTTCTCAAAGTAAAAAAAAACGAGTTTTTAGGCTATGTATATAACCCAGGACGGCATAACCAGTAAGCAGATAGACCAAGTCAAGTAAGCAGGAATAAAAAGGGCTTGTTGCATCCTTCACCACCACCCAGAACCAATTCCTCCCACTGAGGCTAGCAGGAGGTAAACCGCTGCCGTGAGGTAGATCTCAAGACAACTTTCTATGTAAGTTGGGTTGAGGGTAAATTCGCCCGATTTCTTAGAAAGTTTACTCTGCAGATCCACGTTTCGGAATGCTTCATTAATTATTTCAAAACTCAAACCATTTGATTGGTAAAGAAACCAAGATAGGAAAATGGCCGTAATCAGAAAAGATCATAATAGAGCTCATAGAGGTATTACCGAAGTAGACAATCAATATTTCTTTCCAAACATGGCGATTAAGGCGGATCAAGAATTTTGGCAAAATCTGTGATACTTACAAAACACTTACTCTTTATGCAATGCAAGTAAAACTTTTTGTGGATCTGGAATCATCTTCTTCTCTAATAATATAGGCTTTAGAAGCTTAAGTAGTAACTTTACATATACTTTAGGCATATGTAATCGGTAGCAAGCTTACAGGCCTATACGATGTAAATTCTTCTGGATACTTGTCTGGTTTTCTTATTAATATTACTTGTGAAACCTTCCATTGTATTGGGAAATATTCAATACTAAGTATTGCGTTCAATAAGTCGGTTATAAGTCGAATAGCCTTATTTCGCAACTCTTGCGCCATTCCAAGTAGTTTTGAATGTTGTTATTTTCTTCGTGGATATGGTTGAAATGCCCTTTGAAAATGGTCTGCAAATAAAACGATGAGCCAAAGAACTGTAGCTGAAATGGACCGGTATGCAGTATTTCACACAAAGTGTAGCTACCTACACACAAATATTAATGAAAAGTGTGTTTTTGAAAATTGTGAAGAAAGGTAAGCCTGTTGAAATTGCTGCTACACTACGGCCATTTTCGAAAATCTTAGAGATGTTACCTCGTGTGGGCCTATATTTCCATAAAGTGCTCATCTCCAGCTTTCTGAAACGATTTTTCCCGGTGAAACGAAAACTGGCCATAGTGTAGCCGCAGTTTTATCAGGTTTAGTCTTTTTCACAATTTTCAAAATTTTGTCGCACATGGCCAACCCTTTTTATCTTTATAACAAAAATTGTTTCATAAACCTTGATCTGTCCACTTTATGAAAATACCGGCCACACCTGGTTCTATTGATTATTTTCACTTTTATATGCAGAGATACACTTTTTCAGTATACGTATACTTTTCGTTAATTTGTTTAGCTACGCACTTTGTGTGAAATACTTCACACCGGTCCGAAATTTTTATAGGACTAAGCCAATCTTCTATTACTACAGTAGTATCTTGTAGGTGCTCCTTCTTATTTGTTTCTATTTCATGGTGTTAAATTATGTCTTTGATTATAACTGCATTACTACGATGAGCTGTTTCATCAGGATGATTTGTGTTATAGTTGGTATGTCTGCGTATTTTTAGGAAACTTCTGCTGGTGTTGCAACAAGACAGTTGTGCAAACTATGCAATCGTGTAGATAACTGCACTGCAGGTTGCGCTAGCATGTGATCGTTTATCTTCATTTGTTTGCATTTAGTATCAGGTGACATTGGACTCGAGCTTATACTCTTTTGTTGGCCGTGGTCTATCATTCGTTATCTTCAGATGTAGATATAGACGATGTGGCATAGTTAGATAGCTTAAGAAGAGAATTAAATGGTTGGGCGGTTTCTTTTGTTTCGTTTGAAGCGAGTTTTTGATGTTTTCGAACATTAATCGGACTCAGCCATTACAATATATACCTAAAATCTAGGTTCTATCTAACACTGCACTTTTTATTTTTTTTTTGCGCATTAAAATAAATTTGAGTGTTTATTGTTCAATCGATGGAATTTTACTAGTTTAAAGTTAATTAATTTGTAGATCGGTTTATGAAGAATCCCTTATAAACTGATTAATTTGATTTTAATTTTCAGCGATTCCTGTGTAACCGGCCTATTATTTCAGAACTACAATTATACAACAGACATATAGTTTAAAATTGGGTTGTCTTGTGATGCTAATTAATTTACTACTAACAATTTTACTAACTATTGACTACATAGGTGTCTTTAACCCGGTTAAATTTATAATGTTAACATTCCTTTCATATTTTCCGGTTTTGTTATGTGTAAAGGGTGTACGGTGGGCTTGGCGACGTGGGCCTCGCTTTGGCTTAGTGGTACACTCCAGTCAATCATCTGTATCACTTGCGACACACATAAATAAGACTTGAAAATTCACTTTAACATCAAAATATTTCCTAGGCCTATTATAAAGAAACCACTGAAAGAGTCCACATTAATACAGGGTGGGCCATCTGTTAGTCATTTTTCTATGTGTAAATAAAACGAGGATAAAAAGTCAAAAATTTTTATTGGTAGTGAATGGTCGTTTTATGCCATTTATGTATGAAAAACAATATCGTTCATATGCCCAGCACGGCTTCGTCTACAGGCCTGCATCCAAACATCAAAATTGTCGATGACTTCTTCCAATAAAAGTGGATCAATGACCTCAATTTCAGTTCGAATGTTGTTTTTAAGTTATTGAATTATTTGTGGAACCTCACAAAAAATAATCAAGTGGTGTTAAATCAGAGCTTCTTTGTGGCCAAGGAACTTCGCAATTTCTTGAAATTATGCGATCAGCAAATTTTGTTGATTATAAATGGATTGTTTGCGTGGCTTGTCGCTCCGTCTTCGCGATAACATTCCCCATTCGCTGTTAGGGTATTTTCCTGTTCGTTTTCAAAGAAAAACGGCCCAATGATGCCACCAGGCTATAAACCACACCAAACAGTGACTCTTGGAGGATAAAGTTCTGCTTCGTGAATAACATTTTGCTTATCGACGTACCCATTAAGATGAAAATGAGCTTCATCGCTAAACATGATTTTTGATGAAAAACCTTCATTTCGTTGAAGCATCCAATGAATGTAAATTTGGTTTTTTGGTTCGTGAAATGTTTAGTTCTTGTGAACGATGCCTGGTTGATGAGCTTGCTTCATTACGAACATTTTCATTAACAGCTGCCAGAAACATGTTGATATGGTGTACGACCTTCCACTGAAGCAGTTTCTTCAAAATGATCAATAATTTTGCCAATTGCACGCTAAGTAGGACGTCTATGTCGAGCAAAACTCTCACGTAATTTACGAAATGTTGTTGTTTCTGAACGATTATTTTCATAATAAATTTGGACAATCAAAATCCATTGTTGTGTTATTAGCGACTCCATGATGATAAATGGCATATTTTTAAATAACATTAAATACCAAAATTCATTGATTGAAAAAAGGAACAACAGAAGGACAACCAGCTTCTTGTCTATAATAGATTCCTTTTCCAAATACCTACAGATGATATCGATCAATACCAAAAACATTAAGATGGCAAATATTTCACGCTACATAAGTAGCTCGAAATGGACCGATTAGACCGTCACCGGTGTAAGTGTGCCAAAGTAGCCACTCTAGCCTAACCTAACATATAATTAATTAATTACTGGGCTTTACCATCAATCCAATAATATAAAAATTGAATATTTAAACCAAGCAAAAAAATTGTAAAAACTTTTTGCCATTTTTCGGAAAGTTTTATAATTCTATCAGTGTAGAAATTCTGTGGTTTATTGGCGAAAAGCTTGACCAATTGATTTTCACAGTCCTTTTTTGAAGCCAACTTTAGACCATAAAAGGAGTTTTGCAGAGATCGAAACAAATGGTAGTCAGAGGGTGGAAATATATACTGTGGATACTGGAGCTACCGGGCTATACGGTGGTTACATCAAAACTTCCCAGCCAAGCTCTCTCAATTTTTGCCGGTTCATCAAAAATGTGTCTGGTCTGGCGTTGTTATGTTGGAAGACAATACCCTATCTGTTTACCAATTCTGGCCTTTTTTTTTAATTTCTTGCTACAATCTGGCTAACTGCTGACAGTATAGATTAGAATCAATCATTTGACTGGGCTCTAGAACCTTATAATGTATGATTGCTTTCTAATTCCTCCTATTTGATTTGCTTCAAAAATGGGTCGATTTTGTTGCGTTTCAGTAGCGATTCGCTGATAGATATTCGGTCAATTCAATTTTTCACCGACCATTCGCAAATGATTTAAAACTGCTTTGTGATCGATATTTAATTCCTTAGCAATGTCACGGCTGCTTCTTTGATTTTTTGTAAGATTTCATTTGACTTTTTCAGTGATTGGTCGACCAAAGAAAAGTGTTGGAAAAAGATGAATTTAAAAGAAGATGAAACCGTTTATCTTTTATCGTAAAAGTTGCACCATGTTGCTCAAAATTAAAGCTAAAAATGAAACTTTTAGGCTCGAATTTAGAGTCGTTACTACAACTTAACTACTGTTATAGTAACACTCTTCGTATTTATAAACCTCACTAAAAGACCGCCTCATTTTTATATAGGGATAAAATGTATTTGTACCTTTCCTCGTGTATCCATTTTTTTTTTAATAGAATGAAAAGATTGAACGTAAATCGATTTACTTTCAATGACATTGGACATCCGTTAAAATATCGAAACATAACATAGTACACAATACAACACAAAGACCTAAAAAGCCAAAATTAATCATCTGCTTAAAAAAATCAACGGAAACCCGGGAAACAAACCGAAAAGTTGTCGTCGGCTTTTGTTGTAAAGTCTGCTTTTGTTCTATTCTAAAAGAATAGAAACACGAAGAAAAGTGTAAATACATTGTGACGGTGACACCTAGTGTGTAATAGAAGAAGTTAAATGAATAGGTCAATGTTTAACTGTACTAAAATGGAATTTTCCATGATAAAAATTGTTACGTAATGTTTCTACGCTATTCTAACTGAAAGAGTCATGAGATTTCTAGAAGTTTGGTTTGTGTATATAAAAAGGCGAACGAAGTCGAATTGGATTAGTAATATTTGGTAAGCGATAGAGTAAAGATTAAAAAGGAATTAAAAAGTGATTTAAAAAATGTTTTGTGAAAATAAAAAAGTGAATAGTAAAATTGTGCGAAATAAAAATTATAAGTGTACAGTAAAATTTGAGAATAATTTATATAAAGTGATTTTGTGAATTTTTATTAATAAACTGAGTTGTAATAATTTTTGTGTGAAATAAATAAATTCTTTGGTGATAAATTAAATTGATTTTGTACTATTCACAATCCAGTGATACGAACCTTGAGTGACAAGGCAAATACGTAACAATTTGGTGACAGCGGTGGGATTGTGAATAAAAAGATAAAGAAAATGATTCTCAACGAATTAAAAGTTCCAGAATTAAAGAGGGAGCTTGAGAAACGGGGTTTGGCTACTGATGGTAGCAAAGGAACTTTACAAGCGCGACTACGTGACGCCATGGAGAAAGAAGGGTTAAACGCAGATCAACATGATTTTGGAGAGAAAGTAACGGATGCGGCAACCGTAGAGCAGAAAGAAGGAGATAAACAACAATCAGCCGAAACAACACAACCACCATCTGGAAGTTTCGATTTGTCGCAGTTAATAGATGCTATGAACCAGATGATGGGACAGATGAGTCTAATGAAACATGAGCGACAGTTAGAGACTATAAACCAGTCAAACCAAGAAATAAAACATCAAATGGAACAACAAAATCAGTCAAACGAAGAACTTAAACATCGGATGGAGAAACAAGGAGAAGAAATTAAAGACCAAATTACGGATGGTCATAAGAGAATCGACTACAAACTTCTCGAATTATCAACTAACATACACGGCGAAGTGGAGAAGTTGCAAACGGAGATTCAACAGGTTGACCAGAAATTAGAAACGAAAGTTCAACATGTCGAAGAAAAATTACAAGCGGAGGTTCAACGTCTCGAAAAAGAACTTAATGATGTCAAGACAAGTGGATCAACGACATAAGTGTTTCAAACCGTCCAATCAATCAAGTTAAAGCCACCAACATTCGACGGAACAACATCTTTCGGCATTTTCAAATTTGAATTCGAAACGGCAGCCAATCAAAACCGTTGGAATGATGAACATCTTGTCGCAGCGCTAATAGGGGCCCTAAAAGGTGAAGCAGCGGAGGAGTTACAAACCATTTCAGAAAAGGATCGCAACAGTTATCTCGAAATTATGAAGGCGCTGGATCGGAAGTACGGCAGTGACCACAAGCGAGAAATCTATCGTATGGAATTGAAAAGGAGGAGAATCGCTACAGGAATTTTTATCGGCAATCGAGCGATTAGTACATCTAGCACATACCAGTACATCGGCCAATTATATGGAAAGGCTAAAAATTGACGCATTCATTGATGGCATTCGAGATCCAGAGACACGCAAGGCGGTGATGTTGTCACCTAAAGCAACCTTCGCCGAAACCATTGCTTGTGCGTTGACAAATGAAACTGCACAAGCCATCATCAAACCGTCAATGAAAATACGCCGAGTGGAAATCGACACCAGCATAAACACAGAACCGTCAACACCAAGATACCGAGACGGAAGCGGCAAAATCAAATGTTGGGTATGTGATAAAATCGGTCACATCTCTCGGGACTGCTGGGAATTAAGAAGAAAAAGGGGAAGATCACCATCTCCTATGCAGCGACGATCAAGCGGGGAGCAGGCAGTGGCCAGGCAAGAAGGCCAAATGACGAGAGAGTCGTTAAACTTGAACGAGTCAGCTTAAAGGGGCAGAAGCTGACTCCCACAACCGATTGCCCCATAACCTCCATCCGCGTTTCGAAAGTAGCAAGAGGCGGTGACAGCTTAACAATCAAAGGCTACATTGATGGCACGGACTGCATCATCACCTTGGATACGGAAGCAAATCGCACGATTGTCCGTAAAGATCTGATCGATGGAGGTATGCAACCAGCTAATGGATTGAAGTTACAAATAGCACCTGGAGATAGTTCAATAATAAAAGGCAAAAAGATCGTGAAAATAAAAATCGGGAGAACTCTTTTCCAACACGAAGTGCTGATTGCTGATATTGTGGATGAAGTCATTTTGGGGATGGACTTCATGAGAGCAAATGGCTTCGTGGTGGATGTTGGACGAGGAGTTTTAATTTACGATAACATCGAGTGGCCACTTCAATCTAGCAGTGCAGGAGCAACCACCAGGCGAATTATTATTGATCACCGGGAGAAGCTGCCACCAAACTGGGAGACGATCGTATGGGGAAGATTGGAGGAAGGTTTTGGGTCACCCAGGTTGTGGGTTGTTGAAGCTAACGAAAAGAAGAACGGAGCCAAGGAAATTATAATCGGAAAAGCCCTAGTTAAACCAGATAACAACCATAGAGTACCAATTAGGACTCTAAATCTCTCGGATAAGACGAAAACCATCAAGAAAGGGACAGTCATCGGCAAATGTAACGAGGTTTCAACTATAGTAAAGTGTGAACAGAAAAGTCTGATTGATAAAGCCGACATGCAAGGGACACGTTCATATTATGCAGTACAACGGATAATAACGGAAGGACCTCAATGGTAAAGCACCGAATTGATACGGGAGCATAGATGCCAATTCGTCAACCACCCAGGAGGCTACCTTTGGCAAAACAAGAAGAAATCAATCGAATGTTAACAGATATGCAGGCAGCAGGAGTAATTGAAACATCTAATAGCCCATGGAGCTCACCGGCAGTATTGGCCGAGAAGAAGGACGGTAGCATGAGATTCTGCATTGATTACCGAAAATTCAATGCTGTGACGAAACAAGATAGCTACCCACTGCCAAGGATCGATGACACGTTAGACACATTATCGGTTGCTCGAATATTTTCGACATTAGATCTACAAAGCGGCTATTGGCAGGTGGAAGTCCATAAGGAAGATCGCGAGAAAACAGCATTCAGTGTGGGTAACGGACTTTGGCAATTTAATGTTATGCCGTTCGGATTATGTAATGCCCCTGCGACTTTTGAACGATTAATGAAGCGCGTGTTAAAGGGATTACATTGGAAGACGTGCCTAATATATCTGGACGACTTCATCGTTATGGGAAAGGATTTCGACGAGCATCTAAGGAACTTGGCAGAAGTTTAAGATCGGATATAGGCCGCCGAATTGAAGTTAAGTCCAAAGAAGCGTAAGCTGTTCAGAACTGAAGTCAAATATTTGGGTCATCTCGTAACGACTAATGGAATTCACACCGACGAAGAAAAGATCGCAGCGGTAAAGAACTGGCCAAGACCTAAAAATTTACACGAATTACGAAGATTTCTGGGATTGTGCACCTATTATAGACGCTTCGTGCCATGATTCGCAAACATCGCCAAGAGTTTACACGAGTTGACCAGGAAGAACAAGGCTTTCGAATGGAAGAATGACCAAGAGGAAGCATTCGTGGAACTAAGGAGACGGTTATGTGTCGCGCCAATCCTCGCGTACCCTATACCCAACGTGAAATTTATTTTGGACACCGATGCAAATAATGACGGTATAGGAGATATGTTATCACAGGAAACCAATGGCCAAGAACGAGTTATTGCGTACTTCTCCAAAACATTATCAAAACCGGAGCGTAATTACTGCGTGACACGGAAACAATTGTTGGCTATAGTGGAGTGTGTCAAGCATTTCCATAAGTATCTTTATGGCCAAAAATTCCATTAACGGACAGATCACGGCGCTTTACGGTGGCTGTTACAATTCAAGAATCCAGAGGGACAAGTAGCACGCTGGATCGAACGTCTTCAAAGCTACGATTTCCAAATTGAACATCGGAAGGGAAGTGCACACAGAAATGCCGACGCATTATCAAGACGGCCGTGTCCAGTAGAATGTAAACATTGTGGCCATGTTGAAACAAAGGAAGGCATCATCGACGTTAGGCTTACGCAAGTGCTGCCTGATGAGGAGTGGGCCGACGAAATGATCAGGAAAGAGCAATTTAATGATACGGATTTATCAGTTATAATGGAATGGAAGGAAAAGGAACACCGGCCGGATAGCCTCCGTCTTGAGAATGGCTGTTTAAAACGATTGTGGGAAAGCACGGATTGCAGAAATCCTGAATGAGTATCATGGAGAAGCAAGTGGGGGCCACCTTGGAATTAATAAAACTCTAGCAAAGATACGTCAACGATTCTACTGGTCAGGATGTAGGCAGTCAGTGATAGAATGGTGCCAAAATGTGACCAATGCGCGGCAGTGAAGGGACCCGCACGAAAAAGTCGTGGAATCTTGAAACAATTTAACGTCGGAGCACCATTCAAAAAAATTGCAATGGATTTAGCGGGGCCATTTCCCACCACCGAGAGCGGCAACAAATATGTGCTAATAATAATGGATTATTTCAGCAAAATAATGGCCGGAGGTGTACCCCATTCCCAATCAGGAGACGACAACAATGGCTGATGCCGTGGTCAACAATTGGATTAGCAGATTTGGAGTGCCGATGGAGATTCATACCGATCAAGGAAGGAATTTTGAATCGGTGGTATTTCAAGAAATATGCCAGATGCTCGGTATAAATAAAACGAGAACAACGCCTTTGCATCCACAGTCTGATGGTATGGTGGAAAGATTCAATGGTACATTGGAGGAATATCTAGCAAAGGTCGTTGAGAAAAACCAACGTAACTAGATCGACATATACCGGTGTTTCTGATAGCCTATCGATCAGCAATACATGACACAACCGAAATGACACCAGCTAAAACGTTATTTGGAGATAATCTACGGTTACCTGGAGATCTAAAGTTTGGGGCTGTACCATCATCGGCTTTATGTGGACAGGATTACGTAGACCGAATGAAAGAGGAACCTAATGAGATTCATCAATTTGTACGGAGAAAAATACGGATGTCAAGTGACCAGATGAAGGCTCGATATGACATACGAGAAAATAACCAGGGCTTCCAGGAAGGGCTATTAGTATGGCTTCCCAACCCGCAACGGAAAAAGGGATTGTCACCGAAGCTGCAACCAGCATGGGAAGGACCTTACACTGTCATCACAAGGATGAACGACGTGGTTTATCGGATACGGAAGAGACATCGAGGTAAACCAAAGGTGGTGCATTTGGAGAGGCTGGCCTTTATACAGAAGAGGTGATTTGGGTCCTGTTCGGGACGAACAGGCCTAGGAAGGGGGTAGTGTGACGGTGACACCTAGTATGTAATAGAAGAAGTTAAATGAATAGCTCAATGTTTAACTGTACTAAAATGGAATTTTCCATGATAAAATTGTTACGTAATGTTTCTACGCTATTCTAATTGGAAAAGTCATGAGCTTTCTAGAAGTTTGGTTTGTGTATATAAAAAGGAGAACGAAGTCGAATTGGATTAGTAATATTTGGTAAGCGATAGAGTAAAGAAAAAAAGGAATTAAAAAGTGAATTAAAAAGTGTTTTTGTGGAAATAAAAATTATAAGTGAAAAGTAAAATTTAAGAATAATTTATATAAAGTGATTTTGTGAATTTTTATTGATAAACTGTGTTGTAATAAATTTTGTGAAATAAATAAATTCGTTGGAGATAAATTAAATTGATTTTGTATTATTCACAATCCAGTGATACGAACCTTATTTGACAAGGCAAAAACGTAACAATAATGTTACGATTTTGCCTTGTCACTCAAGGCTCGTATCACTGGATTGTGAATAATACAAAATCAATTTAATTTATCTCCAACGAATTTATTTATTTCACAAAATTTATTACAACACAGTTTATCAATAAAAATTCACAAAATCACTTTATATAAATTATTCTCAAATTTTACTGTTCACTTATAATTTTTATTTCGCACTACAACACTTTTTAAATCACTTTTTAATTAATTTTTAATCTTCACACTGTCGCTTACCAAATATTACTATTAATCTTAGAAGTTTACTCTATCGAGGTCCAAATACGAATAATCCAATTCGATCTTGTTCGCCTTTGTATATATACCAACCAAACTTCTCGAAAGTCCTTGACTTTTCCAGTTAGAATAGCGTAGAAACAATACGTAACAATTTTATCATGGAAAATTCCATTTTAGTACAGTAAACATTGAGCAGCATTCATTTAACTTATTCTATTACACACTAGGTGTCACCGTCACAATAAATCGATAACTGTGCGAAATTTTTTGTGTTTGATGTCTCGACTATTTTAGTACATATTTTTGGTTTGTGTTTTCGACATGTCGGTATAAAACTGTTTTACCATATCAGCCATGAGCAAACCATTTAGATATTTGTTGTTTTTTTTTTAAATTTGCAAAAAAAGAATAAATTTTCTTTACAGGGACTTTCGGTATATATTTTTTGCCACTTAAGTAATTATGAATTGCTTATTCTTAATTATTATGATAAGAAAACAAGCTGGAACAATTCTATTTTAAGTTTTTAGATAAAGATGCTGTCTGGCCAAAGCCCACAGAATATACTACATTTTTGACAACAATGTAAAACATGAGGTGCTCGGATAACAAAACCAAAAAATCATTTCACCGGAAAAATAATGCAACCAGACCATAATTGAAATTCACTCATCAATTTATTTTTCGCTCAATTTCTAGCTGGTGTTGAGGATTGCCTTTACTTTTGTTTTTATTGTCATCGATCCGTTTTTACTACAATGTTTGGCTCAGCAGTATAATATTCATGGCTAAAAATCAACAGTACACCTTCTCCTAGTGATTGGACTGCATATTTTTAGAAATAATTTTATATTTACTTCCATTCTGACTAGGCCTAGTTTCGAAAATATTAGCAAGAACAGCCATATGCGTGAAAAAACTCCACCGAATATTCGAAACGTAGATCATCAATGGAGGTTTATTGAGCGACTGACCAAAAATAAAATACTAATTGCCACAATATTGCATTTTTTCTGTTGCATGTCATATTTGATCTTCTTGCCAAAATAATTCAGTGTCGGTGTCGAATTTAGTCTCGAGAACAGTTTCAATAATATTCTCGGCAACTGGTGTGATTTTATGTATCTGAAATCCTAATATCGAAGTATCGCCAGAAGGCGAGATAGGTACATTGCTGCATGGAACGCGTTTATTAGCTTAATAAGTGTTTTTGGTTGGTGGCTGCTCCGCAAACGATATTGCAATTAGTTGAAATCATTAATTTATGTAACGTCATGTTATTACCATTATGGTTAGTCACGTTACTCTCCTGTTTTACCGGATCAACCGAACAAACCAACTCGAGGAGAAAGATAAACCAGTGCCAATAGGATTCGGAATAATACTGATGAGCTTGATTCACTTAATTCTATCGCCTATAATATCTAGTGCAATTTGGTTTAAAACATATTTGGCTTGGGGAAAAAATTGCTTAGGCACGCCGGAAATTGCTGGCTGTACGATGCTTTCACGTTAAAATATTTGTTGAATTAAGTTACGGCGGTATTCGCTTCAATCGAAAGATCTGAAAATTATTGCTGATGAACTGTGGAATCGGATTTTTGAAATATTTCTGTTTTGTAAAACCAAATAAATTTTCTAATGTACTTTAAAATTGGTTTATTCTTTTTCTTTCTTTTTAGTGTTTTCTTTATCGTCCTTTTCGTCAAATATTTTAATATTTTTACAATAATACCACACAAAACAATCAAACGTTGTGCCAATGATAAAGCACAAAGCTGACGTATAATTTAAATATTTCCTCATTTTGATAGTATCGTACAGCCAGCAATTCCCTTTACCCGTACACGTTTTACCCCAGACAATACACGTTGAGTCGAACACCCACCCAAATATAATCGGACCTGGGACCAATGCAAAGAAATTCATCATCATCATTTTGAGTCCAAACGAAACCGCTTTATCTTGTTCATCAACACTTCGAACGCCGAGTAGCAAATTTATGGCAGCCTCAGTACCTCCAATAAATTTTGTTAGAGCAACCACTGCCAAATAGGCATAAAGAGCTTGAGTACAATCAATCGAACAGCGGCCGGGTTTAGCAAAATTGTACCCATTTTCACTCGTAATACACGAACAGTCTGAATAAATCGTGGTCCCATTAAAGTACGACGTCTTATTGTAGCATCCAGCGTGGCAAGGTGAAATATACGTTACATTATCGGTACCACAAACTGGTGAAAATTTAATAAAATCACAGTTACATGGTGTAATGTTACATGATGTATCCAAACTAATACTGAAAATTACAAGATACTGTTAGTTTTTATAAGTAAAAATGATTTACGTAACTACTCACTTTTGGCTTATCATAGATTGTGATGCAATATCATTCTCAGCGCATGATATCATAGAGTACAAAAGAAAACCGGAAACCCTCACTAAACTAGAAAATATATTATAACGTGCCATTGATCTAGCCTTGGGTTGTAATTTTGATACACAGATTCCACTTATTAATACACCAACTGCTTGAAATGCTAAGTGAATTGTTCCTGTGTATATACTTGACGCAGATGCGGATATTCGAAATTGGCTTTCCATATATTTTGGCATGAACATCAGCTGTTGAAAACCAAAGGCGTAGAACATTCCAGCGATATTATTGAACACATACACTTTATTGGTGATTATTCGAACTAAAGCTTTTTTCAAATTAAGAAGCGACGCTTCGTCATGAATTTTCACCTCAACTGCTTTACCTTCCATTTTGAGCCGATATAATTTATATTCTTTTCGGGCACGTGAACGTGGTAATGCTTTGGGGAACATACTTATAAAGAAAGCTGGGATAAATAGTATCCCGCCAATAACCAGCCATCCCATCCACCAGGCTCCAATCCATCGTACATCCGTTTTGTCGATAATCGGTGTCAGCGTTGGCACGACATAGTAAGAGAGACAATAAGATGCCAAACTCAAACCAAGTGTGGGTCCTAAAAGTCGAATAAATATTGTAAAGCTTATAATTGCCGGAGCAGCCGCTTTATTAACATTATCATCAATATACGTCATTCCAATGATTGTGATTAATGAGCCACCGATACCAGAGATAAAATTTCCCAGAAACATAAAATATTTGGATAAATTTTCATTGGCTTGTCCCGCCGCTAAATCACAATCCGATGATAATGATCGATTTGCCGTACACAAATCGCTAACCGTGCGCTGCGTAAAATTTGATGATTGCGACACTAAATCACTATATTCGTACGTCAGTTTAATAGAATCTTCACCGGGGCCATACACCAAATACGGTAAAAAATTAAAGAAACAATAGAATACACTAGAAAGTGCACCGAGTGCTACAAAACGTGGATTATGCTTTTTCGATATGTAATAGCTCAGAAATAATGTTATACATGTTTGGCTTAAATTATTTGCAATCGAAATTACACCGGTTGTTTTACTTGAAATTTTCAATTGCTTTTCAATAGTTGTTATGGTACCCTTGTAATAGGCAAAACATCCTGTATACATACAGCCCACAATACCATACAGTATTGTATACAGTTTTTTACTTGCTAGTCGTTGCATCCACGGGTATCGAAATATCCATATACCGCACTGTGTTTCATCCGTTATTTCGAATTTTTTATAAAATTCTTCGAAACTATCAACATGTTCACTTTCAATGCTTGCGTTTAATAACGGATTTTCACTTTGTTCAACAATAGAATGTTGTGCCATATTCGTTTAACAATGCTGTGATCTTTCTATTGTGATGTTTTAAATTAAACTGATCAGATAATTCTTGTAATAATGATATTTAAGTGATGAGTCTAGCAAATCTTCTCTTCTCATTCGTAGAATTTACAGTTTCTTAATATAAGTGCAACAACAACTATTGTAACATTTAAAATAAATAGCCCCCGTAGACAGACAGATTTATTTCTAGTATTAAAGCATTGTACGAAAGTATATTATGTACATATTTATTATGACAAACATATTATCAAAGATTTATAAACAAATTTCGCGAAACGGGACAGAATTGTATCAAGTAGCTCTGAAATTACAAATAGTAACGATACGGTGTAAGCGTCGAGTAAATAATTTCTAATTCCCATTCAAGTTTGTTTCTTCCCACAACAGCTACGATCTTCGTGCAATGTATCCTTCCTTATCCAACTGTATGTCAAATAAGAGGAAAAAATTGACCAATTTTCTGTTCTCCACTTTTTTTAGCTCCCTTTAAGTTCATGGTTTTCATAATGATGTAAATAAACACCACTGAATAATGTACGCATCATTAATATAGATAAGCTGATTAGATAAATTCAATTAACAGTGAAATATTTAGAATATATTGTTGTCCATATGATTATAAAAGTGTATTTGTGAGATTATATTATATGTAGAGATAAGAAGGAGAGGTAACTGAGATTTACATAGTTATTTTGTTTATTTTTGGTACACTTTATTATCAGAGACAACATAATCAAGGTTAATTAATTTAAATTCGTTATGATTTATTAGTAAAACTAAAAATTCCCCTTTTTCAAAATACCGGGCTTCATAATGTTCATCATATGGCGCATCAAATTCGCTATCACCACAAACACCTATAAATAAACCCAACCGAGGTATATTGATGCTTTTAATACTATTGTAAGGCTAACAATTTTGTGTTCTTTTAAGTAGCCCACAAACGGTTTACGTCAAATAAATCAATCGACCACACAAAAATGATGAAGAGACATTTGCGTCCGGACGATAAATTTCTTGCGTACCAGAGACAGTATCAATTTGGCCATTGTCTTTGCGAATCAATAAGGTGTCCAAAAAAGGTAATTTGTTGTCTGTTTCCAATTCCAAAGTAAACTTAAGACCAAAACAATTGCTATTAGATTTTGAAAGTACGCCTTTATTTTTATCTTCTGGGCACACATAACAAAAGGACGTCGACATAATTCTTGGCAAAAAAAATATTAAAAAAATAAAGGGCTGAAACAGCCCTTTATATTTGGTCAGAACTTCGGTCTTGATTAATTCAAGTTCCACATTAATCCCGAAATGAATCTCTTAAGTCTATCCTCAGCTCAGCCTTCAACCCAATATATAAATCAACCTCCATATCAATCGCAACATATTTCTAACCGCAATCAACAAATTAACCGCCAACCAAATCCTCAAATCAATCATCAAATCAACCCCAAATCAGCTTTCAAATTAACCCTTAAGCTAACTCCAAGTCAACTCTTAAATAATTCCCCAACCGAACAACTCACTTAACCCCAATGTAGGCTAACAAAACCCTAACTCATAACAACATACATCATACAATCACCATCATCCCGTAGGAGTTGCAGGTCTCCTATCGGGCGCGTCCCCAGGTGGCGGATAGGGGGATGCTCTCACCAACTCACTGGCGGGTAAGTGGGAAATAAAATACCACTCGTGGACCAAAACTTGCATGAAGCGTCTGTCCACCAGGAGGTGCGGCTTCAAACAGCGTCTGTTCCTCATGTTAGAGGCGGCTGAGCTTTTCTACCTGGCAGTAGGTATAAAATGCCAGGGGAAGGACACCCTGTCTAACAAAAAACCACAATGTTAAGCGAGGAGGAGAGAACGTTTACGGTGCAGGGAGTCGGAAACCCAGTACCGGCGGAATTGTTGCAGCGACCGCAATGCCTCAACAGTTGGGAACTTGGCTGTTGTTGCAGATAAAATTACAAGTGTTGTAATTGGAGCAATTGCGTCACCCACGCTCGATGGCCAAATAGAGGAAGAACAAATATTTCAACGGAGCAAACGCATACGGCACTCGTCGGTAAGGATATTGGTCCGCCAGACATCTCGGTCCCTAACGAATCTTACGGCAAAGCCGGCCACTCCGGAAACCTTACAGTCAGGGGTGCGTATTGGCAAACAGATTGATGAGCTGGCAGAGTTCATAAAGGGGAAGACGAACATCCACCATGAGATAAGGAGAATGGTTGTCCAACTGAAATTGATGTTCCGACAGGCCACGCAAAAGCCCTCGGGAAGTGTAGACGCCAGCACGCAAACAGAAGAATTGGCACAGGATAAGAGTATAGCAAACGCAAACCAAGCTACCTTAAACAATGGTAAGAGGCCATCGGGTTGTATTTCCCCTTCTGGAAACGCTGGCGCAAAGGCGGGGAAGAAGGCAAGGGAGAAAAAGATAGTTCCAGAGGTAAAGAAGAAGAACCAAAGGCAGACAGCGTCATCTTCCCTCGGCGCTAGTACGTCAATATCACCAGCCAATGGAAACATAAACAGAGTACCTTCTCTAAGTATTGGCGATGGGGAAACACAAATTACCGATGCAGGCAATGAGTGGCAGGTAGTGAACAGAGCTAGAAAGCGTCGCGAAAAACCATCAAGGCCGGCCACGCTGATTATTAAAACTACGAGCCCAGCTTCTTTCGCGGAAGTTTTAAAAGGCTTAAAACCGGATCCTGCTCTGGAAAGCATTGGGGATAGTGTAGCCCAGGTTCAAAAATCCGAGAAGGGGTACTTACTACTAAAAATTCAGAGGTCAACTGATGATAGTGCCAACCTTGAAACAATGCGAGGTAAGATCGAGACCTACCTCGAGGGAAAATTGGAGTTTAAGGCCCTCGTAGACCCCAATGAAAGCACCCTAGAGATCTGGGACATCGACGAGGTCACAACAAAAGAGGAAGTCTTTAATGCTATAGCCACTGACTTCAAGGAGTGGGGAAAAATCGATAAGAGTGTTGTGAAGAGTCTAAGACCAGCGCACAGAGGCACGCAGATTGCGGTAATTAAGGTACCAACGGCTTTAGCCCGGAAAATGGTTTATGTTGGCAGGACACGAATAGGTTGGGTCAGATGCCGCATTCGTGAGGTAGCAAGCCCAGCGAGGTGCTACAAATGCTGGAAGCCTGGTCACAGATCGGCTTCATGCCAATGCGCCGAGGATTTATCAAACCTCTGCTTTAGATGCTGCAAGGCTGATCATAAGGCAAGGGATTGTAATAGCGAACCGCAATGTGCATTCTGCCGTATGAGAAATGGGGAAGTCGGAGACGGTCACATCACCGGTAAGGGTAATTTCCCAGCACGACAGAAGACCGCAAGGAACACTCGCCGGAAATGAAAGTTCTTCAACTAAATTTAAACCATTGCGAAGCTGCCCAGGACCTTCTATGGCAGACCATACATGAGCTGAAGCCAGACGTCGCAATGCTATGCGAACATTATAGGAATGTGGACGATAACGCTTGGGTTAGTGATCGTAGTGGCAAGGCTGCAATTTGGGCATGCGGTAGTTTTGCCATCCAAGAAACTTCGCAAAATTTCGTCGGGTTCGTTCGAGCTAAAATCAATGGCGTACATTTTTATAGCTGTTACGCCCCTCCGAGTGAGCCACTCGTGCAATTCACCCACTTTTTGGACTGTTTGGTAATTGCTGGGGACTTCAATGCGTGGTCTACTGAGTGGGGCAGCACTCAAACCAACGGAAGAGGACAAGCACTACTGGAAGCCTTCTCAGTTCTAGACATGGTTCTCTGTAATACAGGCAGCACGTACACATTCAACAGGGGTAATGTTGGTTCGGTGATAGACTTGACATTTGCTAGCGAATCCCTCGCGAGAGCTGGGTTGGCCTGGGAGGTCAGCGACATTTATACGCACAGCGACCATCGGGCTGTTCTGTCTGAACTTCGACGAACATATCGTAGGGGTGATCTTAAGAAAGCTGGATGGAGGACAAATGCTTTTGACGAGAACATATACAGATGCATGCTTCGCAACACTAACCTGACGGGTGACGCCAACACTAAGGCAACTCAGTTGATAAACAACGTTATCAGAGCTTGTAATATAACAATGCCTAGGAGAATAATAAGCGAACGTCGTCCGCCGGCCTACTGGTGGAATGAGGAGATTGCCTTGCTCCGACGAAGGTGTAATCGAGCTAGACGGAATTTGCAACGTGGGAGAAATACCAACTTATCTCCTAGCCTACAGCAAACATATAGGGAGGCCCGAGGTGCCCTGAAGTTGGCCATAAAGAAGAGTAAGCGGAGATGCTGGAGATCCCTCTGTGATGAGAGGTCGAGAGAAATCCGTGGGGTAGGCCTTACCTGTTGGTAATGTCCAAGCTGAAACTGTCCAGAGTTGTTGTACCAACGTGCCCGATACTGATGAGTAATATAGTTTCAACACTGTTCCCGCATCAATCCACAACCTTTCGTCCAAATATCGAAGTTGATAATGTACCGCTATTCACGATCAAAGAGCTAATGTCTGCAACTAGGAGGATTCCTAGCAAGAAAGCACCGAGACCAGACTATATACCCAATGTCGCCCTAAAAGCTGCAATCCAAGAGAAAGGTGAGGAGTTTCTGGAGGTGTTCAATTCCTGTCTTCGAGAAGGTACATTCCCGGACATCTGGAAGAAGCAAAGGCTGATACTGCTACCTAAGGGCAAAACGCAGCCACTAGAACCATCATCGTTTCGTCCGGTTTGTCTTTTGGATGGAGCGGGAAAAGTCTTAGAAAGATTACTCTACAACCGACTAGAAGAAGCCATTGAAAGAGATGGAGCTCTTTCTCAAAACCAATATGGCTTTCGTAAGGCGCGCTCAACGTTGGATGCTATTCAACTGGTCACCAGCCTTGCTGAGGATGCCATAAGCGGCAGGAGATGGAAGGGAGGCCACAAAAAATACTGCGCAGTAATTACATTGGACATTAAAAATGCGTTCAATTCAGCATGGTGGGAATACATTATGTGCCCCCTTAACAAAGGGAACTTGCCTGGATACATCCAAAGGATAATCGCGGATTATTCTAGGAATCGCTTTCTGGAATATCATACGGACGATGGGAGCAAGGAATACAGAGTTACCTGTGGGGTCCCTCAGGGCTCTGTACTTGAACCATTACTGTGGAATATTATGTACGACGAGGTCCTTAGACTTCAAGTTCCCGAGGAGGTAACGGTGGTTGGCTATGCCGATGATATTGCCATTGTAGCAGTAGCAAAGTATAAGGACGAGCTGGAGGCCATCTGCAGAGATGCTGTAAACTTAATTCGGCAATGGCTGAATTCAGTGGATCTGCAATTGGCTGAGCAAAAAACCGAAGCGGTGCTGATTTCCAGCCGAAAGGTTGGAGAGACACTTTCGATCCAAATTGGTACACATACGATTGTGTCGAAACCATCGATTAGGTACCTAGGTGTACAAATTGATGCAAGGCTGTCGTTTAAGGAACACGCGAGGTATGTCAGCGAGAAATCAGCCAGTACTAGTAAGGCTTTAAGTCGGATTATGCCAAACGTTGGCGGACCAAGCCAAGGGCGACGAAGACTACTGATCAGGGTTGTAACATCTATCATCCTCTACGCAGCCCCTATATGGGCCCAAGCGCTGCAGGTACCATCATACCGACGGAAAGTTAACTCAGTCTACCGCAACTGCGCACTTAGAGCCCTTAGTGCCTACAGAACTATTTCGGACGAGGCTGCCTGCATTATTGCGGATATGTGCCCAATCGATTTGCTGGCAATGGAGCGACAAAAATTGTACAAGAGGGGTCATGGAGGAGCGGCCGAAGCATCATCGTTACACATGCATAACAGGAGGATACTCAGAGAGGCTACCATCTCTAAATGGCAACAACGGTGGGCCGGCTCGGAGAAGGGTTCTTGGACCAGGAGGCTTATTCCGGAAATATCCATCTGGACAGACCGTAAACATGGTGAGGTCGATTTTTACCTGACACAGTTTTTGTCAGGCCACGGATGCTTCCGATCGTACCTCTATCGTTTTGGGCACGGGGATTCGCCGAATTGCTCCCACTGTGGAGTACCCGAAGACGCTGAGCACGTGTTCTTCGTATGCGAGCGGTTCTGTAACAACAGGGAAGTACTCGTAAGATCGCTCGATGTCGACGACGTAGTCCCCGAAAGCATCGTCGAAGTGATGCTTGCTACTCCAGAGGCATGGAGAGCCATAGCTGATTTTGCAGCGGCTATAATAAAGAAATTACGTTGCTTGGAGCGCGATCGCCGCCAAACATGATAGTTGTGTAGAACATACATAGCATAGTACATACGTACAGACTCCTTCCATCCGAAGTAATACCTTGCGGTGGTCCCGGATGGAAAGGATTTAGGAGGTGGTTTTGGTGAGTAGGAGTCTCACACTGTTGCGGGTGTTGTGCACCTGCTTCGCCCATGATGGATTTCCACCTCCTCACAAAAAAAAAAAAAAAAAAAAAAAAAACATCACCATCATACCACCATCATCATCATACCACCATCACCATTACCATCATCATCACACAATTCTTATATACAAACCATCATACCAGCATTTGTTTAAATATCACACATATGTATATACTGTACATATGTATGTATATATGTAAACACTTACTTTTAAATACAGTGAAACCTCATTTCAACAGACACTCAATTTAGCGGAATCCTCAACGGACAAACTTTTAAGTTCCCCATGCAACTGAAGTAACACAACTATAATTTGTTCCTTTTACATTTTAAATTGAACCTTTATCATTTCAAATTGACCTTTTTACATTATAAATTGAACCTTTATTAAATTATATGTATGGCCAATTTGGGTGGAACTTGACAATTTCTTAGCCGGTTTTAGTGAAATTTGATATCCATGATTGAAATGCGATTCTTAAATGATTTTTGGATAAAATTCTAGAAAATGGCCAAAAAAATAAATAAACGGAATTTGACATGCGTGTTGGAAATGGATCTAAAACTCAGTTTAGAACTAAATTTCCATCGCACATGTCAAATTTCATCATAATCGGTAATTATAGGTGTATAATATTATGCTTGTCGCACGAATAAAATACTCAGAATTATGTATTATTACGTATAATATTTATTGAGGTTATATCGCAAGAACAGAATACAGAGTAATGACAAAGGAAAGGAAAAAACGTTATACAAAAAAAAAGAAAGGGAAAAACTCAAATACGACGTGGTATGACCAGATGTATACGGGTGCGTTCTATCGCAATTAGTCGGTGCGTTCAGTAAACATCATTTACTTCTTCGTTCGCATTCGGGGTGGTCGATCTTATACATTCCTGCCCGGCCAAACCGGTCCGGTTTGGAACTTTCCCATGTGCTGAAATTAGCCGGCATACCTTCTGGATCGGTCGCTGACATTGATGTTTGATTAGCTGTCCATCAGATGTTTTTTGATAGCTATTGTACTCAATCGTTACTACACGTACCAGCCCATCATTGCCCGGATGTATTTTGATAATGCGCCCTATGCGCCATTGAGATGGTGGTAGGTTATCTTGTTGAATGACAACGATGTCGTTTATTTGCAAATGTGGCTCCGCTCGGGCCCATTTACTACGTGCTTGTAATAAAGTGAGATATTCCTGTTGCCAACGCTTCCAGAATTGTTGGTACATTCGTTGTAGTTGCTGCCAATATTTCAGTCGATTTCCTGGAACATCTGGAACAGTTGGTTCAGGCCGTGCTGTTATTGGTCGTCCTATTAGAAATTCGCCAGGGGTTAAAGCAAGACCTCCCCCCGGATCATCATGAAGCGCTATGATCGGTCTGGAATTGAGACACGCTTCGATTCGTATGAGAAGCGTGTTCAATTGATGATAATACATCGGTTGTTTGCCAATGATCCGCACTAAATGTTTTTTGGCTGATCGGATCGCTGCCTCCCATAGGCCACCATGATGCGGTGCGGCAGGCGTTATAAATTGCCATCTAACACCGGCATCTGCGATATGCTGTTGAGCATGCGTGTTGCTCCACTCGCGGAGTTCACGTTGCATTAGCCGATCTGCGCCAACAAACTGGGTTCCGTTATCGCTGCAGAGTGTGGTACAGTAGCCGCGTCGACTAATGAATCTGTCGAATACATCTAAAAATGATCTAGTCGACAGATCTTCGGCAACCTCTATGTGTACAGCCTTGGTGCTCATACAAATAAAGATCACTGCATATGTTTTTGTTGTCGTTATTGCCCGTCGTCCGCCCAGTCGGACATTAAATGGGCCACAGTAATCTAGCCCAGTATTTGTGAATGGTGGGGCTACCAGAACACGTGAACGTGGCAACGACGCCATCTGTTGCTGTTGCATTGCTCGCTGATAGAGTTTGCAGGTGACACATTGATGGATGAAAGTTTTTACCAATGCACGACCATGAACAATCCAGAATCGTCTTCTTAGGTATTGCAACATTTCTTGAATACCACCATGTAACGTGACAATATGCGCATGATTAATAAGTAACCGAGCCAATGTACATTCCTTTGGCAAAATCATCGGATGACGCTGATCGTATCGAAGATCCGCATGAGTCAGCCGTCCGCCGACACGCAGAATCTCCTTGTCATCCAGAAATGGATTAAGTGCAAGCAATTTGCTAGTTGCGTCGACACTACAACGAGATTTTAATGAATTAATTACAGTAAGATATGCATTACTTTGTGCTTCGCGTATGTGCAGAAGCAGCGCAGCCTCAGTCTCAGATGCCGCTATGAACTTAGTTCGCCAATATTTCCGTCCAGCTGGTCGGAAACGTAATACAATTGACGTCGTGTGTAACACTCTTTGTAAAGTGCTAAATCGCTCAATGAGTGGGATCCGATCTCCACCGTCGACGCATGTAGTGATCTTCCACCTGGGATTCGTACTGAGTAATGTACGGAACGGTTTTGTTTCGTTGACAAATATCTCTTGCTCCGGTGAAGTCAGCGTTGGTGGTTCATCAACGTCGGTCGATACTTTATATAAACATGAGGGGCCTTTCCACCATAGGGAATGGCCTTCTAGTGCGGTTGGTGATATTCCGCGACTAGCGCAATCTGCTGGATTGTGTTCTGTGCGGATGTGTCGCCATTGCTGGACATCGGAATGCTGCTGGATGTAGCTCACTCGATTTGATACGTATTGTTTCAAAGTCGTCGCTGGTTTGCGTAGCCAACATAATACAATGCTCGAGTCGCTCCACAACGTGTAATCCGCACCAGTTAGTTGAAGTGCAATACGTACATTATTGATAACCTTTACAAGGAGATGAGCGGCGCACAATTCTAGCCGAGGAATTGTGATTTCCTTCACAGGCGCAACCTTCGTCTTTGCTGTTACCAAAGACACATTTATATGACCCTCATCATCGATTATCCGCTTGTAAACTACGGCTGCGTATGCCTTGCTGCTTGCATCACAGAATCCATGAAGCGTTATTGTCCCAGCTTGTCTTATACCAAGCCAACGCGGAACACGGATCTGTGCCAATTGTTGTAAACCGTTGCGAAATGTTAGCCAGTTTGCTCGTAGTTCGCCTTGTAGGGGTGTATCCCAATCAAGTTTCTCACGCCATAAAACCTGGATGAATATTTTTGCGGCCACTATTACTGGTGCCAACATGCCCGTTGGATCATAGAGTTTAGCTATGTCACCAAGAACGAGACGTTTAGTAGGTATGGCGTCTGATTGACACATGTTGATTTTGTAGAACAGTTGATCGGTGATCGGGTTCCAATGAAGACCCAGTACTGTCGTTGTGAACCAACAAGCGCTGCAACTGTTTCTGCATCATTTGAATTCCATTTTCTTAAATGAAATTTGCCTTGTCGTAATATAGAATCAATATCAAACGCCAGAGCTACTGCTTCACTTGGAGAATCCACGCTGTCTAGGAAATCGTCCATATAAAAGTTATGCAGAATGCTGTGGCGGGTTGCTACTGCCCGGCTGGCATCAGTGATTATCTGGTGGTTGTCCATTGCACATTGTCGTAGCGTCCGAATAGCAAGGTATGGTCCACATGCCATACCGTAAGTAATTGTCTTCAATTGATATGTCCGTAGTGGCTCCGTTGATGATTCACGCCACAATATCTGCTGCCATCGTCGATGACGTGGATCAATTTCGACTTGGCGGAACATTTTTTCAATATCGCCTGTAATGGCGATTTTCCGTCTACGGAAGCGAAATATTATATTGACAAGAGTGTCTTGTAGTTGTGGGCCGACCAGTTGTGTGTCGTTCAGTGACACACCGTTACTTGTTTTGGCCGATGCATTGAATACCACTCTAAACTTTTCGACGACAGCATGATGCGGAATATAATATGATTGCGAAGGATCGCCTCGAGAATCGGCCACCGCTTCCATATGGTTTAGTGCTATATATTCCCGCATAAACTTCACGTACTTTGTTCGTAATTCGGAATTGCTGCTAAGTCTTCCTTCCAATTAATGATACTGTCGAAGTGCCAGTTGATGAGAATTCCCAAGCGCTTGGGCGTTAGGACGAAATGGAATTTGAACACTGTAGCGACCATCTTCGTTGCGGCGGACAGTGGTTTCGAAAATCTTCTCACATGGATCTGGAGCAGGATCGAAATTAGTTACGGGTTCTTCGAGTTCCCAGAACTTATGAAGCAATTCATCAAGTCGTTGCTCACCGACACATTTGTTGGCTGTAAATGTGTGTAATGGTCGATCAGAGGTTGTATTATTCATAACAGGCCCAAACACAACCCAACCCAGATGTGTTCGAATCGCACATAGCTCGTTGCGATGGCCAGTGATAATTCCGTGTTTTATTATACTTCCCCAGATATCGGAACCGATCAAAATATCGATACGTCCAGGCTTAGTAAATCCCGGATCAGCCAGCTGTAAGTTACGCAAATGTTTCCAACAATCAGCATCAATCGACGTCGCTGGCATTGCCGACGTGATTGAGCGTAATATATATGCCTCAAATTGCAATTCAAAGGTGGTTTCTACCCTAGAGCGCATGATAAGTGTCGCCTGGCCGCGGGTGTAGGTATTAGTTGATGCGCCAATTCCTTCGACAGCTATCTCACATCGTTTTCTGTGAAGATTCCGATTGTTAAACACCGATTCAGTAATAAAGCTCACCTGAGATCCCGGGTCACAAAGTAATCGACAAAGGTGACTGTTTCCAAGCCGATCCAGTATAAATGCGTTTGCGGTGGCAAGCAAAACGACACTGTTGGCATGGAGTATGAATGACTGAATGTGGTCGGTCAGTCATGCTTCTTGATTATTGATCTCCGGTGGCTTGCTCGGCAATGTGCCAGGCGATGATTGTATTGTAGCTGGCATTGGCGCTCGAGCTGGTTGTCGCTGAACAGCACCCATTCCCTTTGTCTGCTCACACAATAGGGAATTATGTTTCTGATTGCAAAGTGCACACATACCCGATCGACATTCTCCATGAGTATGATTAGGATTCAAGCAATTAAAACATAACATGAGTTTCTTCACTACATCCCAGAGCTGATGTACACTCAAATTCTGGAAATTATGGCATCTATAAATGCGATGTGGACCTGAATAATGTGGGCAAATCACTGCTGATGGCGATGCTCGCTTTGAAGTAGATTGATGTGGTGAGTTAGTTGCAGCCACATTTGCACGAACCATTCGATAAGACCTACCTCGGTTACTTGCCTGAGATATATCTACCCGAGGGGTCGATGATGGCATATTCAATGCCCGTCGCTCAAAATATACTAGCATATCGTCGAGTTTCGGCAATTCTTCATCCGAAAGGCTCATTGCCCATTGGCTGCTCGCGGCTCTTGGCAATTTCCTTAATATAATTGGATAAATTATCGCGTCCCATTTATCCGTCGGTAGTTTCATGACTGACAATGCGCGCAATGTACTGCGGATGCAGTCGATGATGTCTTGCAAAGCTCGTTGCTGATCAGGCGGGTGATCAGGCAGATCAAGCAGACGATTAACGTGTGTCTCAACTAAACGGCGTGGATTATCATAACGTTGCTTGAGTTCGGTCCACACTTGTTCGTAACCACCAGTGTAAACACCAGCGACCATAGGAACATTCTCACTTTTAACACATTGTCGAAGTTTGGCTAATTTGTATGTTGGTTCCAGATCGGCCCGATTATGGACAAGAGCCTCGAACAAATCCTTGAATACGAGCCAGTTCTCTGGCCTTCCATCAAAGGCAGGAATAGATAATGGATCCATGCGCATGTCTACGGCATGAATGCGTCCGGTCTCACACACCGGCTCAGGTTTGTAACTCGCAAGTAATCGGCGTAATTTGATGCAAACCTTGTCGTATGATGATTCAGTTTGGGCAAATAGTTCCTCGTGGGCAGCGATTGCATCTGGCTGCGCTTCACCAACCAAACTCAAATGATTTTCTACGAATCGGTTAAAATGAGCTTCGATGTTCCGCAATGTTTGTTCAATCTCCACTCGATCGGGAGCATAACCATTCGCCTCTACCGCAAGCAGCATGCGCGAAATCGATGAGCGGGCAGATGCGCGCAAATTTAATGCAGCCATTCTCAATTTGAGCGTTAAAATGAATTAATTGTACTAATTTATTGATTGATTGTACAAATTGTGTTTCCATGGCAGATGTCAAATTTCACTCAAATCCGTTAAGAAATAGCCAAGTTCCGTCTTAATTGGTCATATTCCAGAAATTCATTTAAAAATCATTTTAGAATCCCATTTCCAACGCACATGTCAAATTTCATCATAATCGGTTAAGAAATAGCCAAGTTCCATCCTCATTGGTCATATTCCTGAACTTTATACAAAAATTATTTTAGAATCCCATTTACAAGACCCATATCAAATTTCGTCATAATCGGTTAGGAAATAATAAAGTTTCGTCATCATTGGCAATATTCTATAACTTTATCCAAGAATCATTTTAGAATCCCATTTAAAACGCACATGTCAAATTTTATCATAATCGGTTAAGGAATAGCTAAGTTCCATCCTAATTGGCTATATTCCAGAACTTCGTCTAAAAATCATTTGAATATCCCATTTCCATTGGAAATGCTAGATTTCATCAAAATCGGATAAGATATAGAATCCCAATAAAATTTTTATAAAAAGAAATGACAAATCCACAGTTTAACGGACAACGTTTTTGGTCCCGTCGATTTCCGTTGTAGTGAGGTTTCCCTATATTATATATATAGATTGCTCAACTGATCACTAACCCCTAATCTAACCCCAACTAAACCGCAAATCAACCGTAACCCAACTTAACCCTCAACTAAACCGCAAAATTTACGAAAAACTCACTCCTCAAATCAGCATTATAAAAAATTGCTCAACAACTCACTATGTCCTATCCAGCCCCAACTCAACTCCAACTCAACTTTAACACAACCCGCAAATTGATGCCTAACTTAGACTTCAAACCAACCCCAAATTCAATGCCCAATTCAATAATCAAACCAGCATATATAAAAAATTTGTAAATATTTTTATATCGAACCCCAACTCAACTCCAACTCAATTTAAACTCAACCCAACCTTCAACTCAACCCCAAACTCAATACCCAATTCAACATTCAAACCAGCATATATCAAAAAATTGGTAAATATTTCTATAACCAGGTATTTTGGGTCAATTCGTATGGCACGTACCCGACCCTCTTGACGCACAGGTTCCAAAACCTTTTCAAATCTCGGCCTTGACCGCAGAAACAGATTTGCAGGAAAAAATTCTAAATCGGACAAGACGTTCTCGAGATGCCATGGGTACAGACATACAGACATCCAGACAAACGAACGGACATTTTTTTTTTTTTGCTTTTTTAGACTCAGGGACTTTCAAGACGTGGAGAAAAGTGGTTTTGCGTCGACCAAACTTTTGACAGGATTTCAATACTTTGGTCTTTTTAGACCGTAGAGTATTGTGTCGAGCAAAACTTCCATTAAAATATCACAAACGGCGATAACGGTGCCCCATTGGAACCCCATTGATATGCTTGCTTGTAATAGACATTAGATTCCCTAAAACATCCCGATTTTAAACAAAAAAAAAGAAAAATTTTGTTCTCGGAACGCTTGTATATGCTAGTATTTGGTTCTCTTATAGCTCATTTGTCCGAAATTATATCTAAAGCCAAACTAAGATTAATATTCGTAAAAAATAGTACCACGTCTAGGGCGCTTTAATAAATTCTACCAGTTCAAAGGAATTTTTGCAGTTATATTTAAGAACAGCAATTGCTACCTTCAACAAACCAGCCAAATATTTAGATGTCTTGTATGTGGGACTATTAATAAATGGTACAATCGGTCTCAGTGGGTAATTGAATTGGCATTATGTACTTGAGGGAGTCAATAAAAGATCGGATCAACTGATGTTTAGGTGGTTAGTTTCACCTTTGTTTCCTTATCAATGTAGTTTTATGAAAATAGTTTACCAATTTTTTATGTTTAAAGTCTGATATGAAATTGTCGGGTACTTATTTAATGTTTGGTATGAATCTTGAATTAGATCCATAATTTTCGCGCCATACTCCGACCTAAACATAATTACGGAAATATTTCTTTGGTAGGTTAGTTTGGAACCGTTGTGAGGTTTTTTTTTTCCCCCGTTTCCGTACAACAACAGTCTTATGTTAACAAAATGCGCTGTGAATACAGTGCGTAACCTAATAAGGAGACTCAATACTAATTATGCGACGCAGTGTGATGGTATGACCATTGGAATTTTTATTTAACAATCCAATTGTTACACTCGTGGCGACGACCCACACCCAAGAGATAAGTCTCAAAAGCCGAGCATAGAAACGATTTTGACATTTATAACTTCTCATTTATAGGCACTTGTTACCCTTTATCATAGGCCATCACCTAATGTCTTTCGCATGATATATCCCTAGCGATTTTCCTGCCTCATTAACAACTTCGAATGATACGTTTCCAATCTTCCTCAAAATTGTAGCAGGTATAAACTTCATTCCTAGCTTACCAGAAAACTGTTTTGAATCATTGCTACTAACGAAATTCCGGATGAACACTTTTTGTCCGGGCTCAAAGCTCATTGGTCTGGCACGAAGATTATATGTCGATTGACTCTGCTCGTGTGCTCTTCGTAAGTGTCTCAATACAACCTCTTGAGCTAACGTCGGTCGATTGTCATTATTCGTGATATACATACATATGATTGTCACCGAGACAATTTAATTCTCTCAGCAAAGATTATGTTGATCCACGAAGGATTTTGTGCCGTCCAAATAGTAGGTAGTGTGGTGAAAAACCTTTTGCTGAATGGACAGTATTTCGAAGGGCCCCAGCAATCTCATCTAAATGTATGGCCCATAACTGGTGATTGTCCTGAGTATATGCTCTTACTGCAGATAAAATAGATCTGTTCACCCTCTCTGAGACATTTGCCTGCGGGGAATATTTTGGTGTAAACTCATGCCTGACACCGTACTTCCTCATTATATTGGCAAATAGGATTTACTTGAATTGAACTCCATTGTCGGATAGTATTGCTTCCGGTACTCCGAAAAGATGAAATACATCGTTTTCCAAACACTCTACCACCTTAGAGGCTGAAGCAGAACGGAATGCGTATAACAGAGGAAATTGGCTATACTGGTCCAGAACTATGAATAAATGTGTGTTTCCATGAAATCTATAAACAGTCGTTGGAACGGCCGTATGACTTCGATTTGTTTGCCCATTTCAGGTATTGTGGAAAAATTTACTGCTATACTGTATTTACAAACGTCACAGTCGTTGATGAAATTTTTAATGTGGTTTACCATTGACGGCCAGTAATAATAACGTCTTAATAGCTCTGTTGTTTTTGTGATCCCTTGATGTGCAGCTGACGGTGGATTATGGGCTCCCTCGATAAGTGCTGTTGTTATGGATTCGGGAATCACCAGCTTCCAGTCTGGTATGTCCATTTCGGATTTTTGCTCTACTTGTACGTACATTTTGCCGTTTACCACCTTGAAATTATTCTGCGCCGATATATCGCCATCTAGTGCTTTCATTCTATTTATGTATTCTATTATCCGATTTGTCCCTAGCTTCAATATTCAATCTCGATAAACTGTCAGGAACAACGTTTGAAGAACCTTTACGGTACTCTATTTTGAAATCGAACGCCTGTAGTTTTATGGACCAACGTGCCAATCGTCCATCCAATTCTTTTTGATCCATAAACCAACGAAGACTCGAATGATCAGTAATGATCGTGAAAGTGTATCCCTCAATATAAGGCCTGAATTTTTTTACGCTCATCATCGTCTTTGGCTTTTTGAAACAAGACACTTCCAATGCCTGTCATGGACGCATTGGATAAATAAAGGTTTAGTGAAGTCAGGGTTCACTAGTACTGGGGCGAACATGAAGGCTCTTTTCAATTTTAGGAAAGCTTCATGAGCAATTGGATTCCAAACATGTTTCGATCCCTTCTTTAATAAGTCACTAATCGGTGCCTTAATGGCGGAGTAGTTAGGGATAAACTGTCGGTACCAGCCGGTCATCCCCAGGAAATTTCGTATCTGTTTAACGGTTTTTAGAACGGGATATTCGTCTATGGCACGAACTTTATCAGGATCCACTCGGAGGCATCCCTCACCAATTACATAACCAAGGTATCTGGTCTCTTTCAGGACAAATTTACTTTTTTCGACATTTATGGTTAGATTTGCAGCTTTCAATAATCTAGACACTTCCGATAATAGCGATGCATGTTCTTCAAATGTTTCGGCAACCACTAGTAAATCGTCCAGATAAACAAATACCCGGTCAAGTAAGCAGTGAGGAATAACTTTATGCATTAGCCGGCACATCGTCTGGGGTGCATTGCACAGCCCAAACGGCATGACAGCAAATTGGTAGAGTGGACGACCCGGCACTGTAAAGGCCGTCTTATCCCTTGACGATTGATCGAGAGGTATTTGCCGAAAGGCGACTTTTAGGTCGATTGTGCTAAAATAGCGAGTTTTATCTAAGCGACCTAGTAACCCCTCGATTATCGGCAATGGATAAGCGTCCTTTACTTAGATGAGTTCGCCCGAGTCCTATTTCCTCACTAGATGGAAACATTCTAATAATTCCGTTAAGCGTGGCTTGTTGCTCAACACTTAAGATATGCTTATTTTCGTCTGAACTGTCTTTTATGTATTTATTGTCTAACTCATTAACTATTAAAGGTACTAGGCCAAACAAATCCCAAAAGTGTATCCCCAGGTAAAGTGATTGCGTTAAATTTGAAGCAATATGAAGTCGCATTTTCCGTGTTTTGCCAGCATACGAGACATTGGCTATGACATGTCCCAGTATTTGCTGTTTCTCTCCACTAACCATGGATAGTGAAGAGTGAAGGCTATAAAATTTTATTTGAGCGTTCTCAAGAAATTATTCTGTGTCTCGTCCAAGTACTGAAATGCTTGCGCCGCTATCTAGTAAACCACTATATGGTGTACCATTTATCAAAATATTAGCATAGGGTCTTGAATCCTCTGCAACAAACCCCGAAAAATATAAATTTATGTAATTGCCAGAAGACCTCAAGAGTTTTTTGTTAAATACGACCCACCACAATTTCATAACAAAAGGATGCTACATAATTTCTCGTCATCCTTGCGCGGAGAGGAGCAATGCTAAGCGGCTTTAGGGTAGTTCTCTATTTTACAATAGAAATCCAAAATCAGGTTTTCTTGCCAATTCCTTGAACGAAATTATTTCTTCAGGTAGCTGCTGGGCGGTGGCGACCCAACAAATGTCTACTCGAATACACTAACATTATGTATGTGAAGTACGTTATCATAAATCACGTGAATATGAATGCTGTTTTGTTGTTATCACTGATGTATAGACTCTTCTTATCTTGCGTTCCTTGTTATAATATGTATACGTATGTACTCGTAGTTAAATAATTGAATAATTAGTAAGTATGTGCCCGCATACAATAAATAAATAGCAATTAAGCGTGTTCATAAAAGTATTTAATTTTTTATGGGACTGATTGGAATTTGAAACAATATACGAGTTAATATTTATTATTGGTTAGTTTTGCCAAACAACTATTTCGCGAACCAATCAAATTGGCTTCAGACAGAACAGCGGATCCAAATAAGTGCGTAAAGCTATTCTACTGAATACAAAATGACTTTGAAAAATATTTGGTGTGGTTAACGCATAATCTATGATGTATCAGAAAGCTTCTCTAATTCATTTTCATTTGTTTTATTATACTATGTGTGCTTTCACCATTGTGAAGCTGAGCTTCTTGCCATTTTGGTCCAGTCATGCGACATGACTGCTATGGAATATTATTATTTTCATACAAGTAGTATCGGTTAGTCCGTCCTGCCCGAGCTTCATGTGCGCCTTATTTAATACCAACTATCACTAACGAGGGAAGAAGTCCCAATAATCAAAGCCCCAAACCGGTGAATTATTCCTAGAGTTTTTCAGATGCAAGATTTGGTTGCACTGTAAGATTTGGTTTGCTGAATAATTTGAGAATTATTCAGAAAAATTCTTAAAATACAATTTACAAATTAATTCATCAAAATATGCAACGAGATTTCGAGAATATTAAAGATTCTCATTTATAAATTCTTTATGTTCAGATTTCCTAAATTCAAATGCCCAATACAATTAAACCAGGAAACAAAATTTTTCACAAAATCTGATTAATGAGATATTAGATGGTGCTTATTGTGGCACATAAAGGAAGAATTCTTAGCAGGATTTTTATGACAAATAAATGATTAGATTAACAACTATAATTTATATCATTTTTGTGGTTATTGTGGGCGTATTTGTTGGCATGGCTAAGTTATTCGCCGTAAATATTCTCCTGACGATCCCCCCTCAGAACTTCGTCTAAAAATCATTTGTGTATCCCATTTCCATTGGAAATGCTGGATTTCATCAAAATCGGATAAGAAATGTTCAAGTTCCTTCTTAATTGACCATATTCCAGAACTTCGTCTAAAAATCATTTGAGAATCCCATTTGCTTTGGAAATGTTAAATTTCATCAAAATCGGATAAGAAATAGAGTTCCAATAAAATTTTTATAAAAAAAAAGATCTCAAACCCTCAAACCCATGTAATCCGTTTATCACCCTTTGAACATACCGTTTGCTTATCCGCTTGACTGTGCATGAAATGGTGAAGAATGCACTAATTTAATATTATAACTGTTACAGAACTTTTCAAATTCAAACCTATTAAACGCAGTGCCATTTTCAATGACCCTTGATGCGTTTGTGATGTTCATTTGCACCACATCGACATATTTTGAATATGTGAAACTATGAGTAAAGTTGTTCGGCTGAGGAGAATTGAGGGTTGAGTTGAGGTCGAGTTAGAGGTTAAGTTAGGATTGAATTGATTGCATAGACAGATGTAGACCATGTAGGGTTACGGATTGAGTTTAGGGTTGAGTTGAGGTTTAGTGAGGAGTTCAGTTGCGGATTTATTTGCGGGGAGTTGTGGATAGAGTTGGAAGTTAGCTTTAATTAAGGTCATGTACGCATTATTTTTTCCGTGCATGTTGATTCGGTGATTGAGCAGGGCGTTGAGTTTGTGGTTCATTAGGGTTGGGTTGGGGTTGACTTGGGATTCATTCAGCTGCTCAGTTGAGGTTTTATTTAGGGGGGTTGAGTTGAGATTGGCATTGGAAGTTAGCTTGACTTATTCTGAGTTGGGTTCATGTTCGCATGTAACATACATATTTTTTCGGACCGTGTTGATTTGAGAATTAAGTAAGGCGTTTAGTTGAGGGTTGAGTTGCAGCCGGATAGGGTGTTGAGTTGGGATTGAGTTGGCTCTGAGCAATGGAGTTTAGTTGGAGATTTATTTGAGGGTAGAGTCGGGGATTTAGGTGGTGATTATGGGTTGATTTAGGATTTGACTTGAACGTTGAGTTTGCGGTTCAGTTGATGGTTGCGTTGGGGGTTGAGTTGAAGGTTGAGTTAGAATTGAGTTATGGTCGGGTTGGGTTGAGGGTAGAGTTGAGATTTAGTAACGGTTGAATTGGGATTAAGTGAGGGAATCGCTTATTATTACACTGACACGTTACACAAGCACGCCTACGGAAATGTCTTTCAAATGGTTTTCTTATGTTTTGTAGCATCACGAATACCCCTTCTATTTCAGATTATGTGATCATGGAATGATTTTTTTAAAAATATAACCTAGACAGTTTTGTTGTATTTTATTCAAACCATAAGAAATTGAATTGAAAGAAATTTTATTTATAGTAGTATTTATAAATAATTTAGTATTAAGAGGAAAAGCACACATGGAAACAAAGCAATCGAAACAGAAAAAGAAAAAAAGAAGTTGCTTCCATTAGGCATAAAAACCTCTTAAATTTTTTCAAACAATTTCCACCTCGTGCTTACACATTCTATTTTGAGCAGTAGCTCATTTACAATAAAATGTACAGCACGAGGTGAAATAATATAAAAATTAAAAATTAACAAAATAACATGGTTATTAAAAATAAATTAAAAAACTACGTATTGCCCATCAATCACGCCACTCCAAAAATTTTGACCTAAATAATTTTGCCGATCCTAATCTCTTAATTTCCAATGGAATTGAATTCCAAAGGGAAACTCCCCTAACACAAAATGACGCGTTTAACGACCTACAACAATTTTTAGCCGGAATTAGGCGGAAGTTAGAGGAATGAAACCTACTAAACATTAATTTCCTATATAGATAACAAGGCTCCTTAGCTTTAAGAAGTTTAAAAATAAAAAGACAAACGCGAAATTCGTAAAAAATAGATAAACTACATTCTAAAACAAGGCTAGAGTAGGCAGAAATATGATCGAACTTCCTAATACCAAAAATAAACCTGGTACAAGCATTGAAACATCTTTGGAGAACATTCATATTTTCCTGAAGCATACCGAATAAAACTATGTCACCGTAAATAAAATGAGGAAGAAGATAAGACAAAAACAATTTTTTCCTAAACTGACTATCAGAAAATCCAACCACTTTATACAAACAACTAAGCATGCCAAAGACCCTCTTACTAATAGTAACTAAATGGTCACCCCAAGTAAGAGTTTTATTAATAACTAAGCCTAAATCCCTAACAGTATTTGAATACACAATTAGCGAACCTTGCAGAAAAATACCAGGAAAGGACGAGGTATCTAACGGTTTTTTATAAATTATAATCGACTGAGATTTATTCGCGTTTAAAACAAGCCTGTTAGAGACCGACCAGCGAACGATATTACTTAAATCTTCATTTATCAGACAAATATTCCTAACAATAGAATCCTGATCTAAACGACTATTTCTATAAATTTGAACGTCATCAGCGAAAATATGAAATGAACAATGTTGAATGGAGGATTCTATGTCATTTATGTACATAGAAAATAATAGAGGACCCAGCACTGAACCCTGAGGCACGCCTGAAGGCTCTTGTGCTTGATTTCTTTTTTCATGCTCATCGTAACTTTAGCTACCAAACGCGGCCAAAAAGATTATTATTATTATTATTGATTTAAGGGCCATGTGGGCGATAAGCCACCTCGCACCGCGACCTAAAAGATCTATTGTGCTGGACCCTACTTAAATATCCGTCCAGTCAATATTCAGGCTCTTAATGAATCTGATAATACTACTGGCCGGTACAAGATACATACTATCCGGGCTCATTGTTCTCCCTCCTAGATGTTGCAGTCTTTGCTGGAAAATGACTGGGTAATGACACAGAATATGTTCCGCTGATTCCGCTTCCAGATCGCAGAAGCGGCATCCATCTGTCGTACTTAGGCCCATCTTCTGAAGGTGATACCTTAAGGGGACAAGACCTGTGAGGAAGCCAGTAAGCAGCCTCAACTCAGGTTTCCTAAGTTTAAGACACTCCTTAATCCTGACAGACGAAGGTGATATAAATTTCTTCGCCTGTCGTAAACCTGGAATTCTGCGCCAGTAGGAGGACTTTTGAACATCCTCCCAGCGTTTTACCGATGCTCTAAGGTGTCCCTTAGTGATGCCGCAGAAGGGTTCTGGTCCAATAAATGGAGAGGCAGAACCCTCACGGGCGATGCTATCAGCTGCCTCGTTTCCTTCGATTCCAGTATGACCTGGCACCCACATAAGTGTTACCTTATTTGAGCCTGCCAGATGTTTAATAACCTTCAGATAATTCCATACCAGTCTTGACTCAACAGTACAAGACCTAAGAGTCTTTAAGGCTGATTGGCTGTCTGATACAATATAAATCTTTGCATCGTTTAGGCCTTTTGCTATGCCTATCCTAGCGCAAAGTTCTATAGCATGTACTTCTGCTTGAAAAACGGTAGCATTGATACCCCGCCCCATCTTCTGTTTTTGATCCATCTGTAAACCATACCATGGACCCTCGCTCAAAGGATGGTTCACCTGCACCCCACACATCCCGGTCAGGTAACCTAACACAGAATGGTTTGTGGAAGTCCAGTTTAGCTGGCATACAGTCGGAAGGCATTCCTATGGTAGGGTCTGTCTGAAATTCCTTAAGGATTTCCAGATGACCCACCATATTGCCTGGTTTGATATTTCCTTCCGCCTGCATTTTCAGGGCCATAATTGCAGCATCCTTTTTAATATGCAGGTGTAACGGTGTCAGTCCTAGAAGTGTCTCCACCGCCGCGGTTGGACATGACTTCATTGAGCCCGTAACACCGATGCAGGCTACACGCTGAACCTTATTCAATAAGGTTTGCGTTGCCTTCTGCTTAGTTGTAGGCCACCATACAACCGATGCGTAGGTGACCGTAGGCCTAATGATTGTAAGAAATGACCAGTAGATCATTTTTGGTTGTAGTCCCCAAGTACGCCCAAAGAGTCTTTGACAGGCCCAGAAATCCTTGGTGGCTCTATCGTGAACTTTAAACAAATGTTGCTTCCAGTTCAGTTTTTGATCTAGGCTAACCCCTAGATATTTAACCTCGCTGGAAAAAGGAACAGTAGTAACGTTTAACGAGGGAGCTGAAAGCGCGAGCTTTTTCCTAGTTTTGTTTGGATTGACACTGAGTCCTTCCTGGTAACACCACTGACATATTATATTGAGTGCATTTTGCATGCGATCAGAAATGACCTCATCAAACTTACCACTGATTATGATAGTCATATCATCCGCATAGCCCTGGACATCAAACCCATGACTACTCAGAAGGGCCAGTAGTCTGTCAATAACCACTGATCACAAAAGAGGAGATAGTACGCCTCCTTGGGGACAGCCCTTTACGTCCTTGATGGTTACTGACTCGCCACCTAGTCTGGCAGTAATCTCACGATGTTCCAGCATGGAACGGATCCACCTAATTGTAGAGAGCGGAACCCTTTTCCCATTGCTGCCCTCTCTATAGATCCATAGGAGGTATTATCAAACGCCCCCTCAATGTCCACAAAGGCACAAAGGGCAATTACTTTATATGTCACTGCTTTTTCAATCCTCGTGACTAGACCGCTAAGGGCCATCACCGTGGATTTACCAGTTTGATACGCAAACTGGTCCCGATGCAGCGGATTCTTTCCAAGGACCTCACTTCTTATTTGATAGTCCAGGATTTTTTCCATCGTCTTCAATAGAAACGATGTGAGGCTAATTGGCCGATATGCCCTGGCCTGGGTGTCTGAACGACCCCTTCCCCCCCTCCTTTTGTATAAAGACCACATTTACTTTCCTCCACAGTTTCGGAATATAGTTAAAAGCATAACTTGGCCGAAACATCTGGATCAAGCTGGGGAGTATGGGGGGGTGTGAAAATTCTCCCAGAGAGACTCCAGATCCTACTGTGAGGCGCATAGGCCTCCTCACTTGAGGGATCATGCAAGTCCTCTTGGGCTCCTACCACTACTGAATCCGGAAAGTGGGTCTCTAACAGTACCTCTAAGGTTTCCTTCCGGTTTTCAGTGAACCCCCCATCTTGCTTCTGGAGAAGTCCTAAACCATTTGAATGATCCCTGGAAAGGACTTTCTGGAGACGAGCTGCAGAGGGCAATTCATTGATTCCCTCACAGAAATTCCTCCAGGTAGCCGTCTTGGATACTTATACTCGCCCCATTCACCGTTGCGTTTAGCCTTGTTGAATAATCTTCTCGATATTTTCCTCAGTTTAGCCAGCGTCCCGTTCCACCAAGGGACCATCTTTGTGGACTCTCTTCGCTTAACCGGGCAGCTGTTCTCGTAAGCCAAGTGTAGAGAATTATGCAGCTGGTTTGAACAGATCTCTAAACCCTCTGGAGACTCTATGTTCCCCACAATCGAGGGCGTTTCTGATTCGAGTGAGACTCTATAAGAGTCCCAGTCGGTCAGTTTTGGAATTCTGATTTCCTGCCGCTGTATGGTCTCAGCCGCCAAATCGAATCTGATGTGCAAGTGATCCGATAATGAGGCCTCTTCAGACACATGCCAGTTTTTGACCAAGTCGCTAAAATGCGGACTAGCAAGTGTCAAATCTAGGACCTCTTGCCTAATCGTCCTAATGTCCGTGCTACCCCACACCGTGTGGTGCGCGTTTGCATCGCATCCTATCAGGTAGGCCAGCCCATTGCGTTTGCAATGAGCTATGAGCCGCCTAACGTCAAGTGGAGGTATTAACTCTGAGTTTACCTCTTACACCCAGAACCTCCACCATTACTGTAACCAAGTCCCTGGAGATGAACTCTGAAATGGGAATAAAATTAATTTGCGAACTGGCCAACTTGGACTCTGAGTTCCGTTATGATAAATTAACTTACCCACTTGATTTGGTATACCTCTAATCTGGTTATCTATCACCCATGGCTCCTGGATTAGAGCCATGCCAATGTTTTGGCAGATAAACCTACGACAAAGGACGTCTGAAGACGCCTTTGCATGATGCAGGTTTATCTGCAGGCAGGCGATGTATGCCTTCATTTTTTCGAAGGCCCCTTCTGAAGGCCCTGCTCAGCCTCCTTTTCAGCACCGCCACCACCCGCATGTTTTTTTGTCCGGCCGATGGCTGCCCAGTGTCCTCCATCGCCGTTCTGCTGGCCCCCGCTGCCTGAGAGCCTCCAGGCCTCACCAGTGGCTTGCGCGGGGGAAGCCCTTGTGAGGCCTTCCCTCGTGGAACCCCTGACGCCTTCCTCTCCCTTTCCCGCCTTCTTTTCACCTGTCTCCTGGAGAGGGCTGCCACCCCGGTGGTCTTAGCTACAGGTGCCGCTACCGTAGCTTTCACAGGCTTAACCACTTGAATCCCACCGACAGAAGCCGGTTTGGCACCACCCTGACCACCCTTGGGATGCAATTGGACAGTCCCAAACTTATAGTTGACCTTAAAGCCAACCCGCTTGAGCTTCTCAACTGAAGAGTGGTCCATAGAGAAGGTACAAAAGGCCGAAGAGCCTTTCGCCTCTCTCCTGATAACTCTCCAGTTGATCGCCTGCATGCCCTCGTTTTGGCTTTTGATAAAACCAAAAAGCTTCTCCGTGGGCAATTCAGCAATATTTGTGGAGGTGCCGAACACAATCCTGGCTGCAGGTTTTCCGCCTCGGCCACGATCAGCTGCGCACCCTCCCATGGCTTGATATTTCCTATGGCCTCCTTGAGCCACTGAACAGTGGCCCGGTCAGCACAGGTTAGTACCAGCCAACCAGGCCTAAGCTGACTACCAAGGAACTTAGGTTTAAGCTCCTTGGCCTCTTGCTCTAGCACCTTATCTAGGATGCACTCCTGGACAGCCTTAAGCTGCTCTCCAGTGAGGACAACCTCAGGAAAACCAGAGGGCAAGATCCCAACGATCTCCGACTCCGCAGCCTGCCTGAAGGTAGGTCCAGACCGGACCGCAGAACCCGAGACCGTCGGGACAGATTCTTCTCCCCTGGCCTTTTTTGTGCCGGTGGAGTACCCTCATCCGAGCGGATTTTCTTTGACGGAGAGGCCTCTGCGGGAGCACAAGACTCCCTTTGTGGCCGCATCACCAGAAGCCTTGTCTCGCTTCCGGGCGGTTTGCCCTCAGCAAGAAGCCTCTTATACCGCTTCTTCGCGGCCCCACGCATTTTCACGCGAGAAGCCGCGGAAGGTTTGTCAGTGATGCTGACAATACCTGTCGGGTCCTCCCCGACGTCTTTGCTCGCCCCTGCTTTCACAGAGGAGATATCCCCACTTACGGGGGCCGAGCTCTCATCTCCTGAAGTGTCCATGTCCGAGTTGAGAACTAATTTCTCAAACCCCGAACGGAGCTCCCCATCCGATGGACCACTCATCGAGAGTCCCACAGCGGAAAGAGGGCCGAGGTCCTCGAAAACCACCGCGGGACTATCGCAGGTGCATGACGCTTTAGGAGCGTCACCATCCTTATTATTATTTACTTGTCTTAACATTTTGTTCCCACAAGTTGCTGGGAAAAGAAAGTCGCCTGTGGGAACCCAGCTTTACTACAGGAAGGGTAAATAAAACTGGAGGGCGCCTGGTATCCAGAGTCCGCATACTTTGGACTGATTAACCTATCAGCCATTCATCCATCGGCATATACTGTTCCACCTTAGATTAGGGTTTTTTATCAAGGATTTCTACTTTAGTGCCGTACTTTAGCCTATGCCAAATGGTCAGAAGTACCAAACGGCCTCAGTTACCGGTAATTGCCACGAGGAGGCAGTACATACACTTGCGAATTGTGAGCAGGTTACCCCTTCCACAATTGTACCCATCATGCCAGCTGCCTAAAACATGACCAGAACAGCTCGCGTAATGTGCACCCTACCGAAAGGTTACGGAGCTGATAGATTACTCTACTCAACTTTGATCCCCCCTCCAGTAGACGCCAAATCACCGACCAAAACGACAGCTGATCATCAAAATATTTCAAGCACATTAAGCGATTTCGTTTTTCGGATTGTTACTGACATTTCCAGTCCCATTGTTTATTTAACCGGTTTAGGGCCGGTATTTCAATGATTTTTAATCCGAGATTAAACTTTTAGCTACAGAGTTCCTTATCGATATCCAATCTACAGTTACAATAAAAATGGAGAGAATCCATATTATATTTTATGCCGTAGCTTTTATTACAGTAAATTATAAAAAACCATCCAAATTGGTTTATTTATATATTTTTTCACAATCAACACGTTTTACAAACTTTCAATAAAATTTAAAAATGAAAGACCAGTTTCGGATATTCCTCCATCTTCAGTTCCAAATAATGTTAACTTCATTACAACAATGTTTATAGATTTCCATCTCTCCTAAACGATCCATCATATTGCCTTTCTTCAATGTGCTTATATTTATGTGTGCATGTATGTGTATTGTTGAGTGTGTTGTATTTGTATTTCTGAGCTTTGCCTGTTTTTTGGGTTCAGCAAATATTTATGTGAATCTATTCCCAGTTTGCCCGACATAGAACATGGAACAATCATTGCAACTCAATTTGTGTACGCCACTGTCACTCACACGGTTACGTTGTGTTGACAATTTGTGTTGTAGGTTTTGTGATATTTTGCGTGCAGTGATTTAATTGTATTTTCTAAATATCTTTTTTAAAATATGGCTTGTATATAGTATTTATTGTAATCGACGGCGCCTTATTTATTGTTGTCATTATCAGTTGGATAATTGTAGTTAAATGTTTTTGTTGGGTTTTGTGTTTTATTTTTGAGTTAATGAGGTGTATCAAATTTGTTATGATCCATTTTGTTTTGCAATGTGTAAAACTGTGTGTAATACCCTAGACAGACTGTGGTTTAATAAATCCGATTTAGTTAAACTAGTTTAAGTATTCTATGCAACAGCAAAGGGATTAGTTTAAATCGTGGTTGACACACTGACTTCAGCTTCACAGTCGTAGGGATATTGTTGAGCCTTATGAACCTATGGTTGTATGCTGCTAGTTAATGCCATTTAGTTTGGTAGGTTTGTGTTTCTTTGCGATCAATTGAGATGTTGTTTTTATTGTTGTTGTTTTTGATTGGTAAATCAAGAAAATTAATAAATTTTTCAATTTCATACATGTATGTTGTTGATGTATCTATGTAGGTTCTTAAGTGGCCTCTTAGTACCTTGGAATAATATCAATATGTCAACGACATAACGATGCCAATATATTATGCGTTTTCTGTATTTGTTTAAGTTACTATTTATAAATATTTGTTCAAAGTATTTTAAATAAATGTTGCCGAGAGTACCTGATAATGGGCTGCCCATTGATAGTCCATCGTTTTGCATGTAAAGTTTATTGTTTTGTTGGAAATAATTTTGATCTTTTATGGTTTTGGATAGCCAAAATTTTTGACATTCCCTTTTTATATATTGAGCGGCCGGAAAACTATTTTTGGTGTGATGTTTAGCCTTTTGCATAATCGATTGAAGTGGAGATTAATTTGGTTGATTTTTGGTTACAAAAATTTTACGTTAAGAGACTAAGAATGATGATTATGCTATGTATTTGTGTACTTTCCAAAAACAACCATTGTAAAGTAGTTAAAAAATCGATCGATTCATTGGACATATTTCTTGTACTTAGGATATTCCCCAAAGAAAACCAGAACGGCTCACACAATGCTTGAAGTGCTTCAGCCTCGGTCACAATTCGGAAAACTGTTATATAAAGCCACGTTGTGGATATTGTACCCAAACCCACTTGACCGATGGAGAATGTCCATTTAAAAATGTTGAAACAAAACATCTGTCTGCCAACAGCAACATAGAGTTTCTACACATTCGGGAACAAATCAATAAACGTAACCAACCTAAATCTAAGCAATCGTTCAATTGGGGGCAACAACATTTCTCAGCTTGTTAAATCTCAAGATCATCAATTCAATCAACCAGCTAACGTGGAAGCCTCAACTTTGCAAATTCAATGGTCAAATTTATTTAAAACTAACACAGCGGAACAGGTCCAGGTTGTTCTGGCTACAGCTATTCAATATGTCTGTAAGTAACTATTTTAATGTTTTCATCTGGAACGCGTAAAAAATAAGAAGCATGTCGTAATTCAATCAGATAAATTCAACGTTGGCGAGGTGGCGGAGGTGTGGCAATCTTCATCAAAAGTTGGATTCCATAGACCCTTCTTCTTAACTTAATTCTTACAAGTACCGCAAGTATATCTACCCAGTTGCAACTGCTTTACTCTTACTTAAAAATGACTTCATGTTACGTGTACAAATCTAATCATTGCAATTTTACAGGGGACCCTAACCGCCTATTCAATTACAATAGCCCATTTGTTGTTAGTGGGGATTTTAATTGTTGCCATTCATTTTGGAACTAAAGATGGACGAACTTTGTTTGACTTACTTAGTAGCAGTGCCAATGTCGACTTTCACATCATATTAATACTAGAATAACATTCTACTTCCCACCAAGTCGATCGCATAATCCAGGATGTAAAAATATAAAGAAACCTGAAAATCAACTGGCCTAGCCTTTCTTGATTGAGAAAAAGCATTTGACTTCGTAAATATTGCTTCCCCATGCATAAAATCAAACTCTTAAAATAGTAATAAATATCAAGCCCTATTTTATTCAGTGCTTTTCTGAATGACATAACAGCACTATAAATCAATGCGAATCACTATGTATTTTCGCTGATTATATACATCATTCTATACCTGGGACATTTATTCTCAAGTCATAATAAACAGACAGTGGTAATTAACTTAAAAAAATCGGGTCTTAAACTGAACACTAACAAATCACAGGCTATATTTTCAAGATGAACAATGACGACTAAATTACCCCAAAATAAATGGATAAATTTGAATTCGTTTCGAAAAGGGACTCGTCAAGTCAGTTGAGACCGTCTCCCTCCCATAGGGTGCTTGACTTAGTTAAATGAAATATCATTAAACTAAAAAATACTTTGAGGTAAAAATTATCTAAATAAAACAACTTTTTATCTTCGAAATTTTTATTTTTTATCCATGTTATATCCATCATCAACATCATCATCATCATCATCATTATTTTCTTCATCTTTTTTCACCTCTTCGTCAAACATTTTTACATTTTGTGCTGCACCAAAAATCAGTATGTCACATATAATTGTACACACTTTTACACCCATCAGTGTATAATTAAAATTCTTACGCAGTTGACTACTCTCGTATAACCAACAGTTACCAGAACCGCCACATGTTTGTCCCCACACAATGCAACTTAAATCAAATATATAACCAAACACTACGGGCGCCGGTATAAAACCGAATAAATTTATAATGAAGCCTTGGAAACCAACCGAAACCACCTTATCGCGTTGTTCGATCGAGCGATAGGTTAGCAAAAACATTGAAGTACCAAGTAGGCCACCGATAAACTTTTGCACTGATATGACGGTGACAAAAATCCAAAGCGGTGTTTTACAATCAATTTGGCACGCACCTTTGGTGGCCGTAGCAAATTCACTATGGATACATGAACAATTTGCGTAATGTATAGTACCATTTCCATAATCGAATTCGGTCGAGCATCCAGCGTGACATGGTGATATATAAGTAACACTATCTCGGCCACAAATTGGTGCATATTTGATATAATCGCAGCGACATGAATCCAAGTTGCACATTGTTGAATTGGCGGATATACTGCGTGAAAAAGTAAAATAAAAATAGTTTATAATTTTGAGTAAATAGTAAAGTAAACTCACCTAAATTCTTGTGTTTTCCCAATTGCAATTTCATTCTCTTGACATCCAAGTCTTGAAAATAAGAAAAATATCAACACAGACAAACAATTGATTGCGATATTTAATGAAACAATTCGTTTTGCATTTGGCCGAAATTTCGACAGGATAAATCCTGAAATTAAAATGCCACTGGCCGATGATAAAAGCACAATCGATCCGATTATAAAAGTGGCTTCTGACGCGGTAATTCTGTACTGCACCTCCATATATTTCGGTGAAAAAAGTGCTAATGGCAAAAAGGTGAATATCATAAATATGGAATTTATTGTGTTTATCATGTACACTCTATTCGAGAAAATCCGTTTAAAAGTCGTTCTTAGATCGAACCACGACATTTCACTAGCCGCAACTGCCGGAATTTTTGTGTTACTAAACTGTTGCTTTAGCTCTAGATATTTTCGGCGCGCATATGCCCGCGGTAACTCTTTTGGAAATAAACTAATCACAAATGCACACACTAATATAGCAACACCGAGCATAACCCACCCCATCCACCAGGCACCAATCCATCTTGGATCAGTTTTGTCAATAACTGGTGTTAATGTTGGTTCCACATAAAACTGTAGGAAATACGATGCTAAACTGAATCCGACCGCAGGGCCAATCATTCGAAAGAAGAACGTTATACTAACAATAATTGGTGCAACGGATTTTTGTACATTATCATCGATATACGTTATTCCAACAGCAGCCATTATCGATGCACCAATTCCAGCTAACAGCTGTCCAATCATTAGCAAACACTGTGACAAAAAACTATCATTCGACTCAGCCACGTCAACACATTCATCACCAAGTGTTCGATTTGCCAAACATAAATTGGTTGGCATTTCATAATCACCAATTGTTGCCAATGATGCACCATGCTCTTTCGTTAGTTGCAATGAATCCGGAGTTGCACCATATAAATAGTATGGCGCACTATTTATGATACAAAACAGAAATGTTGTAAATAATCCAACGGCCAAAGCACGAGGTCGATGTTTCTTTGAGACGTAATAGCTTATCAGCACCGTAAAAAATAATTGTGTTACATTGTTGCCTGTTGCAATAAAACCACTGCGTTTACTCGAAATTTTTAATACTTTTTCGAGTGTTGTTAAAATAGCACCAAAATATGCAAAGACCGCCGAGTAAACACATCCGACTATGGCATATAAAACTGTGTAGGCTTTTTTGCTAGCCAGTCTGAAACGAAAAAAAAAAATTAGAAACCTTTAAACATTATACACATATAGAAAAAGAAACAAAAAAAAACCTTACATTTGCATAAATGGCTGCCGAAATATCCAATATCCACATTGTGCATCTTCCGGTAATTCTAATTCCTTATAGTACCTCTCAAAATCATCATCCAATAAAGGTTTTCTATTCGTCGTATTTCTAGCCTCACTCATTTTTAGTAACTCTGCGATTCGATTGACTGACCGATTGAGACTAAAATATATTTTTCGAACCTCTAATTATGCCGATTAAACTCAATTGCTACATTTTAATATAAATATTGATAAGCCCATTCTAAAGGATGACTATAATAAATGTCGATTGTGGGAAATTGCATGTCATTCCACAATAAAATAAAAAGTGTACACAATTTTTGGTAGTTTTATTGCCCCGAAAGGTACAAGTATTTATATATTATTTAACGACTAAGAAGTTTTAGTAACTTCAAAACATTCGTGTATTTGCTGCATGAATGTATTACTCCCATTTCTCTGATATCGACAATAAAATAACAATAAAAATTATCTTATCACTTATGATTATATTATAGAAACTCGAAATATGGTATTGTTATTGTGTGTATTCATTAATCTATTGTAAGTACTCAAATAACTTAAAAACAATCAATTTCGGTAGAGATAACAAATTATGAGCATTATAACTTTAATCTTTAAATGTTATTAGTGTGAAAAAAGATTGAAGGATCTTCCGGATTTTATTTGATACTTTTGAAATATATCTGTGATAAAAACGTGACAAATTTCAGCAGAAACCGTAACCCTGATAGTATTTGCTAATTTGGAAAATCAATCACTTACATTTGCATAACTGAATTGCATATTTTACGAAGAATATAATTCAAACCGAAAATATTTAACCTATTTAGGTACCTAAGCCAATTTATCAGCAATTTCGTTGTTAATAAGTCAAAATACAACAGTGTTGTATTGTCACTGTGGTCATACGTTGATAGGCCAATAGCCTGCAATTTATTATTTATCGATTTGTAATCAAAGTAAGTCAAAACAAATCAAATTATTTCACCTCTTTTCAAAAACCTAAATATAACTCGCGGTGCGCTTAAGAATCGATAATATATTTTCAAATGTCACTCATGTGAATCACAATCTTTGGAAAATCATTTTCATCGCTAGGATTTACATTCGTGACATTTGAAAAAAAATTATCAATAATAAGCCTATGTCGTTATATTATTTACGATAATCTTATTGTGAATAATTTTTGTCCACACATTGATAAAACAGCTTATTATCGTTTGTTCAAATTTTTAAATTGCTTGGTAATTATATTATTTTATAACTCTGATATCTTTCCGGTCAGACCATATTACAAAACAATAATGACTGGCAACTTGATAAGTGATAAGTCAGACTCGACAGATGATTTATAGTGAGGTTTCAGAAATAAGCAGAAATCGATATTAAGGGCAAAATTAAAAAAAAAAAAGGTTAGAGAAAGTAAGCCACACTTTATAGAGAATTAGGGATTCACTCAAGCAAGATACGTTTGCTAGGAATGTCAACACACATGATGAAGATACCATTTATGAGGAGGTCAAAAATGGATAATTTTATAGAAGAATAAAAGCAACATTTCTGCAGAAGAAGTAGTGAAATTCTAGCCAACGAAGGTTGTCGCAACCAAAAAAATCTCAAGGGAGTAGAAAAAGTAAAACAAGATCTGGTTAGCCTAATTGACCCTAACAGTATGGTAAAAATACAATAATTTCAAGAGAAACATCTAAAGTACTTTATTCAAAGTAATGAACTTTTTTGTCGTGAGGCAAACCATTCCGAGACTCGATTTTCCACTTCTTCGTACGTTTTGAAGTGCTGCTCGGAAAATGTGTATGCCATTAATCGAAATTAGTGGTAATCTGCTGGGACAAAATCTGGTGAATAGGGCGGTAGGGTTAATGCTTCCCACGCAAGATCCTTTAACGTGTCTTTAACTGGTTATGAAATGTGCGATGGTGCATTATCATGAAGCGAAATTACTGTACCATATCTTCTGATCCATTCTGGTCGCTCTACAAACAAAGCGTGGTTTGAACTGATTATTTATTGTCTGTAGCGAAGCTTGTAATACATCACACTAACTCCACCAAACGCAGAGCATTGTCTCATGATCCAAATTAATCACCCCATAATTTTCTGCGCTTGGGATTCTAAAAATAAATCCACTTGCCATTACCAGTCACAATTCTGTATAAAAAAGACTCTTTCGTAACGTCGAAGTAATGTCATTACTGATGAGTTTTCAGTTTTCCATTTGTCTTTCATTCAGTTGCCTTGGCACTCATTTTTCTTCCTTTAAGTTCTTTTCCATTGCATATAAACGATCGGAAATTGTTTGTGAGCAAGTTGTTGGTTTTCAAACTTTTCCTCTTGACCTGGACCCTTTCACAAGTATCTTGAGATGGAGCATGTTCATCATAAGCTTCCTATGAAGAATATTATAACATAGAGCCCAGAAATATGTGTAATGTAGACAACCGACCAAAAATTTGACAGACGAAATTTTGAAGCTTGCTGTCGATTCGCATATACATATATTGAAGGTAAAGGTACAAATAAGTTTTAAGGTTTTTCTTTGTAACTTCGAAGCTTTGTTCAGAGAAATTGGTACAATTTATATTATCCAAAGTATTGTCCATCGTTAGCTATGACTATTTCCCATCTTTCAGGCAGCATACGGATTCCGCGGTCAAAAAAATCCTCGTCTTTTGAGGCGATCCAAGAATCGACCGAAGTGCTGCTCGGCGCCTCCAAATTTCCTTGACGACTTTTGTAACATGTGGCCGAGCGTTGTCGGGCTGAAAGATCACTTTGCCGTGTCTTTTGGCATATTATGAGCGTTTGAACTTTAATGCTCGGCTTAATAGCATCAATTGTTATTAATAACGTTATCCAGTGATGGTTTTGTTAGGCTGGAGTAGCTCATAGTAGATCACTCCGAACTGATGCCACCAGATGCAGAGCACTAGCTTAGCTTGTTGATGCATCACCGGGCCTACCCCACGATTTTCTGCGCTTTGGATTATCGTTCGACGAAAAACGGCGTTTGACGTCTCTTAACTTGAGTTCATACGGAATCAAATTTCCATGTTTTTGCACCATAGCCTTGACCTTGAGACAGTTTTGAATCACTTACTGAGTCACTCGCAAAGTTTCAGCGATCTCCTCTTGAGTTTGGCACGCATCTTGGTCCAATAAGGCCTCCAACTCAGCGTTTTCAAACTTTACTGGCCACTCTTCGCGTTCTTTGTCACTGGTGTCAAAATCGACATTTTTCAAGTGTTTTGTTGGCACAAAGCTTGACATGGTTAGGCACAAGAAAAATATGTTGTTTACACTTCAGCGAAATAACACATACTGATTTTTAGAGGAAAGTGACAACGCTTTAACATGAATATATCATACTCCGCCGACCTCATCCTCACTCCCATTAATTGCTCAAAAGGAGCTCACTCAATTTCATATCCTAGATATTCTATGTTTTTACGTATGAATTGTCACCGTTGTAGACCGTTCTCTTGTCATTTATAAATCTTTGAAATGCCGCGGGGTAGTTACACAAACCGAATGGTGCTTTTAAAAACTCATAGTGACCGAAAGAAGTCATAAAAGTATTATATATTTAATTGAATCAACTACGACCGGTACATGAAAAAATCCACTTCACAAATCTAGGGTTGAGAACACAGGCACCCCCTGCAGCTGATCGATTTCATCATCTATGAGTGGTATAGGAAACTTATCTTTTACAATAACTCGATTTAGTCGCCGATAATCAATGCAAAACCGCTTCATTCCGGCTTTTTTGTTCGCTGTAAAGTTAATTTTAATTATAAGACATATTAAAAGATTCACCCTATTCAATAGCGAAAACTGTATTTTCTGGCACGAATTCCCCCATTATCACGTCAACTCACATCAGTAAATTATGTCTCGGACTCGTCATTTAAACCCGTGTTCCCAAATCTTATGAGTTTATTGTCTTTATTGTATACGGAGGTATTACTTTGAATAGCCGAACAATCTTTTGGTCTATCCTTTTTTGGACATTTTACACGTGCCCAAACTCCTTACAGTTGTTAATGGAATAATTTACAGTAGTGGGTTTAGTGGATGTACTAATGTTTGTTCGACTTCAAACACATCTCATCGTAACACTTAAGCATGCGGTAAAATCGTCCATTTTAACGGCACCATACAAGATCTGTTTATTTGATTCCCTATCCTGTGTCTACACAGAACTGTATGATTGCACTTTCATCTAAACTAGCAGTCGTCCCAATTTCTCACAGTTCTATTAGATATCTTTGTAGCGACTCGTCGGGTTTTTTCTTACCCTCTGCCATTTTTTTCATGACTAACAGCGCTATTCGTCTTGATTCCAAATTCCTTTTGTAGAAAATCCTTCAAATTATCCCAAGAATTGGGTCCAGTTTCGGCTCGTACTAAAATTCTTGCATCTCAGGACAGCACGTTCAGCGATTATTCATTAATGGAAGATCCTTAACTTATGCATAATTGAACGGAAGGGTAATCGGAGTATATTTTAAATTTATATGTCGATTGCTTTACTAAAGTTTGGCCGGAAGCGTAAGAAATTAAAAAACCAAAAATTCTATGTGGAAGTTTTAGTGGAAGAACTAAATAAAGAATTTGTGGTAAAGTGTTCCGGTAGTCTTCAGGTAGAGACCAGATACCGCAGCGTAATGAAATGGACCAAAAAATGTTACGACCAAAATAATACAAGTAGAGAGACACACCAGAAGTGAGCCGGTACGCTAGTGGTTCACAAAAAACAGGATTCATCAATGGGATCATCAATAGCATCAACATTAGTACCAACATAACAAGCTTCAAGTGAAATTCGCAGTTTACTGAATTTCTTCTTGCAGTTCAGGTTCATTTTCGACCCATAAATCCTCATTTTCAATACACAAATTGAGCAAACGCAAAATCCCAATACGCATTTGCACATTCGTTCCACAGAGAAAAAATCGAGACGAATGAGCTGCCTAAATCTTTGCTTAAGCAACCCAGACGTATATTTTAAAATTTTACCCTTTTACCCTTGTCTGAGCATGCTTTTTATTATTAAGACCTTTGTTGGGGGTTAAATTTCCATAGGCTTTATAAGGAGTTAATAAAACTCCCTCAACGGATAAGCTGCATCTCCCAGGATGTGGTACTGTTTTCGACAAACAGCTGGAATTTTTTCCGATATAAACGACAGTTTATATATCCTCGAATCATGTATTTTACTGGGCGATGCTATAAATACATCAAGGAATTTCAAAATTAATCATTTAAAAGATATTCAAAGCAATTTAATGTTTCGTTTGTATTACCTCTGCAAATGCTGTGGATTTCTCAACCTTCTCACTTTCTATAGTTGGAAATCATATATGATGATCAGATATATCTTATAAAAACTCAGATGAGTGTGAGCAACTGACGGTGATACGTTGAACAGGTTTGCGACTTCTCTATATGTCTCCTTATTACCAGCAAACCTAAACATAATTTAAATTAATTTTTTAGAAATATATTAGGTGGAATGAAAATATTTTGTTACCATAGGAAAGCTAGGCATTGTGACAGCCGTTACATCCACTCTTCCGTCTTTGCTCGTTTTGTAATGTCAGCTTTCAAACCGTTCAAACTGCTCGTGATAATCGAAAATTACAACAAAACTTCACAACTTACTTTATCTTCTGAGTATTTTTCCAATACGCCGCTTATAAAACTTTGTACGCAATTCTTTTTACACCTTTTAAATAATTCTTGTTGAAAATTTAAAAAATTCTTCATTTAGTTTAGTTAGTTAGTTATTTATACTTTAAAATTTACAGATATATTGGAACACTCCATTTTGAGCTTAGCTCATTCACAACAGAGCATCCAAATTGATATTCTTTTTGATAGAATGCCTTAATAATAATAATAATAAAACTTTTTGAATATTGCGGTGGTCAGGATAGCAGCCCAACCGTTCAAGCTGGCAATATCTTCATATTTATTTTTCCTCGAGGCATTGGCAGGAGATACCGTTTTGTTATAAACTTAAATTTTCTTTTTGGTTTCTTTTTCGCCTCACGGTTAGCTATTTTATATCATTTACAATTTGGTAATTATAAATTGCAGAAATCAAATGAAATTTTAAAAAAAAAAAATGTTTACTGAAAAATACACGTTCAACCGACATGAAAGGCATCTTCTTCTGAAGATGAATTTAGTTAATCGAAATCATTGTCCGAAGACGATGATGATGATGCCACCAATTCAATTAAATATTTATTTTATTCAAATAATTAGAAATTTCAAAACAAACCACTCAAAATATCGATTAGAAATTTTCTAAACGTCAAATGTCAATCAAGAAAAACCAAAACCGGTTTAATATTACCAATACAAACACAAAACAACATCAATTCTTGTTTCATGTACTTTTCACACCACAAAATTTACATTGGTTTGAAAAAGCGAAAAAAATTCGACATTAGAAATCCACGATGCCTACAGTTGTTGAAAATCACCTAATATTGAAAATTCCGTTTAGCTGATCCTTTATCCAATTGATGGATTTTGGTTTATAAAGCACATAATTTTGGGTCGCTAAGCTGGGCGCCGACGTAACTTGCTCATTTAACCCTCCTTCTGATAGGGTGTAGGCGCTGCAATCCCTAACTTTTAGGAGGATGAGCATTTTACTTACGGAAAACCATAGAAACATTTTCAAAGTCGTTTTTTGTTGTTGTTTTTATTTTTGCAGTGACCCCTTTTGTCTTAGGGAGTAGTTTGGATGTAAAATAAAACGAAAAAACGACATTAATTTAAATACATAGACTTTTGAAAAAACAGTTACTGATTATTATCGTTCAGTAGCTCGTTATGGAGCTTAACATGCATTTTTTTTTCTTTTTTTCAAATCAGTCATACTTACCTATTATATGTAATCAATATTAAGAAAGACACAATTCAATCAAACGGCATTGTAGTCATAATTCAAATGAATAGCACAAAATAAGTAAAAATGGTACAAAGTAGGATCAGAAACGAGGTTTTTCTTAAGAAAATACATAAAAGACATTGCCCGCATGGAATGCGTCACTTTTGCCAAATGTAGTGATTTTAAGCATTACGCCGTTTGGTCGGTCTTTTAAATATATGTATGAAGATTCATCATATTTGATAAACATTCGATCCAAAATTTATAAATATAGCGAGCATTCCTTACAGATGAGTATCCCTTCACATAACCAAAGTATGCGATTTTCGTTGGTGCATTGAAAAACATTTACTGAGGTAAAGCGGAATACGGTTTTTCCGTTCTATGCTATATTGCTGAAGAAATTTTATTATTTTATGTTCTTTGAGGGCAAAGGTCCTGGGTGAAAATCCGGGACCACGCCTATCCTGCAGAGATGCGGGATGGTATCAAGGGCGTGTGAAGATGACTGCATGCTTGGACTTTAGATCTGTGGATCTATATAAAAAGGCTATAGCCAAAGTAGGGGAAATGTGGCCAGGCGCAAAGCTTGCGGCAGTTAGTCGGGAGGAAATTCCCAGCAGGCCGAGGGCACGTGTCTGGCTGCCATCCGAACCGGCTAGCCCTGACGAGGCTTTGGAAATCATTCAGGCCAGTAACCCGAGTCTTCCGACCGGAAATTGGAAGATCGTCAAGCAGGAGGAGGCGAAGGGGGCTCGAAATTATCAATTATGGTAATAAATAAGGAGTCCCTTGCCCTCCTTCACAAAACGAAGGGAGTAATTGGGGAAGAGTGAAGCCGGCGATCTCGGTCGGGCAAGGCCTCCCTTGAAGATTAAGGAGGGGCACATAAGCGAAGGAGCTGGTGTACCGATGGAGGAGGATGTCGTCAGCCCGGCCAGACGAGGGGGCACTGACAAGTCCTCTACAGAGGGTATGAGGGGTGGCGAGACGGGCGGATTCGGCGCATCCCAAAATACCGAGAAATAATATTCCTGCGGTAGCAGGAATATACCATAGAGATAGGTAGAGGTTAAATGGTTATGATTAAGATAACACAAATTAACCTTCACCATTCTAAGGCTGCTTCGGCAGCTCTACTCCTCAGGCTGACTAGTTCGGGTGAGGATGTGATACTAATCCAAGAACCTTGGATTAACAACAACAGGAGGATCTGTGGCCTCAGAACCAAGGGGTATAAAATTATATCCTCTAGTAAGTCTGGGAAGATCAGATCTTGTATTCTTGGGAAAAATAATATTAATCTTTTCCTTCTCTCTCAATACAGCAATGGTGACACTACTGCAGTTAGCCTGGAAGTAGGCACTTGTAGATTCTGGCTAGTTTCAGCCTACATGGACCGGGAGAAGGAGGTTCCTCCGGATAACCTGGAGGAGCTGATCCGTAAAACGGAACAATCAAAGGTAGTTGTGGTACTGGGAGTTGATGCTAATGCGCATCACACTATCTGGGGAAGCACGGACATTAATGAAAGGGGTGAGTCGCTTTTTGATTATTTGATGAGTACTAACCTTTCAGTGTGTTATATTGGGCGGGAACCCACATTTATTACTAGTAACAGGCAGGAGGTTCTAGACGTGACCCTTGCCTCAAATAATATTCTTCATATGGTTAAAAATTGGAGGGTGGATAAGGAACACTCCTTTTCTGATCATCGATATTTAACCTATAGCCTCGATATTCACCCTGCTACCCGGGAAGCCTTCAGGAACCCTAGAAGGACCAACTGGAGCAAATATGGGGAATTATTGGAGGAAATGCTACCGACGAGGGCTATGGAGCCCACGACGACCGTTGGGGAGCTGAAGGACATGGTGGCTAGCGTTACTAGCGCATGCAACCGATCCTTTCGCGCTGCCTGCCCACTGGCTTAGCCTAGGGGTAGGCAAAAACCGGTATGGTGGTCCAGGGAACTGGGAACCTATCGTAAGGCTTGTAGGACAGCCTTTAATAGAGCCAAAAATACAAGGGAGGCTCAGGATTGGGACTCCTATAAGGAGAAACTCGGAATTTATAAGAAAGAATTAAGAAAGGCACAAAGGACGTTTTGGAGAATCTTCTGTGATATTATGGAAGAGGTATCCGAAACCTCCCGCCTTAGGAAGATTCTTTCCAAAAGTACATCTAGTCCCAGTTTTTTGATAAAACCGGACGGATCTTGGACAGCTTCTAGTGGAGAATCTCTGGAGCTTTTCTTCGAGACACACTTCCCAGGGAGCTATGAAGACCTGTTGGTGCGTAGCAATCATCATGAATCACTGTTAGTAACCACAGAGGATATCGTAACTAGGAAACGGATCCTATGGGCACTGAGGGGTTTTAAACCATTTAAATCGGCTGGTCCGGATCAAATTATACCAGCGGAACTTCAAAACAACTCAGCAATTAGCAAAAAACAGAACTCAAATCGGAACGATGGGAGCGCCACACGGTGGTTATTCCGGGAACTTGTTGATCAAGGTAGTATGTAAATATTTATATGTAAATACTTATAAGATTTAATTTGTATAAATAATAATCTATTGTAATTTAAAAAATATTTTGTGTTTGAGGGATAACACGCGAATAATCAGACGCCGTCCGCGAGATAAGCAAGACCCATTCGTCTTACTCTCGGACACTGATTTTTTTAATTTATACCATTTTCCGAAAAAAAAAATGATTATCGATTTAATCGACTAATGTTAGTCGAATTATCAATGAAGTGTCAGAATAACTCAATTCAGTGGCACATAAATACGCTAAATTTCCGAGTGACTCGGAAATTCTTCAAATAAAACTTTTTTGACTTCAATAATTTCCCCGGAATAATCGGCTTAGTAGACGGTACCCACATTCCGATATGTGCCCCAAATCAAGATATTAAGCACACAGAGAAACACAGATGTACGCCATACCAAAACCTGTTAGCGATGCTGAAAAAGCTACAAAGTGGACAATAAAAAAAACCAAATTCATCAACGGGTAGCGATGCTTATCAAAGGAGAGAATTTTGTAATATTCCGACTCGGTTAATATCATTTTAAATTTTTTCTAAGGAATTGGCAATATCTTGCAATATTTTGAATCTTTTTTCTCCAATTCAATCTTTATGTGCTTTAAATCTATTTTTTCTCTTCAATTCTTAACAATTTTCATAATTTTCATCCTAATTATTAATTCGTCTTCTTGCTCGTCTGGCTGATCGATGGGTGGCCGGTGTTTGGTAATAAATCAACGGTAGCTTGGTTCGGTTTGGCTGAGAACCGACTGGATGGTAGATTGGTGAGTGGTGTGAAGTTATAGTTGTGGCGAAAAGTTGACAGTGTATGAGTTTGAGTAAAATGAATATTGTTTAATGGCTGATGGAGATCGGGTAAAATTATTACTTGTAATGGTACTGGTGAAGTAGACGAATAGGGCTCCTTGCTACCAAAATCGAGCTATTATTATTATTTACTGGAGGGCCATGTGGGCGATAAGCCACCTCGCACCGCGACCTAAAAGATCTGTTGTGCTGGACCCTACTTAATTATCCGTCCAGTCAATATTCAGGCTCTTAATGAATCTGACAATACTACTGGCCGGTACAAGATACATACTATCCGGGCTCATTGTTCTCCCTCCTAGATGTTGCAGTCTTTGCTGGAAAATGGCTGGGCAATGGCACAGAACATGTTCCGCTGATTCCGCTTCCAGACCGCAGAAGCGGCATCCATCTGTCGTACTTAGGTCCATCTTCTTAAGGTGATACCTTAAGGGGACATGACCTGTGAGGAAGCCAGTAAGCAGCCTCAACTCAGGTTTCCTAAGTTCAAGACACTCCTTAACCCTGACAGACGAAGGTGATATAAATTTCTTCGCCTGCCGTAAACCTGGAATTCTGCGCCAGTAGGAGGACTTTTGAACATCCTCCCAGCGTTTTACCGCTGCTCTAAGGTGTCCCTTAGTGACACCGCAGAAGGGTTCTGGTCCAAAAAATGGAGAGGCAGAACCCTCACGGGCGAGGCCATCAGCTGCCTCGTTTCTTTCGATTCCAGTATGACCTGGCACCCACATAAGTGTTACCTTATTTGAGCCTGCCAGATGTTTAATAACCTTCAGACAATCCCATACCAGCCTTGACTCAACGGTTCAAGACCTAAGAGCTTTTAAGGCTGATTGGCTGTCTGATACAATATAAATCTTCGCATCGTTTAGGCCTTTTGCTATTCCTATCCTAGCGCAAAGTTCTATAGCATGTACTTCTGCTTGAAAAACGATAGCATTGGTACCCAAGGACTTCGAGAGGGTAGTGCCACTCCCGTGTATTCCTATCCCCGCCCCATCTTCCGTTTTTGATCCATCTGTAAACCATACCATGGACCCTAGCTCAAATGATGGTCCACCTACCCTCCACACATCCCGGTCAGGTAACCTAACACAGAATGGTTTGTGGAAGTCCAGTTTAGCTGGCATATAGTCGGAAGGCATTCCTATGGTAGGGTCTGTCTGAAATTCCTTAAGGATTTCCATATGACCCACCATATTGCCTGGCTTGATATTTCCTTCCGCCTGCATTTTCAGGGCCATACTTGCAGCGTCCTTTTTAATATGCAGGTGTAACGGTGTCAGTCCTAGAAGTGTCTTCACCCCCGCGGTTGGACATGACTTCATTGAGCCCGTAACACCGATGCAGGCTACACGCTGAACCTTATTCAATAAGGTTTGTGTTGTCTTCTGCTCAGTTTTAGGCCACCATACAACCGATGCGTAGGTGACCATAGGCCTAATGATTGTAAGAAATGACCAGTAGATCATTTTTAGTTGTAGTCCCCAAGTACGCCCATAGAATCTTTGACAGGCCCAGAGAGCCTTGATGGCTCTATTTTGAACTTTCAACAAATGTTGGTTCCAGTTCAGTCTTTGATCTAGGATAACCCCTAGATATTTAACCTCGCTGGAAAAAGGAACAGTAGTACCGTTTAACGAGGGAGCTGTAAGCGCAAGCTTTGTCCTCCTCGTAAAAGGAACAATGACAGTTTTGCTTGGATTGACACTGAGTCCTTCCTGGTAACACCACTGCCATATTATAATGAGTGCATTTTGCATGCGATCAGAAATGACCTCATCAAACTTGCCTCTGATTATGATAGCCACATCATCCGCATAGCCTTGGACATCAAACCCATGGCTACTCAGAAGGACCAGTAGTCTGTCAATAACCAATGACCACAAAAGAGGAGATAGTACGCCTCCTTGGGGACAGCCCTTTACGGCCTTGATGGTTACTGATTCGCCACCTAGTCTGGCAGTAATCTCACGATGTTCCAGCATGGAACGGATCCACCTAATTGTGGAAAGTGGAACCCTTTTTCCCATTGCTGCCCTCTCTATAGATCCATAGGAGGTATTATCAAACGCCTCCACAATGTCCACAAAGGCACAAAGGGCAATTTCTTTATATGTCACTGCTTTTTCAATCCTCGTGACTAGCCCGCTAAGGGCCATAACCGTGGATTTACCAGTTTGATACGCAAACTGGGCCCGATGCAGCGGATTCTTTCCAAGGACCTCACTTCTTATTTGATAGTCCAGGATTTTTTCCATCGTCTTCAATAGAAACGATGTGAGGCTAATTGGCCGATATGCCCTGGCCTGGGTGTCTGGACGACCCCCGCCCTTTGGTATAAAGACCACATTTACTTTCCTCCACAGTTTCGGAATATAATTAAAAGCATAACTTGCCCGAAACCTTCTGGATCAAGCTGGGGAGTATTTCCTCAATACCTTTTTGAAGTAAAACTGGAAAGATACCATCCCCTCCAGCGGATTTGAAAGGTTTGAAAGACCCAATAGCCCATCGAACCTTGCTGGGTTTGAAAATTTTCCCAGAGAGACTCCAGATCCTACTGTGAGGCGAATAGGCCACCTCACTTGAGGGATCATACGAGTCCTCTTGGGCTCCTACCACTACTGAATCCGGAAAGTGGGTCTCTAACAGTACCTCTAAGGTTTCCTTCCGGTTTTCAGTGAACCCCCCATCTTGCTTCTGGAGAAGTCCTAAACCATTTGAATGATCCCTGGAAAGGACTTTCTGGAGACGATCTGCACAGGGCAATTCATTGATTCCCTCACAGAAATTCCTCCAGGTAGCCCTTTTGGATCTCCTTAGTTCGAGATTATATTCCGTCAAGGGCATCTTAGACTCGCCCCATTCACCGGTGCGTTTAGCCTTGTTAAATAATCTTCTCGATATTTTCCTCATTACTCAGCGTCCCGTTCCACCAAGGGACCATCTTTGTGGACTCTCTTCGCTTAACTGGGCAGCTGTTCTCGTAAGCCAAGTGTATAGAATTATGCAGCTGGTTTGAACAGATCTCCGAACCCTCTGGAGACTCTATGTTCCCCACAACCGAGGGCATTTCTGATTCGAGTGAGACTCTATAAGAGTCCCAGTCGGTCAGTTTTGGAATTCTGATTTCCTGCCGCTGCATGGTCTCAGCCGCCAAATCGAATCTGATGTGCAAGTGATCCGATAATGAGGCCTCTTCAGACACATGCCAGATTTTGACCAAGTCGCTAAAATGCGGACTAGCAAGTGTCAGATCTAGGACCTCTTGCCTAATCGCATTTATAAAAGTAGGTTTCCTTCCCCTATTGACAATGTCTACATTATTTGAGATCAGAAATTCAAAAAGGTACTCACCCCTGTTATTGATGTCCGTGCTACCCCACACCGTGTGGTGCGCGTTTGCATCGCATCCTATCAGGTAGGCCAGCCCATTGCGTTTGCAATGAGCTATGAGCCGCCTAACTTCAAGTGGAGGTATTAACTCTGAGTCTCCAGGAAAGTAGGCGGAGGCCATTATAGCCTCCTGTTTGCCTCTTTCACCCAGAACCTCCACCATTACTGCAACCAAGCCCCTGGAGATGAACTCTGAAATGGGAATAAAATTAATTTGCGAACTGGCCAACACAGCCGCTCTTGGAATCTGAGTTCCGTTATGATAAATTAACTTACCCACTTGATTTGGTATACCTCTAATCTGGTTACCAATCACCCATGGCTCCTGGATTAGAGCCATGCCAATGTTTTGGCAGATAAACCTGCGACAAAGGACGTCCGAAGACGCCTTTGCATGATGCAGGTTTATCTGCAGGCAGGCGATGTGTGCCTTCACTTTACCGAAGGCCCCTTCTGAAGGCCCTGCTCAGCCTCCTTTTCAGCACCGCCACCACCCGCATGCTTTCTTTGTCCGGCCGATGGCTGACCAGTGTCCTCCATCGCCGTTCTGCTGGCCCCCGCTGACTGAGAGCCTCCAGGCCTCACCAGTGGCTTGCACGGGAGGAGTCCTTGTGAGGCCTTCCCCCGCGGAACCCCTGACGCCTTCCTCTCCCTTTCCCGCCTTCTCCTCACCTGTCTCCTGGAGAGGGCGGTCACCCCGGTGGTCTTAGCTACAGGTGCCGCTACCGTAGCTTCTACAGGCTTCACCACTTGGGTCCCGCCGACAGAAGCCGGCTTAGCTCCACTCTGACCACCCTTGGGATGCAATTGTACAGTCCCAAACTTATAGTTGACCTTAAAGCCAACCCGCTTGAGCTTCTCAACTGAAGAGTGGTCCATAGAGAACGTGAAAAAGGCCGAAGAGCCTTTCGCCTCTCTCCTGATCACTCTCCAGTTGATCGCCTGCATGCCCTCATTTTGGCTTTTTATAAAACCAAAAAGCTTCTCTGTGGGCAATTCAGCACTATTTGGGATGGTGCCGAACACAATCCTGGCTCGAGGCAGGTTTTCCGCCTCGGCCACGATCAGCTGCACACCCTCGCATGGCTTGATACTGCCTATGGCCTCCCTGAGCCACTGAACAGTGGTCCGGTCAGCACAGGTTAGTACCAGCCAACCAGGCCGAAGCTGACTGCCAAGGAACTTAGGTTTAAGCTCCTTGGCCTCCTGTTCTAGCACCTTATCTAGGATGCCCTCCTGGACAAGCTGCTCTCCAGTGAGGACAACTTCAGGAAAACCAGTGGCAAGATCCCAACTATCTCCGACTCCGCAGCCTGCCTGAAGGTAAGTCCAGACCGGACCGCAGAACCCGAGACCGTCGGGACAGATTCCTCTCCCCTGGCCTTCTTTTGTGCCGGTGGAGTACCCTCATCCGAGCGGATCCTCTTTGACGGTGGGGCCTCTGCGGGAGCACAAGACTCCCTTTGTGGCCGCATCGCCAGAAGCCTTGTCTCGCTTCCGGGCGGTTTGCCCTCAGCAAGAAGCCTCCTGTACCGCTTCTTCGCGGCCCCACACATTTTCACGCGAGGAGCTGCGGAAGGTTTGTCAGTGCTGCTGACAGTTCCTTTCGGGTCCTCCCCGACGACTTTGCTCCCCCCTGCTTTCGCAGGGACAGAGGCGATACCCCCACTTACAGGGTCCGAGTTCTCATCTCCTGAGGTGTCCATGTCCGAGTTGAGAACTAATTTCTCAATCCCCGAACGGAGCTCCCCATCCGATAGACCACTCATCGAGAGTCCCACAGCGGAAAGAGGGCCGAGGCCCTCGAACACCACCGCGGAACTACCGCTGGTATATGACGCTTTAGGAGCGTCATCCCCAAGTAGCATCGTATAACTATTAGTTGTGCACAACTAATTTCAGGTTGTGAGAATGTTTTCACAACCAGTAATTGCTTGTTGAATGGTTGTCAAACTTATTAAAATTTTCGACAGAAAATTGTAGTTGTAAAATACTTGTTTCTAATAAAATACACCACTGATTCATACATCCAGCTAATTTGCTCGCAAAATTGGTTGGGACATGCATTACACAACTAATATTATTACCATTTGAGATCCAGTACTAATTGGTTTGCAAAGATGGTTAGCACATACACGTGACAACTTCTTTAATAACTAATAAAGAACCGAAAAAAACAGTTCACAAAATTTGTTGTCAAGTAGTTGTCACAGCTGAATACCATCACCAATTCAGATTCGCTTTCCCTTTTCACATCAGAAGTTGTGATCTGAATTCTTGTTCCGTTTTGCCAATCGTTTAGTTATTGTTTAGCTGTATATATTTCACATTTATGTATTGAGCACTAAAGCCATTTTGTTCACTTCTCATTTGAATTTTATTTTCAAGTTGTGTATTTATTTATATGTGCGTATTTAAATAAAAATGTATAGAAGACCTAAATTGGACATTTCCGAATGGAAAAAATATAAAAAAGTGGTTCATATAGACGGTTGGTGATAAGGAATCGATTAAAGTTCAGATTTATAGAAAATGGTTCCGGTGAAAACTAGACGTCTGCGAATAATCAATTTCCAACCCAAGATTATCCATCAGGGAGTAACCAGACGAATGCAGCAATTCCTTCTAACAGCCAGAACGACTTCGACGATAGAGATTGTAATGTGGAAGATGAACTCATTAATGAAGATTTGGACAATTTCTCGGACAGTGAAAATGAAGATCAAAATACGAGAATGACACTGATTTTACAGAGGATTTAAGGATTTTGGCTACAACACACAATATTAGACATACAGCAATCAATGAATTGCTAAAAATAATAAAGAAGCGGACGGCGGTATATGTGCCATCCGCTGCACGAACGTTACTCGAGACACCAAAATCTATTGGTGAGAGAACTATTGGTCATGGTATTTATTGGCACCAAGGTCTTGAAGTTTGCCTTAAATACATTTTGCACGATATTGATAAAGCATTAGATACTCGTATATCTCTAAATTTTAATATCGACGGCCTACCAATTTACAAAAGCTCCAGAGAAGAATTTTGGCCAGTATTATTTAATATTCATGAAATGCCAACATACAGCCCAATGGTAGTTGGGATCTGGAGTGGGGTAGGGAAACCTCAATCTGTAGAAGATTTCTTAAGGTAATGTGATATTTAATTATTTAACCGAATATTTTGAATTTGATCTTTACAAATTAACTTATTGATTTGCTGTCTTTATATAGGCCTTTCTTGGATGAGTTAAAATTGCTATTGAATACTGGTGAAAATTAACATCAGATGTTTTGTCTCGTGAAAATTAACATCAGGATGTTTTGTTTGTGATTCTCCAGCGAGGGCGTTTTTAAAAGGTGTTGTAAATTTAAATGGTAAACATGGATGCCTAAAATGTGTTGTAGTGGGCGAATGGAATCACGATAATAAAACTATGTCATTTATTGTCAATAAAACTATCTGTTTCAAAACCCTAACACAAATAAATATTGTCAGATCGGTTCTGAGCACAACTACAGGATGCAGAAAGTTTGCTTCATAACAACTTCACAATTTTTTTTCGTTATACTAGTTGTGAACAAATCTATTTAACAAAATTGGTTGTACTGGATGTACAACGGTTGTCGTAGTGCCTTACTTGCATTACGCCATATTTATAAAGCCAATATGCGACTCCATTTTGAAATTAATCGTATTAAAATAAAAAATGTAGTTCAATGACCTAATCGGTCATATCAATTATTTTTTTAAATATTTTCGACTATAATTTAATTTTCCTCAGGAATCAAAAAATTTGGAGAGATGCTTCATTTTTCGACCTAGAAATCCTCATTTTACAGTAAAAATGTATTTCTCATTATTTCTCCCGCGTATATGTGCGATATTTATCGAAAATTAGAATTGCGTAAATATCAATCAGAATAATGTAATATTTTTCTCCATCATATATTTTATGTTTACAGTGTCATATTGTATTTAGTTACACATATTGTATTTTTGTAATATGAGTACAACTGATTATTATTATAATGGTTGTCATAACTTTTGTTATTACCATTTGACTTGTGCAGAAGTTGTAGATTATGTTGTGTAGTTCCGTTTTTGACCACAATTATTAGTTTTCAAATAGTTGACAGAGAGCTGTGACAGCGTGTTCTACAGGTTGTGACGATATTCAAATACCTATTTCGAAAATATTTTACAACCGTTTCACACTCAATTAAAAGTTGTGAAAAACAACCACAACTCCTTATACCGCTTTCACAAAGCTATGGAAAACAATTATTTTCGCCAAAATAGCTATGTGATACGTTGTAATGCTGTTGTGGTATACGGTTCGCTACAACAAAAAGGCGGGGAAATTAGTTGTCACAGTAATGTGAGAACCAATGGACAAATAAAAATGCTACTTGGGTCATCCTTATTATTTTTACACTGTTTAGACATTTTGTTCCCACGAGTTGCTGGGAAGAGAGAGTCGCCTGTGGGACACCCAGCTTTACCACAGGAAGGCTAAAGAAAACTGGTGGGCGCCTGGTATCCAGAGTCCGCATACTTTGGACTGATTAACCTATCAGCCATTCATCCATCGGCATATGCTGTTCCACCTTAGATTAGGGTTTTTTATCAAGGGTTTCTCCTTTAGCGCCGTACTTTAGCCTGTGCCAAATGGTCAGAAGTACCAAAGGGCCTCAGTTACCAGTGATTGCCACGAGGAGGCAGTTCATACATTTGCGAATTGTGACCAGGTTACCCCTTCCACAATTGTACCCATCACGCCAGCTGCCTAAAACATGACCAGAACAGCTCGCGTAATGTGCACCTTACCGAAAGGTTACGGAGCTGGTAGATTACTCTACTCAACTTTGATCCCCCCTCCAGTAGACGCCAAATCACCAAAAAAAAATCGAGCTAGAAACAAGTATTTAAATTTATTATTATGGAATAAGAAATAGTGTTGGGAACTCAAATCATTGCTCCAATCTTAATTACCTCGTCGACACTTTGTGGCGTCATTATCCGGAAAAGGTTTTAGTTGTTAAGTCCCATTAATGTCACTTCTATTTAAGGCGGCTTTGGGTCGATCTTTTGCTTGCAACTTCTGTAAAATCATTTTGGTCCAACCAAATGGTCTTTGTTTATCGTTTATTTATTGTGTCGTTTGTTTATTGTGATGTAAATTTTTTCCTTTTCAGGGATTTAGAATCGGGAATGGATATTTCTCACTGAAAATAGAGTTGATTATTTTTCCCAAACCCGACTTTATCAAATCTAATTTCTGTCCTGACCCGATAATTTTTATTGCATACAATTATAAATTTAAACATAAAGGCAAATTGGAAGAATAAACCATTTCAATAGTTTCAAGTTGTGTCTCGGAAGTGAGCCTGTAGAAGACAGTTGGTGCCCGTACAGGTTTGTAGGAAACTGGAATAATATTTCTGGGGCAGTTTCCCGATTTCTCAATTATCAATTCACAAACGCTAAACGATAGTTGTTCATTTCAGTATCTACCTTACAAATGTTCAAACTGTCTTCTCCAATCCAAACAACTTGAAGCAAGGGCTACTGAAAACAATACTAAATCTTTGTTTATACAAGTATTTATAGCGGATGTAGTCTAGTATACATAGTTCAACTACCAAATACCGAATGTTTATTTTTATGAGTACCGCTTCATATTATTAATATTGTCTTCTATTTCAATAACATTCGATAAAACGGTGAATAATCAATTTGGTGCAACCTTCATAGAGGAGGTAAGTCAGTGAAAGATATTATAGAAAGTTGTTCACGAATGGCTGTCTCAAATCCAATTCAATTGTGAGGAAAATAAAAAGCGGATCTGAGCAAAAACGTTCTTTTGAGGCCAGAAGGGAAAAACAACTTTACAAACTGATTTCACCAGATAACTTTTTCGATGCTCTCTTTGAACAAGAAGCAACACCAACATTTTTTGCAACGACTTTCTGCGGGAGATATATTACAATGCCGACATTTTCGGTGACAAATGAAGATGAGATTTGATTAAAGTACCATCAATTTCGCAAAAAGATTGCAGCCATAGTTTGAAATAACAAACGAAACTCTAAACAAGACACTTTACGAATAAATCAGAATTTCACCAGGCTCATCAATTATTACAAAACGCTTTTTGTATCGATCAAAATATCCCATTTCTAAGTGTTGAGTGAACCCTGCAATCAGGGTTGTAAAAAACATTTGTATGTGTTTAAAGAAATTCGAAAATCTCCTCTGGAGCGGTACACAGTACAAACTGCGAATATTTCAAGTCATGCTACTTTCGTGGTGGCGTAGCCTGCATAACTATCAAAAAATTTTATCTTAAGTTGTCTTTCTTCCATAATGATTCAAAACATAATTCTCATATATTAGAAGTTTTTGGCCGTATGTCGTATGGCTTTGGCCATATTATGGAGTGTAGCAAATTAGTTCCATCTGGAATTTGCCGGAAAATTATCGCTGGTGATATTTGTATTTTAAATATGGATCTGATGCTTGATTGATGATGGCGTTGAAGCCAATTAATATTTAAAATGTGACCAGAACAGTTGCAGATTTTTTAAAACGCAAACAATTCAATGAAATAACTGCAGCAAATTTACAAATTTATAACAAAAGTGTCGTTATTTATTTTTGTAAACTTGCTGCTCAGAACTTGGATACTACCTTGATCAACAAGTTCTAAACCACCGTCTGTCGAATAACCACCGTGTAGCGCTCCCATCGTTCCGATTTGAGCTCTTCAGCTTTTTTGTTAAGTTCGTACATCTGTTGTTGATATTCCCTCTAAATCTTAGCGTCATAGCTTGACATTTGCAAAAGTTACGTAGTCAAGAGTACATCTATCTCTGTGTGTGTTGGCGATTATTTACAATTTTAGACATGATTTGCGAGGCTGAATCCGATCCCACATTCATCAAAAGGATCATTACTGGAGACGAGACGTGGGTTTATGAGTACGACACGCAATCCAGACATCAGGCAAGTGAATGGCGTTCACCAAAAAAAAACCACATCGTTTTCAGTCAAAAAAGAAGGCAATGCTCACGGTTTTCATGGATTACAACGGTGTAGGGCATCATGAATTTTTGCCAGAAGGCCAGACCGTAAACAAAGAGTATTATTTGGGCGTTATGAGACGTTTGCGTGAAGCAATTCGCCGAAAGAGACCAGAATTGTGGGCAGAAAACTCGTGGATTTTGCACCATGATAACGCACCGTCGCACAGTGCCATCAGTATTCGTAATTTTTTGACGAAAAATGCAACAAATACCATCCAACAGCCACCTAATTCACCTGATTTGGCTCCCTGTGACTTCTTTCTGCCTTGCGATTTGGTTTTCTAAATTCCTTGTTGTTGGCGCGGTCAGTATAACTTGATTTGCTGATATTCTATAGTCTTGTTCTGGATTTGCGCATTGAATTCCTTTAGGTGCTCTCCTCCGTGTAGCAGACCGGGTGAATTCGGAAATGCCATACTGATGTTGCTGTGAGCTGTCCCAATGGCTATGATTAGTGACTCAGGATCCCTCAGCATGTAACCTGGGCTTATCTCCACTAGCCCGAATCCATGGAACTTGTGCGGTTGAATAGTAGAGTCACAAATAACATCGACTGTGGTTTCCTTGGATATGACATATATTCACTGGTTTGGGGTGTGAAGCTTGATCCAGTGGTTGGTTCTATTTATTGCTCTGCTATTGCACACGGTATTGATTCCGTAACTTCGGCTGTAATAGGGCTAATTCGCATTTTCCTTGGTCGGCCATTGTATTCTTAATTGGCGAAAGTTTGCACAGAAATTGGGTTGGTTGGAAAACTTGAGCTCGGCGTATTATTCTTGAGTGTTATACATCTGTCGCCAGTTGAGTTGGTTGTATTGGTAGTGTTTCCTCAGATTGATCTTCAATTGGTAGTTTGCATAGCTTGGTTCTTGGCCGCTTGTATATTGCATCCTTACATTTGACTGTGGCTACTCTCACTAAATCATCCGTTTCGGCGTGAGTCTGGATAACCCGTTTCAACCTCTCGATAAATCGCAAACAATATGCGGCTATGCGCCTTATTTTGTTGTACGCTGAGACCTTGTTAAATACTCCTGAGAGAGAGTGTATTTCCTTTATAACGGTCACTAGCGCTATTTTCTCTTCCAGCTCTGGTTGCACCTACTGCTGTACTTCTAGTAGGTTGTCTTCTGAATTGTGAGCCAGGGCTGTCTCCCATTGCGATGTGGTTCTTCACAGCAATTGTTCTTCGATTGATTCGATTGACACCATGGTTGTTCTGGTTTGCTTTTCTAAATTACCCATGCTTCCAATTATGATCCATCCGAATTCCGTGTGTTGTACCATGGGCTCCTGACAACCTCCCTTTATCAAGTTGTTTTTTATTATCGATGGATAGTAGTCTGCCCCTAGCACAAGATCGTTTGAGTGAGCTTGGTAGTAAAATGGATCTGCTAATTGTTTATTCTGCAGATAGGTCCATTTGCTGGTGTCGACATTTGTCTCGGGTAGTTGTTGTGTTAATTTGTCGAATACTAAGGCTTCAACCTCTAATCGGAAGACTCCCTCTAACCTTGGGGCTAGTTTTAGGTTTATTACATGCTTACAAATGTCAGCATTATTTCCCCCTATGCCAGAAATGTTCCCCTGAACCTTCTTCTTTTTGATGTTTATTAAGTTGGCCGCCTTTGCAGAGATTAATGTTGCCTGTGAGCCTGGATCTATTAGTGCCCTGTTTCTGCTTTAATTATTGCAGTTGGCAATAACACTCGGCCTTGCTGGTTGCCCAGGAATGTTTGTGTCGTACCCTTAGTGGTTGTTGATACTGAGTTGTCTCCATGTAGATGAGTGTGGTGAGCTTCTTTACATACCATGCAGCGTGTGGTTGATGAGCAGGAATAGGGAGTAACGTCATTATTGTAATGTTTGTTTAAGCAATGGACACAGATAGTTGCTCCGCTCACCAATTTTTTCCTATCCAATGTTGACATCTCCTTGAATAATTTGCACTCCTCCAACTTATGACTACCTTGACATAACTTTACCAGGCACTGATTGTTGATTGTTGCAGCATGTACGCGTCTTAGGGGCGGTATATATTGTGACCGAGGGCTGCTTACTTTAGTGTATCCCATCGCCTCCAAAGATTGAAATCTTCTTTCCAAAAAACTAAATAATTCGTTTATTTTTGGAATTTTCCTAGGTTTTGGTAATGTTGCTTCATACAGCCTACTGCATTCTGGATCTAATTTTCTGCTTAAGATGAAAGATATGAATGCATCAAATGAAACGCTTTTATTGAGGCGGTTGATATTGTGGAGCACTTCCCTTGCTGTATCGTGCAGGGCTCGAATTGCCCCCGCCGATTCTGTGTGCACTGCTGATAATGATAGCTATGAATTGAAATATTTTGGCTTGTAATATTTCCCAAGCTTTCTCATAGTTGTCACCCGTTGTTGCTAGATGACTGATTAGTTGTGCTGCCCCTTTCTGAATGTGCGATTTTAAATACGTCATTTTTACCGTATCTGATAGCTGGTTGTTTCCGTGGATGAGCTCTGTGAAGATATCGTTGAAAGAGCTCCATTGCTCATAATCCCAAAGAAATGTTAGTAGTTCGACTTTAGGCAGCTGCACTGTTGTTGTTCTGATCGAAGTTATTGGTTCGGTCTGTCTTTCTTACAATCGCACTATAATGGAGTCCACCCTATCCTTGAGTGTACCGTAGTAGTTTTCACGGAAATAATCCGATGTCTGCTCCTCTTCTTCTGTTTCCATGAGGATCGTTATATGTAGTGAATCAATCTCTTCTATCTCCTTGGTCAGTTGATTCATTTTTAATTCAAAGTTCGCGTTGTGGTTTTTGTTGGTATCCAGTGAGTACTCTATTGAGGCTAACTTCTGAAAAATTTGTCGCATCAGAACGTCTCGCCTCTTAAACCACCTTTTGTTGTTATTGTCTTTCCTTTTTGACGCTTGAGGTGGCCAGCTATTAATGTATGATGGCTGATGTGGGTTTTGGTCGCTTCTTGTTCCCTCATCTGGTTGTTGATTCCTCTGATTGTTCTGTAGCGTTGTTGTCTCTTCCGTTGCTGGTTGTTGTTTGGAGGGCGTGTGAAGTTGCGGGTTGCTCTCTGATATGTTTATTGTCGGCGTTTTCGGTGGCCCGTTATTTAATCGTAGCCACATATCATCTAACAGCTGCGTATATGTGTCAGCAACTTGTTTTCTCACTATAAGATATGGATGCTGCGATTCTAAAGGCGGATCCATCTTTCGGATAGCCTCATCGACGGTTAAGTATTCGCTATATAATGTTTTTAGTTTAGCGATTTTGGTTTCGAGATAGCTTATTGTTTTTCTGATATCTCCATCTCTGTGGTAATTTGTGTTCATCTGAATCAGCTGCTTCTTCTTCTCTTGTTGCTTTCGTAGTAGCTTATCCATTTTGAGCTCCCTGATGTTGGTTGTTTGTTGTTTGGTTATGCTCAATAAGTTCGAAGGACCACGTAAAATTCTCGCCTCTGCTCAGAACTTGTATATTTGATGATTATTAAGATTACCACTGGTGGGGTCTTAATAATCTTGAGAATGAAATAAACACACGATTGAAGTTAAATTTATTCTGATTTTTATATTTCATTTGCTTGACTTTTTTTACAAAATTTATTACATTATACACAGAAACAATAATAGGCCCGTAATTTTAAACGAGGATAGTGTTAAATCGGCGAATTTATCCCCCCTTCAGTGGATACGGCTATTTTCGAAAATTCGGAAATATAAAACGTCATTTATAATCTGTCAAATTACATATACAAAACTAAATATTTGTAGATAATGAATCAAAAATTTAAATTTAAATTAATTTTTGAAAATTTAATTTAAAAACGGAAAATATATTTAATGAATCTCTATCTTCGTCATCAGAGTCTGCGGTGAATCAGATTACAGTATAATATTGTCGATGCGATCTAAACGTCCTAAAGTATTTTACGATCGAATAGACGTGGAGTCTCACAATAAGGAAGAGTCTCGGCGCCGATTCTGGTATTCTAAAGAAGGGTTTCATTATTTGACCAACACCCTCCGAGGAGATCTGGAACCTTTGTACGCATATTATCGCTTATATTACGTAGCGTATATTACGTCCACAACTCGCTTTCCATTTTATTTATTTATTGTACATGAATAGGTACCACTAATCACGATATTGACTGAAGACTAATACTCAGTGCTGCCGTTCTGAAAACTTTAAGCGGAGTACGTTTCAAATTTTATATTAAAAAAAATCTCTACAACTATAGCGTAACTATGGCTTCCCAAGCTAAAGCTTTAGTATTAAATTTGTAAAATAGAGAGCTCTAAACCAAAATCAAAATGGTTCTTATAACATAAATTAAAGAAACTCTTATAATTTGGGAGATAGCTGGCTTTTTGCTTTCGAATTTCTTTTATAATTTTTTCACTTTAGTTTAATTTTTTGCTGTTTGTTGGCAGTCATCTTGGCAGATAAGTCAATTCAGACATGTTAAATATGCGGGCTATCGTCTTTTCATAAAGATAATTTTTGATAATTGGAATATTTGTATTTTAGTGCGATTTAAAGAAATGCCAATGCTAGACAAATCCACAGTATGTTCCTACCTAAATCCGAACTAGGGCCCAGATACACTAAAAAATGTCACAAATTAGAACTAAAGCTTAGGTTATTCTTACTTTACTTTCAGATCTCCTGAATTTTATTCAAATGCAGTGTGGTGTGGTTAGGCCAAATTTAAATCAAGTAATACGCCTGATTTCAATATTCTGAAATTATTTCTTTGGCTGTAATATACAGCAACATTTTTATATTCTCGAGGTTTTAACCTAAACTTTGACCCAATGAAACGATTTGAGAATTTTCATTTTCAGGCATATTGAATGAGTAAAATTCGCCATACTACACTGCATAAATCCACACTTCCGTTCAAATTTCTAATTTGGAAAGGTTAAGTGACTGCAGAAATTTTCTTAAAGCATTATTTTTATATTCAAGAAGTCCTAATCTACTAAGGAAGGATTTGAGAATATTGTAAATATAGACTCCCATACATCGTTTTTGTCCGGCAAGACTAAGTGATTACATAATTTGTCTTGTAGCATAATTTTTATGTTCAGGAAGTTCTTATCTAAATTTTTAACCAAACCAGATAAACGGTTTTAATTAAAATCATGACTTTTCTGCCATGTTTGAGTTTATTTGGTGCCTTCTGCAGAGTGCCCTGATGTTTTTATACTGTTGATGTACATAAGATGTAAGTTTTACCAACAAATATCTCGATTCTTAAGAAAAACCTTTGTCTTTGAATTGGACATTATCTGCTAAAATCAGTCAGTCGATCAGTCAGTCAGACACATTACTGCAAGAAATCCATTTTAAGGTTTTTCGCCGGATTAGGCGAAAGTAGTGTAAATACTCCGACCGTACTCACTTCGGCAGCACTGCTAATACCCAAAACAGACTCAAACTAGCTAATCGCGAATACGAGATTAGGTAGTTATTGTCTTTAGTGAATGTGTCTACAACACGATTTAAATACTTTAGGATTACTGTGTTTCATAACATGATTATCGTAATCTATAGTTTGAAACTCGATGAATATGAAACAATTTTCTTTTTTGAGCAAATTTTTAAAATGAATTTGAAACCGCGATCTGAGATTATTGCCATAATGTTTTTGCCTGTCAACGGTATAAAACATAAAAATATAGGGAGGAAAACAAACAAACAAAATGACAAATCAAATGTCCCAACAAGCAGTTATTAATTCGAAAATTGATTTCGAAAATCGTCGGTTTTAGCTTCGTTCAAAATTAAGACACATAAAATCCACGGATCTATCCGCGTTTAAAGTTACCGAAAGTAACCTCGGCTATATCAGCGGATTTTCGAAAACTGTGGATTAATCCGTCGATTTATCTTTGTTTAAAAATACGAGCCTAAAAGTATAACGTCTAGTAAGCATTTAATATTGGCTTTGCCGGAAAAACAACACAAATAAAGAGCAAATTATTTAATTTATAAATTTTTTATATGACCTGTTGTATGATTCACGTTATTTAATGAATTGGTAACAACAATCTTAAATCCGTGAACCTGAGCTTCAATAGGAGCAACTTTAATATTTTCCTAGCACTATAATATAGGATTAGAATCAGCAATAAGCATCATTGGCGGTGTCCGGCAATAATTCTTGAATTTTAGCCATGGTTTAATGAAAAAATCCGACGCCAGATCTTATGGCCGAAGGAATCTTTTAGAGTCGGAATTCATTTTATTTTAGTATCTCAAATCTTAGAGATAAAAATTTATTAAAATCTATCCACAAACATGTTACCCAGTTCCTTTTTGTGGTGTTCTGCAAAATGATATGACCCAAAGAACTCTTCAGAGCGTGAATAATTCTGTTTTATACGAGGAACTAACAGACTCGACTTAATAATTTAGATATAAAATTTCATTAAAATCGATTGACAACGTGCGTGTTCCATTTGGTCCTGGAATTGTTGAAAATGTCTGGATTGATTATGTATTTAAAAAACAAATTTCTCTTTGGCAAATCTAATTTTTTGATTTATGGTTATTTATGTACCAAAGTATCATTAACAATGTCCTGAAATATTTGTGTAATTCTGTCCTTTGTTTTACTAACACCAACGAAAACTCTTATTTATTTATTTATTTACAAAAATCTATTCTACAGTTTAAAAAAACAACTTAATGAATAGTAACTATATAGTATATTATAATAATTAAAATTTGTACAATACGGAATATATGTCAAAAATATTATAAAATCAAAAATCAAAAATTGCAACTACGAATTTCGTAGCGAAAGCATTTTCTCGATTTTTCAAAATGAAACAAATGATAATAATCATTGAAAATTCTGGCCATAGAGGCCGTCGGTTCGTTATAGCCATAATTAGTTCTATGAAATTCGATAAATAGAAATTCCCTTTGCCGCAAACTTCTACCCTGCACATAAATGTTCCAGGCAGAAATAAGATTAGGGCATCTTATACGACCGTTCAAAGAATCCCCGACAAACATTGCTGACGCAATTTTTCGACGCTTCGCTAAAGTATCAATTCGAAAGCTTTGACACCGATTTTCATACCCTGGAAGATTACGCACTTGCTGCCACATAGGCTGATTACGATCTGAAAGATAACCAAGCTTTCTATAAATGTAAATGGTAAAACGTTTCTGAATTGATTCCAATCTTTTAATCTGTACTTCATGGTGAGCATACCAAACAACCGCCGCATATTCCAGGTGAGATCTACCTAGAGAAGTATATAAACTAACACATGAAAAATATCAACAAACTCTTTTGTCATTCTAAAAATAAAACCCAACATAGAATTGGCTTTTAATATTATTTTGTCTAGATGTAAAGCAAAAGTTAATTTTTGATCAAAGACTACACCTAAGTCAACAATCGAAGTTACTCTACAAAGTTCATTACCCTCCAACTGATAATTGAAAACAATCGGATTGGATGTTCTATAGAACGACATGATGTTGCATTTATTAATATTGATCAACAATTTATTCGTAGAGCACCAACGAGATAATGAATTAATTTCTGATTGAAATACTTCTGCGTCATTTAAAGATTGAATATGTTTAAAAACCTTCAAATCGTCTGCAAACAATAAGCAGTTACAAAATTTGAAAATATTCGGAATGTCATTCACAAATAAAAGAAAAATGATTGGGCCCAAATGTGATCCCTGCGGAACCCCAGAATGGCAATATATATAATCCGATTTGACTTGATTCAATAAAACAAATTGTCTTCTTCCCACCAGATAAGAACCAATCCATTTTAAAAAATTAGGGGCGACACCAATTTCTGAGAGCTTTTTTATAATGATTGTATGGTCAATTGAATCAAAGGCTTTAGCAAAATCAAAGTAAATCGCATCAACCTGGGCGGCTTGTGACTAAAGTGATTCAATGGCGAATTTAGTAAATTGTAAAAGATTGGTAGTCGTAGATTTTCCACTGGTGAAACCGTGCTGAAAATCCGAGATAATTTCTTTTGAATGAAATGACAGATGTTTTGTCACAATTAACTCGAAAAGTTTTGGGATCGATGAAAGAATTGAGATTCCACGATAATTGGATACATCAGAGCGGTCCCCCTTTTTGTAAATTGGAACAATATGTGACACTTTCCAAGCGGTTGGAAAATAGCCGTTAACTAACGATTGGTTAAAAATAAAACATAACGGAGTTGCAATATATGATGCAAAACATTTAAGTATTGACGAGGGAATACCGTCAGGCCCACATCCATCATTAAAATCCAAAAGGGAATTACATATATCATCTTCAGTTATAGATAAATAAGGAATATTAAATTGACAATTACTGACAATAGGGTCATCAACAATAAGCCTACTATTATCTTTATAAACCGATTGAAAGAAACTTGCAAAACCTGTACATATTTCTGATACAGTGCAGAGCTGAACTCCATCATAATTCATAATCGATGGAAAGCCCGTTGTTTTGCGCTTATCATTAACAAACTTCCAAAATGATTTGGGGTTTTGTTTGATATTAGCTTCGATCGTTTTTTTGTATTGTAGATATTTAGTATGAAATTCGGATTTAAATTGATCCCGAAGATTGACAAAAATAGATTTGTTAGAGTCACAATCATTGGTTCGAAGTCTGTAAAAGGCTTTATTCTTACGGTTACGCAGACTAATCAAATCCGAATCAAACCATGGAGGGTAACTGTAGTTACGTTTCCTTTTCAAAGGTACGAAACGGTCAAAGGCTAGAAACAGCAAATCATTAAAACTTTTTACATTTACATCAATATCATTGTTAAGAAATAACTCATTCCAGCATATGCATCGGAGAAACTCAGACATACCGTGGGAATCGCATGCTTTAAAATCATAGAACGAATCATCCACAGAAAATTCACGACATTTAGCATTAACGTTATCAACATGAAATTCAATTTCGAGAGAATTATGATCTTTATCATTGCTCTTAAAAGATGTCAAAGATTCGTAAACTGACAAATATTCCGTATTATTAACAAAAATTAAATCTAGAAACGAATTATTATCATTAGAATATAAATTAATTTGTTTAAGATTAAAACTAAATAATGCGTCTATTACCGCCGAGTCATTGATAGACAGAACATTAGAAGGTAATATATTTAATGATTCGGAATCAACCGACCAATTAATATTGGTTAAATTAAAATCGCCCAACACTATTATAGTATCATTACAATGAGACATATTAACTATTTCACTTATACAATCTATGTGATTTAAATAAATATCGATAGAAGATCTAGGCGGTATATATAGAACTATAAAATAAAATGTTTTTTTACAAATAAAAACTTTAACACATAAAAATTCAATTGTTTCACAGCCCGGTACAATGATACGCTCACAATGAAGTGATGAATGAACAGCCAAAAGGACACCACCTCTCGTTTGTTTCGAGCTATTCAAAGGTGATCTGTCACATCTAAAAACAACAAAATCATTTGGAAAGAATTCAGCGTTGTAAATTCCACAATGAAATCCAGTTTCCACAATAGCATATAATTGGAAATGCATCGAATAAAATAAATTGCGGAATTCCATAGACTTCGATGACATTCCCCCAACATTGCGATAAAATAATTTATAGAGTATGCAATTCGATTTTTGGCTGGGATCTGTTATTGACTGCATGGAGGTCGTTGAAGTAAAGGAAAAAAATTATTGTTCTTATTTTGTTTCCTCTTATAAATCACAAATTCCTTTATCAATGAACCTGATGGCCATGAGCTAGGTTGAAGCAAGCTATCCACGCTAGATACCGGAACATTTATCCGAAACGAAGAAAAATTACGGTCTTCTTCATTGATTCGACGTGATAATATGCGTTTGCAACTAGTTTGTTGTTAACAAATCATGAAGTAAAACTATGTAAGCCGCCACGAATAAAATATCGCTAAGATCGAAAAATATGCGATGGTTTCTTGTGACGTATCTAACTAAAAAGATTTAAATGGTGAAAATACGAGGTTTGATTAAAATACTACACTTTTCTACACGAATTTTTTTCTTCCGTTGGTACCTATTGTTGGCTGTCGAAAAGTTATATGTGGTTTGGTGTGCTCGGCGGGTTTTACTTATGGAAAAAATGAAACAAATAATTTATATTGAATTTTCCTCTAAGAATGGAATGAAGTGCACATCTGAATTAAAAATGTTGAATGATTTTAGTGGTATTAGTGGTACAAGCGTTTAAAAGACAACCGTGAAGACATTGATTATCTGACGAGCTCGTTGGATGCTCGAGCATACCAACAACCGACGGCATCGTTCAAAATGTAAACAAAATGGTTATGGACAATTGCCAAATCACTATCAGAGAGGTTGCTGATGAGGTTATATATTATTTGGCGCAAGCCAAACCCTTTTTTCCAATGTCTTGGGCAAGAAACGTAGACGGCAAAATTGGTTCCGAAATTGTTGAATTTCGAAGAAAAGCAGTACCTAATGAACATTGCTCAGAAGTTACTGAATTAAATTAACGACGATCCAAAACTGGTAAAACAGGTCATAACTGGTGATAAAACAGAGAAGAGTATTGATAGTACGTTGAAACTAAAATCCAATCGTCTCAATGGAAGCTTCCTGAACAGGCAAGACCGAAAAGAGCTCGTCAAGTTCGATCGATTGTGAAGGTTCTGCTCACTGTTATACTGTTATCTTCAATTTCAACGGCACAGTATTTTCTGACCAAATTTTCTTTCGAGTTTTCCTTATTTGTCGAAATTATTTGATATTTATTCTAAAGGTGGTTTTGGTTATATGATCAAATTTTTTTGAGCATGACGGATCAATTTTTAAACTTGTCAGTTTGGCATACATGCCTCGTATTTATGATCACTGATATAAATGGTCAAATTATGTGCTCTGGGAATAAGTAGTGGCTAGCGATGAACAATATTTTGAATGATCAATTTGTAATCATTGTTTTAGAAAAACACTGTATTTTTACCAAAAAAAAAACAAAACGTAATATTGATGCACTCGCGCAATATGTACAAAGATTATGTTAACTAAAAAAATAAAAATAATTGGTTATAACTGATATAATAAAGCCTTATCAACGTTAAAACTAAATGCCTTTTGGTATTTTATGCTGACCAACAATAAAAGATAACGTTCAGGTCAGACTACAAAACATATTATCAGATCTAGATTAAGGTAAGTAAAGGTTTCAAAAATTAATTACACGTAAACAAATAAAACTGTCATTTAAGGAATCTAATTTGTCAATGTCACTCAATAGTGTAAGCCGCCTAAATCCCAAAACAATTTATCGCAATATACTCATAATACAAATAGGTACTAATGAGTTATTGGATTGTTATCGATTTTATTTATTTGTTGCAAGTTTTACCAGTTTACTGTGAACCTGTGATTTGAAAACATTAATTTTAAGTTCCTTTTAAATGTAAAATGTAAAATAAATGTTTGCACATATGCGGTTTGCGAGTAAACACTTTCTTTTTTAAATATCACCCTGTATATTACACGCGAAAAGTGAATAAAAAAAAAAAAAATCATAAAAGTTTACTTATTGTCTAATCAAAATAAATTCATTTTTAGATAAGATTTCAGTACTTCATTTTGTGGTATAGTGTGAGGTAATTTGTATCATATCATTCTCATTATGAGTATTAATAGTGATAATAACAAAGTCAATAATGAAACAGCTGATGACCGGCTTTTAAATAATCAAGAAAATGGTCAAGAAAATTTTGACAATTTCTATAATACGTTTGAGGTGACGCCAGATACGCAATGTGGTATATGGATATTGAATGGCGGTTTTCTACAAAAGTGAGTGTACCAATTAAATTGTGACGTAATTAATGAATTTTATTTTATTTATTATAGGTTTGCCAGCAAAAAATCATTTGCCATTATTTATGGAATCTCAACTTGTTTACACTCTGCCACATTCTCATATTTTAACGGAACAATATCAACAATTGAAAAAGTTTTGAAAGTGTCAACTAAAACAATGGGTCTTATTTCATCCACCAGTAACATATGCCAAATGCTATTAACAATTTTGATGAGTTATTATGTTAGTAAAAAACATAAACCACGATGGTTAGCCATTGGACTATTAACAACGGTTTTATTTTCATTTTTCAATGTTCTTCCGTTTCTATTGTACGGTCCAAGTGAAGATTCATTATTATTAACGGAAGAGTATGCTGGAAATTTAAGTACCAAACCAAATTTACGTGAACTACTAATGGTCGAATCAAAATCAAATCTATTGTGTTCCGCAAATCGAACACGGCTAAATGAGGATTGCAATCGATCGGTAGAAAGTAAAATTAACTATGTGTCAACTGTATTGTTGGTGGTCGCACAATTCATAGCCGGTATTGGTGGCTCATTGCTCGCCTCAATCGGGATAACTTACATGGATGACAATACGAAAAAATCATCGGCACCACTTTTAATCGGGCTATCTTTCTTTTTACGTTTGATCGGTCCTGCATTAGGATTAAACATTGCTTCGTTTTGTCTATCTTATTACGTTACACCCAGTTTACATCCAACCATTGAACGAAAAGATCCACGATGGATTGGTGCATGGTGGTTAGGATGGTTTATACTTGGAATACCGATGATTTTTATGGCATTGATGATGAGTATGTTTCCGAGACATTTACCTAGAGCGTTTGCCCGCCAACAGTTTCAAGAGCTGCAAGACTTAGGTAGTTCAAAAGTAGAGCCAAAAGAAAAACCAAATGAAATCGTATCATGGGTTGATTTCAAACAAACCATTAAACGTTTAGTTACTAACAAAATATTTATACTCAATAATATGGCGATGGTGTTTTTTGTATTTTCGTTCATTCCGTCCACGATATTTGTGCCAAAATACTTAGAAGTTCAGTTCAAAATATCGCAAGCACAATCTAAGTATGTATACAAATATAAATTACATACATACTTATTTATTAAGACAAGTAATTGGTGGTTTTATATAGTTTCTTCACAGGTTTTGTGTCTCTAGTATTTGCCGCATGCGGAACATTGATTTCCAGTGTAGTCATCACAAAATTCAAATCAAAGGCCCGGCATTTATCCATGTGGAACGTAATCACAAGTTTTTTATCATGTTTTGCTATTTTAAGTTATGCTTTTATTGGCTGCGACGAAAATGAGCGATCACTATCGCAAATGAAAAATTACAGGTATAGTTAGAGGTAAACATGTTGATTAAATTTTTTTACTAAATCATAATCGTTTAATTTCAGCTGTAATATTACAGAATGTGGTTGTGATTTTGTTCCTTATTCACCGATTTGTGGAATCAGTAATAACATAACATTTATTTCACCATGCCATGCCGGTTGTACTAATGAAATTATCACCTTCAATGGGACGAAATCATACAGTGATTGCTCGTGTGTTCCGATGATATTAGACGAGAAAAACGCCATTCCTGGTCCATGCCCGATCGATTGCACAACCGCCCTTTATATATTCATTGTAATTTTGGCATTACAAAAATTTTTAAATGGCACCTCAGGTTCAACCAATTTCTTAATTAGTATACGATCGATAGATCCGCGTGACAAGGCTGTCTCAATTGGTATAACCAATTTAATGATTAGTCTTTTGGCTTTTGTTCCGGGGCCATTACTTTTTGGTCATATGTACGATTCCGCGTGCGAAGTTTGGGGTAAAACGTGTTCGGGTAAAGGAAATTGCTGGCTTTACGAAACAAAAGAGTTGCGAAAAAATATATTTTTTTTGGCTGCCGGTCTTCGAGCATGTACCTTGTTTTTTGATTTGACTGTTTGGTATATGATTAAAAACGTTAATATATTTGACGACAAAAGGGAGAAACCAAGGGAGGCAAATAAAAATGTTAATTGAATAATTTGTTGCTTATGTTCAGTTTTTTTTAAACAAATCTTCCTTATCGACTGTACTAATTTTGCTTTATGGTTTGAACACCCACTAATTAATAAGTTTCAAATTTGTTGTATAGATGGGGAGAAGAAAGTAAAAAAATTGTAACATTGTGATTTTATAACTTTTCTTAAAGACAAATTAAAATGATTTTTATTTAAAAATTTAAAATTACAAAAACAATAAATACATAATTACTTTTTAAAATATGTTTCAATCTCATAACCGTGTATGATTGAACGTTTTGTATAAAAAAAATTTTCATTGGTATTTGTAATATCTTCAGTGCAGCCATTAATTATGCGCCCTTCTTTTACGACATGAATTTGTATGTAATAATTATAATTATGATAAATTCTGAATGAGTGACCTAAACTAATATATTTCCGGTATTGGTTATCTTTAAAATGAAAGCACATCGGAAAATTTAAATCATCTGGTGGATCTTTTCGTAAGGTCACGCTCCAAATCGGATAGTAACTGATGATTTGGATTGCAATCAGTTTTGTACCGATTGGTGAAATATAAGTTGGTATTTCATTTTGATCCGCATAACAACGGGCCATCCATTTACAATTCTCACTTTTGATGTATGGTTTGCGACTTATTTGGTTCTGAAGAGTCAGAAGATACATTGAATAATCAATTCTGGGCAAATAGCGTAAATCATCACCTCGCAGAATACCGTTGCATTTTTTCATACATTCACAAAACTCGAACTCTGCCATTACTGGAAACCGTATATATTTTTTCAAGCGATCAAATATTTTGCGTTGCTTGCCTGAATCAATTTTATTTGCTTCACTATACGCAACCAACCATTTTGTCAAATGGTTAAACATATCAATTTCCCGGAAATGTTTTTCTTTTCTACCAATAAAACTCCATTTTAGAATATTCTCCATTGTTTTTGGCGTTAGCTGTAAAATCGTATCAGGTTCAAATAATTCATCTGCAAATGGCGCGACACAATCTTTAATCCAGGTATAACGTACATATTCACTTTCTCGTTGTGACTCATGTAATTGAAATAGTGTTAATCGCTCGGCGGTGGTTAATGTTCGTGTTGTAATATTTGCAATTATAAAATTTTCCAAAGTTAGAACTTCGTACACTACCGCTAAATGAAGCAAGCTAATAGCGAGTTCAAATTTGTGCAGGGTACACTTATCGGTATAAAGAAATTTAACAAATTGATAAAATAATTCATAATTATAGCTTTTAACTGTAATCACTGATGGCTTCTTAACCTTAAAATTAGATGCCGATAATAGTTTATGAAGGTAACCGGAGCGACACATTAATACAAAACTGTGAGCATAAATCACGTTTTCAATCGATAAATGAATGTCGGCTAAAAATGAATTGTTAAATAATTTTGAAATAATTGTTGAAACGGGCAGTACAGGTAATGTATAAATGATAGTCTCCATTTTGTCGCAATTAAAAACTTTTATGTTTAAACTTGCGAAATTACAAGAAAAGTCTAAATGGCGATAATAATTTATAATTTCTTTTTTTTCTGTTTATTTACCAAGCTGATTATTTTTTATAACAATTAAAACCAATTACCTAACCAGTAGGTGGTCACTACACAAATGATTATATTTCCTAATTTAATACTTTTATTATCGAATTTTAAACAAACGGTATCCTGTTGTTGCTGACAATTTATTATGTTTTATGGATGGATGTACTTTTTGCAGGTTGACGTAACTATTTCGTAATGCAAAACCATTTTAATGACCAGGGTTAATTGAAGTCTCATCAATACGGGTATAATTTATGCTATCTAGACTAATCGCAAGGTACCCTTTTGTTAAACTCGCAAATCACCTTGTGGATTAATACCGTGCCACAATTCATAAACGAACGGCAATTCTTACCTCGATAACCAATTTGAGAAGATTGAAGTCGATCGCAATGGTAGAAAATGCAGCAGTTAAATTATCCAATGACTTGGAGTAAAAAATCAATCACCAAATGGCTGACAAATTTTATTTATTATAAGATAAATTACGTATAATAAAATTGATGTTATCGCTTCCACGGTTGATGATAAATAGAGTGATTATATTTTATTTTAGCTTTAAGAAGTAGTTTACAATAGTTTTTAATTCATTTAATTCCCAATAGAGGGTTAAAGCTCATTAATAAGCTTTTAATCCATAAACATGAAACGTACTAATTATTCTAATTGAGCTACGCAAATTACTACTATCTTCATAAATGTTAATCAATTACAGAATTGTCAAATGACATTTGTTTACAAATACAATAATATGGTAAGAATTTTTTATAATTAAATTTTATATAAATTAATGGATTAATTATGTATTTCAGGTTACAAGATTTAAAATGAATAATGAAATGAATAAGTATAATTACTAAAAAGTTAACAAGATAAGTATTAAATATTTTATGATTAGAAATTAAAAGTTAATAAAAATGATAAATTTTACTGTATTTTAGGTGACAACAAATTCAAGTTCAAGGATAAGTATTTAAAAATTGTGTTGTTGTGATTAATTTGAATGATGTTTGTTTGTGTTTTGCAGATGTGAATTCATTATTATCAGGAAGAGTTCTTCTGCGATGCGATGGATGACTTCAACAATAATTATAATATGTTGTGTTGCAACACCTTTCAAATAGTTATCAGTTTTATTGATTGTCAAAGATGAGTGAGTGCCTGAATTACGCATGTTATGAAATTAAAATTGGAACAAGCAGTATGAAAATAAATTTGAACAACCCCTTTGATTTCTTTGCCATCATTTTGCTCATCCCGATTTAAGTTTTAATGTGTTAAGTTGCTGCTAATCACTGAGGTGTGTCAAATCTATCTTGGGACTTCTGCTTTAATTAGAAAGGTTATTGTACAACTTCTTTAGCGCAAATCCTGCTGTTCTTTATATTAGAAGTATTGATTTTCAGCTTGTCTTCAGTTGATTTCTTAAATTCTAGATATGTGCATGTTAAAATATTGAAGATTTACCAAACACTTTAGAAATGTACGATAATTATAAAATATTAATTAATTTGGTAGAATAAAACACTGAAATGTGCTGTGTGAGTGTGACGATCATTTGTAAAGAATTTCATGGGTATTGGCAATATTTGCTATTACAAGAAGTACACTGCGCATAGAAACAAATCAATCCTCTCATCAGGCCAATATGACTGAAGGTCTTGTGCCTGTAAGTTATTATTTAAATATTACCAAATTAATAATTTGGTAAAAACACATCGATATTCGTTGTAAGTTAGAAAATTTATAAAAATTTCTTAAAGTTAACTCGCCTTTTTCGATAATATGGTCAAGACCTTGTGGAAATCCGTAACTTTTATTTTATTTATTTATTTAATTATACACAAATAAGGCATAGCCTTTTTACAATATCCAGGGATATATTCCTATGTGTATTCCAGCAATTACAAAGAAAAATAATTAGAACAATAATTAAAATTAAATATAATATAATTAAAAATACAGAAGAAAAGATTAAGAACAAAAGATAAAACATTAGAAGACGTGATAATGGAAAAAAGAAAAAAGAAAAATAATGGAAACGAATTATGTTCCAATCAGCCCCTCGAGGTACAGTCCCTTGAAACCACGCAAATTAGATGCTGCCTTTATAGACGGATTCAGACTAATCCAGAGCTTCATTCCATGGATAAAGAAAGCACGTTGTCTTGGCTTAGTTTTGCATGATTTAGGCAAATTTAAATTTAATGTCCTCTGCGATTTCGAGAATTTCAGTTTATCATAAAGGTAGTTCGGAACTTTATTTTTAGTCAAACTAAACATCACAGTCAACACCGACAGTTCCAAAAACTGGTTCAAGCTTACACCAAATATCTGTTCAGAAAGGTGCGAAATTGGTTCGCCCCTTCGCTTCAAAAATATGTATCTAGCACAAGAATTAAAAGCAACATTTAACTTTCGTAAGGACTTCTTGGAACAATATGAAAGTAAAGGTCCCACAAGAGTACGAATGATATGACATTTCATATCACTTGAAATAAATTTCGCCGTGCACCACAATTTACCTAAGATACCATAAATTTTACCACATACATTATTAACATGGGTACTCCAATTTAATTCAGTGTCTATGATCAACCCCAGACTCTTGATAACGTCACAAAACTCAATTCTGTGATTGTCAATTAAAAGACTATTTATCGGTAAATTTATACGTTTTTTGTTAGTTATTAGTATGGCTTGTGACTTCGCAGGATTGATTTGAAGTTTGTGCACTTTGGACCATTCCAAAATATTACATAACGCTTGATTTAGATTATTAATCACAGCGTCAACCGAATCAATATCCCCGAAAGAACAGATTTGCAAATCATCCGCAAAAAGGTGATAGCAAATGTTTCCGGTTTGTTTAATTGATTGACAAATTTGATGTATGTACAATGAAAACAGAATAGGTCCTAAAATAGATCCTTGAGGAACCCCAGATGTGACAAAAATGTTGTCGCTAAAGTTGCCATGATATTTTACAGATTGTTGTCGCAGATGCAAGTAAGAACCTATAAGTTGACAAGCACTCTTGAAAAAGTTATATTCATAACATAGTTTCGATAACAACATAGCGTGGTCTACTTTATCAAATGCCTTTGAAAAGTCTAAGAGAACCAAAACTGCAACTTTACCATCTTCAATATTAATAGTAATATCATCAGTAACTTTCAACAAGGCAGTTGTAGTACTGTGCTTGGCACGAAATCCAGATTGTAGTTCATCCAATAGGTTATGTTTAGCAATAAAGCCACTGTTCTGAGCATGAATAATTCTTTCAAAAACCTTAGATAATGTTGGTAATATACTTATAGGACGAAAATCAGTTACTGTAGATGGATTCGGTATAATTTGGAATAGGCGAAATTATCGCAATTTTCCACGCATCAGGAAATATCAATTTTATGAGGCCAGAATTTATAATAAAAGTTAAGTGAGGTAGCAAAACCGGAAGCAAAATTTGAATGAGGTTAAGTGGAATACCATCAACTCCTACAGAACTCGATTTGATTTTATCCAGATGAAAACAAACTTCTTCAGCAGAAACATTTTTAAAGTAGAAAGCATTTACGTCAGCGGCAGAATGAACTGCATCACAAACAAAATTTACATCATTGGAGTTGAAAACCGAACCGAAGTAACTATTGAACTCATCAGAGGTAATGTCACATTTACACTTCGGAATTGGCGGATTTACATATGTGTTGAAGTTCTTCCAGAACAATTTACTCGTAGTATTATTGCTAAAACGATCATTAAAAACTGGCATTTGGCAGCTTTGATCATATAATTTACTTTATTACGAGCTCTAACGTATTTTAACCTATTAATGTCAGTCTTATGCTTTCTCCAATTCTCATGTAGAAAATCACGAATACTACGGTGCAATAAAATATCATTATTAAAATACGGACCACGCACTTTACGCTTCTCACAAATCATTTTTATTGGTACAAAGTTATCAATAAGATAACTTATAAATGAATTTAAAAGTGATAACTGTTTATTACCCAATTTAATGAATTAGCAGCCATCAGTAGCGCGTCCTTGTCAATATTTCAGAAATCTCTCACGTAAATAAACTGGTTACTAACATTTTTGTCAACAGGGAACACATATGACCCATAAATCATATCATGGGTGGTTGCAATGCCAGGAATTGAGATTTGAGTAAAAGTTTTAATGTTGTTAGGATGATTGGCGAAGGCCAAATCAATTAAAGCGGCAGAATCACCCACAAAATTAGTAGCTACCTTTGAGACTAATCCAAGCCCATACGATGACATTAATGATTTTAGTTGTTTAGCCGTAGGTGTTGAAACGAGACAGTCAATATTAAAGTCACCAACAATAATGACCTCATTATATCGTGTCATAAGATCACTTAAGACGGTTTCAAGATCTTTTAGGAATCCTAATTTCGAGGACTCCAATTTGAGCGGATTGTATACTACACCCAGGACCATTTTCATGTTAAGTTGATTTCTAATTTCAATGAAGATTATGTCGAATAAAGAGTTTCTTGCATTAGTGTATATAACTTTTGGAATTAGAAATTTTTTGACATAAACACCAACACCACCAGAACGCCGCCCCGAACGATCTTTACGAAATAGAGTAAAATTGTCAAGATCAAAATGTTTACTAGAGTGTTTAGATTTCAACCATGTTTCTGAAATGGCAATAGCATGGAACGGGATGTCCTTAACGATTACGACTTTGGCGGTAAAAAATTGCAAATTTTTGATTGTGTAAAATAAAGTGAAGATCCTTAGAATTTTACACGTTTTCCATAAACTTGGATGTTTGACGAACCCGTGTTGCACTCTAAATTCCACCTTTCATTCGTCAACTTCAACCTTTTACAAATCAAGTTCTCCGTTTTACAAATCAATTCGAAACCTTTTGAATAGATTTGCATGTTTCTGCTTTGCAGTTTCGCAATAGGCTGGATTTAATTTGTAGAAAGATGCATTTGATTTGTAAAAAGGGGGATTTGATTTGTAAAAGGTTTAAGTTGACGAACAAAAGAAAGAATTTGGAGGGCAAAACCTATTCATTAAAAATTTATTTTGTCTTAAAATGACTTCTGGAACAATATTGTTGGATAATCGATTCTCAAAATCTTAACATTGTGTTGTTTGGTATCAAATTTAAACATACAAAGTGCAATATTTTGTTGCTTTTATTTATTTGTGCGGGTTTTCATAGTATCATATTGAAAATAAATTTATGTAGTAGTCTGGGTCAAGTTGCAATTATTTCCCGCCAATTTAAACTAATGGTGCATGTAACGAAGTATTTTCTGTTTCATGTGTAACAATTCGACATCCCAGTATTTAAGTGATACATACGCATTTTAGTAGTCTTGGAGTTAGATCTACGACCTTACATAAAACTATAGACTGGATCACCAAATTAGATTCCAGAATCATTATTATGATGCATGATTTGAATATCAGAACATAAGATTACTTGTTAACTAGAGTTGATAATTATCATCCTCCTATCTGTTTTACGAAAGCGACCTTCCACTTCTTTCTCGCGAATTAATTTTCATAAACTAGACTATCAAACTCTATCCGTTGAATTAGGAGGTATTGATTGGTCTTCATTATTTCAGAACTTGGTTCCAGCTGATGCTGTTTCAATATTTTACAGTACAATTTTCTCCTTGATCGGTCATTCGAACTATGTTACTAGTAGACAAGGCCGCTACCCGAAATGGTATACTCAAGCAATCTAGTGCGTTATTTAATATTTTCAAAATACAGGACTAAAGTGAAACTGAAATAATAAAGTGTAGAAACTTGTATACTATATATAGTATCCCTTGTTGAAACAAACATAAAGAATAATCCGAAAGCTTTTTGGAATTATCATAGATCACTTAGCACTAAGTCTGAGTATCCCAGTTCAATGTTTCTTAAATCTAGAGCATCGAATATTCAATCAGAGATATGCAAGCTTTTTGCGGATCATTTCAGTTTAGTATATTTACCAGTTGCTAATGCTTCCAGCATTTATTCATATTGTAATGCAGTTGGTAAGGCGTCTATGATTTCTGAAGATGAGGTTTTCACAATTCATTTGCCTAGTTTATTGTTTTTTTCAATTGCCTAATTTATTTCTAAAAAATCTCAAAACTGTTCTTGTGGTCCCGATCACGTTCTTGTTTAATTTGTCGATTAATATGTCTTGCTTTCCGTCTAAATGGAAAGAATCGTTTGTCTTGCCAATACATAAAAGTGGGGATTTAGCGGACATAGAAAATTACAGGCCAATTTCCATTCAAAAATCAACCGTCAAAAATCCAATTTCGCCAATATGCAGCATGGTTTTTTTTCGAAGCGTTCAACCTTAACCAATTTAGCTGAATTTGTGGATACTGCTGCTAGCATTTTGGAGAAAGCTTTTGACAAAGTTTCGCACTCTATTTTGTTGTGCAAACTTGAATCATATAATATACCGCCAATTTTGCTTAAATGGTTTCGTTCATACTTGAGAAACAGAACTCAATTTGTAAAATTTAATGGCATCCTATCTAATGGTATTGAACCTACTTCAGGAGTTCCCCAGGAGTCTATTTTGGGTCCTTTGTTGTTTATCCTTTATATTAATGATATTTCGGAGATTATAACTTCAGGCCACTTGTTATATGCCGATGATCTGAAGCTCTTCAAAAATATTCATACGGCTAATGAATGACACTGTGGCTTTGCAAGCGGATCTAACCGCTATTTTTAACTGTTCTATTGTAAATCAATTACCACTGAACATCAAGAAGTGTGTTACTATGACTTTTACCAAGAAAGTTAATAAATTTGACTTTACTTATAGCATTGTCTTGAAATCTTTAAATAAACAGGATACAATCAGAAATTTGGTCAACATATTGATTCAATTTGTCGTACTTCTTTCAAAACATTAGGCTATATCCTCAGAAGAGGTGAAGATTTTAGGGATCCTTCAACTCTCTCGTTACTATACTCTAGCCTTGTTAGAACTAACCTTGAATACTTATCTCAAGTGTGGAATCCATTTTATGGATTGAATGCGTTCAAAGAAAATTCACAAGGTGTATGTGTTAGTTTATCCCCTCTAATGGTTATATGATATATGAGTGACGTAGGCAGAAGTTCAGTCTGATCTCATTGGAAGATAGAAGAACTCTAATTGATGAATACTTTCTTTTTAAAATAGCCAACAATTTATTAGACTCTAGCTTGGTAGCGAGAGTCAATTTTTATGCCCCGGCTTACCATACACGACATCAGCAGTTGTTCTAGCCATCGGCTTTCAGGACAAATCTTGGTGTGTCATCATGTCTAAACCAACTTATGTCCAACCATGCTATTTACTTTAATGACTTGGACCTATTCAACTTATCGCTGTCGGAGTTTAAAGGTGTTATGCTGCGCTATGCAGCAGTACCGATATGTATTTATTGTAGGCATCGTCAGACCTTAGTCGAAACATTAATATTTTTTTCTTAATTTTCCTTTAATTTGTGGTTTCGTTTTTCCTTTTTTATTGTTATTATTATTATTATTATTTAATTTTTTTTTTCTTTAGAATAGGTACAATCTTTATGTAAACATAGCAGTATTTTTAAGGCAGCATGTAATTGGGTTTTTACCTGTTTGCTGCCCAATAGATAAAATAAATAAAATAAAATGAAATGAAATGAATAAATGAATGTTTGTATAAATAAATTAAATTTTAACAAATTGTCATCCCAGTTTTTAAATGACCCAAATGGATTTTAATAAAAATAGGGTTAGGACCGTCACAATACAAAATGGCAGACCTAACACTACAAAAAGATTAAAATATGTTTGTAACACTTAACTAACGAGATGACGAATTATCTTACTAGACCGTCTCTGTATCGAACGTATAAATTGTAGCTCAACTTAAAGCGTCTACATGCTTCATTTTCTCTGACCGTCGATAAGCTATAGTATAATCAAATTGTTCTAAGTACAGAAACCATCTTACTATTTTTGGGCTTAGATCTACCTTATCTATTGTAAATTTAAGTGGGTTACAATCTGAGACAATTACAAATTTCAATCCGAACAGATACGTCCTAAATCTTTTCAAACTATAAACTATGGCCAATGTTTCGAGTTCGAAACTGTGTAATGTAGTTTCCGCTGATGTCGTCTTTTTACTGAAATACATGACTGGAGTAAATTCTTATCACGGGTTTGGAGATTAGTTTTTCTTTCACTGTATAAAATGATTTGGCTTCTTCGTTCCCAAAATGAAAATCTTCCTTACTTTTTAACTGATCTAACATCGGAGTTATTATAACACTGAAATTTTTAATAAACTTACGGAAATAGCTTACTAAACCAATGAATCGATGTGATGATTTTCTATCTATAGGCAAAGGATACTCTCTGATAGCAGATATATGTTTATCAGCCAAAGATATTCTATTCTGTGTGATGTTATACCCTAAATATTCAATAAACGTCTTTAGGAATTTACACTTTCCTAACTGTAACTTTATTCTGCACTCGGACAATCTTGTTAAAACTCTCATCAATATCTCTAAATGTTGTGTTATGGTACTGTGTTAGCTACTCGTATTATTATATCATCAATAAATACTATTATCTCCCCGGCTTTGATAAAATTACTTAAAATCCTATTAATGTATCTTATAAATACTGATGGCGAATTTACATATCCGAATGGCAACTTATTGAACTCATATAAACCGTCATCTGTCACAAAAGCGGTGTATTTTTTCGAATTCTCCTCTAAATCGACGTGGTAAAATCCATTTGCTAAATCTAAACTGGTAAAATACTGTTTCCCCTGAAGTTTTTCTAATTGACTTTCTATTACTGGTAATGGATACCGGTCTCGTTCTACTAATTTGTTTAAAGGTCGATAATTTACACATAATCTGCATGTTCCCTTCTTTTTTTTCAATAACACTACCCGACTTGAATACGAAGATTGACTTTCTCTTATTATTTCTTTCCGTAACAAATCTTCGATAAGTTTATTTAACTCTACTCTCTCAAACGTACTAAGTCTCTTTGAAGTGACACTGAACTTTCTATCCTCTTTCAATTTTATTTCGACCTCTTGCCCGACCCGTTTTGACTCATCACTTACTCGATTCTTATAATGTTCTAGATATAGTTTCACTACTTCTCTTTTTAAACCTTTAGTTTCCAAACTATCCCTTACATCTAACTGTACTGGTTCTACTTCCTCATAAAATTCATCATCTAAGTTTATTACTGATTGTATCAAATGTATGTCAAATTCATAATTTTCTGCCATGTTTCCCTTAATGTTCTCATTACCCTCCTTTGATACTATTTTTACAATATTAAAATTATTACTATTTATAAAGCCTCTTCCTAAACTAGCATCTACGAGGGTGAATCAAAATGTCTTGCAATATCATATGAAAAAAAGAGTGAATGAGACAACTATATATTTTTTTAAAAAAAATTTTGTCGCGGTGAAACATATAGAAACAAAATTCGATGTAAATTTTACAGTTCGTTTGTTTTCTTCAATTTAGTAGCCCGTGTTTTGAAAAAAATTCTAAAATGAATAAAATTGAATATCGTGCCGTTATTAAATTTTTCTGTAAAGATGTACGCAATGCAATTTATATATTCAATTACCTACATATCAAAAATTTACGGCGAATTTGCACCATCATATTCCACAGTAACAAGGTGGGTAAAATTGTTCAAAAGTGGTCGGGAGTCATTAGAAGAGGGTCGTCCCGCAGATGCTATTAGCCATGAAAACATACTTTTGGCAATCAATTGTATTAGAGGAGTATTTCTGTTTTGCGGTTAGCGTGGAGACTTTCCCTTTCCTATGGTACCACTTATACCATATTACATGACCACCTTCACATGTCAAAAGTAAGTGCGCGATGGGTTCCCCGTTTGTTGACTACACAACAAAAGAAAATTCGTGTTCAAACTTCAAAGGCGATTTTAGAAATGTATGAAGAAGATCCAGAAAACTTCTTGGATAACATAATAACAGGCGATGAAACATGGATTCATCATTGGGATCCGGAATCCAAACAAGAATCGATGCAATGGATTAAACGTGGTGAACCACCACCAAAGAAATTCAAAACTCAACCGTCTGCTGGTAAGGTTTGGCAACAATTTTTTGGGATGCTGAAGGGATATTGATGATTGATTATATGCCACCGAAAACCACAATCACATCTAGGCAGGCATGTAGTACGAAGAGGTTTTGTGAAAATTGAAAAAAGCGATCCGGGAAAAACGGCCAAAGAAAGTTAGATAAAAAACCTCACTTCTTCACGACAATGTACCAGTGCACAAGGCTAAAGTTGCTCAAGCTCCATTAAAGGACTGCGGCCTCGTAGAAATTCCGCATCCAGCATACAGTCCAGACTTGGCACCCAGGGACTACTTTCTGTTTCCCAATTTGAAAAAAAAATTAAGGGGCCGGAAATTTTCCAGTGATTCTGAAGTACAGTCTGTTGTAAATGAATATTTTATGGAGCAAAAGAAAACTTTTTTTTTAGAGGGCTTAGACAAGTTAATTGATCGATGTAACAAATGTATAAACCTTAAAGGAGATTACGTCGAAAAATAAAAATATTGCGGTCTCACTCACTCTTTTTTTTTCATATGATATTGCAAGACACTTTGATTCGCCCTCGTACTTTCATCGTTTCAACGGGTACCACCAAAAACTTTACTGGATATAATTTATTTTCTATTTTTAGCATACCTTTTAAAATCCCTATAACACTGATGTGAACTCATCTATATTTACTATTCCGTCTAAATCATTTAACAAATGTTCTCTAATTATGCTTACGCTACTGCCTAAATCTTACAATACATTAACTTTAAAAATATAATTATTTATTACTACCTGCGATGTCAGCATTCCCTCCGTGTTGACATTCACTTGTCCTTGCTCCTGTTGAGGTTCTGACATAGCACATATGGAATATACTTGTTTCCGGTTCGTATCAATGTTAACCCTGCATTTGCTTTCGTTGTGCCCCAATTTGTTACATCTGGCACACTTTTCAGCTGTCACTGCTTGTTTGCACTCAGGTGCACGATGTTCACTTTGCAAACAATTGTAGCACTTTACTGCTCTCGAACATTGCTCTGCCTTATGACCATATTGTCTACAATTATGGCATTTTACCTCTCTGTTATACCCATTGTTCTTTCTATAATCTTCCGGTTTCTTTTTATTATTATTGCCCGAATACTCTTTTGTTTCTTTGTTCGGTAGTCTCATTTCAATATTAGATTCCGCCCACTTTATCCGTTCCGTCAGCTCGTGAATTGTATTACATATTGGCTTATTGATCCAATTGTATATCTCGTACCTTGACAATCCCCTCAAGATATATTTGACTACTGCTGGCTCACTTAAACCACCGCGTACATCTTCATGACATACATCTCGTATGCTTGATCTTTACTATAAATATTTTTTGTTAATTTGTAGAAAACATCTGCCTCGTCCTCGACGTGGCCGTATTACTTGATCAGTGCATTTTTCAAACCTTCAAATGACTTAATTTCGCTATCGATGGCCTCATAAAACAGCTTTGGTGCATCTCCTAGCCTTGTTATTGCATATAATAAGGTCGCTTCATCCGACCACTTGTACAGGCTGCAATACTTCTCTATTTTATTCACCCATCTTTCTATTTTTACCCCATTATTATCAAATTCTGGGATAAACACTTAATATTTTCCGGATGCATTAAAATCTGATGACAAATCGCCCTTTTTCCATCTTTCTCTTCTTCATCCGCATCCGTGGTTTTATTTTTTCTCGGTGCCATTTTATTAACACGTTTGCTTTAGTAAATCACGATTAGGAATTATTATTATTATTTTTTTTTTATATAATAATAATACTCTAATTCACTAATTCACTTGTTTAAGGATTTATCCCACTTCTGAACTTTAGTCTTATTCTTTTAGATAAAAACTCACTTCAAAAACACACACACTTATTTTAGGTTTTCTTTCTTTTTTTTATTTTTCTCTTACTGCATTTTTAATATTCTTTTCCCACCACACGGGATCTCTAGTTCCACTTCTTTTTTATTGAAAATGCCGGAAGTGGTCTTCCATCCTTCTTTTCTTTTCCTCTTTACATTATAAACTTAGGTGCAGTTCACCCACCAACCAATAATTTTATACCACTAGTTTGCCAGAAGGGCAAACTCCCTGTGGTCTGTTGGGTTAAAATACTAAAATGTGCAGCACCAATTAAACAAAACATTTATAGAAAATAAATTTGTTATTGTTGTTGTTGTTTTTTAACATACATTGGGCCCTATTCTCGAGTTTCACATCCATTTTCCACATGCTGACAGCTGTCAAAATTCATAAAAATTGAATTTTTTCGACACTAAGGGAATATTTCCGAATGGGTATAAGCATGTGGAAAAAATTCCCCATATAGGAAAATGTCCATGCTGCATGTGTTTTATATACGAATTACAATTTTCGGACTTTTTTGTGTGAACTTTGACAGATGTCCACATGTGGAAAATGGATGTGGAATTCGAGAATAGGCCCCTTGTGTCAAATATTTAAACATTTCATGCACTTGGTATTGTATTTATTGATATAGATAACAAAAGAATTACCTTGGGCTCATTGTAAAGATAAATGAAGAGAGATTGTAAAATAATTATAAAAATGGTATCATCTTCCATTTCTTATTTTTTAAAATCGCCGGCGAAACTTTTTGTTTGAATTTTCACCCATCTGCAACTTTTTTTTTAACTTTTTACTCATTAACTTTTCTTAGACATACTAAAAAATCAGCGAACATCTCAAGAAGAAACTGAACTTCTTCCTAGTCAGAAACTGAAACACGGACCTCAGTGACATCTCTCTAGATGGCGGCACAGTTACAAATGATTGCCATTTCGTGTACTTTCATGAAAATGGCGGAATATTACATTATGGTAATTTGACTTCTGGATCTATTTGGGAAGCGTTAAAATTGATTTCACGGAGTGTCGGTAATGCTGTAAGCTATAACATTTTACTATCAATCGCCAGGAACTGGGCCATTATTGTTTCATCTAATGGCGATTCTCTGCATGTCTTGTTCCAATAGCGATTCTCTGTATGTCTTCTATACTATAGTTTAGTCATAAAACCTTTAATAACTCCGCAGAGGCGCCTTATCACATTAATATCGTTCATTTTAAGGATGAACGGTTCAACTCTTCGGATACAATTCACTTTTATTCACCTCAATTTATTACTATACTATTTCCGACTCGATTTTCTAATATATTCCAGATAAATTGCAACACGAATTAATTAGTAAATACAAGTACTACTAATTGAAAATGTAACTATCGGAAATAAAACAAACGGTCGTACCCACCAGCAAAAATTGTGCCAGTCTAATCGTCAATGGAACACGCTTAATAATACTTACGCGGCTGGTAAATGTTTACAATATTTTTAACTTACTTTTTTTATTCGCTCCGGATAGCTGCTATCGAGGGCCGTCATATAAAATGTGGCTCCCGATAGCGCTCCGTATAAATATTGTAGGTAGAGCCAAATATTTTTTATAACAAGTTTTCATTAAACAATTGAATTAATAGTGATAGTTTGATGTTAAATAAATTTAGTTTACCAATAAATAGCACGTGAAATTTAAATGTAGGTGTAGACAAATGACGGCTCTCGATACCAAATATCGGGAGCGAATAAAAAACACAGCTACTGTTTACAATCTATAAATGCTTCATATAGATAAGATTTTTGAGCCATGATATTTTCGACATTTTAGAAAAAAACAAATAAACTACTACGTAACTATTCTACAATTAAGTAAACAAAATACAATTTCTTCTTATTTGATATTTTGCTGCCTCAACATAATGGTCGATTAGGATAGATCTTGACGCCTTAACCCGTTATGATAAAATTCGACGTGTGCGATGGAAATGGACTTCTAGAATGGATTTGAGATGAAGTTCTGTAATATAACCACTTAGGTAGGACTTAGCTATTTTTTTTGTTTAGCTTTTTTCACACTTATATCTTAGAATAATTATGATATAATCTTCTATGCTGTTATCTCAATTTATTGTGTCTTTGATTCAAAATCGACCACGTGATTTCTGGTATCGGGGCCTTAAAACGCAACGGCATATTTGAAGGGCTAAGGTATTATACATTTTTAGAACAAACAATATTTCTGGATAACATAAGTAACAACTTATATTGATACGTTCTACCAATATCTACATGAATTTCGCATCAATATGTAATAAGGTAAAGATTTGTTTGAAATTAAGTAAATTTGGAATACCATACATAGTCATATATGGTATGTAGATTACATAAAACTGTTTGTAGAAGCGAGACAGCGCTTCAAATGGCAGTACATGCAATAACCGTATCGAGAAATGGAAAATAATCTATCAATATTTTCTAGCGCTGTTGCTCCCGCTGTTATTCCACCAATTTTCATTTTTCAAATCCAATTATTTTATTGTAAAATCCTTATTTCCATCAAAACTAATTCCCGGCTATTTATATTTTCACCTTTTTATGTGTCTCACTCTCTGTAAACAAAACCAACAAAAGAATCAACAACAAAAATTTCCTTGTTTTATTTCGAGTTTTTCACTTCAACTATAAACACATACAACTGTACCCTCTGCTACTAGAATCTAACTTCTTCTCATTTTCCACACAGACATAATGCTTATTATTATTATTGTATTAGTTTAGTTAATAGATTGACAGAAGGCACGTTTCAAATAAAAATAAAAACGACGAAAAGCTCTTCGTTTTTCATTCTCATCTTTTCTTCTTTCTATACATTCTCTGAGTAAAATTTTCCATCGAGTTTCATTGTTTCCTCTTTTAAAGTTTTTCTGTTGTAATTTCCAACGTACTGATTTCATGGAAAATACGTGCTTGTGTTTGTAGTGATATGTAAATTGTTAATAGCTTTTATATAGAGGGAGATATAAACAGGCAAACCCAAATGCGTATACGAATAAATGAAAATGTATTTGTTGGTTTTGTATAATAGAGCTGTTATTGAACTGAGAGCTTAGATACTAGATAAAATAGATACTAGCAAGCTGGTTTACTTTCAAAAAATATACCGAACGTTTTTTTTTTTTTTTAGTTTGGCGATAAGAACAGTGGAAATATTAGCGCATCTCATTTAAATATAACCAGTGGCGTTGATCTTTGATGAGGTGTTTACAAATAGAGATTAAATCAAAATAATTTACACTTTGAACGAAATTCGTTCAATTACTTAACACCGTGGATAACAATTTCTATTGATAATTTCAAACATGGGACACCAAGTACAAATATTTCTGAAGAAAAGAAATGACAACTCATTTTTGAAGTAATAAAGATAATCCTTTTCTGTTAGTCGAAAACACGGTTAACAGAACATGTATCTCTTTAGAATCAATTCCATTCAGAATAAAGATATGAAGATAGTTGTGGCGGTACAGAGTATCCGCTGGTAATACAGAATCGCTTTCGGTTTTCGCGGTTCAAAGGGTCCACTAATATCACAATCTGTTTGCAGTCCAGATATTGGCCGTAAGGGTTAAATCTTGTCGCTTTTCTGTTTTTGACAGAAAGAAGGAGAGCAGCCATTATATATCCAAAACCGACCGCGAAAAGTAGCGTCTTAAGAATAAAAATAAAATCATTTTTGATCCGAGTAAAATCAGTTTTCGAGTTAAAACGAAATCGCTAACCGATTAAGCGTAATAACTATGTAACGTTTTCTATTAAATATTAATTAAATTAAATAAAACTTTTGTAAGTGTAAAACAAACGCTTCGGTTTTTTATTGAATTATATTGTGGAAGGTGCGTCGGTCGCCATTACAACGAGCACGCCACTCATATACGAACGAGATTACGATCATCGACCACCATCACCACATAGTTATTATTTGATTAGATTAGATTAACTTTGGATAGTTTGATTATATTCGGTTCGGTAAGGTTGTTTAATGTTAACTTCAGTCCACATGGACCAATTTATGTATTTAATTCTTTCAGGCTGATTTTTATTAGTCTGACCAACCTCAAATTTCAAAATTACCTTCTCTCTCCTATCAAATAACGACCTTTTAGAAGCGAAATATCAGGTTACTTGTTTGTGTTACATTATATAAATGGGGGACCTTTGGGGATTTGTAAACTCTTTACTTAGATTTTTCGGTAAAAAGAAAAATGTTCCTTAAATCTAAATTTGGACATAAAAAATATTAATTTGTTTTAGCTAATTTTTAATATTATAGAACTATACTTTTACCTATTCATTTCTCCAAAACTAATGATTCATCTCGCCATTGCTTATTATTCTAAGAATTATCTTATGCCAAATTGTCATCACGAGTGGCAATGAATTTTCAGGAGTAGTAATTACCCCCTCCATAACTTTGCTTGATACTACAATCAACATTAATACACCAACAGAAGCTCGATTTTTAACAGAAATTGAACAACAGTGCTAATGACAAAATGAAGATATCACAACGTTTATGTATGATGTACATACTTAAAAATGGGAACTTTCGTTTTAGGCAAAGATCACCAAAGTTCCTGTCGGTATTCTTAGTCTTACAATCGTTTCCTTATACATATTCTAATTTATGCAAATAGGAATTATTATATATCTTTGTTGAATCGCGATTGGAATCAGATTTTTACATCCATTCAACAATAACGACGCTAGGGCTTGGCTATTTTGCCCTTTTGCACAATTGTTAAAAATTATTATTTATTTATTTGAAAACTATATTTGAAATTTCCTCTTCGACCAGTTTTATCGGTGAACTTAGAAACTTTAAAGCTCAAAGCGTTGTTAATGCGTCATTAACAAATATCGTTCCAGCATTGGTAATCAATTCTATTTATTTGAAATGCCAAAAAACTAAATATTTTGTAAATGACTGTTCATCGTGATCCCTGAAAAATGATCTATTTCCTGATATTTCGCTCCAGAGAATTTCCAGAAGAACTCTCTACGCAGGAATCCGAATAGTGGTACCCACAAAGAAGTAGATCAACCATCAAATTCGGGCAATTTTGGGACGAATCCAAAATGTTGAAAACATTTACATGTATTGCTCCGGTGCCTCACAGAATAACAGATAAATGCAAAAGATATTCCCGAATAATTGATCAAATGCAATGAGACAATACTTTTACCCAAAAAGATTGGTGTTGATTAAACATTAGGCTCTACACTCAAAAAAATATTCGCTGTTCCCAAACACTTTATAAAGGGAACACTCGAAGTGTTTGACGAATGTATTTGTGGGAAAAAAATTTAAATATTGCGGGAAACGTTATTTCCTTTCCTTACAAATTCGTAAATTATTTGACACGAGAGTTAAATTTTTCATAGCTAAATTATAATTTGTGTTAAGAAGTTAGGTACTTCAAATAATAAATTTTTCTGGCTAATACTACCGATGGGTTATTTAATTATTTATTTATAGTATTTTATAAATAATTTAGTATTAAAAGCAAAAGCACACATGGAAACAAAACAATCGAAGCAAAGAAAAATAATGAAGTTGCTTCCATTAGGCATAAAAAACTCTTAAATTTTTTCAAACAATTTCCACCTCATGCTTACACATTCTTTCGAGCCGAAACCATCCATGAAGTCCGACACTGCAACATTGTTGGCCATGTGGACGGGTCCTAACCATCCCGTTCAGAGCTTACATTTATCCCACTCAGGCATAGGTGCCGATGCACTACTTCTACTACCAACCGCAAAAGTTGAAATACGTGTGGCGGAAGAACTGGCAGTTCGAGAGGTGTATCTTCACTTTCCGTGAGATCCAGAACCGACACCCAATTTAGCATCTAACTCACAGCATATATAGTACCAAAAATAAGGTCAAACCTGACCACCGCGAGCAATTCACGTACTTAAGCCATTGCCATTAGCCGATCCCAAATTTGATACGTCGGGTTCCTTAGATCTTTTGATTGGGTGTGACAAATTCCTAATACTCCTATCCTAGGTCAAATAAGGGCGCAGACCAGCCCGTTGCACAGAAAACCAATCTAGGGTGGATCATAGGGGGAATTTATGAAGTGAACGGCGTACCACACCAAACCATCACCTGCCTATCTGCTCAAGAAGAAATTAGTTTCAACCAATAATTAAGGAGATTCTGGGAGACAGAAGCACTACCAGCAGTCGAGCAGTATACCAGAGAAGAGAAGCTTTGCATTGAACACTTCGACAAACACTTAAAGATTGAAACATCAGGAAAATTCAGGATTCTACTGCCTTCAAGCCCAATAAACCCGCATTGGGAAACTCACTATACCAAGCAGTCAAGCGATTCAGCCCACTGGAACAAAAGCTGATGAGAAACCCCGAACTCCACCAAACCTACTCCAAATTTATGGAAGAATATGAAGCACTCGGTCACATGGAGTTGATACCACCAGATCAAATCGAGCGACCACAAGAGCAAATGTACTACCTTCCGCACCATCCCGTAATCAAGAAAAGTAGTTAAACCATCAAACTACCTACGTGTTGTGATCGAAATGTCAGCGAAGACCACTACAGGAGTATCATTGAATGATATGTTGATTGTCGGACTGACTGTTCAACAATCTCTCACAGCAGACACCGAAAAAATGTTTCATCAGCTGTGAATCGAAAACCCAGACACAGACTACCAACGCATCATTTGGCGTGCCTCACCAGCATTACCAGTGGTACACTAACGGCTTCTCACAAACGCCTTCGGTACGGCTCAGCTTCGTTTCTGGCAACTCAAGCTCTTAATAAATTACGACACCTATATCGACAAAGCCAGAAGCACGCAAAGCGAGCTGATATCTCTTTTAAAACTCAGCGGGTATCACCTTCGCAAATGGACAGCCAACAATATAAAACTCTTAGAGAACATACCAGCAGATGACCGAGTAATTTCAATTCGGGAAATTACCGTAGGAACAAAGTTGATTTCTGTTCTATAGGAATTAAATTTGACACACAAACCGATTTTTTCTCGTTTAGGGTATCACTGCCATTCACGACAGAATGCACCAAAAGACATTATGCTGTTCGAGGCATCATGCGTTTTCAATGGGATGGCTGTCGCCTGTCACTCTATTTCAGAGTCTGTGTTTGCGGAAACTCTACTGGGATGACGAACTCCCTACAGATGTCAAAAAACATTAGAAAAATCATTAGAAGAGATCAAATTACCAAGATCGAAGATCGCCCCGATCTAGTACACCACTACAGCTAGATTAGAGTTATGTGCGGCTTTTTTACTGACCTGGTTGCTCGGACTAGTGATTAAGTCATTGCCACTTACAACAATTCAACAGATCTCGTAACCACTACCGTCCTTGCTTGGTTGGCAAATCCACCTAGAAAGGGAAATGTATTCGTGATCAACAGGGTTACCGAAATACTAATTTCAACAAATGTTTAGCAGTGGTCATACGTCCCGTCGAATCAAAACCGATGGTACAATAATGTGGTGGCAAAGACCGGAATGGCTATGTCGCAAACCAGTTCAATCTCCAGAACTACCGAAAATATCAAAGAAAGAGGAGATTGTCTCGCTAACCAACCTCGCTAGAGAGGAACCAGAGAAAGCAGATAACAGGTCAATAATCGCTGCTGAAATCATCGAGAAGTTCTCAAGTATCACCAAGGCAATTCGAATTATTGCTTGGCTCAAACGTGCAGAGCACGGTTTTCTAAATTTCAAAACTCGAAACATCGGCCAAATTACAGTAGCCGAATTGTACGAGTTGTATAAGACAATATTCCATGAAGCGCATCATTGTTTTGCAAAAGAAATAAACAGTTTGCGCAACAATTCACCACTCAAGAAATCGAATATTTCTTTTCTATCCCCATTCTTAGATAAAGCCTGGCATTTTAGCAGTTGGCGGTCGTCTGGAACACGCAAAAGAGCAATACGACCTCAAGTCTATGAAAATCATTTACATGTCGGTCCGACATTATTGATGTCTATTATCAAACAACAATATACCATAATCCGTGATACATAATTGCATCAAATATTTCCGATAGAAAAAAATAACCCAATAGCAGCTCATGTGACAGTTACCACCACCACGGGTCAACCTAATCCATACATTTTTACAGACGAGCGTTGACTACGCTGGCCATATGTGCTCAATAACAGTCGCCAACGAAAAGTAACCACCTATAAAGCAAACCAGATATGACAACTGAGACCTGCCTCGGAGCATTCAAACTATTCTAGAACCGCCACCGACATTTACAATCCGACAGTGACAATGGGACGAATTTTGTAGGCGCCGCAAATGAATTAAAATGTTTTTGTGAGCTGTCATCTAAAGAGGAAAACCAAATTGCCAACTGGGCCACATTAAACAACACAAAGTAGCCACTGTAAGCCATTGTTAAGTCGGTAAACAACGACCTGAAAATAAACCGTCTGTCCCGCTGGCAGATGACGCAACAAATGTTCCAGCCTTTCGCAAGCTGGTTGCAAACAGAATATCTCACCAGGGTGAATCGCCTATCAAAGTTGCAATTGAGGCCATCACAAAAATGTGCTCGTTTCCATTAGGCAGTTAACGGGGCGACATGTTGGGGATCGCAAACATTATTCGGAACTGTATCAGTGTTTAAGTTGGAATCTGAAAAAGAAAACCACAAAGAATCATCGAAATAAGACAACGAATTTTTGTACTTATCTGAATAAATAACAGCTGATAAGCAAGTCATCTACTTAAACGATGAGCAATCTTTTATTCACAGCATAAATCTAAAAGTATATATTTAAATTGTTATTAACTTCAATTAATTTAAATTGTATCTTACCTCTTGTAATTGTAACCAACGTGTTTTCACCTAAATGTTATTTGTTTACACAAATCATTCTGACATTTGTAGTAAATATGAAACCAAAATTGTAATAGAAAAATGATCATTAACTACGATTGTACTAAATTATTATAGCAAATACCTAGTCAGAATGTTTACATCCAGATGGCATTAAGCAATAATATGGTATTTGTTACAGTGAAAATCCGGTAAGACGGAAATCACTTAATGCGGAAACTCACAAGATACGGAAAATGTACAAAATAAAAATCCCCTACATAAATATGTACATATATACAATGTATGTATATATGTCCATATGTATATTTGTTGTTTTTTTTTAAATATGTATCTTCCATTAAAACGGAAAACTCCTCTAACGCGGAATTTTTTTACGGTCTCTTCGATTTTGGCGTAACGGATTTTCACTACCAGACACCTCAACATTGAGCTTCGTAAATATAAATTTTTATTTCGATTTTTAATTATGTAAATTAGTTTTTTTCGATTGATACTGTTTAATTTTATAGCAATAAATACAATTTGTTGAAAAATAATTTACTTTTAAGTGATAATTTAAAAAACAAACAAAATATATTACAATGAAGTTATCTACAAAGCCAAGGCAATGCGTTCCACACTCGACTGCGATGTTTTAAAGTATGTAGTACAAAGCGAAGTGATTTCTCAAAATTACCTCCTAATCACATTTTTTGCACAAATATTTCATACTTACCAACAAATCTAGCTCATATGTACGTTACAAATTTAGCATATCTCAGTTCTTGCAAATTGCTTTCATTGCTTATTCCGTGCACGGCATTGTTGTAGTAAAATTTCCAAAGTAAGACTCCAAATTTCTAATGCAAAAGAAACTCTCTTTTATACTTACTGTGTATCAACCGAGTAACCACTAAGGAAAAAAAATATAACCAAAAAATAAAGTAATTGTTATCAATATTGTAATATTGTAAATAAATATAAAGTGAATAAAATACCTACCTTAAGCTTAAACTTACCAACCATCCCAACTTTACAATTAATTCACCTGGGATTACCAACAGAGGTCGATCTATTGCCCCAAGGTGCAACAAATTAACTGTTGTAGTGAGTTGTTGAGTAAAATTTCCAAAAAGAGTGATATATTTATTACATTTTAAGAAACAAATTAGGTCTATTCAACTGCTCGAACAAGACTTTACCCAAAAAGCGTTCGTTATACGTCACTAAACCAACGATTTACATTTTATAATTGGTCATGATAATATTAATCCTCTACTCTAAGCCGCTAAATCGCGGACTCACAAATAATGTTAGATTAATTTGAACAGAAATAGCAATCAAGATCACATCCGTCATTTTTCATCTTCGACCTTTAAAAATTAGCTCCAGTTATAAATCTTAAGAATTTAAATTGTTTCATTCAGAATGTTCAAAGCTTACCAGCATCCCTTTAGTAATGAAGTAGCGTTAAATGTCTTTTAATTTAAGTTTATATCAAATAAAAGAGTTTATATTAAAAAGTTTCTTCGATATTATTTGTCACTAGCAATAAAGTATTTTAGGTAAATTAAATTTAAAAATTGAATTACCTAATTGCAACGTAACCCATTCATTTTAACTTAAAGACACCTTTGGAACAGTTGTTGGAATTTGCTATAGAAAAATATTTCTTCGCAATTTTGGTATTTTTGTCCACGCAGTGCTTCAATTGATTCCAAATTTCGTAAACAGGTAGATGATGGGTCTCACATTTATCAACACAAAAAAAAAATGTATGTGTATCGACCCAACCTTTTCCTAACTATTGCTCGGAATTCAAAATGGAAGGAAGTAATTGAAGTAATATTCACTGCGGATAACATACCTTTACAGTTTACGTCACTTTTTAATAGAAGCCTTGCTTCGAAATTTGTTTTAAAGCGATGTCGATGCAATTTTAAAATCAAACAAAATTGGAATACTGTTAGTATCGAATAAAATAGTATCCAGCATCGTTTTTAATGCTCGTGCCATAAACATCAAATTCTGTTACTTTATGTATGGTAAATTCTTTATTACGAGTAATATAATTGAAAATAATTATAATAAAAATGTTCACATCATTTAAAAAAAATTATAGTTTGTCTTATATCTTGGAGCGTAATTTTGTAATTAATAAATATTTTAAACGGTATATACTTAGGTCCAAACAAATAAAACCACCTGAATATGAAATTTCAGTACAAATGAAAAACGCTTGTTTCTATAGTCTCACCAATGTTTTGCCAATAACAATATACCTATAAACATTTGCTGGTCTTTCGTGCGATTATGTACCACAAGTTACGAGTTTCGAGAACTTGAAATATGTTGACAAATTTTGTTTAAAAAGAATCTTCTTAATCATTACTATATTACCACAGAAGAAAGATTAACCAGAATAGACATTGCGTGGACCAATTTTTTTTTTCATCTTACCTTATTTTTTGAACATATAAGTATAATTATTTTTAAATATTATAGTAGTTAATACAAATTATGTTGTCAAAACAAAACTTGTCAAATAATTTCACTAACTACACTGTTAAGGATTCTCAATTTTTATTATTTCAAATCAAAACCAGTGCATGAACCGAGTTAATTTAGGTTTCGGTTTCGTTGAGTTAAGAATATTGCGGCGTTAACCTTTATCGTTTCCAAGAACAATTTGCTTTTCTTCGAAAATTGAAAATAAAATCTTACATTCGTTGTCATTCCAATACCCGCGAGACGACATTTTGCTGTAATAGATGCATGTTAACTAAATTACGCATTAAAAATATTTTAAAAAAATGACATTTAAAGCCGGTACACATTGAGAACGAGTGACGAGAACGACTAGATTATTTTTTACTAAATTATGAAAGAAAATTGCCAAATTAATGCAAATAGTATGATTTAAACTAAGCACAGTTTATAAATCTTACATTTATTCAAAATAAAAAATAGGTTCAAACAGATTTGAATTCCAAATTTCTGTTTATCGCCGCAAATTAAAAATTATGAACGATAGCTGTCAACTTGAAATACGTTCCACTCGTTTTCCATAAATATTTCTCTAGTACTAGTATAAAATTTCGTCGATTTTTTCTAGGATTGACGTTTAACATAACCTATAAAATTAAACGCGATTTGTAGTACTGTGATCTGGTTCTTGTGCTTGAACTACATAAATAAAAATAAAATAAAAAAATGGATACCGAGTTTGAAGAAATGCTCATTTTGGAAGTAGAGGGATACCAATGCCTTTACAGTAAAAAGCATCCGGGTTACAAAAACCACTTGATAAAGAATCAAGCATGGGCAGCTATATTGGAAATTTTGAATGTCACAGGTTCTCTTTATAAGTACGAGTAAATATGAATAGAAAAATAAAATGAAAAATTTCTTTTAATTTTAGTTGATGACTGCAAATCCAAGTGGAAAAATTTGCGAGATACCTTTTTCCAACTGTTGCGGGCGTCGAAAAATACCCCCAGTGGAATTGGGGCAGTAAAAAACCCAAATGGCAGTACTACGATGTCATGTATTTTCTTGTTCCGTTTTTTGATACACCCAGGTGAGATCATGAAATAACTATTATTTGCATCTAAAGTAATACGTATTTAATTTATACAAAAATTATTTAGGACTATTTCGAACATAAACGGACAAAGCGAGGCCCCTTCGGAAAACGACGTCGAAATACTTTCTGAATCAACAGATAATATAGCCAGGCTTCCACCAGAGCCGAAGCAAAAGAATTCACCGCTAGAAGAAAAACTTCTTTCACTTTTGGAGAAAGATGCGGGTAAAGAAAATCCACGGCAGTCGGAGTCGCAACTGTTTTTGGAATGCTTGGCCAAACGCATGGAAAATTTAAGCGTCGAGAAAAGATCGATTCTCCAAAAAAAAATTTTAGAATTATTCCATCAAGTGCGGAATTTGAAATTAATTAAAAATATATATAGGGTCCGATTCCCGTAGTCGTATCGCTTGTCACGCGAAATTACAGTCAAGTTTTTATAATCCTTCTATAAACTCTGTAAGGCTGCAATGAAAAACATCATATTGCACTGACTTTTTACGACAATAGTCATTTCAAGTGACTACCAGCACAGCTACTCGTTACTCGAAAATATATTATGATAAGGAAAGTCATTTGAAATGACTTCAATCTTAAATCAGTGCAATATGATGTTTTCATAGCAGCTGGACAAAGTTTGTAGAAAGAGTATGAAAACTTGATTATTATTTGGCGTGTCAAGCGATACGACTATAGGAATCGCGACTGTATTACATACCTAGAAATATTTAAAAAGCGTGAATTGAAATGTGATAATTTGTGATTTTATTTTCTTTAATGTACTTGTACATAATTGTTATTTTTTTTATTTCAAATAAATGAATTATTTAGGCAACCTGTATAAAAGTTAAATTAGGCGAGTAAGTTTATGCTGCCAAGGAACATCGCCTTCAGCAAGGCACCAATTAGCAAACGTTTCTCGAATATCGACTGCTCTCGCGCTGGATATGTCCTCTCCATATTGTTCGTTGTTGATACAGCAAGCGGGTGCGGGCCGATTAGATTTAGATATTCTTAAATAGTTGTGCAAAACACAGCAACAAGTTAGTATAAGCTTAGTTAGATCTTCGCTACATTGTATCCTTTTCAATAAGACCCGCCATATTTGGGAACATATGCCAAAAGTATTTTCCACAATCCGCCTAGCCCGGCTCAACCTGGAGAATTAAGTTTTAGTTATACAATATGCAATACTCCCTTTAGATACATGTATACCTATAATTAAAATTTTTTTTTTTTCAATCATTTTCCAGGATATGGTCTCAGTATTGTTGGCTTGAGAGCAAATGCCTCGTCGCCTACAATAACAAACGGTATTTTTGCATTGGTTCCTGGAAGTGGACGTGAACGAAGTACGTTTAATTTATTTTGCAGAAACAGCTTTCCAAAATTGCTGTTAGCGAATACGGTCGCATCCACCATCGAACCATATGCACCCACATCAATATAAACAAATTTATAGTCTGCATCAACTAATGCAAGGAGATTGATTGAAAAGTGTTTTTTATAGTTAAAGTTAATGCTGCCACTGTTGGCAAATGATACGATTTGGATATGTTTGCCATCGACAGCACCGAGGCAGTTTGGGAAGTTCCAACGATTCAAAAATCCATTTGAGATTTCCAACCAATCTTCTTCATAAAGAGTAGAAGGCATTACTAAGGGCATTATAATTTCATTAATAGCTTTAACAGTGTCCCGAACTATTTTTCCGATGGTGGAATGTCCCCAGCAAAAATGAAATGCTAGATCCCGAAACGACCATCCAGTTGTCAAAAATCTAAAAGTGTAAGCAAGCGTTTACAAAATCGCTATGTTATATTGAGATGTTACAGGTACCTTATCGTAGTGACTACTTTTTCTCGTGCTGAAACACACTCACGAAAACTGGATGGCTTCGGTTCCAGCGTGCTCTTGAGGATATTAAACAATTTATCAAAATTTTGTTGACTCATTCTGAAGTATTTGTAGTATAGATCTGGATATTTCTCCAACTCTTTTATAATTTTATGGTAAAGCCCCAAAGTTGGGCGTTTTTTTAAATATGGATGGATCCAATACCTGCGTGCTTAAATGTGAACAAATAATTTACTCGCCTGTGTGGATCTTACTCGTTTCTCGCTACTCGTTCTTAATGTGTACCGCCCTTAAAGGCCGAATCTAACCCAACCACAATATACTATGTTTCCATGTATCGAGTTTAAACAGGTTTAGGTTTCGTTGAGTTGAAAATATGACGGCGCTAACCCATACTGTTTCCATGAACATAGTTAGGATTTACAGTTGAAGAAAAATATTTCGATAGAATAAAAACATAAAATTGCTTATTGAACAAAAACCAAATGTTTATTTCGCTTTGATATATCGTCATAAAGTTGACAACGACATTATTGTGTATTTTTTTAATTATTTTGGGGAAATATATTTAGTAATATGAGATGCGCCATTTATAATTTTAAAAAATGTTTGACAGATAGAATCTAACTCAAACAAACAAGATTCGTCGAGTTAATTTGGATTTAACGAAACTCTACGCTAATACGCGTTTCCATGCACATAAACTGAGTTGAACCTAGGTTAACTCTATCATGGAAACATGATAATAGTTTCGTTGAGTTTATTTGGGTTTAACGAAACTCTACCCTAATTTGCGTTTCCATGCATATAAACCTGAGTTAACCTAGGTTAACTCTATCATGGAAACATGGTACAAAGAATATATAACCCAACTTTCTCTTAGCTTCGGCAAATCAAGGTCAAAAAAATGAGTCCAAATTTTTCCATACAAAAACAGCGTTATGTCTCTTCTGGTTGTATTCTGTGATAATATGTACATATTATTTTTCCAACTTTTTTTGTTGAGACTTAGAGCTACACGCAATAGAAAATATTTACATGAGATAAAAAGAGAAAAGTATAAAACAAAAAGGTCGGTCATGCTATAACTTTTTGGCGGTATAAAATCTACGATGTCGAATAGGGCGATAATACAACTTTATGTTTCAAAATTACAACTTTTCTGGCCAAAATAAAGCTTTTCGAAAGTAAACTTCTATTTTTAAACAAAAATTTATAAAAAAATAAAACAAAAATGTCGGCCATGCTATAATTTTTTGGCGGTATAAAATCGACAATGTAATTTTTGACGAATGCCGCAGCGATACCACTTTATTTATCAAAATTACGACTTTCCATGGCTAAAATGAAAACCAACCAACGTTCGACCAACTGTTAAATAAAAATTTTAAAAAATAAAAATAAAGCGCTATACAAATTTTACAAATCGCCATTTTTAATGTGTTTGTTTCCATAAAATATACTCGGGTAGAGTATATTTTATAGTCAAAAAAATTTTTTATGGAAACAAAGTTAAAAAAAAAAGAAAAAAAGTCCAACAAAATTTTGTTTGTTTATATATTTGTTCTTGTCTTTCAAATGAAATTCGCGATATACTAATCTCTTCATTTTTTGTTGGGAAACATTGTTGGAACGTGTAAATCAAGCTTTACATAAATTCGTTTTATACGTCGATTTGTGTTGTAAATGATATTTAAGTACTTTTCATACCAGGCGCCTCGCCTCGAAATATTTAGTTACAACAAATGCGAAGCCGAGACCCTTTCATACCGGTGGCGTTGGCTTAGAACATTCGGTTGCTATCAAATATTTTATTTAGGTCTATTTTACACGTGAATTATACCAAGAACTGAGATATTCTAAATTTGTAACGTACATATGAGCTAGATTTTTTAGTAAGTATGAAATATTTGTGTAAAAAATGTGATTTGTAGGTTATGTTGAGAAAGCACTTCGCTTTGTACTACATACTTTAAAATCTCGCAGTCGAGTGTGGAACGCATTGCCTTGGCTTTATAGATAACTTCATTGTAATATATTTTGTTTTTTTTTAATTATCACTTAAAAATAAATTATTTTTCAACAAATTGAATTTATTACTATAAAATTAAACGGTATCAATCAAATAAAATTAATTTACATAATTAAAAAACGAAATAAAAAAATTTTATTTACGAAGCTCAAAGCCGAGGCGCCTGGTATGAAAAGTACATATTTTAATTCGACGCCTCTGCTATTTTCACACAAATGCCGATGTCATAATTTAATTTTATTCTCCTCTCTTATATTCCAGTTTTACTGATAAGAGTTCCTATGTATGTATGTGTATTGCTTGGTAATTTCATTTTATCAAATAAAACGAAAAAAAAAGTTGCAAAACAAAAAATTTTCCTCATGATATTACTTAGCTGAAGAAATTTTCTCTTCAGTCTCGTTTTGTTTCTCGTCGTCTCTCGATGATATTCGCAAGGACGTTCTGTGACGTTTTACTCGAATTAAATAATTATTAAAAGTAAACAAACAATATAATTGCATTTTAATTAGGCTAAACTATTGAATATGTTGTCCGCGCGTTGCACATTATAATATTAATATTAAAGGAACATTTTCCCCCATTTCGTGTGTCTGCCTAACCTATACAATTTTTTTGTTTTGTGTTGTAAAATTTACCGTAAAAGCCATTCTCAAGGCGCGTCAATACAATTTTAAAACAACAGAAAGTGTAAACAATATCTAAAAAGGATTCATTTACATTCTATAGAAATATATGTATGTAAAAAAAGGAAAAGGGTTGATTTTATAGACAAGTATTCATTCATTTGCCGATTTGTTGGAAAAATAAAACGGATTATATTTCCACCTTATACTGTGCAAAATAAATTGGAAAGTGCAACTATTTCAGTTAAAAGTTGTTTTATGCAAAAAAATATTGCTTACTTAAATTTCCCGACACAAAACGTGTGAAAAGTTTATATTGTTTTTCCATCAGTTAAATTAATTTTGTGATAAATAAATAAAAGTTTAATAATTTTGTTTTGTTTGGTATAAAAAAGTTTGTTCAGTGTGAAGTTTTAAATTAATTAGAAAAAAATAAAAGAAGAAATCGGAAATTAGTATTTTATTTCAGTTTCTGACCATCTGATAACGAAAAAGAAAAAAAAATATAAATATGCGCATACACGACAAATAATTTTTTTATTTGTTTGTTAAATTTTCATGAATGAAAATTAAAATCTAATTAAAAAGGAAAATTCAAGTGTTTTTTATTTTGTTTTTATTATTTTTTTTTTATCTTTCTTAGTTTTGTGCTCTCTTAAAATATTTATATAGTGCGTGTGTAGGAATTATTTTATATAGCTAACTGTATTCTAAATATGTTGGATAAGTACTCGAATCATCTTTAAATCCAGTTAAATGTAAGTACCTACTATAAGTATACAAGTATGTATAATAAAAAAAGGAAATCAACATAACCTAAAAAAAAAATCTCTTGTTAAAATCAATACAATATGTTTGAGTTAGTTAGAGGTTAGTTTCGGTTCTACATATACATTTGAATTTGATACAACTGAGATAACAGAAGGAAAATGGAAAAAAGAAGAAAAACAGAAATGTTGATAGCAAAGAGATCGGAATTTTATTTTTTATCTCGTTTACAAAACAAGAATACAGCAAAAAAAAAAAAAACAAAAAAAAAAATGAGGAAAACGGATAAGAAAAATAAAAGGACTAGATATTTGTGTATAAGAATGAGATAGTTTCATTTACAGTATGTACTTTAAGAGCTAACGATTTTAAGGGATTGTTGTAGAGATGTTTAGTTTTTGTACGTGGGGTGAGGTTTAAATGGCGGGAATTTTTTTTATATGAGATTTAAAGACATATGTTTATGATTACTTTTGTGAGAGTATGTTGTCCATAAATTAAAATAGATGTAGTAAATTTATAGTAGATATGTAGAGAAATAAATAATATTTTACTTAGCAAAATTGACATCCATTCGGGATAAGAATTTAATATATCTTAAATTTAATCTTGACTTGATATATTGAGTTGAGCTAAATTGGTAGAGATCTATGTTGATTATCAATAAAATTGATAAATAGAATAATATGTTTTATTGATATATATATTTAAACCTTTTATTTTAAGCACCTGGGCTTAATAGTCACATTTAGGACAAGAAACCCTTGGGCAAGGTTCCGCATTCTGTTTATAATTTTCATTTTTTTTTTTCATAATTCAAACCTGAAAATCAATAATTTATTATCGCTAATATTTTGCTAATGGATTAAAAATTATATAAAAAGCATTTGGCACACATCTTCAACCAATACCATCTTCAAAAGAAGTCGAAAACGTGTGACCAGATATAATTTTAGAAAAAGTAGACCCAAACAACTAAATTCTATATTTTCCCCCTTTATTAAAAAAGAAACCAAATTGTGCGTGTGATTTTTAACATAAACGAGAATCAATCTTCATGAAAATAGATCACGATTTTTTTCATTTTCCAATGGTCTTTAAGGCCGTAGTTTATCAATGGAGTTGTAACTTGATTATCTTGTTCAATTTCACAAAATAAAAGCCTAATGCAATTAAATCGTTCCATGTTATATACAAATAGGACTAGGTAGGGGATTCCGCTAAGCGAAATACCCGATATTTTCGACATTGTAACCATAGCGGAAAGCAAGAGTAGGAATGGCCATCTTTCATTTTAAAAAGTGTTTATTTCCAGCGAACGCCTGTTGTAATTCCACTTGTACTTAGTGACAAAAATATTGAAAAAATTACTTTTTCCACTGAAAGATGGCGGGCAAAATTCTTTAGTTTTAAAAAACTTTGATCGAATTTTCTCTTTTCCTTTTATGAATAAATAAAATTGATTTCTAAGAAATTTGCATAATAAGTTTCTCAAAATTCTCTGTCGGTAAAAGAAAGTCGTGTGTTGGTCACACTTCCATTTTTATATAAAGGCATCCCTCGAATTATGCAGTACTTGAGTTACACGAATTTCGAGATATTACGCGAAATTCGGCATCTTTCCAGTATTCGAGCAATTTTTATTTATAAAGAAAATATTTGATTGTAAATGAATGTTTTTAATTAAAAAAGTTGATATTTGTTTCACAATACGCATTTCACAATATTTTCCGATATTTCACTGCTACTGATAGAGAAACCTTCGAAAATCCGCTCTGTAGAAAGTCCAATTATCGGTATAATGTTGCTGTACAGGGTGACTGACACGAAGTGTTACCAGAACAAAACGCCACAGAATTTTTATTTTTTGATGAATTTTATTGAATCAAAGTAAAAAATATTTACAAATATTTAAATTTTCGAACTGCATTAGCAGTTTTCGATTTGGCCACCCTTAGCCGCGATTATGGCGTTCAAACGGCCGACAAAGCTATTGCATGCAGCACGAAAATGGCTCTGCGGTATTTTGGCCCATTCCCGGCGAAGCGCTTGCTTTAGATGATCGACACTTTGGTATTTTTTTGTCCCAACCTTGCTCTTCATAATACCCCAAACCGAGAAATCTAGCGGATTTCCATCCGGTGAATTTGGTGGCCATTGGGCAGTGGAAATGAACCACGGAACGTTGTTTCTCAGCCAATCTTGATTGACGCGCGCTTTATGACTCGGCGCCGAGTCCTGTTGAAATGTCCAGGCTCTGCGGCCGAAATGTTTTTGTGCCCAAGGCTTCAGCGCTCCCTCCAACACATGATCCCGATAAATTTGAGCATTTATCTTGATGCCACGGTCCAAAAAAACGAGCGGTGAACGGCTTTCGGCCATTACGGCGGCCCAAACCATCACCATCGGCGGCGCTTGGTTTCGAGTGGCAATCCGTTGGCCTAAATTTTCAGTAGAACGGCCGGGCAAGTAAATCCGGTCGTTTTGCTTGTTCACATACTACCTTGATCAACAAGTTCTCGGAATAACCACCGTGTGGCGCTCCCATCGTTCCGATTTGAGTACTGTTTTTTTGTTAAGTTGGTACATCTGTTGTTGATATTCCCTCTAAATCTTAGCGTCATAGCTTGACATTTGCAAAAGTTACGTAGTCAAGAGTACATCTACTCTGTGTGTGTTGGAGATTTTTCCATTATTTCCCCTCGGCTGCTGAAACACGTTCCCCGTAATGGTTTTTTAACTCGATTGAACAGAAAGAAGTCACAGGGAGCCAAATCAGGTGAATTCGGTGGCTGTTGGATGGTATTTGTTGCATTTTTCGTCAAAAAATTACGAATAATGATGGCACTGTGCGACGGTGCGTTATCATGGTGCAAAATCCACGAGTTTTCTGCCCACAATTCTGGTTTCTTTCGGCGAATTGCTTCACGCAAACGTCTCATAACGCCCAAATAATACTCTTTGTTTACGGTCTGGCCTTCTGGCAAAAATTCATGATGCACTACACCGTTGTAATCCATGAAAACCGTGAGCATTGCCTTCTTTTTTGACTGAAAACGACGTGGTTTTTTTTTTGGTGAACGCCATTCACTTGCCTGATGTCTGGATTGCGTGTCGTACTCATAAACCCACGTCTCGTCTCCAGTAATGATCCTTTTGATGAACGTGGGATCGGATTCAGCCTCGCAAATCATGTCTAAAATTGTAAATAATTTCTAAAATTCTAAATAATCGCCAACACACACAGAGATAGATGTACTCTTGACTACGTAACTTTTGCAAATGTCAAGCTATGGCGCTAAGATTTAGAGGGAATATCAACAGCAGATGTACCAACTTAACAAAAAAACAGAACTCAAATCGGAACGATGGGAGCGCCACACGGTGGTTATTCCGAGAACTTGTTGATCAAGGTAGTATTGCTCAATAACGAACGGTGACTCATCGGAGAAAATCAAATTCGGCAAATCGCCACTTTCGTGCAAGCGTAACAACTCCTTTGCTCTTTAACTTTTTTTGAGCATCTGTGAGACCATGCGTTTTATGGAATTTCAAGGCCTTTAGTTCAAGATGATCTTTCAATATGTGCTGCATCCGTTCGAGCGAAATGTTCGCCTCACGAGCCATTTTTCTGCCGCTACGGCGCGGATTCCGGGCCAATTTGGCTTTCACCTTCCGAATGATATACGGCTATGTTGCAGTGCGTTTCGGTCCACCACCATGGCGTTTTGCAATGCTGCCAGTATCGTTATAACGATTTACGGTGAGATTCACAAACATTTTATTTACATGCAGATGTTTTAACTGGTTAACAATCTGCGGCAGTGATTTTCCAGCCAAATATAGAGAAATCACAATATTACGCTTGAATTCCATTGCGGATAACTTTTTTTCTGAATATTTCCCGCTAAAATGCTTCTGCACGCTTGTAAACAATTGAATGAACTGTCATTAATGTAAATTTGAGCGCTCTGTCATCACTGGTTTGACAGCAATAACAGTCTGAAGTTGCTAACACTTCGTGTCAGTCACCCTGTAGAAATATAAATCGAGAGTGTTCGCACAATTCCTTTATTTTTTACTCTCTCTATTAGAGAAATATTTATTGTTAGATTGTTTGGAAAAATAACGGGATTTTGAGTGGATTTTTTTCAAAAAGAATTAGTTTCTGTCTAGAATAACGGTATTTCGAATGGAACTTTCCAAAACGAATATGAAAATATACGCAGAACTATATTGGTATATTTTTTTTTTTTAAATGTTGGAAATGGCTTTATTCTTGAATCTTTCTACATAAGAAACTTACAAGAAGTAATCAAATCTTAAGTTAAAAATTATTACATATTTTAAGTCTTAACCAATGTTAATACTTATTGTTAGTGCTCACAATTTAATTAATTTAGATTATACTTATAAGTATAACATAATCATTTAGTAAATTTACAGGTTCACAGGTTCATCAGTCCGAGTGGATCTGTTCTTCTCAGTCGCCTAAATCGCGGCTGTTTTAGTATTTCCCTGGCCAATTCGTTGGGATGTGCTTCTAGTTTTGAATAATATTTCGAACTGAATTCTTTAATGGTTTCTTTAACGGTTTTAATCCCAAGGAGCATTGGTAATACTGCGAAGTATTTGCGCTTGGGTTCGTTGCAGGAGTTCTCTGTTTGAAGCGCTGGTGGATCCCCATAACTGAATACCGTATGTCCATATGGGTTTGATTATCGCTTTGTAAAGTAAAACTTTATTGGCTAATGACAACTGAGATTTTCTTCTCATCAGCTTCCAATTTTCGGAAAATGTAATTTTTATTTGGTTGCGCTTTGTTTCAATATGATTTTTCCACGTTAATCTTCTATCCAGGTGCAAACCTAAGTATTTTACCTTCTTTTGTTGAGGAATATTTTTATCGTTTAATTTCACTGGTAGCACGTTTGTTCAGCGTGAATGTGACATGAGTTGATTTGTTTTCGTTCACTTTTGTTCGCTATGCCTTCAGCCAGTCCGCGACTTTGTTTAAATGATTCTGTAATTCCTTTGAGGCAATTTCAGGATTAGTGTGATTCACCAGGATGGCCGTGTCATCGGCAAATGTTGATATTAATACTTTGTTGGTTACAGGTATATCAGCTGTGTACAACAAGTATAATATTGGTCCTAGAACGCTGCCTTGCGGGACACCTGCATTAATATCATTTAAGCAAGTAGCTGCGCTGTTTTGTTTGACCATGTATTGCCTTTGAAGAAGTTAGTTTCCCAAAATTGACTGAAATTTCTTCAGTAGAAGCTCTTTAATTTTGTAAATTACTCCATCGTGCCAAACTTTATCAAAAGCTTGTGCGATATCCAAAAAGGCAGCAGAACAATATTTGTTTTCCTCGAAGGTGATTTTGGTTGAATTTACAATTCTGTGCACTTGCTCTATAGCACCATGTTGGTTTCGGAAGCCAAATTGATGGTCTGGAATAACACGCCGTTCTTCTAATATTGGTTTCAATTTCGTTAGTAACATTTTTTCAAATAGCTTTGAGATTGTGGGCAGCATCCCTGGCTTATATATCATTGTAATTAAAGATATCTTCCATTTTTGAGGAATATAACTGGTTCGCATGATCGCGTTGAATACAAATGTTATTAGTTTTATGCATTTATCTGGCAATTCCCTTATCATTTTTCCAGTAATGAGATCATGTCCTGGTGCCTTTTTCGGGCTTATGCAAGTTTTAATTGTATTCTTAACTTTCTTCCAGTTATACTTTATAGGCTTGTAGGATAAACCATCATCCGTTGGCTGGGGTAGCACGAAATAATTATCTTCATCGTGTGGGACGAATACTGTTGCTGTTCTCGCCCAATTTACAGTTGGTAGTCTAATCGGTGGATTCGAATTTGTTGGCCTTTTTAAATTTTTTGTTGCCTTCCACAAAGAATAATCTGTCCTCTCGGTTGCCGAGAGATCACTTAAATAGTTCTTTACGCTGTGGTTTTTTTCTTCGCTCAAAGCAAATCTTAGGGCCTTAATAACTCGATTTAATTTCCATTTCAATAACGGTGATTTTGTTTGCTGCCATTGACGGCGAATTTTTCGCTTTTCCTGGATTAGTTCCTGTATATTATGTGACAGTTTATTAACTTTTTCCGAACTACTTATGCCGGGTGCCCTTTCAGCGGATAATGTCATGACATCTTTTAGATTTTCGGCCGCCGCATCACTATCAGTTGGTGTGATCAGAGGAATATTAAGTAGACACTTTTGTTCGACAAGCCTCCTATATTGATCCCAATTAGTTTTCTTGTTTGTAAGACGGTTCGGTATTTCGTTCCTTAGGACATCGGTACTCAATGTTACTATTACCGGTGAGTGATCAGAAGACAGATCATAGCAATCGGTGGCCTTAGCGTATGCACGTGGAATGCCCTTAGTTAAACAAAAGTCAATTAGATCAGGAATTTTCTTTTTATCTGTGAGCCAGTAAGTTGGGTTACCGGCAGATAAATAATCCAGGGACTGTTCCTCTATAGCATCATAAAGTTGTTTGCCTTTCGGCGATATTAATCTGGAACCCCAATGAGTATGTTTAGCGTTGTAATTACCGCCCGCAAGAAATTTATTACCCAGCTGGCTGAAATAATCCATGAACTGGAGTTTTTTTATAGCATGTTTTGGAGGGCAATACACTGCCGATGCTCGTTGATTGTATATGTTCTTTCTCATATTTCGTAAGTACGTAGTGTTTTAATCTTCGCTTAATCAATACAGCAATGCCTCCGTGTGCTTTACTATCTGGGTGCTTGGTGTCATAAATAGAGTACCCATTAATTTTAAAATAGCTATTTTTGATGAAGCGTGTTTCTGATATTAACATTATGACAATATTGTGCTCAGTGAGAAATGCATGTACCTCCGCTTTATGTTGTGCTAGGCCGTTTGCATTCCTTATGGCTATTTTGATGATGGTCATTTCTGGCTTTTTACGATTATCTGCATCAGCGTGCTCATATTCTGCATCATTAAACCCATCGTTCTCTCAACACTTGCGTATGAAACCCCTTGGTGCACGCTGCCGTTTACATTTGCGTACTGTTTTTCATTTTGAGCGTTTCTGTTTAGAATTTCTGTTCGTGCTTCTTTTCTAGCTGAAGAATGAAGATTAAGCATTCGTTGTTCTGCTCGCTGCTTTGGATTGATTATTCTTTTCAATTCTAGATAAATTGGGCACCCTCTATAATTAGCTGTGTGATTTCCATCGCAGTTGCTGCATTTTCTCAATGATGCTTCCTTTTTTGGTTTATTGCAAACCTTTGAATTATGGAGTTCACCATACTTATATAACACAAACATCGTTCAAAGTGCAATATGCTCTTGTGTGTCCATATTCTTGGCACTTAACACACTGTACCGGCCCATTTCTTTTCCTGGGTTCCTCGATGGGAACTCTTCTGTACAGTAGATATTTTAAGTCAAATATTGCATGGTTGCCTTTAACCTTTTTACTGTCTGGTTCTAATTCCAGACGAAACAATGGCTGAGGAACCTTCTCCCGATTAAAAATATTGGTAATAGTTTTGCACTGGAAACCTTTTTCAGCGAGAGCAGCTTGAATTTCGTTTGCATCCACGTAACTCTCTATTCCTTTTAACATAACAACCAATCCTTTTTGGCTCTTTAGTTGATACGTGTAGTAATGTTTACCAACTTGGTCAAAATGTTTAATTAACGCTCTGTAAGCAACAATATTGAGCGGTTGAATTTTTGTTTCTTTTATATCTCCTCTTTTGATCCCGGAAATATAAAATGCACCTTCAGTAATAAACTCGATCGTTTTAGCAAGTTCTCTGTTTGATTCTTCCCTCAAATAGATTGGTGGCGGCTTCTCAGCTTTTGAAATTTTTTCGGGCGTCGGCTCGTCAACAACCAAGCAAGAATACCTATTACCATGCGTTAATTCAACGCTAGCTAGCTTAGTGAATTTATTCGCACTTGCACTGGCCGCTGATCTAGGGCTTCTTCTTCGTTTTGATCGGACAGTAATATACCGGTCTATTCCCGTTTGCACTAAACACTGACCTACATCACTGTTTATTTTATTGTCATCTGATGTCGATGCACTGTCATTGTTTTTTATCGTCGATATTTGGCGACGATGCACTTTTAGTTTCGTTATGGTTCAACACACCAATGTTATTTAAATTAATAATTTCACTTTGATTTAAATTGCCTGGTAAGGTAATTTTTTGAACATTTAAAATTTGTTGTCGCTTTGGATTAATTTTGTATTTTTATTAAAAATTGAGGTCGTGACGTTCGGTGGCAAATTGCTTGAAGACATCGCTATCTACTGATTTGGACCAGCCTTTTTTACTTGAGGCGGAGATAAGAACATCACGATTATTGGTATATAAACTCATATGTAACCACTCTAAAAATCATAAGTAGCCTTATATAGCGGTAGGAGCCAAGATGTTCGTGGAAAAGAAAAGAAGAACTGGTAAGCGGTTTACGATATCGCTTCAAGAAAAAATTAAAATATTGAACCGTATAAAGGAAGGAGTAAGAATATCAGGTATTGCAAAGTCAAAGAATATGAACGAGTCGACTATCCGGACAATAAAACAGAATGAGGAAAAAATAAAAAGGCTTGATTAAATAGGAACCTCAGATGAGAAACGGAAGCTTTATTCAGCAACTGAAAACATATTAAAAACTGAGAAAGCACTCGCTTTCGCACAAGACTGTATAAGTCACGTACAGGTACCTCCTTTAGATTTTAGTTCAATATTGCATATTTTACAAAAAACAAGATTAATTTCGTTTTTACGGATCCACGATTTTAATAAGTAATCATTTCCCAATTTTCTACGTAAGTCCATTTTCAGAAATACAATTTTATTGTGAAATATTTAAACCAACAACGAAAAGCTAATTGAAAAAATCGATTTTCAAAACCCACGAAAAGCCAATTGGTTTAATTTTCCTTTTCGTTTTCCAATTTGTTTTCTTGCAGTTAAGTTTCGTTTTATGAAAACGGTAAAATCTCCATAAAAATTTCATTTGTAAAGAAAAACTTCAAATCTTTTATAAGGGCAAAAACGGCAACATTGGACTGTATCCATCGAGAAGTGCACAGAAACGGGTAAGGTTATTTTTCCCTTAGCAACGCCCACTTAAATATTCTTGATATTGAAGCCCGATGGCTCGGATTAGTCCATGCACAGATCATTTTCGAAAATTCGTTTTTGATGATATGTATACAAATAACTTGTCAATGATGTTCTAGAAAACCGACACAACTCAATAACTGAAATTTTTTATTAACTATTATTAACTAAGTACTATAACTACGATTTTCCACAATTTTGCTTTTACCGAACCACTGGTAGATCACATTGTGAAAAATTTTATTTTGCGGGGGACATACAGGGGGGACAAAAATTTATTTTGCGGGGGACATGTATTACAAACAAAAAATTTCAGTTTTTCAATTGTGTCGGTTTTCTAAAATATTATATATTATATATGTACTTAATTAATAATAAAACTACAAGAACTACATTCCTACTTCCTTAAGCACACCGATCAAGAAATCCAGTGGAGAGATTATTTGGAGTTTGGTAGAGGCGAGTTCTAGCTTTGAGTTTTGGATTTCGAGTTAAGGTATCTATTAGCAATCATGTTACTAAATTGTTTTTTCAGCTGACAATGACACAAATTCACGTAATAGTTCTAAGTAGGTGGACAGCTATAATTGAAACACATAGTTTGAATAGATTTAAAGTATTTATGACTAAATATGTATAACTCAATAAAAATAAAAATGTATAGGTTTATAAAATAAAGTTAAAAATTTCATTCTAATACGAGTAAGTATATACTAAATTGGTCTGTACATACTAGGTATCAGAAAGTTCTTAGTAAGACTTTTGTATTTAAATTGTGCGTACTTATCCAAACGAGTAGTTTTTGCGTGAAATTTCGTGTCAATACCTTTAATAGTTAACGAGGTACGCTTGTTTACTTTCATCTAAAACAGGGCATTTTTCGATTTTTAAAAAAGTTCAGCAAAGAATTTGCATCAAATTTTGCTTCAAAAATGGAATTTCGGCTTCCAAAACGTTGGAAATATTGGAAAAGGCTTTTGGTGCACTGTCCAGAGCGAGTGTTTTTGATTGGTATAAGTTGTTAGCAAGCAAAATATGGGATTTGAGTAAAATTTTAAGAGAACGTTGATAAGTTAAGTTTTAATAATAAGATTAGTTGGTAAATCAGTTATAAATATGTCAAAATTAGCTGTTTTAATTTATTGTTGCCCGGATATGAAAGGGTTATGGATTGTTTCCGTTTTTAAAATACTTGTATTATTCTATTGTAAATTATTATTAATACTTTAGGCTTCATATCGTGGTATTTTTGATTCAATTTATTTAAATTGTACTATAGCGGTTTTTAGCAAAATTCATATAAAAAACGCAAACGTTTTGTACACACACCAGCGAAACTAGCGAAAGGTTTATAAACTAATTTCAAAATCTATAGAATTTTTACATGTTGTGAGTAGGGGGAATAATATTTAAAATTATCAACAGTTTTGCCAATTAGTCAAATAAAATACCAGAGAAAGATGCTAGATAGAACATTTATTGAGAACATTTATTTTATTTTAATTGTGACACGTAAATTTTGATGAACATTGAGTTTTGTGCTTGAAGTTTGGTATTGTTAGAAATAAACGTCTTGTATTTGCAAAATCGTAACAATTATATAATGCCCTGTATTGTTCCAGGTCCACATTGATATAGATTTCAGCTGTATGGCAGTACAAGCTGCCAACTGTTTCCCCAAGATATCTAGAGGAGTCGAAAATAGCAGAGTCTCTAGTGCCTGAGTGGATGTGCTTCTCAGTGCACCACCGATCCACAGAGAGATTGTTCTCTGAACTTTTGTCAACAGCTTTTGGTTAACAGTTTTGTCCAGAGCAGGCCCCCAGACTTACCCCATACAAGAGTATGGGTCTGACTACTGCGGTATAAAGCCAATGTACGATGCGGGGCTCCAGCCCCCATCCTTTCCCAATGGCAGTTTTGCAAGAGTATAGCGCTACCGAAGCTTTCTTTACCCTTTCCAGAATATTGGGTTTCCGATATAATTTGCTATCCAAAACGAGACCCAGAAACCTCGCTTCAACTGTAAAAGTCAAGCTGAACCCATTTAAAGTGGGAGGATCGATGTGAGGAAGTTTATATTTCCTAGAGAAGAGAACCAATTCGGTTTGTGTGGGTTCACATTCAACCAACAGCCATTGGCCCATAATGAAAGAGTGCCCAGAACATTTTGCATAAGCTCACTAAGGGTGCCGGGATATTTTTTAGCCACGGACACCAATAGCAACATCATCCGCATAGGCAACCACCTTAAAGACATCGTCCTCCAGTCTCAGCAACAGGTCATTTACGACCAAGTTCCAAAGTAGGGGGGACAGTATGCCACCCTGTGGCGTACCTCTGCTTGCAAATCTTCTGACGAAGGATTCCCTAAAACTAGCATTTATGATCCTGCCTCTTAGCATCTGATCTATTCAGTCCTTGAGTGATTCATCCACTCCCAGATCTAAAAGTGCCCGAGTTATAGCCCCTGGAAGCATAATGTTAAAGGCCCCCTCAATATCCAAGAAGGTTACCATTGCGTAGTCTCTATATTCGAAAGATTTTTCAATGAAAACTACAAGATAATGAAGAGCAGTCTCTACAGATCTCCCCTTGCAATAGGCATGTTGAGATTTAGACAGCTTTTCCGACACAATCGTGCCTCTAATATGAGCTTCTATTTGTCTTTCCAGTGTTTTAAAAAGGAAGGAAGACAAGCTAATCGGTCTAAGGTCTTTGGGATTGCAGTGTAAGCGTTTTCCTGCCTTAGGTATGAAAACAACCTTCACTTCTGTCCATTTACTAGGAATGTGACATAGTTCTAGGCTGCCTTTGAAAATTACCTATAACCAGGAAATTGTTAGATCCGTAGTTTGTTCAATATCTGCAGGGATAATATCATCGAGTCCATATGACTTATATGGTTTAAAACTGTTTATCGCCCACATGATCTTTTTTCTGCTAATAATTTTGGCCTATGAGGCTACTTGCCCTTTTATCTACTGATTTGCTAGGTACAGATTCCGAACAACCAGGAAAATGAGTCTCCATCAGAAGTTCCAGCGATTCCGCATTATTAGTGGTCCATATCCCATCCGGCCGTTGAAGATAACTTGGGATGGAAGGACCAATTGCTAGTACTTTGGGTAGCCTAGACATCTCCGAAGACTCCTGAATTTTGCCACAGTATAGTCTCCAAGAGCTATTCTTGGCACTTCTCAATTGATATTTGTAAATTTTGAGGACTTGTCAGTGTCATCTCTACAGCCTCTTCTCCACCACAGTAACATAAGAGTCATCCTCTGATGAGAAGTCCTCTGAGAGCCTCTTTAAAGATTCCATGAACGTTGACATCTCCGTGTCCGTGGGGAGAGTTTCCGCTTCGCTGGCTACCTCCGCGCACGCAGATGAGCTATCAAGCACCGCGGTATTTTCTGAAGATGCCTTCGGAGTCTCTGGCTTGTCCGCGTCCTTCTTGTACACCTTGAGTGTGACTGCACTGAAACCATAGTTGATTAAACCGTTGGTTTTTTCCAGTGCAGTCTGTGACTCCCTGTTTAAGATGATAACAGCTGACCTATAGTTAGCCTTTGTCTCCTCGGGCTTAGCAACTTTCCAGTTGTGCGTTGGCAACTCCGGGTTACCAACCTGCAAAAACTGGAGTATCACCTTCGGATCAATAGGCTCCGAAGGGATGTACACCCTAGCTCTTGGTCTGAAGGGGATCTCCAAGTCGCCCCACTGCCTTCTTATAAAGCAGCAGGGACCTCTGATCTGCACAGGCAGTCAGTTTCACCTGATTCATGTGCCAGCCCGCGTCCCGACAAGTCGAAGCAGGTCCTGGATTTTCCGACAGGACTTTTAGGTAGGTGGTGGCTAAGGCCCCTTCCACCTTCCCCCAATTGGCGGGCGTGACACTGCCATCCCCTTTGCCACAACCAGCTGATCCTTGAGAACCTCGTTAAAAGGCCTCATAGCGGAAGCATGGAGTTTTGTTCGCTTTGCGATCTTAGGACTTTCCTCCTGAGAACTATTTATTTTAAGCTGTGAGCCAGCTGAAGGGCCTTCCGACTTTTTCTCGGTTACTTTTTTTGCCCACGCAAGCGTGGCTTTGTCCTTATCCGTTCTGTCTTCTGGCGAGATGTTATTTAGCTTATCCAGGACCCTCCAGGCCCTCCTCTTAGTATTATAGGTTGGTTTTGAGGAACCAGCTTCGTTCGTGCTTTGGTTCCGCTTTGTATTTGTATACTCAGATTTGGTGACTCGAGTGGTGGGACCAGCCTTGCTTGAGCTTATGTCCCGTTGTTTATTTGCAGACTTAGAGTCAGGCCTACTAGTTTTAAAGCTGGGCCCCCAGTCTGGTCGATTATCGGCACGGTACGATTAACACTTTAACCCAGTCCAGCGATTTGTTTAAGGTTGACTCCTTTAGCGCCGTGTTTTAACATAGAAGCCAAAGAATCAGCAATCTAGTTACCAGCGGTCACCACGTGGAGGTAACACGAGCACTTGTGGAAGTTGCAAGTTACGGAGCTGACCGCAAGTGCCAACTTGATTCCCCCGAACAACTTCACACCTGACCACCTTGAAATAGGAAATTTTAATCGAAATTTTAAAAAGGGTCAAATGACACGGTCATGGTATGTTTAGTGTTAATTAACAAAATTGGGTTTTATAATTTCCAAGAATTTATTTGCCAAAAACATGAATCACTAGTCCCAGTATCTAGATATAAATGCCTACAATTATAAAATTTAATAAATTTTAAATCTTATTATTCGCTTTTGTGTTTGTTTCGAATGTATTCATATTACGCAGATGGTACGCTGATACTCCTATTTTTGTGAGAGATGCTTTCAGACGATGTCGAACTCACATAACCTGGGCTTCACGAACCGTGCAGCGGTGAATTCGAAAATACAAATATGTTGCCAAATGTCGGTATAGCTACATGCCTTCAAATTATGTTTCACAAGATAATGAACAATCGAGCTCCATCGATGCCGATAACGAACGAGCTTTTCGTGTTACAGTCAATCAAATATAAGGAACCACCATCTTCGACAAAGATCTCAGCCGATAATTTTTCAACAAAACTTTCCACATTTTTGTCGTAAAATTTGTCATCTTTTTGTGAATAAAATGTGGATTTAAAGTGTAAAAAACCAAATTATGTTCTCATAATAAATTCCCAAATTATTCGTCAATTTATTTGTCATGTCAAAATGTGACAATTTTGTGAGTTTAGAGTAACCGTTTGTCGACAAATTGCTTACAACAACTTGACAAACTTTTAAACAATTTGGTCGACAACTCACATAAATTTATCAACTTTTTGTGACCGAGCAAACGGCGCAGTGGTTAAAGCTGTGGCGTTTGGATCGGGAGGTACCGGGTTCGAATCACGATAGGGGCGGGATGTAAAAGGGATTTTTCATCATCTGATTACGATCGGTGGTGACGATGAACACATGACCCCCTGTTGAAAGTGCAGAATCCATGGGCCAACCCACCTTTCATGTCAGTACTATAGGTTGGCATGAAGCAATGCAATGTGCAGGTGGTTTATACATAGCGGGTCTATAGCCGTACGTCCTCGATTTGGCTACTTATGCGTAAAGCAGGACGGTAAAATTAACTGCGAAAGAGTTGGGAGTGCCTTGAGCCCCAGAAAATATTGCATAGATTAAAAAAAAAAAAAAAAAAAAATTTTTTTTTGTGGTTTTTTTTTGCGACATGTGGTTGCTTCGGTATCGATTGAGCAGAAAGATTAGTGATTAAAAAAAAATTATAAAATTTCTCACAATTAGCTAGAAAATGTACTTCTAATATTAAACATTTTTTGTGTTGCAGCAGATTTATGCCTAGTGATTTTTTTTGTTCAAATATTTAAAAATTTTTTTCAAATTTTATTTTGAATTCAACTAAGTAGCAATTAACAACACTCGTTAATTTTAATTTTAGCTAAATGTAAATTATATGCAAGAAAATTTATAGAATCAGAAATTGAGAATATAATATAAATTAAGAGGATTTAATAAATTAAAAGTAACTTAAATTATTAATAATTAAATATAGTACATTGTAAACTACAAATCAATGATTAGGCTAATTAAAGCCCGTAATGGCTGGTAAGCTACCTGATTAGATCCGATGTGGCACGTGAGATCAAGTATAGAGACATACACACTACTACCTAGTCAACCAATAAATTATCTGCACAGAGATATCGGCGGATCAAGGTCACTAATATCCAAATAATTTGTATTACAATTTTTAATAAACTTAAAAACATAATAAATAAAAGAGAACAGGCTTCTTTAAGTGATATTTCAGGCGTTCCTTTGTCAACTGGGGGGCTATTTGTGATTTCGATTCGAACGTATTCAAGTCTTCGAAGTATTAAATTCGTATTTGAATTGAATCAGATTCGTTCATTTCTTATTAAAATGAAATACGAATCTTCCACTTCGAAGAGTTGAGTACGTTCGAATCGAATTCACAAATAGCCCCTGATTCAAATTCTGCTATTGTTTTATTCGTGTTGGCTCGGTTTCCTATTTTGTTTTCTATTTGTTATGCTTTGTTATATTCGTTTTGCCAAAATATGTATTTTATTTATTAAAGGCATTGCCACAGTTATTTTTCGAAATTACGAAATTCGATACGAAACCATTTTTTTTTATCGGCAACCAAGCCCTTTTTAGGGGTTAAAACCACCCCGCTGAAGCTATGTTTGCCTTACAACAACAAAATGCATATTACGAAGAGAATAAATATCAACAAGGGCTTAACTTGAGCTGCAGATTGATGAAAATTATTTCTGGCTAACAGTGAAACAAAAATCTGTAGGCATTTCAATACAGGAAACTATTTTACAGCTTTTCCATTATTGAAATCGTTTTTACTTCTACAAAATTTAGAACAGCCTAGCATTAAATCTTCATCACAATAGGATGACTCTAATTTACATCAGAGATACTAATTTTCAATCACTGGGACAAACGAAATAAAAATTGTTGGGTTACAATTATAAACTTCTTCTATAATGCTCAACTGTACGTAGGATGCTTTGAAACATTTGAAATTACACTGTTCTTTTGCAGGCAAAGTATTCCCATCAATAACTTTAAATATTTATGATTTCTCATTTTTAAATAAATTACCATTTTGTTAAATACAACATTTTCTTGCATTTTGTTTCGCAGTTTTTCTCTAAACCACATTAAATTCAAATTGTAATCTACCATTACCACTATATATGCAGTGACATTAATTTAAACAAAATAAAGAAAGAAAAATTGCTAGAACACTTAAAATACTTAAGCGTACTCGAAAAATAGCAATAATTTTTTCAGTTTTGTTTTTATTTTTTGTTAAATTTATGAATTTTAAAACTTTAGACTAAAACTTTTTTCACGTAGAATACTAAAAAACTTGAGTGCCCTTTTACTTATTTTTTTAAAAGTATATATTACCCAACATGTGCGGTGCGAACTGTGGAATTGAAAAATTATTTATCATTTGCACTCCGTTATTTATAATAGATATTGCTGAATGGATATATGTACTTGAACGTCACAAGGTGTAAATATAGTATGTGAACAAAACTGGAAAAGTTATCTTTTATGTATATGTACAGGGCTAAAAGTATACTGCATATATAATCCATAAGAGCATATTTAGTATTCAGTGAAAATCATGTTAGGGAACAAAAATGTAAGTTTATATTTAGAATGACATAATCAGCAAAGAATATTACCTTTTATATTAATGCGCGTCAAAATAGGATTCATTATTATGTAGCTATCTGTTTAGTATTTTTAAATGTAGGCATACATATGTATATTGTATGTAATTTACATATAAGGACTAACCTAACGAGTCTGTAAGGATAATATTCTATATTCTGTTTAGGTATGCATAATTAAAAGGGTTGTATTTTTGCAGTTATTATTTTATTTTTACACTAAAGGCTCTTTGCTCCTAAATATATGTATGTGTGCGCGATTTATTGTATTTTTGTATATCGCACTGGGTGTATTATTCTAATTTTTAGAGCTTTTCCCGGAAGCTATTTTTCCTTTTGTCGGTAAAATCCAAAAATGAAAAAATGAAACTGAGTTTTTCATTCGGCAAAATCAATACATGAATGCCTTCATATTGACATCGATATGATAAAAGATGAATAATACTTAATAAATATGTATTATAAAAAATTAGATAACTTATTTTTGTGGTAAAGTTTCCCTTTATGGTGGTAGTTTTCATCGTTGATTTTATCATTCACGTTATTATTCATATCGTTCGAAAATACTTATTTTCGAAAACCAGGTAAGAATCCAAACCTAAATCGTCCATCATGCTTAAATATTTTTCTGACCCATTGACGATAGAGCAGAGGGGCCAATAAATTCTTTCATAAAATGCAGGTGTATTGAAGAACAACCAAGCCTAAGTAAGAAATCTTGCATTAGAATGGCGGGTCGCATCGTACACTCTTTTTACTCATAACACACCAGAGACTAGTAGTGTTAGTAATTTATAGTTAGTCGTGTATGTGACAAATAGGTTATACAACATATCCATTGGATCCTTTAAGGTTCTTCAACCTTAAAAGAAAATCGAAATCGAGATTAATTAACATACAAACATAATTAACATTGAAATTTAAATCTCTGAAACAAATATAAAATAATAAATTAACCTGACAATTAATTCATAAATTAACTTTTCAGTAAAACAAGAAGATATATTAATATTTTTGAAAACTAGTTAAAATTTAAATAATCTTGTAATTATACTAAATAAGTAATATGTATATTATTTATTTGTAAGAATTTCAACCAAAACTCTGGACCAGATTCCAAGTCGGTATCATCTCAGTAAATAGAAAGAATTTTGTGCCCACCGCTCCAAATTCACCTGCTGCTTCAGTTTCTCGAACTACCTCTGAACTTCAATGTTGATTCAGATATCCGTGAATGAAATCGGACCCTCCGTTTTAGTTCGTTCCATAAATGTTCAATTGGATTCATGTCTGGACTGAGAGATGGTCACCTAATCGTCTCGAGTCCGAGCACATCCATGAACAGCCGAGTGATTCGATCGTTGTGAATCCGGGCATCAATATGAATTCTTCCCCTATAAATCCTGCGTAGGGCACTACATGATCCAAGAGAATCTCCTCGATATATCGCCTCCACCAGGTATAAACACGAGATCTGTTTTTCCCTCAAGCGATATGCCAGCCCGCACCATGCACGAACCGCCGTCATACGAAATCGTTTCAGCAAAATATCACTGCGAAAATCGCTCTCCTGGACGCCGGTAGATCCGGTCTCTCCTATCACTATCATGTAGACACATTCTACACTGGTCAGAGAATAGAACGGACCTCCATTGCTCAATGCTCCAATTGATGTGTTCGCGTGCAAATTCGAGTTGCTCTTTGCGGTGACGTGCTCTCTTGGAGTGAAATTGGCTTCCTTCAAGCGTCTTCCTACTATCCGTGGACTAACAGCTACAACTGGAATTTATCCTTAGCTCTGCTGCACATCGGCGCCCGTGAGATGGCGATTTCGTAGTAAATTTAGGACGATAAATCGATCGTCCAATACCGGCTGGTATGTGATCTCCGATTGAAGGTATCAGTTTCCTGAAACCTTCTGAATATTCTGGAGACAGCAGATTGGCTAATGTTTAGCTGACGAGCGACTTCTCGTTGATTGCGTCCTTCTTGCAATAAAGCAACAACTTATGCGTCTTTTTCTGGAATAGTATCCATGATTTTGAGGAAACAACGAATTAAACTGGTAGAGATTTATTCAGGTCGACGGCTGATAAGTAACTGATGGCAAATATCGGTCAACGTGGTATTATACAGGAGATTGCAGCATGCCAATTATTTTCACCGAAACATCGCATTTTGCTACGATTGCTTGAATTTGGAAAGTACAAGTATAAAGGTATCCTTGTAAAGATAAAATACTAAGCTATCCAAAAAAAAAAGTTGTTTTACGAAAATCGTTTCAGCCATTTAAAAAAAATATGTCGTTTTGTACGCGCGGAGGTTTGAGTCGATTTAGTTGCTCCGGGAGTGTAGTAAACTTATTATTGCCATAAGTTAAATTATTTTACCAATAGCTAACGTGATTATTAAACTAATAGTCTCCTACATTTCTATAAATAACTTCTAATGCATTAAATTTGATTTCATATTTATAGTCCATAACCTTGTAATTTTCAATATTTGACCACCTTGAGATATCCAAAATTATTTTATTTTTTAATTTGAATTTCAGAGTCACAAAAGTTGTTTGTCAATAATAAATGAGCAAATTTTAAGGATGCTTTTATTGACAATTATAATGACAGGTTAACTTTTTGTCCAACGGCTATTATAAACGGTTGAATCTTTAATCCAAAGGAGAAATGTTGGTTCCTTCGATCCTTTATTGTTCTCTCTAGATTGTTGACTGATTTTATTGCTATAGTAAGGCTGTCCTGCGCTTCACTAATGCTTTATTTTTAAGTGATATACATATATGTGTTGGTTTTAAAATTATGATATTATTCTGATAGAATAACTTTTATACTTCAATATAAATTGTAAAAATCGACTTCAACCCTAAAGAAGAAGAAAAATACTTTATTTTATTTTAAATTATTACGTACTAGATTGGTACAATTGCAGCATAACATTACCAGCAAATACCCTGTGGCTTCCTTAAAACGTCGCCAAATTTTAAAATGTTCTCAGTTGTTTGGTCTTCTAGTAAATTTTTTCTTGCCAGTATTCTTCTACTCTCGCCCAAGGTGTAAGATTATGTTTGAACCATATGGATTTTTCTGTTGCTTTTTTTTCAATAGACAAATTAATTACTGTTGGATTGTTAGAAATTTTCGGTATCAGCCAGTTTTGCTTCAATAAATTTCCGCTTCCGATAATTCTGCAATAAATTGATATTTTTACCATATAATTTACCACGAGGATTTTTCTTATGCGACCTGGCTATGTAATATGTTTCCTGAAGTTAAAAAATAAATAAAATTATTACGATTACAAAATTTATATTTTTTAAAAGTTCAACTTTTGTACAAGTGTAGATATGTACAGTTGTGTTCATATTAATAGCAGCGCATTACCTTGCTTTAATAACCCTTTAATATTTTGTACTCTTTACTTTTTTCCAAGGTTGGCAATGCTCTGAGGGTTTCTTCTCTCCTCTTTTATTAACGATACATCATTACTGTTTCAAAAAATGCTTAAATATGTTTTATGATAAATCATTTGTTAGCGAGTGTTTGAACCAAGCTAAAAGAAAAGTTGAAACTTTTTAACTAATTGGTAAGTACAAATTTTTCTCGTAATTCGTAAAGTGCAAAAACCATATTTTACTGGATTTTAGAAAAGTAATGGGTCGATCCATGAACTGCGCGGAAGAAAAGCGAAACCTCATTAAAAAACTTCGATGTGAAGGAAAATCTTACCGTGAAATACAATAAATTATCTGATGTTCTGCGAAAGTGGTTTGTAATTCAGTAAAATAGACTGATAAGGCTAAAACACGTGAGCCAAAAAGGAAAACAACTGAGCGTATTGACCGACAAATCATACAAATCGTAAAGAACGACTCTCATATCAGCTCAAAAAAGATAAAGAAGGAACTTCAGGTACCTGTAAGTGCGGTGACTATACGGAGGCGCCTATTAGAAGCTAAATTGGCCACCAGGAGTCCAAGAAAATTACTATTGCTCAGCAAGAGACATGTGGCAAAAAGAATACAGTTCGGTAAGGCGCCCGACAATTGGCCCCTAGAAAACTGGCGAAATGTTTTATGGAGCGACGAAAGTAAAATTGTCCTTTATGGTTCCACAGGTTGTCAACAATATGTGAGGAGACCTCCAAACACTGCCCACGACCCAAAGCACACAGTAAAGACTGTTAAGCATGGTGGTGCAAAATTGATGGTTTGGGCTTGCTTCTCATACTATGGTGTTGGGCCGATATCTCCCATAACGGGCAACATCGATAAATTTTTATACATTAAAATACTTGAAGACATCATGCTATACCGTATGCTGAGTATGAAATGAGTGTTTCAACAAGATAACGGCCAAAAACCGGCAAGCAAACAGGCGAAGTCATGGTTTCGGAAGTACAAAATTAATCTTATGGAGTAGCCAACCCAATCACCGGACCTCAATTCGATAGAAAATGTGTGGACTGATGTCAAAAACTACTACACTTTCTTAGAGTGACAATTTTAATTTTATTTATTTAAAAAAGACTACTTTTACATGTTCTGAAAACCTTATTTTGAAATTTCGGCCAGTCTGGCCGACATAAAATTTATCACAATCATTACATATTAATTTGTACACTCCTGTTTGATGTTCTATGTTTGTGTTGCGTGTGCTTATTCGTCTTTCCATTTTATTGGACGTTCTATAAGCTAATGTATTTTCGTGTTGTCTGAATATATTTTCGATAATATTACTTGTCGATCTGTCGTACTCTATTGATATAAATTTGGCAATTTTCTCCTCTTCTGCAGTTATCAATATAGTGAGTGATCTTGTGTATTGTCTATGTATAAACACAATATTAGTTACAAGTCTTATTAGTTTTACTGAAATCCATGATAATATAATTCAAGATTATGTGCCTATTTCACAATTTAAAACGGATTTTTTTTGTATATACGAGTACGTCAATAATTAAAATGCCTTTTTAAGTAATTTATTGGTAAATATTATTGATTCCTTTATGTGAAATAATTTCTACAGAATGTGCATAATATGTAAGTTAAAATAACTTAGAGTTGTTTAAAAAAAATGTTAATAATAGTCATATGTCCATTACAAATTTACAGCAACAATTTCACTAAAAAATTCCGCAGAGGATTGATTACTTCAAAAAAAAAAAAAATTGGAATTATTTTACTCTAATTCCGATTTTTATTTCTGATCCGGACTTACAATTTGTTCCGAAGGAAATATGTTTAAAATTTTATTTGCAAAATGTTTCATTTCATGAATTTTTAAATCTCGATGATGTAATTAGTAGGATGTTAAATCAAATTATTGTCTTTTATTTAAAGGATTTTTTTTGGCACAAATTTAAAATTGAACGTCCTTTAGTAATACCTTTTAATAGTTCTTCTAAGTTCTAAAAATAAATAATGAAAATTAGAAACATCATAATTGTAAAACTTCTGGACTACTGTTTGGAATAAAATCTTCGACACCTTAAATACATTATTTATATGCAAGAATTGAAAAAGCTCTGCAACATATTATAAATCTCAATAAACATAGCAGCAAGTGGGATGAACCCGATACCCATCACCCCTCCCTTACATAAACGAAACCCGCACACTATAATCTGCGCCGAAAGAAAATCGTTAGAAAATTCTAACAAGTGAACCGAGTTCAGAATTGGCCCAGAGGTAGCCACTAGAACCCTCTACTATATTGTCATAACAAATTTCCAGTGCTACCATAACCTTGACCATAAGAATTTTTGTCCAATTTTAACTACGGGAAGGTAATACATTTGTTGATGTAGCAAAAATTCTATCATGTAAACCGAATTCAGAATTGACCCAGAGGTAGGTAATGGGCCCTCCTACTAAACCGACATAACAAATTTCGAGGGTGTTCATAATCGTAAACAGAAAAATTTTCTTAAATTTTTTTATTTTTTTTAATAATTTTTAACTGTGGGAAGGCAATAATTTTCTCTATTTGTCACAGGGATGCCAACGATATCGAGACAGTTATTGAAGCTACTTTCATATTCTACAGCTTCATATTTTGTTTCTTTGTTTGTTCCTATCTCTGCAATCTTTTCTGAGGGTCAAGGCACTCCCAACTCTTTCGCAGTTCGCTGTTTACGTCCTACCTAACGCAGTAGCCAAATTGTGTACGTACGGCTGTAGGCCCGTTTTGTGTAGACCATGCCAGCCTTTATGTAGTACAGACATGAAATGTCGGTTGGATTATCATTCAACCTTTGCCTTAAAAGTTTAATTTCACGGCAAATGTTCACTTCATGTTGTGTACGGATGTATTTTAAAAATCATTTTTGGAAGCATATAAGTACTGGTATTTATAGCTACATACAGCACAAAACGCAAACATCGTAACATTACTAAAATATAAACAAAATATTTGCTTCAACAATGGTAAATTTATTTATCTAAAAAAAAAAAAAAATTTGATTTCTATTTGGTTTGGCAAAAACTTTTATATACACATACGAGTATGTGTATCCCATTTCGAGAAGTAATATGCAAATTTATTTAATAAAATAAAATGTTAGTTTTTGAAAAATTAAATAAAAATTTCTATCTATTTGGTGCAGACGACAAAAGAAAATAGTTTTGGCGTACACAGCCGAACAAATTTGGTACACTTAATTTGTTTTAGTGTTCGTTGTGTGATACGCGATACGCGAATGGGAATACGGGAATGCTATTTGTTCACTATTCCAATTTATGTATTGTTTTCGTAACAACATAACCGCATAACAATTTTTCGCATATGCAAATAAATTGGGTAAATATAAAATTGATTACCAAAACAATAATAAAATAAAAATATTTGACTGAAATCTTGATGAATTTTTATGTTTAATTTTCATTTTTCATGATTTATTTGTTGATTGATTGGCAGACACCGCATATAGGCTCAAACAGTACGCTATGGAACATAAAATGACAGATTTTTATTTTGTTTGCTTCATTTGTACATATGTACGTATACTCGTCTACGCTACGAACGAATGGTTGGTTGATATTTTAAACGATGTTATCACAACAAAACTTTTTATGTTATATGTACGAGTATGTTGTTTGTTTAAAAGTTATGCGGTATACCTTGCAGTAAATTTTTACTACTCGTTTAGTTGTACAATTTATTTGTTTATATTTTTTTTTGGTTGTTGTTGTAAATGGAGAGGAAATGTCCTTTGGTAACACTGTAAAAATTTAATTTAGTTTCTTATATATGCGTGTATGTTTAATTCAGCGAACCACAAAATCTATTATTTTTATGTACGAGTATAGTATATACATTTACCTTTGGGAAATTCTTTATAAATATTGATTTGATTTTCATCTAATGAATTTAGTTTTTGTTTGTATTATATTTTGCTTGTAGACGCTTCTAAATCCTTGAATTATTTCGTAAAGGTCATAAGTAGACAAGAATTTCAAGGAGTCAGTACAAAACACGTTTTTAAAATTTATGTCAGTAATTTAAAATTGAAGTCCCATGCTAAATGTAAAAGCACTTCTTAACAAAGGAGATTATCGAATACAAATAAGAAGATTTTGAAGTTAAAATAGCTATTTGCCTGGAATTCGTAATTCAATGTGTAATTTGGTAAATGTAGGTATTTTATCCTACGTTGAAAAGGTCGGGTATGACTCAATATAATTCAAATTTAAATATTTACTTTGTTGCATGAATTGGGCCGCAGTAAAACTCGATGATTTAACAGTGCACATCTCAATATTTTGAAATTCTCGATTATAGTTGAAATTAGTATTGAACATTTTCGCCCAATTTCGAAATAAATGTAGAAAATGTAAAAGTTTAGAACAGTTGGTTGTTACATTTTTTGAAGAAGATCTTTCACTTGTCGATGCTCCAGTTCTAACTTCAAGCATAATTTATTATTACGTAAAGTATTACGGAAAAGGCATACCGAATTTATCTAGAAAATGAGTGAGCGGCAAAATGGTGAAATAGAACAGAATTAATCGTTTGACGAATTACCTTCAAAGCGTGCCAAGCACTCTCAGCGATGTGATGGCTGCTTATATACCTGTTTTACTCCAATTTTGCAGGATTTCATCTATTTTTCGGTGATTGATCGACCAGAGCGATGTACATTTCTTTCGAGGTACATCGAAATTTCCAGAACAAAATCGAGCGAACCATTTATTTCTTCCCTGTTTTGAAACAGAATTGAAATGTATCTAATTTCTTCTTTAGTTGTCCTCATTCTTACATGGAATAATTTTCCACAGAATAAACGAATATCAATTTATTTTTTTATATAATGGTCTATGAAATCTCACCTCTAAAATGGCATTTCAAAATGACTTGTTGCCCTTAAAACAAATTAAATATAAAACTTTACTTGCATTTATTGTCAAAACGGCGGAAACTTTTTAAGCAATATTACGAGAGATCTGTGATGGTAAAGAGGTTTTTCTCGGTATATACATATATTGACATCTGAAATTGCACGTAATCGACAAATTAATGAATGGAGTAAAGTTCATTTACACTCTAAAGGAAAATTTACTTGAGAGCATTCAATGCTCTTTTACTATTACTTATGCCAATTCGCAAATTATTGATTGATTTTTATTTTTTAAATTGTCTAAATTTATGTTTTTTTGATAAGCACAAATTTGTTCAATAGCTTTACTAATGTAACATAAAAAGTCAATTGGTTAAACTATTCTGGTTTCCGCTGTCACGCAGGATTCACTTTTGCATTATTTTTTTACTTTCTTTCAGGCGAAATACGAAAATTAGTTTTGGATTTTCTTAGCTCCTCTGACCAACAATATTATGTTTCCCATTAAGCGCTAATTATCACAAATTCATTTCTAACCATCAGAGAAGTTTCGTTATTGAATTCATTCAAAATTTTCCTGTGTGTAACTGCAACGTTTCCCACGTTGCCCACGTAACATCAATATTTTTTGGGAATTTATTGGTATCTTGAAATTTTTCTATTTATGCAAGATTTATGCATATATTGGTTTGGCGCGAGTGTTGAGTTACATGACGTTATAGAAATTCGAGATTTTTGGATTAACCCAATAGTACTCGTGCATCAAAATTATTCGAGATATTTGCGATTTTCGAGATTTTTCTTTCGAGACTGAAGATTACCCAAGACTATATTATACACCTAAACCTGTTTTTACTCGAAGGATACGTTCCTATCGTGGAAAAGCGGCCATCTAAAAACAGGATTAGGTGTACTATATTCAGTTTATTAGCAAAGAAGTACTATTACAGTACGTATGGTCTAAACGTGGTAATATACTACGTTTACACCAAGTGTAATAATCATTGTGTTCCATTGGAAACAATTTGCTACTGCCAAGTACTTGTGAGTAGATGTTCAATGTAACACGAATTTTTGTGACAATAGTAAAACATAACCTCAATATACATAAAACTGCTAGATTTTGGCAAAAAATCGTTGTTCCATTAATAATAATTAATAAATAATGATAAGTAATAAAACATTAAACAACAAACGTATTACAAACATAAAAAAATATATTTGTTTTTAACCCTAATCCAAGCAAAATACTTTTGTTAGATTTTGAATTTATGGACGACAACAAGTGTGACAAATAAAACTTATTTAGGTACCCCTTCCTTAAACACTTGTTAAACAAACTAATAAAATTACAACATTTTATTTGAATTTTAAAAATTAATATATTTTCGGAAATACTGTGTTTCCATCATCAGACAATACAAGTATTTACGAGGTAGTCATTAACAACAGATTTACATAAATATCAATGTTCGTATTGAAATCGTCTCATTTGGCGCTTTGTTTGTGTAAAAAAAAAAATCAAAGTTGATCTAGTTGAAAGTAGCGAATCGAAATTAGGGCAATTGTTGAGTACCAAAATAAGTTTTATACTTTTGTTATGTCAGTAAATTCATATATAGCAATTTCTAATCAAATAATTTACTCAATTTTTGCAAAGAATAAGTACTAAGTACGTTGCTTGGAATGTATGGAAATGTTTCAAAATAAAATACACTCAAGTTTATAACTCAATTAACATTATTTTGAGAATCGATGCATTTATCAAATGAGCCAAAAAGAACACAACTTGGTTGGATTAGGGTTAAAAAATGACATTTCACACAACCAAAATCGGTAAAGAGCAATCTATTGGAATTTTTTAAACTAAAATCCTTATACTGCTAATTTTATGCGTAATTGCTTCTAACAACTACACCATCAGGTGAGATTGCGTAGTTGCGACTAGATACAAATACTTCTGAGTAGTTTGCTCATGCCATTGGAACACGCTTAATATAATACTTTTTTTTTAATAAATTACAATTTGTCGACCGATTTCCACCAAATAAATTATGTTTGCTATTTGTGGTGAAAATCCAAATTAAATTAGTTTTTTACTTTATTAATTTTGACAGATAGTCTAAAACTAAACTTTCAACAAAAAAATTATACGAAACGACATTTTGTAGTTTTGTTATTTATAAAGTAGTACTTTGGAGATGTCTCGAAAATTTTCGCGTTAAACCAAAGTGGTGAAACTGGAAATTATTCTGGATTATTTATGGGTTTTGTGGTGAATGAGTAAACACAAAATATAACAGGCCTGTTAGTGTTTTAATCACTTGAATTTTTTTTAACCTTTATAAAGTGATCTTACCGAGGTTAATCTGATTAAAGCATTGTGGATAATTTAAAAAATCGAATAGACATCCTGGACTACTAGTAGTTGCTATTCACCTGGACTACTAAATCATATAATCATAACGTTATGTATTTTTAGAGTAAGTACTACAAAGTTTAACTAATAAAAAGTAAGTAAAAGATAAGTCAAGTTCCGGCAGATGAATGAACAGGCCTTAATGGATAGGTAAACAATTGCGATTTAGATGGGGTGTGTAAATTTCTATAGAGCGAGAGATAGCGGGTACCACAGACGAAACCCCTTTCAAGATTCAAAACTGTCATGTAACACGAAAAGTATACACATAGGTAGTTAGATATTGTTTTGCCGAATTTCTCTTGAATTTTAATGTTTCCAACAAAGTTTGATGCTAAAGTGGGTAAGAGTAACTCTTATGTTTCCATTTCCATTCAGAGAATCATATAAAATAAATAGCTTTAGATATTTCTTGTCGTGGCAACAATTTTTGAACCATTGATTCTGCCGACGAATTAACTCTAGCATATTTTTCTGGAACACCTGTCTCTTTGAAGATCTTTATCTCTTAGAAGAGATCTTTATTTATTTTAGAAAATTCCAATATCAAGTGACACGAAACTGCTTTTCTGAAAAAGAATTTTTTGCGAATTTTGAAGGCTAATAAAATGATTTTGCACAATGAGTAGACGGGTTTGGGCAGTTCTCTGAGGCAATTTTCATATATTTCACGTGTTTTTCTTATTCAATTTGTACCGTCTATTAATGAACCCAAGGACGCTGTCATTAGCGATAATCGAGAAAGGGGGAGGGAGGTTTGTTACTATGCCAGGCGTGTTCTAAATATGCTTACTGGAAAGTATAAAACAGAACATATTTTTTTTGGTTGATATTTTCCAAGTGTGGAATAATCCAAATTTCTAAATGTAAATGAAATCAATGTTGAATATGATTTCATCTACTGTTCGCTATTCGAATTCTTCAAATTATTTTGATGTGGTTGTAGTATTTTCTGTTGTCAGGAAATTATTCTTATGTTGATGTTCAATAGAAAGTGTTGAAATCGTCGACGGTACAAAAAAAAAAATCCGGTGTCTGGTGGGACCACCACACTACTTTCTTATACTTACATTATATTTATATGTACATATCGTCGTGTCCAAATAAGAGTCATCTGCAAATCAATAATTTTTTGGAAGGGCGTGGCAAGTTTTTAATGTTAAATTTGGCTTAGTTTTTTTTAAATAAAATTCTTGCCACACTTTCTGGAAAGAACTTTATCTAATAAAAAACTAAGCCGAAATTAGCAATAACAACTTTAAAGCCTCTTCAAAAGCAGCAATAACAACTTTAAAGCCTCTTCAAAGCGATTTGTAGATGTAATACTCTTATTTGGACACGACGATATATACCCACAGACATCATTTAGAAATGAATATAGCGCTGTGTTTATGTATTAATGTTTCATAGCATACATATAAAAAAAAAACAATTTTGTCATTTCAAATGCGTTTTTCTGTGAATATTTTGTTTTCATAGCAAATCTGATATTTTTAATAATGCCAATAATGCATAAATACATTTTACTCAAAATTAGATAAAGATAGAACAAAAATGCAAGAACATTTTTTCTTAAGATTATTGTTTCCTATAACTTTTATTTAAAAACTTTTTCCATATCTCTTTTATTTTCTAAAATAATTCACAATGTTTGATTTTAATGTTAAGTAAACTTCCTCTTCCGGTTGTGCGATTATTCTGGAAATCTAATCAGCTCTTCGCATAGTTAATAAACTTTTAAATATGAAGTTTCATGGTCCTGTATTTGCTCGTTTTTAAGATAATGAACATTCAGACACACATCCACACATCCACACACACACAGACGTCATTACGAAAATAGTCACAACGTATTCAGGGGACCCCAAAACATGTATTTCCATCAAAATCTCGCAACCGAAATTTTTCATGATTCCTATACTTCCTTTATACTATGTATAAGAAAGTAAAAATTGTAAATCAATTGTTTTTAGATAAACTATTGCTTTGTTAATAAGCCCACTAGAGTAAAGGAAAATAATTTGGTTGAATGTCAAGGCAGTTTTATATTTTAAATCTTAAACATCTCTATTAAAGTATAAACACATTATTATAAAGATAAATGATAAAGTCGAACCTCAAGCCGAAATGAGTATTCCACAGAGCATGGATTGTTGACGATCAATACAAAGTATAAGAGTAATTCATTTAAATGATAATGATGATTAGTATAAATGTTGATTTTCTGATTCTTTTTATATCAAAATTGCTCTAAATTCATTCTAATCCGCTATTTTAACAACAACAACTGCACAATTACCACCGATTTACATCTACTCTGTGTGTAAATACGCCTTCAAGCTAAATTCTACAATATCTCTCTTTTTCCCGATTTTCTGTATTATGTAAGTAGATACTACAGGAATTACATTCCCCATTCTGATCTATTCATCCTTTTGAAGTAAGTAGCAAGAAGAAAGAAAAACGAAACTTTTAAGATAAATTCCACAAAAACAATCTTTTGAAACAGAAATTTTAAAGTTACACAGATTTTGTTGAATGCCTTCAAGACAATTATCCGTCCTTCTGTTTTCAATCTGAACATAGGGATAGTGTCATCTAATTACCAACATGTAGAAGAGAAAATTTACAATATATACTTAAGACCTAGATTACTAATATAAGTTTAGATAATAAAATGGATGGCGGAATTATTTATCACAGACAGGAAGAGCTTTATCTTTATTTTATGGATCATTATGAAAATTTACTTGTTTGTGGTTTTTAACATAATTTACAGAAGAAAAGTGTTTATGAAAATGTAATATTAATTACAAAACTTTAGTATTCTTACGAAAAGAGAACTATAATTAGACTTAATAAAAAAATACCTTTTTTATTTACTTGTACAGATTTTTATCTTAAGTTAAACATTTACCACAAAAGGGGTGCCCAAATCAATAATCATAATTCCTACATGTTTTAAATAAGTTTACATTCCAACGCAGCTCATATACCTCATCATAAATTTGAAAAAAGAAAAATCTTTTGAACATTTTTTTTTTGCCTCCGACAGACAATACGCATGTCAATGCATTATCAATGAATAATGAGTATAAAACTAACATGCTACATAATACTTATATCTACTGTAAAATTAAAGATGTGTGCGTGCACACATAGTTTAGTAAATAGAATAGCAACCGTCTTAACAAATGATGCACATACATAGGTTTCAATTGAAAAAAGAAAGTCGATGAACAATAAAGCAACGTGTTAATTAATTCATAAAGTTTTGATATGAAACACAATAACGTGTCTAGAGTGGATGAACGAGTACAATGGAACACCCGATATATTGTCTATATTTAGCTTATCTGTAATGTAAGTAAATTGATATGAGATTTGAATCATCTATACACTTAAAATAGTCTAGACTCCTAGCCAGTGAAATTTCTGAATCGTTAATATAAAATACAAATCATACGTATATGATAACCTTGACAACAACCTAGCTACTGGGTTCAATTTAAAACTAACATTTTATTAGAGACTTTAGGGTATCTAGCGGGAAAAGCGGTTTTGCCATTGTAATTCAAATTGTCCTCATACATTCTGTAGGGATGATATTGGGAGGGAGTCATTTGATTGCATGAATAATTGGACATTGTGAAATTTTGTTGAAAATCTTCATTCTTACGCTAATTTTCAGTTACTTTTCACAGTGTATCAGAAAAGTTTTAAAGCAACATGGATAGATCTGGGGTAGATGAAATAAACACCATTCTAAATTTGGGACTATCACGTCGCTGCTCAAAGCTTTATTATATTTAGTATGCTTATCAGTCGAACCGAAATCACTCAAATGGGAGGCTGCTTTCTTCGCTTGCCACGTCATACTCATAGCTGGGGTGCTATTCTTGAAACATTACGAAAATTTTCGTAACCGAAAATTTTCGTAATGCTATTTTCGTAATAGTAATGGTGAAATCATAATTTAGTATTCTTGAAACCATTACGAATATAACGAAGAGAGGAAAAAAGAAATAATAAAATTTCGAGAGAGAAGATGAAAATGTAAGTTACTAAAATGGTATTCTTGAAATCCGGATTACGAAAATTTTCGCAACGGAACGTTACTAAAATTTTCGGATGGTTTTTGTGTTTCTTATTGCATTTCGTAATGAAATCATTTAGATATTTGTTTTAATTATATTCATACAAATACGTTCATAAAACTCAATAATTTCTGTTGATGGTTAAAAATAATATGTATTTACATTTCGCTAAATATTTATTATTTTATTACCACAAAAAAAGGATACCTATTTGCTTGTGGTATGTTTATTATTTTCTTAAAAATAAGGGTACTAGCTACAATACTAATGGACAATTTGGGATGTATTTTTAAATGTCGCGTGTTGTAATTGGAATTGGATTGATATACCGTCACAGGCGGCTAATACTAATGGTACGTAAAGTCATACAATCATACCATCATAACATAATAGTATCATACGACAATATGATCTAAAATCATATCGTCATAGAATCATAGGACAATGCCACTACATAAATAGCCGTGATATCAGTCTACAAAAGTCAAATCCCCAATATAAAGAGGGGAATAAAGATTTTTATTTTCCTATGAAACGTAAACAGAATCATATTGGAATTATTTTGTGTTGTGTTTATTTTCAATTTAAATGAACATTTTTATTGATAAATATAAATAATTTTAAATTAAATATATCGAATTGCAGCTTGTCCACAATTTTAATTACAATTAATAAAATTTTAATTCAAATATCGCGTTTTAGTAAACTGATTTTAATTCTCAAACATCGTCAGGCTTCGTGCTTCTTTAAAAAATTTCATTTCGTAGATTACTAGATTAGTTTTATTACTTTACCAATGCTACTACATAAACAGCCATGATTTATAATAAAACTAATCTAGTAATCTACGAAAAGAAATTTATAAAAAAACACGAATCCTAACGATTTCCCTAAAAATAAATTTACTAAAATGCAAAATTGTTAATTAAAATTTTATTAATTTCAATTAAAATTCGGTACAAGCTGCAAGATATACAATGTGTTTCGTCGTCAAGTGCCCGGCCGGAAAATTCGGAATATTTAAGTAACAAAAAATCCTTTAAAGTGGGTGTCTCATTTTCAAGTTATGTTCTCGATTATAATTCTGTTTGCGGTTCTTGAAAGATGAATTTTATGAGTCACTTTATTTAGTAAAGAAAACCTCTACTTTTTAAAAAACTGAACTGTAAACCGTGAAAATGTCCCATTAAGTTAATTATTTTAATTATTATTATTAATCTACAGCATAATATCTACAAATTGACAAAACTTTGTTACTAGCTAACTCTTAAAAATACCGCCCAAAAATCACCTAGAGAAAGTAGGGAAATTAAACAAAAAAGATGTTTAAGTTAAAGTCAAAGAAATAAAATAATACTGTTTTATTAATAATCAATAAAAACAATTTTTATTACAAATTATTAATCATTTTTAATTAAATGACTTGTTCGAAATGCTCTCCACCCTCTTGTTAACAACAAGGGCTCTCCTGATCATACTAGTTGTTGTCCAATGCAATTGTTAAGGGTTACCTCTTGTTTCTGCTGCAGCAGCGAAAATTCTTGCTGTCAGAAATAAAAATCTAGGGGCGTAAGATCAGGGGACCTTGGCGGCCAGGCTACAGGACCTCCTCTACCGATCCACCGTGGATTATTTTCATTCAAATTATCACGTAATATCTTAGCAAAATGTGCTGGAGCTCCATCTAATTGTAGCTGCATTCGCCTTCTCCTCAACAATGGCACTTTTTCCATGACAACGTGATTCCTGAAAATTCTAATAATACGTGTTGATCAAGCCTGTTTATTACCACGTAAGGTCCGATAAGTTAATCGTGGATCATTCCCGCCCATACATTTATAGCAAATTGGCTCTGGAAAGCTGTCTCCTTTACGACGTTTGGGCTTTCGACGGCGCAAACATGGAGGTTTCTATAATTTGTTATACCCGCCCTGGTGAAAGTAGCTTTATCTGTCCACAATATTCTCGTTATAAAATTGACATCACTTCTTTGCTGTGAAATTATCCAGTTACAAAAAACTGATCTGGCACGATGGTCCATATCTCCTAGATATTGAGCACGACGGAAGTGATAAGGATTAAGGCCTTCTTGACCTCGGTATGCTTAATCTAATAGTCAGGCAGCTGATACTTGTCGTAGGGTCAGCGCGTATTAATCGTAATAAATCCTCTTCCAACGTGTACGTTAATATTCACGCTGGACTCGTGTTGTTGTTGGAATAATCCTTGTTCGGAAAAACGTCGATGTATTGCAATGAATGTCCTATACCCAAGTACTGGCCTGTTGGATATCGATGCCTGTATTTTTCGACAGCAACGCGTGCATTTCCATTACAGAACAGGTTTACAAAATGCATATCGGCTTCATGAGAAGGTGGTAGATCACGCAAATATGTCATTGTAATGATTAAGCGTTTACTTAACACAAACTGTCCTTTTAATTATCACACAAACTTAAAATTGTTAAAACACAGAACACTGAGAGTATATATTGTCACACGATCGGTTAGCGAACAACTGAACTATTTATTATTACTTACCAATTTAAGTTTTCGATCATTTAAAAGATTTGGTTAGATAACATCACTATACCTAAACGGCCACAAACGCCATTTTATCGACAAATTGGTGTTCGAATATTTTATGAGTTACTAAACAATGTTTTAATAATTATAAATAAAATAACAATGTCATGGGACATTTTTTCGACTTACAGTTCATTGTTTTTAAAAAGTAGAGGGTTTTTTAAATAAAAAAAACGTTTAAGTAAAAAAATGTGATTTTCCCATAATTTGTTACATTCTTTACAAAAACATGGCTTAGTGTGCAAATTAACCAATAAAGTGACTCATAAGCTTTAAAAAACCGCAAACAGAATTAAAATCGAGCCCATAACTTGGGAGATATGATGAAAAATGTGAAAAGCTATCACCAACACACAAGAGGTCACTTGCCGACGAAACAGATTGTATTTAATTTAAAATTATTTCTATTTATCAATAAAAATTTTCATTTAAATTGAAAATAAAGGCAACACAAAATCCCATATGATTGTGTTTACGTTCCATTGGAAAATAAAAATCTTTATTCCCTTAACACCACTACAAGTATTTTTTTCATGGCTTTTTATGTAGTGGCATTGCATAGGATCATATCATCGTACTACCATACCACCATACCATCAAACCATCATGCCATCATACACGACATAACATTATATCATCGTTCAATCGTACCATCACACAATCATTTGTACCGCCGTACCATAAAAACAGATTTTTGGAAAAAAAAAATTCTAAATCGGATAAGCGATTCTCAAGATATCATGGGTACAGACATCCAGACGTCCAGAAAGACGGACAGATATATATTTTTTTTTTTCTTTTTCGGACTCAAGGACTTTCAAAACGTCGAGATAAATGATTTTGGATCAAACAAATTTTTGGCCATTTTTGACAAGATTTCAATACATTGGTCTTTTTAGACCGAAGTAATTTTCCCTTTAAAAGAAAAATTAGCATACACAACCATTTTTAATATATTTAATTTAATATTAAATAAATAAGCTATTATTTACAAAAATTCACAACAATTATTAATTTTAAGTAAAGAAAGCGTCCGCTTCGCTTAAAATTCTCAGTTATACTAACATTTTCAATCATCTCTTTCGAAATCTTCTTAGTTTTTTATTCCTCTCTTCGTAATTTTCGTAATGGTTTCAAGAATACTAATTTATGATTTCACTATTACGATTACGAAAATATTGTGCATTACGAAAATTTTCGTAATGTTTGAAGACAGGGCATTTAAAATAATAAAACAAAATTGTTCCAAATGAACTTAATAAATGATAAAAATCACATTTTAAATTACACATTGCATTAATTAATTTCCAATCATTACAATTTTAATAAATAAATGTAATAGTTAAATAGGCAATATAGCTTTAAATAACATATTTTTGTTGTATTGAATCACATATTACATTTTTGTCCGCTATAGCCAATTGTCAATTACGAAAAAATCTCTTACCCTTACACGTATTGTTTAAAATTAGAAAGTGGTCAAGCATTTAAAAAAATATCCCAAGATTTAGGTTTACGTCATGTAAATACAAAAATTTAGAAGAAAATATCCTTTTGTTCTAGTTAGGTAGTAAACAAAACCGAATGCATATACATAGTTATGTACATCGTTATCTTGAAATAAATAATACATATTTTTAAGAACACGTGAAACAAAGAAAAAAAAGGTACGCTTTTGTTTTCATTTTTTTATAAAATATTGAGAATAGAAAATATTGAGTTTTATGAACATCCTTATCAATATAATTAACAGAAAAATCCAAATGATTTCATTGGTATGCAATGGGAAACGAAAAAACCATTACGAAAATTTTAGTAACGTTCCGTTGCGAAAATTTTCGTAATACTATTTCAAGAATACGATTTTAGGGTTTTCGTAATACTTTGACACTAACTCGCAATACAAAAGTTTTCGTAATGATTCAAGAATAGCACCCCTGGACCTTGAAATTATTAATATGTAGTTGTATACAATTTCTTCCTTCAGCTATCCAAATTAGTTAAAACCTTTTCGTTATCTTTTTTAGTTTATCAGTTATTATAGTGTGAAATACAGACCAAAAACCTGTAAAACAATTTTGTTCAAATGCTTCAATGTTCAAAAATACTTTATTGAAACTCCATTCAAGTGCTCGTAATGTAGCTTCAATAACAAATATATTAGCACAGTCATTAACAATACTCTACCGCCAATTTTCAAAAGTTATTTTTTAATATTTTTGGAGTCTGGAAGTCTCTAAGTTGTATAAGAATTTTGAATGCTCACATGTAATATATCGATTTCAGCAATATTTTTTCCAATTTCTCAGGTTACTAAGAGCAAAGCACCTAGATATACAAGAATTTTGATCTCTACGTTATCAGAAAGAATAATTGATAAATAAATGATTTGAAAATCTCTCAAACAAAAAAAACCGGACAGCTAACATTTTTTAATTAAAACCAATTTTTTCACAAACTGAATTGTTGTAACACCAAGAAGAGTATTTTTTTCTTATTATTTAACTCATTATTTATTCAAAATGTTATTTGGTTTAAAATTTCATGATCTTAGTAAAATAATTTTTGCTATTTTGCGAAAATAGAGATAAATTGCCATATTTTTTTGAAACGAATTAATTTTAATAAATTCAAAAAAAATATATTTATTTCATAATAAGGCATATTTCAAAATATAAAATGTATACATTATTCACTAAACTACAAATTTAATATTTGGTATGACCGCCATTTGCCTTAATTACCGCTGCACACCTGTTGCTCATGGAGTCAATCAAATTTTGAATCACGTCATTGCTAATATCTTCTCACGCAATCAGGGTTGGTAAGTTTTAAACACTTTGTTTTAAACACTGTTTTAAACATTGTTTAAAACACCTTGTTTTTTTATTTTAAACAGTTGTTTTAAACAAAAATTGAAATGTAGGAATTGCAAAGGAATTGAAGCCAGTTACAGTGGCCCTTGACAAAATACAAAGTAATACCTGCAAATTAGCAGACGCTGTAGAGGTCTGGAAAGGGTTGGAGCCACATTTGACTGGAAATGGAACTGTTAAAACATTATATCAAAAAAGATACAATAAAACACTAACAAATGCACATTTTGCGGCATATCTTTTAAGTCCTAAGCCAAAAAAATCAGTTATTACTACAGACGAAAGAGAAAAGGCAATGGATTTTATTGAATTAAATTTTTCAATAAATTTCATAAATACCACATTTATGAAATTTACCGCAAAATTAAACCCATTCAGGGATTTACATTTTAAAAATTGTGAGCAGCTCACGGATTTTGAATGGTGGATGTCGATGCAATCGCTTTATCCGAATATTATTTCGAGTAATAATTTGGTTTGATTCGGAACTATTGCGGCTAAATTGGTTTTCGTTTCGCAGCAATTAATTAAAATAGGTGCATAGGTTCTTGCAGACTTTTAAAATTTTTGATTTTGTATAATCATAATGGAAATATTTTATTTATTTTTTATTTATCATGAAGATATTTTTTATTTGTGTTTTTTATATCAAATACATATGTGTTAGTTTTTTGTTTGCTATAAGTTTGTAACTCATACAATCAATAAAAATAGTTAATAAGAAACAGTTTTTCATTCATCTGAATTAATATGTAGGTAGGTACCTTACCTTTATTTCTTACTAACCAAAAAACTGTTTAAAACAAAAAAAACAGTTTAAAACAAAAAAAAACGTTTTAAGGTTGATTTATATTATCAGTTCCTTTCAGTTCCTACTCGTATCGTGTCAGACATCATCAATTTATACTATCCGTACCTTTGAATTCAGGCATTTTATTCGTATGATTATCGTATACATATATTTGTATCTTTTGGTTATGTATAGAGTAAAACACACAAAAATACAAAAATTTTAGTAGCAGTTTACAATTTTTGTTTGTTTCGTTATTCTTTCGTATTATTTCGCGTTCAAATATCAGACAAAACATTCTTTTCAACAATATGTGTCTGTGTCGGTACGAGTAGGAACGGAAAGGAAAGGATAATATAAATACTCCTATAGAAAATATATGTAACAATGTTTTTTTTGTCTGACACGATACGAGTAGGAACTGAAAGGAACTGATAATATAAATCGACCTTTATTTTGTTTTTTTTATTTAAAACATGTTTTTTACCAACCCTGCACGCAATTTGAATTTGGCGCTCCAGTTGCTGGATGGTTTCCGGATTACTTTGACGTACTCTATGCTTCATAATAGACCAAATATTTTCAATTGGGTTCATATCTGGGCTATAAGGGGGCCATTCCATTGTGTAGATGGAATTATCAACCAAATACTTTTTCACCTTCAAATAGAAATAAAATGTTATTTAACAAAGTTGTTTATTATTTTTTACCTGGAATTTATACAGAAGCTTTAAATAAAGAAAAAAAGTGCATAGTCACCTGTTTTGATCTGTGGGCTGGCGCGTTATCTTGTTGAAAGATGAAGCTCTCAGTTTCACGAAATAGCTCCAAAACTGATGGTTTCAAATGCCTTTCCAGAATGTCCAGGTACACATTACCGGTTACCCCTGCATCGACAAAGGCCAGGTGACCCAAAACAGCATTACTAAAGCAGCCCCAAACCATTACACCCTCAGTTTTATTAGGCACTTGTTGAATGCAGACATCGCTGAGGCGTTCTCCTTCTTACGCACAATTAGCCGTCCATCTCCCACACGCAGTGTAAATTTGCTTTCGCCGGAGAACACCACGTTATTCCACATCTCCCTGGTCCAGTTGGAGTGCTCTCGGGCCCACTGAAGCCGACAAATTTTTGAAGATATCTTTAGAAAAGGCTTCTGCAGCGAGCGGCGTGCCCTGAGATTTGCGTTCAGTAACCTTCTCCGGACAGTTGAACTTGAAATTTCAATACCTGTTGCTGTAGCAAGGTCGGCTTGCAATTTCGGTGAAGTTTTAAATCGGTTCCGCTTGGAACGAAGAACCAAAAATTTATCTTGCACTATTGTGGTTTTTCGCGGTCTGCCAGATCCTTTGGACTGCTCTGTATTCCCCGTAGTTTTATATTTTTTTATAAGATCGGCAATAGATGAACGTCCTATCCTATCACCAATTTCACGCACGGACAGCCCTTCCTTCCTTAACGCGATAACAACACTTTTTTCTTGATCATTTAGTTTAGACATTTTTAGAACTTTAAGTAACTTTATTCGCTTTTTATACTAAAAACTCTTTCTCCATAAACTTAACTTAAACGACTAATAGTTGCAAAATTCTGGTGAATTACAAAATGTAATCTAAAAATTGGAATCTTAAAAAGAGTAAAAACATTAAGCAAAATTTAACATTTTTATAGGAATTCGAACTGTCCGGATTTTTTTGCACAGTACTGTATATATTTTACTACGATCACTTTATTTACAAACAGATTTTTATCTCATTACGTCACACATTTCGTTCATGTTTTTTTTATAATTAGCGATTAGTGACACCTACTTATAAACTCGACTAATTAAATATGTTTAAAAAACAAAAAGGACGTGTAGTTTTCGTGTTTGAATTCAGATGGCGGTAACAAAAAATTGAAATAAATTGACATTTCAGCAAAACAATTCAAAGTAATGTTTTAGCAAGTTAGGAGTAGCTATAATTTATTATCCAGCAAATAATAAAATGCAACCTACTGTATGCTACTAAATTAAAATTATTAAATAATTTTGTGTGTTGTGTGCATGAGAGCGACTACAAAGCTAATAAATTTGGAACATTAATTTTTTTAATAGCGCAGAAATTTCTGTCAGTTTAATATTGATAGTTAATGAATTTGTGAGAACTCAGTTAATCTAATATGTAGTGGTTAATCAGTTAATCTTTTATGTAAGTGTGATTTTCGTATAGTGTTATAGTGTTGTATTTGTCAGTTAACACATTACATAACATCAATATGGTAAACTGCAGATGTCACTAATTCTTTCAGCGATTTAAATAAATAACTTATAAGGAAACCATTAAATTATTATATTGAAAATAATTGGTTTCATAAATTTTTGTTTTAGTTAGATTTTATTTAAATATTAACATATCCTCAAGTATACAATAAAATTAAAGTAAATTTTCATTTTTGTTCAAAAAAAATGTCGATAAATAGCAAAGAAGTTAAACTATAGAGGAGAAACAAACTTTTTCCCCATATAAAATCTTCTATTTCAAGCGTTGACAGTCTGAAATCGTAAAATGTATTCCCGATTTCTTAAGTGAAATCGTAAAATGTATTCCCCTTAAATTAAGATTCCTATAAAATTGGTCTGATGCTGCCGGCTTTTGTATCTAGGTGCTCTGCTAGGAGATAAAATTCAAAAAGGAGCTTCCAAATCTGGAGCTTCGGATAAAAAACCCTTGCGGGTACAAAAGCCAAACTTTTCAGCATCCGTACTTGCAAATTAAATTCTTCGCTATTTCCATATTTGGCAGCAAGTCTGTTTTTCTGCACCTGTCGCCATAATATTGGAATATTCGCCACTGGGAAGAATACTTTTGCCTCAAAATCCGAAATTATACGTTCCGAATTTAATGAAATTCCTTTTTCACACGTCACTAAATATAACTTGTAAAAAAAATTCTTCATACACCAATTTGCCTTGTTGCTCATCAAGCAAAATATTAGAGGTATAATTTGTCCTGAATAGTTGCCGCATTATAGTCGAAATAACGTAAAAGCGATTCGTAATCTCATTTCAACCAACCACAAAGATAAAGTGAATTTTTTTGTTGTGATAAAATTCATTTTGCTTTGCTAAAAATGTATCATGAAGACTTATTAAATTATTATATAAAGGATCCAAGCAAATAAGAGTAGAGTAAAATGCAAAAGTCTTTAGCCTTGTTTGTAACTAGGTATATGGAAGTTTTGTTTGTTTGCCTTTGTCACATATATCACAAAATATGAATTTTCCACATTATTTATTTCGATGTTTCTAGCAGAACTCTTGTATATTATTTACTGATTTCTCAGCAAAATCACGAGTCCATCAGCTACAACTTTGTAGACCTTTGTTGTTTATTTGGAAGTTAAATTATTATTATGCTTGTCACGTTATTTTACTATGATCGATACAAATGTAGTTAGTATTATTCGCCATATTACAACAATTTTGCTTGTGAAACACCCCAATTACTATGGAGAATACTAGCTTAACTTTCTTCATTTCAACGCATCTGTTTCGGCGGGTGGTCTGTTAAGAAAACATTTTTTTGCACTTAGTTAAAGCAAATACAGTTATAGTTATGAATTTATAGTAATTTAGTTTCGATTGCTGCCGGTAGTAAAAAATATCGTATAGCTCAATAACTTCTTTCGGCATTCCAAAATTCTTTAAACTGCATTTTTCGCTGTTTACTGAACAATTGTACAATTATTCATTTGGCAGCGAATAAAAACGAAGGGAAAATTGTTCTCTCCTCAGACAATTTAACATTATAGTTATTCTATTCATTAATCAAAGAAAGGGATTATAGAAGGGTGATCTTTTCCGTTTTCGAACAAAATAAAAAATGGTCATTCTATCAGTGACAATAAACAAAACAGAAAAAAAATATATTTCTATTCTGTTCTTTTATTTTTTTTATTATTCGCTCACTATTCGTTTGTTACCGAGTGGTATGCATGCATTTTTGTGACACCATTCACAATTGAAAAGGAGCGAGGCGAATTAAAGAATGCTTTTATAAGGGACAGGCAGTGACGGATTAAGGAACATCGGGCCGCTAGGCAAGTTTTCCTTTCCAGGCCTCCTTGAAATAATATAAAAATCTGGATGCTAAGCGTGCTTTTGTATCCGAAAGCAAAATTTCGCTTTCCAATACAAGATGTTTTCGCTGTTTTCCGTTCCCAAAACTTCTATAAGCGCTTGCTTTTCTTATACGGGCCACAAAATTAGAAACAATAGTTGTTTTCCAGTCGACCAACCGCAAGTACCCGCTAGCAAACCGCTAGTAGAAAGGTTTTTGTCTTCGCTCAATGAACTACTCGTAACTGCTCTTGTTATTTTTCACGAGCAGTTAGAAGCAGTTACGCAAAATTTCGCCGCTAGACGGTTGAGTGTAGAACCGCTTGGTAAACCGCTTTTTTATGTCAAAAATATTTATTTTTTTGTGTCAATAATAAATATTTTTCTATTGCATTTGTCAATACGTTGGTTAAGTTGTTATAAAAAAAATATTTTTATTTTTATTTGTTCGCCACACTAAAATTTTGACAGCAATTGCAAAACATATACGATTTATAGGGTAGGTTTTACTAACATCATCCATTTTAATCGTTCCAATCGACCGTAGCAAGGACAAAAACCTATCTACTAGCGGTTTGCTAGCGGGTGCTTGCGGTTGGTCGATTGGAAAACAACTAATGACAACAACAGTTAAAATTACCGCAATTTGCTGAACAACAGTTAAAATTACCGCAATAATACTGTAGTTTATTTTTGATTTTGTTAGCTCCCACAACTGTTTTCCATTTCTGTATAATTTGTTGAAGGAGAATTATTAAAAATTGATTAGTTGGCTGTACATTGCCAGTATTTGCTGAAAAGTATGGCCTTGAAGAGCGCAATAAATAAAATTTAATTTTTAAATTTTCCGGTAAGATACTTTCCTAAATTTAATTGTCGATTTTAATCGTAATATTGGTGACGAAATGCAACATTGGGCGGTATGTGATTCGTTTTTGATACCAGAAGAACAAATGAAGCCGTATCACCTCAAATCTGTAGTGGCGATAAACATCGAAAATATTTTCTTCGTCGCTTAAAAATTTTATTAAATTTCATTTAATTTTAGTAGTATAGCATAGTTTTTGTCTACTGATATTACATGTGTAAGTTTTATTTTTATCTTGCTTTAACAAGAATATTTACAAAAATTATTTGTAAAATTTGTGAATTGTGGACGTGAAAATACCATATTTTGACGAGAATTAATTTCGGCCTACATAAAGGCATGAAATATGGTAATAGTGCTTGCAGGGAATTGCAAATATCAAATAAGCAATCAATTTTTGAATGTTTAATTTGCAAAATATGTATGCTTATTGCCATGCAGCTTGTTGCCGTTCAGTGAATTAGTGGGCAAACTGAATCCAGATTTACCAGCTTATGATGTGGAAATTATTAAAATTACAAAAGAATAATTACTTTGTTACTGCAAACATATCAAACGAGTAGAAATCGAAAATCAGTTAAGCCAATCAACCAAAGGTAGCCACTTAATAAGAAATAGTAAAGATAAAAAACAATTTAATCAAAATACAATTTGGGAAGCAAAAACGTTACCACTCAATCAGAAAGCAAAACAAGGGAAGCCAAAGTTTCGCCTTCATGTCTCAAAATTTGTTCCGAATATGTCCGAAGATGGTACAGCAGACATGGTTACAGCATGTTGGGGAACGAATTACTGTAAAGTGGCTACAATTATTATAAAAAACACTAAGCTGGAGGATCTGTAATATATTTGTTTTAAAGTGGGAATATTTGAAGAATTCTGAGAACAGGCTCTAAGTCAAGTTATTGGCCAACTGAAATATTGATTACAAATCTCGTTCATCTAAATTTTCGTACACCGGCGGCAACTCGTAAAAAAATGTTGACATCTGCTGTGCCAGTCAATAAAATTGGAAATTAGGGAGAATATCTTATCTTCCCCATTATAAATGTTTAGATTTTTGGACCAATAACTAAAGGACGGCCGATGTTTGTGATTTGTATTATTCAAAGTGGGTGTTCTTACTCCACTGATATTCCGGATACATTTTGTATTGTCCCAGTAGATGAATCAGAGATTATTAACATTATTAAAGGACTTAAAACTGGTAATGCTGTTGACGTTCTTGGTATTAACTCGAATATGCTAAAGTTCTATTTACAATACTCGTATTAACCAATGTTTTGCTAAAGTTTTGTGATATCATTATTAAGAACAACTATCGGCCCATTGTTTTACAACCCACAATTTTGAATATCATTAAATCAAGGAAACCCTGTACTGAAAATTTCTTGATAAAATTTATTTTCTTAGTTCTCAGCAACATGACTTATGATCTGGAAAAGTGCTGAATCTGTGCTCATTTTTATCTTAAGTCAAATTCATATTAGTCTTAATGAGAGGAAGTGTGTTGGAGCAGCCTTCATCGATAAAAAGAGAGCTGTAATAATCTGCTTTTGCGTAAGCTTCAGTTCATTGCTTTTGGAGGTTTACGACAGAATTGGTTTGAATCTTATCTCGGTAATCCACCAGTCAAATTATTCGTTTTGCTGACGACATTGCTTTAAGTTACTTTGATTTGACTGCCACTGAACTAAACCATATAAATTCAGAAATGAAAATTCTACACAAATGGTTTTTTAACCACCCTTTGTTATCACCCTTTGTTGTTTCTTGTAGATTTTTTTATTATGCACATAATTGTAAGTTACGTAATTGCAGCAGTTTTTGCATTAAAATTGAAAATGTTCATGGAAATTTAAATTGGAAATTACATGGTCAAACAGTTAAAAATTAGGTTGATTGTTTGTTACGTATAATTTATTTGTTACGTAAGTTTTGTCTGGTTAAAGACTCCCGCCTTAGCTATGGTTTACCTTGTTGGGGTCTAGTGTATTTTGATACGATAGAACCGTTACACGTTTTGCAAAAGTATATACAGGTAACCCTCGAAGAACACGGTATTTGAACAACACGAGTTTCGAAGAACACGAAGACCTTTCCCCGAATTACACGATTTCAAACTACAAGATTTTCGAGTAATTCTTTTGAAAAAGAATAAAATACATGTGTATTCTCTTTAGTAAATCGTTTCATGTTTCACACTTGAAACGGAATCCCGTTTTTTGTAGTCTCGAACAACACGGTTTTAAACAACACGGAACGAATTAATCGTGTTCTTCGGGTGTTACCTGTAATTCAATTTATGTTTTTCAAACGTTGGTACGAGAATATGTAGCCTGTTTTTAATGCTTGTAAAATTTTGCTTTTACATCCAATATATTTTTTAAATTCTTAAGATTATGTTTTATGGGTAGTCATCGCTTATACCACGAATCAAGTCATTACTACTAAATTATATTAATCAGTAAATTATTCAGAAATTTCGCATGACAACACCTTCACAAACCATTGGCCTCTTCGAAAAATTTACTTTGGAGCGACGAATTGAAGTTTAGTTTGTTTGGGTCGGACGGAGAATGTAAGATGTGCGAAAAATAAAAAACTACAATACAGATATACTGTTACGATCATAAAGCAAAGATGAGTAATCGTTTTCGTTTCAAATTGACCAACACATATACAGAGCCATCATGAAAATCTTGATGATGCTTAATTCCTTTAAAAACATGGCGGCTTAGTCGTGTTGGTTTGCAGATCAAAAAATTGAAGTTTTGGGTGCGAATTCCTAACTTTAACCCGTAACAGAAAACTGGAAAAATTTAACTGGACAACACGGTAATTATTTATTTATCCAGTCACAGAATATATTACTTGGAAATGGATGCTACCAACGCTATAGTTATTCCATGTTGCGGCATGCGGCCCATGGGCCGCATATCTCAAGTTGTAACAAATATTGCGCTGACACTCATTCCACAGTTTACCGCGTAAACAATTACCGCGTTGTACAGTTCACTTTTTATTCTAATCAGAATGTTATTCCTCTATTTATTTTGAAAATTTGTCAAAAATACTCATTTGGCTTGGCTACCACTGGGGTAGAATATGTCACCCCAGAAAGTGAATAAAACCAATCAGGAGTAGTTTTGAACAGCCTTCAAAACAACTCTTAATTTATTTGTAATCATTTTTGACAGTAATAATTCGGGTCAAAAACCAGATTATTTTATGAAAATTAGTTGTAGAATGATAAATTTTTTTTTGCGAAAATCGAAAACATCACTCTTTATTCTTTTGTTTCTCTCTTCCTTTAATTGGACCAAGCGAAAGTAACGTCCAATTCGGTAAGCACTTTAAGAAACTATGCAAATTGTGCTTATGATTGAGTTGTTGTATTTAGACAACCGTAGTTTCAAGTAATCACAGATAAATTTAGTCAGACTTGTCGTTAAATTCCGCGACAATGTTTCTACTACAATTTTTTTTTGCATAATTTTAGAGATTTTTGTGGTTGTAACTTTTTGTGTGTTCTGCTATATTTTTTGCCTACTACACTTCTCGGAATCGGAGGAATTAGCTAAATAAGGGCGATTAGTGAAACAAGATTAGCAGCTAATCCACCAAAAAACTATTTTAGTGAATATACTAGAGATTAACTAACTCGTCTTTTGGTTACGCTCAAAATGGAATAACACCTTTTCATCCGATTCTTTTATAAGCATTTCCAAATGCTGCTTACACTGAACTTTAAGGATTTCAATTTGTTGGAATATCGCTATATAATATAATACACAACCACTTATATGCACGAATTGTTTAACTTGTATCGTATGATGACGTCACTTGAAATGAAAATGTAACAATGTTATAAGTCCTTCTGCATAACATGACAAGTTCCGTAACATGTTACATAATTGTACCATCACTAAATCTAATATCACGAGATGAACTTCAAAATTTTCAAAGATTAGTGCAGTAATCTCGATTAGTCACTATTCCTCAAATACACAGTCCGTCAAGTGTATAACCGTACTTAGTTCTGGTTTATTAACGAATTGCTGGCATTTTTGACTCTAAGTCATCAACTTATTATATACTAGTATTATATATTATATATTTATGTTGTTGTTATACATATTTATTATGACTGTATTCTCATTCGCCTTACTGTTGGAATTATTTAGATTGTTCGAATCGTTGTCATCATTTGGCATCTGAGTTATTATTTGAGTTTGTTGTTCAGCCCCGTTACTATTGCTTTGTGAAGGCATAACAACAATTTCTGTTGGTGTTTGGATTGACGCTCTGCATTTGGCAATGAGTTTTGAATTTCTTCTTAAAACACTGCCATCAGCTGTTTCTACAATGTATGACCTTGGTGCATTTGACAAACTATTGATTTTACTCGATAGCCATTTTCTGAGATCTAACTGGATTCTAACTGCATCACCTGGTTTGAATTCTTCTGATGATTTGCTATTTTAGTCGGCATACTGCTTCTGAATTTTACGAAGGATGGTGAGACGTTCGGATACATTCTTTACCACAACTGGTTTTAGTAATTCTTTTGACGTTGGTATAGTTGATCTGGTGATACGACTAAACAATCTCTGGTTTGGTGATTGTAAGTGTTCATCTCGAGGCATGTTTCTGTAGTTCAATAAGGCTAGATACACATCTGCATCATTTTTACTGCACTTTGTTAGTAAATTCTTCGCTGTCTCTACAAATCTTTCTGCTAGACCATTTGAGCGTGCGTATTTTGGACTAGAAAAATTGTGTTCCATTGTCCGACTGTAGTATTTCAGGAATACCATGCACCGAAAACCATGACTTTAACTCTTTGATAACTTCCTCTGACTTTATGCTGCTCAACAACGTGAAATCAAAAAATCCCAAATAACTATCAACTAACAGCAGATATTCCTTTCCTTGAAAGTGAAATAAATCGGTTGCTACGATTTCAAACGGATACTCTTGTTACTCTTGTTTATTTAGTAGCGGTTCTTTCTGTTTCGAGGTTTGATTTTGTTGGCACACATCACAACTATTCACGTAATCTTCAATGTCTTTAGATATTCCACGCCATTAGAACATTTGCCTAGCTCTACTGCAACATCTTGTTTTACCAAAATGTCCAAGATGAATTACTTTCAGCATTTTTTTTATTTGTGATTTTGGAACAATTATTTTCATTCCTTTAAAGGCAATACCATTATAATACGCAATTTCTTCTCTGAAATTATGGTACGGTGTAATCACCTCACTCAACCCTTTTGTATCATCTGGCCATCCTGATTGTGAAATTTTAATCAATTCTTGAATTTCTTGATCATTTATTGTTGCTTCTACCAGTTCAGCTTTTGCACTGTTCGACATGTTCAGCACTAAATACACTTGAAATTCTTCTTCTTCTTCAACACTATCATTTTTACAGTCTCTACTGAGTGTATCGGCTAGATCCATTGTTATTCCTTTTTTATAAATTATCGTTGGTGAATACTGTTTTACGTCAAATAGTATTCTCTGCAACTTGGCTGGTGCTGAAGTCAACGATTTCTTGAAGATGATTTCCAACGGTTTATGATCGCTTTGTACTGTAAGTTTTTTTCCATATACATACTCATGGAATTTTGTACAAGCCCATCTTACTGCTGCTGCTTCTAATTCAATTGGTGGATATCTTTGCTGAGCTTTGGTCATCGATTGGGACGCAAATGCTATCGGCTGATCGTTTTGTAACAATGCGGCTCCAAAACTTTTATAACTTGCATCGACCTGTATTGTTACATCTTGATTGGTATCAACAAATTTTAACACTGTTGGCGACGAAAATGCTTCTTTAAGATTTCGAAAAGCTTCATCGTGTTGATCAGTCCATAACTATTCCGAATTTTTTTCGAGTAGAAGTCTGAGTGGTTGCGTTATTCCTGACAAATTTGGAACGAATTTTTGCAAATATGTTGCCATTCTTAGCAACCGCTGTAGTTCGTTCACGTTGTTTGGTTTATTTAACTGTCGGATCGCCTTTGTCTTTTCCGGATCTACTAATAAACCATTAACACTAAAAATATATCCCAGAAACTTTACTTTTTAAGAATTAAATACGCATTTGTCTTTGTTCAGTTTCACTCCACATTCCATCAACTTTTTGATTACCCTGGACGTATTTATTATTATTATTTGGGGGGGGGGGCATTCGGGCGATCAGCCACTTCGCACTGCGACCTAAAAGATCTATTGTGCTGGCCCCTGCTTAATTATCCGTCCAGTCAATATTCAGGTTCTTAATGAACCTGACGATACTGCCTCCCGGTACGTGATACATACTATCTGGGCTTATTGCTCTCCCTCCTAGATGTTTACTACAGCATGTAGTTCCGCTAGAAAGACGGTAGCATTGGAGCTCAAGGACCTCGAGAGGGTTGTCCCACTCCCGTATATTCCTACTCCTGCCCCGTATTCCGTTTGATTTTACTCTTACGAGTTGCTCGGAATTGCAAATCACCTGTAGGTCACCCAGCTTTACTACAGGAAGGTTAAATAAAATTGGAGGGTGCCTGGTATCCAGAGTCCGCATATTTTGAGCTGATTAACCTATCAGCCATTCATCTTTCGGCATATGCTGTTCCACCTTAGATTAGGGTTTTTTGTCAAGGTTTTCTCCTTTAGCGCCGTACTTTAGCCTGTGCCAAATGGCAAAAAATGTGCCAAATAGCCTTAGTTACCAGTGGTTGCCACGAGGAGGCAGTACGTACACTTGCGAATTGTGAACAGGTTACCCCTTACACAATTGTACCCATCACGCAGCTGCCTAATGACAAGACCAGAACAGCTCACGTGATGCGCACCCTACTGGAAGGTTACGGAGCTGGTAGATTAATCTACTCAAATTTGACCCCCCCCCTCCCCCTCCAATAGACGCCAAACCACCTACCCTGGACGTAAGTCTTTCGAGTTGTTCCAACGTTTCAGCACGAATCAGTATTTCATCCATAGAATTCTCTACATTCTCCATTGACGATAGGATTTGACCCATTACATCCTGGAAGACTTCCGGAGCAGACGCTAATCCGAACGGCAATCGCAATCTTTTAAATGAATATCGTCCCCAAGGAGTGCCCATTGTCAGATATTTTTGTATTCTTGGCGACACCTGTATCTGCCAAAAACCTCTTTTGTAATCCAGTATTGTAAAATACTTAGACTTCTGGATTTTCGACATAATCTCCTCAGCTGTTTTTAATGGATGATATCTTCGGATTATATTTTTATTTACGTCTGTAGGATCAATACAAACTCGTAATTTATCGTTCTTCACTATTACCATAGGCGATACCACTTGAGTAACCTCGTGTGTTTTCTCTAGCACCCCTAATTCTACCATACTGTCTATTTGTTTTTCACTTGTAGTTTTATTGCCAAAGGTACTTTGCGAACCGGTTGAATTTCAAACTTTGGATCTTCCACAAGATCGATATCGTAGATGTAATTTTTTATACACCCTAAACCGTCGAAGATTTCTTCCTGAACCTTCAGTTCCTGCACTCTAAGCACTAATTTTAAATTTTCGCAAGCTTGTTTTCCCAAAATCGGTGACACATTTGCATTCACTGCTAGAAATTTGATCTGATGATTTTCATCTCGTACAACACTCTTCGTTTTAATTTCACATATTACATTTAACTTCTCGTTATTGAACACTGTCAAGTGTTTTGCGGTTGATGGTTGTATTCTAATATTTATTTTGTATATTATTCGTTTTGGAAGTAAGTTACACTGCGCTCCTGTGTCAAGTTTGACTTTGACATTTGTTTTGGCTATTTTTATTTCCTCATACCAATTTTTGTTGTCGTCATGATTGTTTTCATGAACTGATTCTACAGAATCTTCGATTTTCACTTCGTTTGTCTGTCTTGACCTACACATTTTTCCGAAATGACCTTTTCCCTTGCATTTCTTGCAAATTTGACGATAAGCCGGGCAGTTTCTACGTCCATGTGTGGTTCCGCATCTCTTACAATTAAATACTTCCGATCCACAATTCTTTGGATTATTCACTGACTTATCATTTTTAGGTTGAAGGAAATTATCGCGTTTGTATTGGTGTTTGTTGATTGCATCTACGTTGTTATTATTTGATGTTTTCGTCTGATTTATTTGTCTAGAAGCTGCCTCACCCGTTCTACACGTCGTTACTGTTTTATCCAGCATAATATCATCTTCTGCCAACAACTTTTCGCGCATAACATCACTTAATATTCCGACTATTATTTTATCTCGGACTAAGCTGTCTTCCAACGTACCGAAATTGCACTTTTTTCCTTGTGATTTTACTTTGGCTAGGAATTCATCAAAAGTTTCCCCTTCGACTTGGCATAACTTATTAAATACATAACGCTCAAACGTTATTGATATTTTTGGTGCGAAATATTTTTCGAAGTATTCTTTTATTTTTCCTAAATCCTTGACGTCATCCTCGGATAAATTAATCGTATTAAATATTTCGATGGCTTCATAACCTATACTCGACATAAACGTGGCCACTTGTATTTCGTTGTCCTTTTTGTTTAGCTGGTTTAACCAGGTAATATAAGTCTTAAAAGCTTCTACTTAAATAAATACTTATCAAATTATTCGAACCATATTATCCAAAATCCGTTTCAGTTTTCTTATTACCCTTGCGGTAATCTCATCTGTGATTTTGTTTTATTTAGAATTGCTAAAGTTACGAGAATTTTACTTTTGAAATAGTAAGCTTTATAAAATTTGGAAAGGTCAGTTTCAATTAATACTTTGTAACATTATTTTCATTTGAATAGAAAACTAACTGTAGTGTACTTTTAGACTGTAGTTACTTTTGATTAAATATCTCGTTTCAACCAATTGATCTTAATCTAAAACTAAACCCCTTTAATTTATTTTGGTTTAAAATAAAACTAGCTTCCCGAACTAAATTATTTAAAAAACAATTTTAATTATCATTGTAATTTTATTTATCCCTATATTCTTCATCCCATTAGGCAATACCATTTCCCCCTTTTTTTATTAACAAACAAACAAATTTTCATCATCCCCTTTTGGTTAATGTGTAAACGATAAGATAAGATATGATTTTATCTGGCCTGGTCAACTAAACCCCTATCATTTTTAAAATTAACTTTTAAGATTATTAATTTGTCAAGTAATTTATCAATTCAGCTTTAACCATATAATCTATGTGTCGAGACTATTTCCTTTCCAATGAGTTCTAAAAATGATAAATTTTACTCAATTGTTGGATAAATCAATAAAACATCACCGAATTAATACCCTACTAAATAATATTCGATATATTACACGAGAAATTCAATCATCCACTCTAGGCACGTATAAAAAAATAAATTCATTTTCCATTTTCTCGCATATGTTTGTTCTTGCGGCATATGTACAAATTTATATAAAGAGCTTTCTCTCATTTCACATTGTTTTACACACACACATACATATATACCTACATAAATTAATTGAATCAATATTCGTCAATATTCAATTAAAACAAACGGAACACATACAACAAAATTAATTTAACAAAACAAAAACATTTTAATTGAGGAAAAACTTTTCTATTGCCTTCGCCCAAATTACGTACACAATAAAAATCCCAAAGCTTTACAATACAAAAAAAAAAACTTTTTGTTTTCCAATTTAAAATTAATTCTATTCTATTTCCTACTTTATTTCTAGAGAAACCATAATAACTCCAACGGTACAGCAACACATTTCAGTTTAAAATAAATGCGCGGGAATTGTACGAAAAATTAAGAAATTAATAATACAAACGAAAAACTTTAGTTTTATGTAATTTCTATTTCCCTGTGTGTTGTGTTGTTGTGTTAAATTAAAATACAAAATAATAAAAAAGTCGAACCGACAAACTTTATTAGATTTTGTTACTTAAAATTTAACACCGGCCGGTAGCGATTTGCCAACGAAAAGGATAATTTACTCGGCAATCAAACTTATCATTAATTCATTTTTACTCAGGTAAGACATTTTTTTAATATGTACATAATTTCATACACAATTTTAGTACTAAAAGCTACTTAAAAGCTTTCATAATTTATTTAATTTTTAATGACATCTATGTTTCACATATCGAAGCTGAATATTGGAGTACTAAATATATTTCTCGGGAAAATCTCAATATGGTTAAGTTCTATGATGGTTGGTGTCTTCACTATTGTTGTACTTTTTCGAAATATTATCAATAATATAAAGGTGGCACTATAATCGGTTAATGGACTTTAAAACGTATACAGTAATGGAAATATGTAGTAGTCCAGTCAGCGAAGTAATAAAAAGTGCCAAAATTGTGAATTTTATGGTGGAGCAACATTATGATTGATTATTTGATTCTTATAATTTTTTAGGCATAGAATACGGGAAAAATAATTCGGGCGAGTTAAATTGCTAGGAACACCCATAAAAAGACAACAGGTTTTTGAAGGGATTTTTATTATTAACATAAAATGTAGATTAAAACCTGAGAATTTTTTAAAGATTGTTGTTGGGTACATCGAGACGAATAAATTGATACTCTTAAGGACAAATTTGACCGGAAACTGCACCTTCTAGATAGTTCGAAACACGCTATAATGCTGATTTTTGATATTTTTCATTCCAAAATTATAACCGCTAATAATTCCCTTATTACCGATTTTGCGTACATTTTTGGAAAACTACCATAGACTAAAATTTAAATAAAAAATTTAGGTCTGTGGTACTAAGGCACAACGCGAAATGTAAAAAAAAAACGATTTTTCGTTTATATTTCCAACATGTCGAAAGATTAGTAAAGAATACTTTGGCAAAAGCATAATGCAACAGTATTCTTGAAAAATTGTTTTATTTTGACATATCGGGTTGTGTCTTAACACCACAGAACTTTAACTTTTTTCAGTAAAACCAATGTAGATATCTTTCATCAGTACCAAAGAATAAAACAGATCAAAAAAAATTTTATTGAATAGAATAAATACAATTGTACTTTAAAATGCATAGATATGCACTTAGAAGTGCTATTGCGTTTGTTCCATTGATTAAGCTTTCGTAGTTTATAGATAAATTTTTTTTTTTGAAGTATAGGTAACGACAAAATCCTCTGCGGCTGACGAAACGATCGAGCGCATTGAAAAAAAGACTTGGACGACTGATCGCTGATGATTTCGATATAAACGGCTTTTCTCGCAGAGTATAAGAAAGCAGCAATGGATACTCTATCCGGCCGACTGCCACGACCTTTGTAATCGGTACATGCTGGCCCGTAAAAATTAACATCTGCAATCAAAAACGGCCTTGGTCTAAGGCATTGGTTGCATTTGTATGCCACTTTCTTCACTACATGACGACCAAGAATGGTCCAGAATTAACAAACAAGCGTATGATTTTAATTTGTATCTGCATTTAGAATGTTTATGAATAGGACCACAAACCCAAATTCTTGGTAAGTGGCGCAGAAGTTGAGACGCCATGATTTGCGACGGATGTACAATTTCGAAACTGATCCAGCAAAATGGTTTTGTTTTGTTAATTTTAAGATTGTACCTGATACGATCCATCATACGTTCAGTCGCGGCAGCGAAAATATTTTGATTGGAGCAACACTTCTCAGCAATATCAGGAAACGAGGAATCTTCACGTGATTGATCAGTGGTAATTGACTTCGAAATTTGGCAAACTCGATTTTCAGGTGCATCAAACAAAATGGAGTTTTGTAATTTTCGCTTCGAGATGGTTCTTAATAAAAAGAAACTGGAATTCATCTATGTCGGGTTTCCACGAAACGTCCAGAGTCTTATTTACTTTGTCTTCGTCGATATTTAGGAAGATCTCGTGATGCATTTCCGGAACGTTCCTCAGCAAACGTTCATTGTTTGACGCCCGTTTGCGTAATTCACACAGCGTAACATCTCAGATACTTCCTTCTATATTTTCAAAACTTTTTCGATCGCATCACCTCCACTGAGCATAACGACAACGAATAAATCGTTTAGAATTACGTTTGAACCGACAGGTAACCTAACGATTTATCTTGACTCATTTCATGCAGACAACAAGTTGCGAGAAACGGGGCGGTGGCCGTATCGTATGTAACGATTTTAAGAGGTATAGCTTGGCTCTCTCATTTGGTTTTCACCCACGCCACAAGATTCATTTTAAGTAAGAATTTGCAGTAAAGACGAGAACTTTTATTTGGCGGTATATTTTGGTAACGTCGAAAACGAAAACGAATTCAAGTATTGTCAGTCTAACATTCATGATTTAATACAGCGATTTTCCAGAAGACATATTGCACGAAGCATCGAACAATACTTGCATCTTGATAACGCGAGGACGGCCTCCATATGGTCTAACGAAACGTACTATTGAAATTAATTTTTGTATTCGCTTTTGAGATCCGGATATTTTGACAATTTGCGTTCGAGATTCAAAAACGATTCTTAGCGGCACAGTATGGATCCCGAATAATGAAATATCTTCTTTGAGCGGCAGCTTCACGATAAACTTCCAATTTTATTTTCACTATAACTTTCTACAGTCCAAAACCGTTCAAGAAATTCATGTAATGGCGCTGTCGTATCTTCACCGTGACTCTGTTTTAACGCTTTTAAGGAAATCAATTAACAAAATCAATTTTGCATCCCCTTGTTTGCCGATTTTAAGTACTTTGGCAACTTCGGACCAGAAATATCGGGCTCATTCCACTCTGTAGTTTATTGCCACAATTTCGGATCATAGTAACATCAAGTGGTAAATCCAAGTCCATCCATAGCTACAAAACTAAGATACCATAGCTAAGAACAAACGACATTACATTAAAGTGGTTGTGTGAGTGGTAACTTGAAATTTCGTTTGCGTTCATTTGAAGAGTTATTGGGTTCAATATAGTTATAGGTGGCGATCCTCTTTTCCCATCACCTAGTATATCGGATGAAATTTTCCAATCTTTAATTTCGATAAATCTATTAGGCTGATTCGATGTAATGCTGGACAATACTAAAATATCCAAAGGATTCCCATAAGCCATCAAACGATTTAATAAGAACATTAACTTTGTGTTTGAATTGCGTGCTAATGTCGTTGCGTTTCGCCAAACGCTCGGTGATGAAATGTAGTTGAAATGCAGCACAATAACGCAAAACACTTAATGAATTGACCAGCATAATCTCCAACTAGAACGACAACCATAACTAAAATGAGAGGAACTTGATTGTTTTCTGTTTGTCATTGTTAAAGGAATTTAGCACGGATGAGTTTGAGCTAGGTGCCTTTTGATTTTCGGGTGGCTTAATTTAACATATTACTTTTGGATTCGACAACACCGATGATGATGGGTTAGGCGTTGGCGAATTGGTGATGCCTGACGATTTCTTGCCATATGCAGCAACGTATGTGGATTATGTGCGACATCTATTCCCACAATATTTTGATTATTGCCAGTTGTGGCTAACGAAGTACATATTTCGAAAACTTGACGAATTATTCGACCTTTGACTCGCCTGCGAACGACTGAATGAAGTAGAATTTAGTTATGGTCGATTGCCATTTGAATTTCCTAACATCAAGTATTTTTTCATGAGAAACGCTTTTAATTTTCCAAATGCGATATGCAGCAATAATGCGTTCGCAAGCTGTGTATGATTCCCTAATGTGCGTAAGGCTTGCAGATTGGCATTAACAGAATCAATTGATTGATTTCTCTCGAATGTAAGCTTGATTAATAAGCCATTTGTTGTCGCTGAACCCCGGTGTTAACACATCGGCGCTGCTTTGATTTAGTTCAACCGACCGACGGCTGAGTTTCGTGATTCTTGAATTTCGATTTGGAGTAGCAACAAACTTCCTCAAATGTTTCCCATTAATCGCTATCTAACTCTAACAGGAGGACGATAGAAGCTTGCTGCCTAAATCGTCCTCCTACGACAATGGTAACTACTCCAAATCTCAGGTCCGAGTTGAGCAAGTCCTTCAGGATTCTGCTGCACATGGAAATCTCGTTCCAGATAATAGGCTTTTCCCATTTCTATGTGCTCTGCTTAATATTAGATACAGACGTTCGCTTCACATGTAGTGCTATCCCAAAACCCGAATAAACCGTTTGTCCCTCCGACAGCAATATGGAAGCGAGCACGGCTTTATAAAGAAAAGTATTCCGAGAACTACCTGCTTCCGACAAAAATAACATATCTGCTCACTTCTCCCGTAAACAGAATTCAATATAGTGTCGTAAGCAAATTTCTGTTCTTCTTTGTTCAAAATTTGGTAGGAGCCGAAATTTTTATTATATGTTACAAACAGCTATAAACGAATAGGAACATTTAACGGTATATCCCTAATAGGGTCTGTTTAAGCATAGAAAAAACGGATCTACTCGCCCATTTTGTCAAGAATGGGATCCGTTTAAAACAAAAGTGGGTGGCATTAAATTAATGTTAGTATCCTGTAAGAAAAATTAGAATTAATTAAGTGGATTATATGTTTCTTGGGTCGCTGAAACCGAATCCGGAACCTGTTTTGTCCCATCAAGTCAGCATTTTTTTCTAACCCCTAAAAACAGCTTGAAACTATAAAACCCAACAATATCAATCCTTAAATCTTATAATTCTGTACCTTCATAGCTCAATAACCTTGAGATCGATAACCTATAACCCTAAAACCCATAACCTCAAAATCTATAACCTCAAAGTACATATATCTTAAATCCCAATATACTATAAACCAAAATGCAGCAAAAAACAAAAAACTTACACGCAAAACTCAAACCTCAATATCGGAGAGTTTTAGCTTTATAATTCAATACATCCATCACTTCATAACCTCAAAACCCATAGCCCCCACAATCCTGAAGTGTAACATAAGAAAATTGCATGCCACAATATAACTCCAAATCATGTAGAATTAAATTTCATAACACCACATCTCCATATCTCCATACAACCTAATACCTCAAAACTCCATAACCCTAAAAGTTCATTATACTATAACTACATAACCATATAACCCAGAAATTCCATAACCTTATAGCCCTATAACCGTAAGAACAAAAAGACTTACAAGTGAGCCTTGAAGAGCCTGTAATCTCAGAAAGCTACAATCAAAACTTATGCTCGAGACTTAATTCTTGTTTTGCAGAAAGTTTGAACCCGATATTTAATCTTATTTTTCATAAACTTTGGGTCTCCAAAACTATAATTCGAATACTCAATAAGGTAAAGATTTCCTTCATTGTAATAACCTACATTTAGCTATACCCAGGAACATCGACGTAGACATGGTAGGCTTCTGTTCCCTATGGAGTGCTTGATTTACGTGAGTCCCCTTTCCTCTCATAATTCTCAAAGAGCTTTACGACTTTGTAAGTAGCCACTTTATGTTTTTTTTCAGTTTTAGAGTGATAACGCGTTTGTTTATTTGTAAATGACCTTCGTAGTGCGTTTTTATTGTGTTTATTGTGTTGGTTTGACGTGTCTCTCTTCAAAGACCAACAGTAGTCTGCCAACATATGGCTATCGCGAACACCCTGATATCTCTTTTCAATATCTTTTAAATCCTGGTGCAATCTTTCACCCTGCTCTTTACTAAAATTGCCTAAATTTTCAGGAAAGTATCAATATGAGAATAAAGTAGGTGCAGCTTTAGATTCATTTCCTATTTCCTAGAAATTTTTTCGTATCGTCTCTAAAACTTTACCAAGCTGCTTCCTCCACCTTCATTGTCTTTCAAAAGTTCACTTATTTGTGGTGTACTTAAAAGCTTTCCTCTCCGTAGTTTTCATCGGTTTGACGAGTTGTTTTACAAGTCCCAGCTTTATATGTAATGGTGGAAGGATTATTTTATCTGTTGGTATTAGACTCTGTTTATGATATTTTTAGATCCTGGAGTTAAATTGTTTGTAGTTGGCCAAGTTCGGCACGATTTCATCTGTCCCATTTACATAGAAAACATGGATGTTTAGTGAAACCACTTTGGTGACCTAATAAAATTGTCTATATTTTTAAATCTCCACATATTTTCCACTTGTGTTTAGCGTAATCTAATTTTTCGAGTAGGCAGCAAAGGTTGTGGTACTCCTCATTTAACACAACCGAATGACCAACAGGTAGCGGTGCAAGATGGTTGCCATTATGAAGCAAGACTGCTTTTAAACTTCGTGTTGAAGAATCTATGAATTAATGCCAGTCATTAGCTTCATAGAAAATATTATACAGGTAAACCTCGTTTAACGAACTCTCGAATAACGAATCCTCGAATTAACGAACATCGAAAATTGTTGAGAAATCTCGTATTACGAACTTCAAACCTCTACGCTATGAAGGTATAGGGTTATAAGGTTTAAGGGTTAATATTGTTGGGTTTTATAGTTTCAAGCTGTTTTTTGAGGTTAGAAAAGAAAACGCTGACTTGATGGGGCAAAATAGGTTTCGGATTCGGTTTCAGCGACCCAAAAAACTTATAATCCACTTGGTCTGATTTAAGGAACCCTCCACTCATTTTTTTTGGGGTCCTGTGTAACCTTGTTATTTCAAGCGGCACTCATATCATCTTATTAAAGATTGGGTTTAGTAGGGTTAAAAAAAAACTAATAATTTTATGAGTTAACTTCTTTTCTTGCAAAACATGTAGTCTGAATAATTTACTTTTTATTGATATAGTATACAGTGAGTATAATTTTAAAACCAATATAAAACAATAAACCAATTATAGCAATAAACAATTATTTCGTATTTAAATGGTTCGAATCATGCAATTGCAACCAGAACACAAAACGTACAAGAAAAGGCGAGCCATAAAAAACTTGGGTAACTCAAATTATTTGCAATAAAAATATAACAAAATACCCTCGCTTCAATCACAATTCCATTCATCGAATATAATCCGTAATCCACTATATTACCAATTTCACTGATTCACCTGTATGTACATCAAAAAATTCGTCAACGTCATATTGTATTATAAATTATATTTATGAAAAAAGTGATGGATGAAAATATCGCAAAAAATAAATAAAGTGGAAAATTCGATAGGCTGAATTTTTTTTGCGGTACATAAATTTGAAATGCGTGAATTTGGAATTTTTTATTATTTGAAAAATCATTGCTGTCATGACAAATTTTGATTTCATTTTTGTTTCTGGTATTTGTAAGATGGGGTTCCACGAATTAGGTTGGCCAATAGATTTATCGAAAATACTTTCTAACTTTCTTTTCTAAGAAATGGCAATAAGCAAGATCAAATAAATTTGTTATTTTTGATGTATGTACATATATAATTAAAATAAGTAGCGTGACTTATAAAATATCGAGAAAATTACCAGCTAACATATAAAAATACTTTGCTCATGGAAAATATAAAAAAACTCGTTATTTTTCTACAATTGAAAACTAATAAAAAGCATTTTTCAATTTCTATTTAATTTCAATTGCAGTTTTATTTATAAATTATGTAATTAACGTCACGGAAATTTATGTACAATACAGTGTGTTATATTACAATGGTTTGTTTTTATCTAGAAGTTTGGGGCGTCTTAGTTTCTACTTGTCACACTGTTTATTGATTTAAATAAATGTAGATGACGAAAGAGAACCAGCTTTCAATAATGCTGTAAATTCTAAATCGCTAATTCTAAAAACTCTAATGCCATAAAATAATGTAGAGTTCCAATATTTTTTTCTAAGTTTTATTGGATAACAGGTTCATTTATAGTAAGATAAAAAAAAGTATTTACGAAATTACGTATTTGCTTTATAGTCTAAAGTAGAACAATTTCCTTCTGGCAATTATGCACAAAATATTGTAGTTAAGATCTTTTTAAATGGGACGGAAAACATTAAATAATGCACTGTACAATATTTGTACTTCTAACACTAAAGATATTTGCCATGTAGTTAAAACCATTTGGAACTTAATAGTATTTAATCAAAAAACAGGATCTTCTACGTCCTTATTTTTTCAAAAAAGTTGCTAAACTAAACCAGCTCCTGTAAGTGGAGAAATACTTAACAAATCATTCACAGAAGAAAAATTTAATTAACACTGGAAAGTCGCCAAACCGTTTCCGTCGTTCGCTAGATTAATTTGCTCTATTCCACAGAGTTTATCACCAACGAGCGAATGAGCTTGTTATTAGACAAATTTATTGGTTTTGATAATAGAAGCATTAGCGGTCCAAGAAGATCGGCATAGACACAAACACAACTTATTATTTAGCCACCTACTCATTGAAACCGTTTCGAACTATTAACAAAGCGCTGATGCCCCTAGAAACTACTAGTTTCGGGCCAGACGAGGACAGGTTCAAATAAGATGGAACACTATCTCTTCCTTCTCTTCGTTTTCACAACTACGATAGTAGTCATGTAAAAAGAATACAAGTCTACTCTTCTGCCGACTTATGAGACAGTGTCCTGTAATCACTGCAACAACCATACTGATCTGACACCGTTGAAGTGAGACCTGCTGTTTAGATCTTGCCAAATCTAACATTGATCAGACTTGCCGAGTTATTACGCATGAGGTACTATTTGACTGTCTGTCTTTCATCAACTTATACTAGCTTTGGGTGCCACATCGAGCGTGCTCATCGGGTTTTATATTTCCTGTACAGTCCCGACTTTCCCATCCCTTTTTGAAATCATCAGTGAAGAAGTTTATAACTCCTGGTTCCAGAACTGCATCCATCACCCAATCCTCTCCTTGAGGAAATCACAGTCCGGAACTTTGTGTCAAAAGATAGCGACATGCCAGTACAGTCCGTGGTTTTAGGAATCTCTTTGTTACACAAAATACATGAGTAACCTCTATTGTTATAGGTCCATATTGAGGAGGATTTGTCCTATAATGTTTAAGATGTGTTCCTCAATGCACCATTAATCCATAAGGGGACTGTTCTCTGAACTTTCTTCAACAGCTTGTGGTTGGTAGTTTGTTCAGGACTATTACTCCATCCAAAAACCTCGGTCTGACGACTGTGGTGTAGAGACCATGTTCGATTCGGTGCTTCAGCCCATTCTCTCCCAATGGCTGTTTTGCAGGAGTATAGCGCTACCGCAGCTTTCTTTAACCTTTCCAAAATATTGGATTTCAAATTTAATTTGTTATCCAAAACAGACCCAGATACTTCGCTTCTTCTATCAAAGTCAAGCTGAACTCATTAAAGTGGGCCATTTTTGAAAAAAAATCCAAAGCAAGGGGGACAGTACCACCACCTTGCGATGTACCTCTACTTAGAAATGGTTAAGTCAATAATCTGTTGGATGTCCGCAGCGATATTACTAAAAGGTCCAGGTGACTTATGTCGTTTAAAACTATACATCGCCCGCATAATCTTCCTTCCACTAATAATTCGACCTATCAGGCTATTTAACGCGTCATTTAATGTTTAAAAACTGAAATAAATCCGCGCGAATATATTTCATTTTAAAAAAAATTAGATGATGCGGATTTAATTCTTATTGAAACTGAATTAATTTCGCCTAGAAAAATTGTATTCGATCCCCTAGTGCCAACATAAAGGATGCGAGAAACCAACTGTTACCAATATAAACCTATATATTGTGGGTTGGCAAATTATTAGGGATACGTCGAATCTAGGCAACTTACCTTTTACTTCCAAATATTTTCAGCCCCAATAAACTACTATGTTTTAAAAATTAGGTGCATCAGGTGCATTCAAAATACAAATTTTAGCTTTGTGCTAAATAATATTTGTACTATTACCTAAATTAGATACATACCATATGTATATCATCAGAGCTACCTCAACACATTGGATTAATGTATTGTTCGGTATTATTGGTTCTGCATTTTATTTATTTAGCGTTCTGCTATCTGAGCTAGAAAAAGCTAGAACAAAATGTTTATATATCGTACCTTGAAGCGTTATAATAACACTGACATTATCGAGAAACGCAACGAAGGCGGCGGCTCCAAAAGGAAATAGGTTTCCAGGATAAAAGAAAAGACCGGAATTGGATGAAATTCGAAACAGAGTGCAAAGAATTGGCATAAAGATGTAATGTGTCGGACTGGAGCGTTCGTCAAATATTAAAAAAAAAAAGATCAGGAGTTATCGTCGTACAAATACAACAAGTGCAAGAATTAAACCCTGCGCAAATAAAAGTATGGTTTGAAAGAGATCGACACTGAAGCGCTTACCAGCTAGTGAGGCTTAACATAATTTCGCTTTGCAGATGAGAATAATTTCACTGTTCAAAAGTATACAGTACACTGTGCGGGTACGTAAATAGTTTGGATTCAGAACATGAATGTTTCAGGAAGACTGCGCCTTCTCCGTTTTCTGCAAGAAAACTTTCTGGGATTTATTTCGACGCAATAGTAGGCCCCTTATATACCAAAATCCTTTCCAAAAATTCTGTAAAAGTGTCAAATAAAAATATGAAGAATTGTCAGAATTGAGGAGTGTCTGATCAAAAGTGGCTATTTACATTTTCCAAAATGGACTACTATTACTATTTCCAGCATGGACCAAAAATTCCCAATTTCTCTATGAAAAATATCCCTAAAATTCTTGATTTTGGCCAAAACAAGCTATTTACTACAAAAAAGTGATCAAAAATAAGTAGCAAAAAGTAAGATGTAAATAGCCACTTTTGATCAGACACTCCTCAATTATAGTGAGTTTTATTAGAAACAGTTGGTACCTCGCACACTGCACGAAAGTCTTACAAAGTAGCCTGGTCCCGGAGAATAACATTTCGTTACACTTATTTGAATTCAAATGCAATGCGCTATAGACCAATTGCAAAATATGTTAAGTTCGTTTTACATACGTTTAGCATAAATAGAAACGGTTGTGTTCACATAAATTTTAAGGTCATCGGCATATAAAACACGCTTACCCAAATTAAAAGAATTTACGAAATCAATAATAAAAATTATAGAAAGTAATGGACCAAGGTGACTCCTTTAAATATACTAAGTTAAATCGGAGTGCAGGAAACAAGACTGATCGGCAACGCCATCGTGTCGCACCGTTCCTGCGTACAGCAATAATATGGATAAACATGAATTTGGCGTCGGTTTCTTGATTAACAATTTGTGAACGTCCATACTCCCACTAAGGAGAAGCCTGATCAAATCAAAGACGCTCTCGCCTTTAGCAAAATTCCGCAACATGACATTGCAATCATTTTCGGCGATTTCAATGCTCAAACTGGCAGAGCAGGCAGTACATATCGTAGCTAGTTTTACTCTACAACTCAATGGCTGACATCTCCTAGCCCAAAAGACATATTTGTAGTCTCAAAGGCATCAGAACCAAACGCAGAGCTAATATCGATTCAAACCACTTCCCAGTAGATTCTGAATTAAAATTTCGCCTATCCAACACAAATAATCAGCGTTTCCAGTGTCACTCGTTGACAGTCGTACTACTGTATTAGGAATCTTCGAGAATAAACCACTTTCTGGCTCCATTCAATAAAGTGGGACATTACATGTCCACCGAAATCCATATAGACTTAAAAATCTTGCTATTCGCGGAAAACATGGCGCAGGCTAACGAAACCTATACCAAAGAACAAGACAATCTCATAATGCCTACAAAACGATAAAACTCTGCAATCAGCCATGTAGATGAAAAAGCTACATAATACGAACAACGGTACTCAGGTACTCAACATTCAAAATTCTACTTAGACTGAGAGGTACATATCGTTGCATAAAATGAATAGTTATAGGCTTTGATCCACGTAGTAGTGCTATTCATAAGGAATCCGTTGTATTAAAGATGGATACTAAAACCGCCCTCTATTGCGGAATTAGTTCTCTACGCTTCTAAATAAACAGCCACCAAGCTTTTCTTGATATGATGAAGTAAAAATTACAAGATGGTGGTGAGGATCTTGTTTTTAACGAAATGCTCAAATATGTGCATGTTTGAGTACATATCAAGAGTTTGGTCTGCAGAAGACAACACAGAAGAGTGGAAGACATCTCTTAACTGCCCACTGCATAAAAAGACAAATCGGTTCATATAGCAACAATAGTGAGAGAAAAGTCCAAATTTATCAACTTGCGATCAAAGTTTCACTCTGAGGATGATGGTAGATAAGTGCTTTGAAAAGGACATCTCTTTACTCGGAAATTGATATCTATGTGCAACTTTTAAAGAATAGTTCAATATGCAAGGTGCTTATATAAGACCAAATTTCGGATGCCTTCGAAATAACACCTGGAGCACAAGCCAACCCAGCTATTACTTGGAATTAACAACAGAATAAATTGGCTTACAGATCAGCGAAACAAGCCACGCCGTGACTTTAATTCAGGAGATATACGGTATGACAGTTCATATATCTCGTTCTCTAGCTTAAGTTAATAACAGACACTTAGGATACCATTTAATCTTTTGATTAATCTTGTCGGGCAAATGCAACTCAGCCAAATAAATCACGAAAATAGCAAGTTTCAGATAGATGTAGTTTTATATAAAAAATGTTTATTTGCTGGTCGGTTTTAAACTATAAATGTATAAAAATACCTGGAGAAATCATTTGTTGGGCTAGGCCGACTTGAACGTTACCATTAGATAGAGAAATTTTCCACACTAACTCGATTTTTATTTTTTATTTTATCTGCTCTGTCTCCTGTATAATATTTAAATGACATCCTTATTTAAATTTAATTTAAAATTGCCAGGAACAACAATAAAAACTTATCGCCTTCGGCGAATAATATTATTGATTTTATGCAGATTTCATTTTTCTTCCATTTTTATTTTATTTCAATTCGATTAGATTGAGAAATATGTCTACCGATTGGGCGGATGATGTGGTAAATATAAATAGATTCTATTTAATGATATAAGGATGAGATAAAGAAATGATATCTCAGATCATCCTCAAAGGAATATGTTTTTGTGTGTACAAGTATTTTCTCGTTTATAAAATGTTCTTCTATTTTGGTTTTAAATTTATATCTGGGCTCTATAAGTAGTAAATACACCAACCTGGTATCTACATCTTCATCATCACGATCTGGATGGATGAAATGGATTTAAATAAATAAAATTAAAATTTATTATGTTTACTTTTAAATTAACACCTCGCTGCTAAATGAAGGTAACTAGAGTGCGGTATCAGAGTATTTGTAAAAAAATAAATTTAGGAATATGAAACTTTTTAATGGACGTTAACCTTTTTTTGTATAGCAAGTTTTTAATAACCTATTAAGCACCAGGTGTTATTTATATAATGTGTTGACCTCGTCAGTCGCCATAAATATATATTTTATGTTGTTAAATCTTGCTGCAATAAAATTATAAATAACAATAATTATTTCCTCTTCCATTTTATTAATCCTAACAAAAATTGAAATAACCAATCAAATTTTTTTTCATTTTACGAGTACTTAGTAACTGCACTCATAAATCACAAAATAAAAAAAATTGCAAACAAACAATCATAAAAAAAAATTCATAAATCATTACGATGTATTTGATTTCAATTTCAGTTTTTTATTATTTTATTTTTAAATATTAAATAAAAAATACACACAAAAAATTAATTATTAATTAAAAATAAAAATAATTAAATTTAACTTTTATGAACTTTGAACAGCTTACAAAACAAAAATATTGATAATTAAATAAAATGTTTTATTTCTTTTTTTTTTAATATTAAAAAAAAAAAATTATTTAATATGTAATTATTTCCACTACATAGTAATAATTATAATATAAATAATAAATATAAATTAATTACAAATATAAAAAAAATCGATAACAATAAATAAATGGATTTTATCGAATTTAATCGAAAACAATGTTGCATACATTTAGAATTAGTGACAATGGTATACATATAATCTGAATTGTTTTATTCAAATAACTTGAAGTTCTTTAACCTGCTGCCGCTTTTGGCTGCATATTTCTGAGCATTCATTTTCATTGGTCACTTTCTTTAATGGCGACTGCTTCTTGACGAAGCCGGGCTCTTGGAATATTTTTTCTTGACCTAATCTGGCAGTTTTTCGTTATTTATGCTTGTAATTTCATTCGAAGAGCTTACAGAAATATGTTGATGCTTCTTAACCCTCGTCCGGTGGCATACATTTACAACGTTAACAGCCGACAGACGTTGTACCTCACTGTATGCATCTCTTCATTTATCATTCACTTTTAGGTCCTTTATGATCTAGACCAAAAATGTAGATCTCACGAAAGTTTCACCCTCTACAAGTCTACAACTTCTACAAAAAAAAGTTACTTATTTCAATTTAAAAACGAAAAAGGTACAATTGTACCTAAGCCGCCTGACGATGGTTAAATTCCGACTATGATAATATTTAACTTTAGTTTTGGTAGTTGATCGAAGTTGCAAAAAGCTGCGGTGAAGAAAACTGGTTTCAAACGATCTATCGATTTTGCTACTTATATATTGTACGTACAATAAAAACAACTTAGGTAAATTTTGAATGTAATTTAATTGAAAAAACTTTCTTCGTTACAGTGACAATGACTGTCAATAATTTTTACAAGCGGCAGCATTACAAAGCACTACAAATGGAAAGGGGAAATGGGAAAGCAGTACAGATTATACGAAATTTGAAAGCATCTATCAATTATATGCCACCAGGAATATGAATTGTTCGTCTTAATGTGCGTGTTGGATAGGCCAGGCATAAGTTTTAAAGGCTTCGCCAAACATCTGAGCTTCTTTGGGAAAGAGAATCTTTGGTTGGTCGAGTGTAGCCGGGTGGGCCTTAGTTGCACCGTCCCAAATATTTAAATTATATTCCAGTTTGGGTCTAGAGACTAACCTGATGGTGACACATTCGATTTTATGCATGTGTTCATCCATAACTTTTTGTGGAGCATTGCTGCTGCTTCAGCTAAAATAAATTGTACTACAGTCTACACAAAATTACAGATAAACTCGTAGCTAAACATTTTTGTAGAGATAAATTTTGACAATATTGTCTGACATTTTGATTTTGTTTTGACTATTAATTAAATAATCGAAATCCTCATCTTAATAGTGTGCAGAAATGCCAATTTAGTGTACAATTAAATGTCTCTGCATTTAATTTCCTTTAATTTCCAATTGTAAATAGAATAAATTATATTTATCATGAGAGTTTAAAAATATGACGGCGTATGCCGTCAAATAAACATGAACTTTAAACAAACAGTAAATGCTCGTTAACTAATTGCCAGTAAATTAATTTAGTAAACTTTAGCACATGTGGCATAAATAATCCAGTCGTATAATTAAATTATATATTATATGTAGCGTCTTACTTTGGAAATTAGAAAGGCAAAAATTTTAAGTATCTGTAGTTATCCCAGTTTTTCATCCCAGAAAGAATAAAAATTCTCATCAGGCAACACCATCCCATCCCAATCCAAGTAGGTTGCTCTGAGGTAAAATATAAAATGAAATTTAATTTTTTTCATCCCCAGTATTTTGATTTTGTACGATCTTAAATAATTATTGTGTATTATGTGAATCTCCTTGTGGAGATTCCATCCTCATCTTTGTGGGGCGGAAATATTTTCTTATGTTTTAAATTTGGCACCAGTAATGACCAACCCTGATAATGACCCTAGTGCCAGCCGTATGTTGTAATTGGTACAATCGGCCATCGTCCAAACGGTTCCATATAAAATTAACAATAGCTTTGTTTTTTATAAGTCTCGATAGATCTCTATAAATTACTTCCAGACTTTTGGTGGTTGAGTTACAATTAATTCAGATTAATTTCATTCAGCACAGATTTTCCCTTTCATGAGTACAGACACATATTAAAAATTTGTACTTCAGCACGGACACATACCAAAGTTAATTTTTAGTACATCTGCCATTTTCATTTAGTAGAATAGGAAACTATGTAGTAGCTGATTTACATTTAATCATTTGCTCTATTTCAAAAGACAGAAAATGTACGAGAAAAGGATGCATTTTTTATTATTTCATTATGAAGAGGCCTGTAAAATCTTAGACTTTTGTATTTAAATTGTAAATTTAATATAGTCTTGATTTACAGTTAACTAATAGATTACCACGGGTGGGGTCTATTTAGTTATTGAGAATAAACAACTTGTTGTTAATATTAGAGTTAAATTCATTCTATTTTATTTTATTTAATATTCACCTTTTATATACAATTAAATGCTACTGTCAGCAACTTAGAGAAAAAGAAAATATAAAAATAAGAAATAAAATATGACACCAAACATTCCTATCCAGTAAATTTAAATGTTGTAATGTTGATGAGCCAAGGTTGCTTCAACATCATTATTGTTGTTGTAAGTAGGTTAACTGCTAGTATTAGCAAATTAGATAAAAATATAAAAATTGGACGTTGCACTGTTGATCTCAACATATTCCCGGGCCGCCATTTAGATTGTTATACTGTGAAACTTAACATATGCCGGGGCTTCCGTTGCTGCTTTCATGCTTCCGAACGTTGAAGAGGTGAAGGGGGTGGGCGCGTTGTTCGCCTTTGTTTAATATAGTTGATGCCCCAAATAATACATATGGCTACACCAATCCAAAAAATTGTGTGTATCATGGTGTAGTGATGGACATGATGAAAATTCCCCTCATGTAGTCGTCCTTCCTTTTCTCTAACCGCTTGTATTTCTTGTTCCAGTTGCGTGGTATCCTGAAGATTTACGAGCTGAGGCTCATCGTATCCTATCGTTTTATTTCGAACCCGTGTGATGAACGTCCTTAAGTTGTTGGCTCCGTTTAATGTGCTGAGTGGTCTGCGGAACGATTCGCTTATGTTGTTGGAAGCTGAACCGATGGCGACGATGTACAAATTTGTGTCTCGCAGCACGCATCCAGCCTTGATTTCTAATATCCCTGATCCTTGGAGACTGAGTGATGTGATGCTTTGGCCGCATATAACATCGAATGTTGTTTCAATTGGAATGGAGTATATCCACTGATTCGTCGCATGGAGCTTAATCCAATGGTTTGATATCTTAACTGACTTAATGGTACATACCCCTTCGAGAATTGCTATTCGTTGTAGGATTGCTAATTCGCATTGATTTTGGTTAGTCATTGCGTTATAAATTGGCGATATTTCACATAAAAATCGGTTATTTTGGAATAGTTGGCATTGTTTCACTTCTTCTCTCGTTAGTAATGAAAAATGTTCCCGGTGATCATCTACTGCTAAGTATTCCGAATTGGTGGTAATGTACGACTGCGTGTTGTTGCGCTCTATATTAGGAACTGGAAATAGGGCCAGTAGGGTATAATCCAGCGCAAAGGATAGAGGAATGGTGATTTTTATTATGATGTTGCCCTGGGTTACTCTACTGCGTAATCTCATGCTGCGATATATGTGAAGAAGATCAGAGATGCCATGCCCAGGTATGGTTATGGTTGTTGGTATGTGTTGTTTGATTAATTCGAGCTCTTGTTGTAATTGAGCGGGGGCGAGTAATGAGGGATGCAATAAATTCTTGTGTGCGTTCTGGACCACATCAAGTAAGGCTTGCTGCGTGTCTTCCAAATTCTTTAGAATTAACATCAGTTCAATTGTTGATGTTAATATCGATCGAATCTTTTTGTTTAATGATTCCATGGTGATCTTTGAATTATGTTTTACCAGGTTGATTGTGTTATCTATTATGGTGGTATGACTCTTTATCAATGATTCTAATTGTTGCTCATCGTTGTTTATGGCTTCAAATTGTGCCTCATAATATCTTGCCTCACGTTCTGTCAAGATCCCAAACATATCGCCTAACACTAGGCCTATGGTGTCTCCTAGGCCTCGTTTTGGTCGTTGTACCTCCTTGTTGCTTGCTAATAATAATTCATTGTCCGCAATCAAATTGTTGTATTGCCATTGAATTTGTTGAAGAATTAGGTCGCAATTTAACCCAGCTATATTCAAGCATGCCGCCTTTAATTCATATTGTGTTTGCTTAAAGGTTTCAATTTCTTCCCAGTAATTGCTCATGTTGTAATAAACCACCAATGTCCATTTCATAGCTACCACTTCGAGTTTACCTATTTCTTCGAAGTAAATCCCTGTGGAATGCTTGAAAGGGGTTATATGTACGTTGGCCTGTACAAGTCCCATAAAACAACAAATGGATAATATGGCTAGCGCTAGATGATTGACGGTTCCCCTGTTCTTTACGCGTCTATGAGGCTGTCGCCTTAAAACTTGATTGTTCTTCTCCGGTGATTGCAATTCTCTAGGTTGACCTCGGTTTGCTTTCATGGGCATAATTTTTTGTAAGCCTTCTTCAATTGGTAACTTACACAATTTCACAATCGGTCGCTTATATGTTGCGTTTTCGCATTTGACTGTCGTTACCCGAACTAAATCATATTTTCCAGCGTGTGTTTCCACGATTCTCCCTAGCTTCCACCGTGTGGCAGGTTGTTGGTCGTCTTTTAATAATACCAGGTCGTTGATCGTTAAGTTTGACTGGCTGCTCTTCCATTTAGTTCGTTGTTGTAGTTGGTGAAGGTATTCGGAGGACCACCGTTTCCAAAAGTCCTGAACCATTCTCTCGACTACATGCCATCTCGTTCTTAACGATATGCGGTCAATTTCTGCGGCTGGTAGCGCCTTGAGAGAATCTCCTATCAAGAAGTGCCCCGGCGTTAGTGCTGACATATCTGCAGGATCACTTGTCAGCGGTGTTAGAGGGCGAGAATTGAGACATGCTTCTATTTGGGTAGTCACGGTACATAGCTCTTCGAAAGTGAGTGTTGTTTCGCCTATGATCCGTTTGAGATGGAATTTCATTGATTTAATTCCTGCCTCCCATATTCCACCGAAATGAGGCGTAAGAGGTGGTATGAAGTGCCAATTGGTTCCATTGTCAGCTATCATAGTGGCAATGTCGCTTGGTAATGTCGTCATTGCGCGACGGTAATCTCTCTGCATTACGTTGTTTGCTCCTACGAAGTATGTTCCATTATCAGAGTAAATGTCGGTGCATAATCCTCTCCTGGATATAAATCTTTTGTAAGCGGCAATGAAGGATTCAGTTGTTAAATCGCTTATTATTTCAATATGGATGGCCTTCGTTACCATGCATATAAACAGAGCAATGTATGCCTTATATGTCTTGTGACCCCTGCCTTTGGCTGATCTTAATTGGATGGGCCCCGCATAGTCGATTCCCGTTTTGATAAACGGTCTTCCCGGCCTCACTCTTGCTGATGGTAGGTTTCCCATTAGTTGTTCGGATGAATGTTGTTTGTGACGAAAGCAAATAATACATTTTTGAATTATCTGTCTGACAGCTCGTTTACCATCAATGATCCAGAATTTGTGTCTTAATGTTGCTAATGTCAATTGTGTGCCTCCGTGTAATGTACCAATATGAGCATCTTCTATTATTCTTTTCGTAACTATATTGTGCCTGCTCAGTATTACTGGGTTTTTGCTTGAACTTGGGAGTATTGAATTTTGTAGCCGTCCGTTTAGCCGTAGCAACCCGTTTTCATCTATAGTTGGATTTAGTGATAGAATTTTGCTCTTCGTGCTGATTTTTTCAGCTTTATTAAGACAGTTGATTTCCTTATAGAAATCTTGTCTTTGTACGAGCTTGAGAATTATTATTTCTGCGTTTTGGAGTTCTGCACCAGTTAGTTCATTTCTATTGTTGTTTCTACGCGAGCAGTTGTTGATGAACCTTTTGCAATATGCGACTATACGCTTCAATTTGTTGTAGCTGGAGCATCGTTCGAATAAAAGAAAAGTGTGATCTTCCGTAGTTATTGTCATAATTTTTATTGCTTTTTCTTCTAACTCTTCTGGTTTAAGGGTGTTATTTTGCATAATAGGGTTGATTGCCTTCCATCTGGTGAGCTTTTGTCGAAGAAAATCTGGACCTTCCCACCACAATTTGTTTTTTATGAGTGCTAACGGTGTCGTGCCACGTGAAGCTATATCCGCTGGATTATCGCATGACTTTACGTGGTGCCATGTTGCTTCGGGTAGCATAGTTTTTACTGCCGAAATTCTGTTTGCCACGAACGTTTTAAATTTGTTTGGTTCCCCTGTGATCCAACATAGTGCAATGGTCGAATCTGACCACGCATATATTTTGAGGTTGTTGATTTCCAAGCTTCTTTGTGTGTGTTTAAGTAATTTTGCCAATAGTAGAGTTGCATTTAGCTCCAATCGAGGAATGGATAGCTTTATTTTGGTTGGCGCGACTCTTGTCTTCGAAGTTAATAATTGTGTTGTTATAATCCCTTCTTTATTTGTTGTTCGACAATATATTGTGGCTGCGTATGCGTATTCTGAGGCATCAGCGAACCCGTGAAGCTCCGTTTCGACCTCGTCTGTTGTATTTACCCATCTCTGGATTGTTATGTTTTTGATTTCACTTAATTCTTTCTTGTATTTTACCCACTTTGTATTTATGTTTTCTGGCAAGGGTTGATCCCAATCTATTCCTGATGTCCATACTTTTGCATCATGATTTTTGCTGTGATTGTTATTGGGGAAAGCCATCCAACGGGATCAAAGAGCTTGGATGAGTCGGATAACAGCGAGCGTTTTGTTGACTGCTTGTCTGATAGTTGTAATGTTTCTACGTTGAATTTGAAAAGGTCCTTTTGTGGATCGTATAGAATTCCCAATGTTTTAATGCAGTCATTTAACTTGATTTGAACGTCACCCGTGCCGTGTAGTTCTCTGGGAATATGGTTCAATACTTCTCTTGAGTTAGAAAACCATTTCCTTAAATTCAGTCCACCTCGTTCTGTGAGCATCTTTAATTCTTGTACAGCTCGAGTGGCTTCCTCTATGTTGTTAGAACCTGTTAACAGATCATCCACGTAAAAATCTGTCAGTATGATGCTTGCTCCTATTGGATAATCATTATTTCCGTCGGTGGCTAGTTGTTTTAAGGCTCTTATGGCTAAAAAACTGGCGGCTGTTGTTCCGTATGTTACCGTTTTTAACTTGTATGCCTCCATTGGCTTGGAGGGGTTGCTTCGCCATAGAATTCGTTGATAGTTCTGGTCTTGTTTGTTAATCCAGATTTGTCGATACATTTTTTCTATATCTGCTGTCATTACGATCTTGTGTTTTCGCCATCGTAGTAAAATATCTGCTAAATCTTGTTGTAATTTTGGACCATTCATCATGCAATCGTTTAGAGATACTCCCGTTGTTGTTTTGGATGAGGCATCAAACACTACTCTTAGCCTTGTTGTTGTGCTGTCTTTCTTGATTATGCCATGATGCGGTATATAATAGATATTGGTTGATTTACCATCTTCTGGTTTTTCTTGTACTTGTTCCATGTGCTTCAAATTTATATATTCTTGCATGAATTGATGATATAATTGTTTGAACGGCGCATCTTTCTTGAATCGTTTTTCTAATTGTATCAATCTGGCAGCGGCCGTCTTCCTGGATTCCCCTAGTTCGGTTTGGTTTTCCTTAAAAGGAATTCTTACTGTGTATCTGCCGTCTGAACCTTGTTCTACATTTGACTCAAAATGCTTCTCTAATTGGCTGTGACTGGTTGGAACATCAATTGGCTGTGACTGGTTGTAGTGTGGATCAGCCAGTTGTATTTGGTTGAGATGCGTCCAGCTGCTTGTGGCAAAGTCCACCTCGGGTAATTGTTGGTCGAGTTTGTCGAATATCAATGGTTTGATATTCATTTGGAAATCTCCATCAAATCTTGGCGATATTTTTAGATTAATGGTGTGTCTGCAAATGTCTGCTTTTTTCCCACCTACTCCTGAGATGGTGACGTGTACTTTCTCTTTTTTAAAGTTGAATAAATTTGCGGCCTTGGAGGATATTAATGTGGCCTGTGATCCTGGATCAATTAGAGCTCTTAGTGTGAAACAAACGGCTGTGTCAGTTGCGGCTCTGACTAATGCAGTTGGTAGTAAAACTTGTCCTAGCTGACTGATCACGAATGTTTTGGCGGCTTTGACACTACTTCCGGTGGTTGATGCTGCATTATTGCAGTGTAGAAGTGTGTGGTGTCCTCCTTTACACACAACACATGTTTCTGCCTGGCAGTTTCTTCCTTGATGCTGGCTTAAACATCGTATGCACAAGTTGGATGAGTTGACGAGCCTTGCTCGTTCTAATGTTGACATCTTTTTGAATTGCTGGCATTGATTTAAACTATGATGCTCCTTACACCCTTCCACCCAACATGTTTTGGTTAACATGGCTGTATTCACTCGTTTCAATGGTGATATGTATTGCATGTGTGGTCGTGGTGCTGTAGCTCTATGATTGCCCATGGCTTCCAAAGATTGAAACCTTCTCTCCAGGAATCCAAAGAAATCTTCCAGTTGTGGAATTTCTCTGGGCTTCTCTATAGTTGTCTCGTATATCTTAATGGATTCTGGGTCTAATTTTTTGTTTAAAATGAAACCCACGAATGCCGCGAAGGGCGAATCCATATTTAGCCGCTTTATGTTGTGTAATATTTCTCGCGCCGTATCGTGCAAATTTCTCACTGTTTGGGCGGATGGTATCTGAATTGTGGCCAATGACAATATTGCATTAAACTGATGGTTTGCCAGTAGCCTCACGTTGTTGTACCTTGCTTGGATTATGTTCCAAGCGGGTTGGTAATTGTCACCTGTTGTTGTTAAGTGACTAATAATGTGGGCTGCTCCCTTCTGCAGGTGTGATTTCAGATACGTCATCTTTACCGTATCTGTTAGTTTGCTGTTTTGGTGGATCAGCTCAGTGAATATATCGTTGAACGTTTCCCACCGTTCATAATCACCATAAAAGATCGGGATTTCTACCTTAGGCAGTTTCACCTGTGCTGCTGATCGGCTGCGGTTGTTGTCTGGGGCTGAAACTGTTGTAGTTTGATCATTGCATCTTCTACCCTCTCTTGAAGCTTGGCATAATAATCTTCTCTAAAGTAGTTGGATGTTTGTTCGTCTTCTTCCAGCTCTACTAATAATTCTGTGTGTTGGGCTGCGATTTCTCCCATGTCTTTTTCTAATTGTCTCGTTTTGATATTCACATATTCCTTAGATATGTTGTTGGTTTCCAAGGAATAATTTATTGACGCCAATTTCTGATATAACTGCCGCATGAGCACGTCTTGCCTCTTGAACAATTTTGTGTTGTTGTTTCCTTCAAACTTTGCTGCTTGAAGGGCCTCGATTGAACTATTCATCAGTGGTTGTTGTTGTTGATTTGCCGCTGAGTGACCTTGTTTAATTTCCTCATTTTGGGAATCGGTTGATGAGCTTTGTATGGTATCCAACCGAATTGATGGTGTTGTTTTATATGATGCCTCGACAAGTGGGTTTGGTAGTTGTAGGACTTCTTGTGACGTTGTTGGTGTCAATGGCGGTCCGCTATTTAGGCGATACCGCATTTCCTCTATCAGCTTATTGTAAACATCTGTCATGTTTTTTCTTGTTGTGAAATAAGCGTGATTTTGGCCCAGAGGCGGGACCATTCCTAGAATTTTGTCATCGATTCCAACGAATTCGTTATATAGCGTTTTTAGAATCGCTATTCTCTTCTCTAAGTAAGACTTCGTTTTTCTGTCTTCACCGTCTTTTCGATAGTTTCTCTCTAGCTGAACTATCTTTCCACTTGTTACCTCTTGGTATTGAAGTAACTCATCCATCTTGTTGTTGTTTGGTTTGTTGTGGTGGTTTTGATGCTTGTTGTTGCTTAGCTTCTCCTTTGACGGTAAGTTATGTGCCTGTTGTTGCTTGGCTGCTAGTGTCGTCACCCTTGACGACGTTACAGACTGTCCGTCTATATTTCTATTTGCCGGTTGTTTTAGTGGCTCGAAGGACCATGTAAAATCTTAGACTTTTGTATTTAAATTGTAAATTTAATATAGTCTTGATTTACAGTTAACTAATAGATTACCACGGGTGGGGTCTATTTAGTTATTGAGAATAAACAACTTGTTGTTAATATTAGAGTTAAATTCATTCTATTTTATTTTATTTAATATTCACCTTTTATATACAATTAAATGCTACTGTCAGCAACTTAGAGAAAAAGAAAATATAAAAATAAGAAATAAAATATGACACCAAACATTCCTATCCAGTAAATTTAAATGTTGTAATGTTGATGAGCCAAGGTTGCTTCAACATCATTATTGTTGTTGTAAGTAGGTTAACTGCTAGTATCAGCAAATTAGATAAAAATATAAAAATTGGACGTTGCACTGTTGATCTCAACAGGCCTATTCAAAATGTGTTATTTAATACCAGGGTTGGTAAGTTTTAAACACTTTGTTTTAAACACTGTTTTAAACATTGTTTAAAACACCTTGTTTTTTTTTATTTTAAACAGTTGTTTTAAACAAAAATTGAAATATAGGAATTACAGAGGAATTGAAGCCAATTACAGTGGCACTTGACAAAATACAAAGTAATACCTGCAAATCAGCAGACGCTGTAGAGGTCTGGAAAGGGTTGGCCACATTTGACTGGAAATGGAACTGTTAAAACATTATATCAAAAAAGATACAATAAAACACTAACAAATGCACATTTTGCGGCATATCTTTTAAGTCCTAAGCCAAAAAAATCAGTTATTACTACAGACGAAAGATAAAAGGCAATGGATTTTATTGAATTAAATTTTTCAATAAATTTCATAAATACCACATTTATGAAATTTATCGCAAAATTAAACCCATTCAGGGATTTACATTTTAAAAATTGTGAGCAGCTCACAGATTTTGAATGGTGGATGTCGATTCAATCGCTTTATCCGAATATTATTTCGAGTAATAATTTGGATTTGATTGGTTAGCTGCATACTGCTACATCGTCATCAGCTGGTATAGAAAGGATTTTTTTCTAAATTTGGCTTAACGCAAACTGCTTTAAGAAGCAAACTCGGAACTATTAGGGCGGCTAAATTGGTTTTCGTTTCGCAGCAATTAATTAAAATAGGTGCATAGTTTCTTGCAGACAAAAATTTTTGATTTTGTATAATCATAATGGAAATATTTTATTTATTTTTTATATATCATGAAGATATTTTTTATTTGTGTTTTTTATTTGAAAAACATAAGTGTTAGTTTTTTGTTTGCTATAAGTTTGTAACTCATACAATCAATAAAAATAGTTAATACGAAATAGTTTTTCATTCATTTGAATTAATATGTAGGTACCTTACCGTTATTTCTTACTAACCAAAAAACTGTTTAAAACAAAAAAAAACGTTTTTTTTTGTTTTTTTATTTAAAACATGTTTTTTACCAACCCTGTTTAATACTATTTACCGCAATCCATAAGTTTTTTTGGCCAAAAAGAATGGAAAAATCGAAAAAATGTACCTGTATGTCATTTTTCGTAAAAGTTGCACAAAAATTATAAGATCATAGTACCATTTTGTAAGAAAAACAAAAGTTTTAGTATGTCCGTCTCATTTTTATATATGGATAAAATGTATTCGCACTTTTCCTCATGTTTTTATACATGACAACAATGATGTGGCGTTGTCAAAATAAACTCAATTCTTAGTGCTGCGAGTGCCAGTATTTTTAACGAATTAACTGCGTTCGACGTGTATACACGTCAATCCAAATCTGTATTTTGGTGCGGTCGACGTGTATACACGTCGCGTAAAATAAAAATTACCATTCGATATAAAAACTCAAAATTTCTATAAGGTGTAATACAGATATCATCTAGTGGTTTATTTTCTTTATATTACCAGTAAACCTGCTTTAAATTAAAATTGGGTTTCGTCTTTGAAATTTGGTGCAACTTGCTGTATATACATATTATATTGCCTATAATTTATATTGCCAACCCTAGGATTTACCATGTGACATTTTACATAAAATGGTTATGTAATAGAGATCCCAGAAATCATAGATGAATGTCAATGGCTTGATTTTTGTTGAGTGGATTTCTTCGTTGAAATTTAGTGCAAGGTGCCATATACAATTGCCTGTTATTAAATCGGCGACCCCTAGGATCGACCTTGTCGTATTTAGCATACGACCTGTACACCTAGTAGCGCATTATTCAATATTTGATACTTTTGATTTCAAGTTCGACTTTTTTATGGGGTTTGCAACATTTGACGCACAAAATATCGCTTGAATGAATGCCATTTGTATAAACACATACATAGATATACATACATATTTTTGTGTTATTTGGTAAGAATTTCACTTCGGTATAAAAAGTCACATTATTTTAAAACTCACACAACATGGTTTACATATAATCAAGAACTAAGTAAAAATTATTGTAATATCTTAGGATATTATGGACCATTTTTTTTTTTTGGTTACATTAACATTTGTATTTCGATTTTAGTTTTAATTGGAACTAATTTCGTTAACGTTGACAATTGTTTTCTTCAATCTTGGAAAAAAATGATAATTTCGTCTTCTATTTCACGTATTTTTTCATTTAGGTGGTCGATTAGAAGCCGTTCCATGGTATAATCTACAGCTGCACTGGTCGTTGTTTTCTTTTTTTTTTTTGAATTGTGGCGTTGCCGATTGTTCGGATGAAATTTCAGTACTTTCTACATCATTATACGCCATAGGTCTTTTTACGTGCGATGGTACTTCGGTAAGGAAGGTACTTCTCCAATTGAACCATTGGAAGTACAGTCATTATCTTCAATAATGACTACAGCATTATCCGGGTTGGTTTCTTGGCTGCAATAACACAAAATTAATTTAAAAAATGTGTAACGGTTTGTTTGGTAAATTTGAAATCGTGTGTATATATCCCATGAACCGTTAAACAGAATCTCTTAATGACCTTGCGGTGTAGCAGCAGATCGCCGGCTAGGTGGCAGTCGTGTGGGTGGGATCTTTTCACCGATCACCAAGAGCTTGATAAATGCTGCTTTTCAATTGATATGCTTCAAGAAGAAAGGTTGGTTACAAATACAGACCCAATATGACCATTCACTTACGCCTATACTCACTTTCACATTACATATTGTTTATATTCAGCTACACAATAGTTGAGTGACCTTGGATTTTATGATCACTTAATCTTAACCCACACCTCCATATAAATAGAACTTCACATGAGCAACATGGAGTTCCCCTTGTGCGGTTAGAAACTCAAATCATCACAGTTTTTATTTTGTTTAATTACACATTTTTACGTTAACACTTTACACTATTCACTAAACTAATCAATACGAACATGACACCACGCATAATACTTCAGAGAATTTATTCGAACTAGAATACCGTACAATTACACCGCAGGTTGATATGCTTAAATAAAATAGCAAATATTTTTGTACGCTAGGAAACACGTTTAATTAACATATGTGAATAAAAAAAATTGATATAAATATATAAATATAATGTACATATATAGGTATAATATATATATAAGGCATGCATATAAATAAAATAAATAAATATGTAGGTAAATAAATATTAAAGCAGGCAAATGATTTCCTATCTACTTAGATGAACCATGGCTCAATAACTTAAACTTAGGTATAATATATAAATTTTAATAAATAAATAAATAGATTTTAATATAAATAATTAAGATTGAAATTAAGAAGTACATAACATTATTTTATAGATTATATTCAGCCATCATAATTTTTGTATGCAACATTGTATTCATTGTTGTCAGGCTGTTATTCCGTTTTGAAACGTACACACTACGGTACTTATGTATATGAATTTTCTCGAAAGGGTTGTTTTTCTTATATATTTACTTAAATATGTGCTTACCAAGCTTTTCGTAGGAACTAGCCACTGAATTGTTCGACAATTAATACTGTATTTGGTCCTTAGCTAAATTTCACAATAAAATACAAATACACAATATTTAATTAGAACCAAACTACACACAAAATATAAAATATGTTTAGAAAATTTACCTTGGTAAGCAACGTTAATACACATAAGATTGTAAATAAATATTTTTTTTCGATTGCACTGATAATTATTAAGTGGCTAAATATAATTTGAACTACCACTGTGTCTCGCTTATACGGGTACATGCAATTATTTTAGATTTATTTGTTTTTTTTTTAATTTTAATTTTTAATTTCAATGAATAATACTTAAGTATGTACCTATAGCCACTTGCACTGTGCACAAAACAATAATGGTTCAAAAAAAAAAATATTTATTTCAGAATTTTAATATAACGTTAAACGTGTTTTTCCCACCAACAAAAATATTTCATAATCCCGAAATTCATCTATAACCAGCTATGCAATTTCAATTTTACTTATACAGTACGGCACTAAATTATAATAATTTGCGTGCGCTGACTTATCATGCGTGGTAAATACGATTTCAAATTTTGAAGAAACCATGCAAAGGTTACAAATGTTTATAAGATATTTATTCGTAAAGTATGTTGTACATATTCCCATTTAAACATAGACTTCCGCCCTGTACCAGATTTGTTTTTTTTTGGCGCTGTTATAAACATTCCGCTTTTGCGTCCGCAAAACAGTCCATTTATCTTTGCAATTGGGTAGTTTAAAAATTGAATTTTGATAGCATTTTCATAGAAAAATCATTGTTATTGATGTTTGTTTAAGGCTTTACCCACTATCTCCCAAGCATCATCCACGAATCGCTTATATTTATAGTTCATGAATTTCAAATTGTAAAAGCATGGTTTGCTCTCTACATTTTGAATAAGCAATTCAATTCCATGCTGGTCCATCTGAAATTAGTTTAAAAAAAAGATTAAATCTACTGCAAAGTGGTTTTCCACTAGACATATAAAATACGTATAAACATGTCCGCATTGTTCTTTTGTTCCATTCAACATTTCTCGTTCAATATATAAACCAATTATTATTGGTAAAGTAAAGATGCAAGTAAATACGTCGATTTCTCGATACGAGTACATGTGCTTGAATTGCAATAAACGACTAAACCGTAATAAAAATAATTTGGATCAATTAATGAATACCATTTGAATGATTTAATTAGTGGATAAAATACGAAAGGTGTTATGCTGAGAAAATCTATTTATTAATTCAAGTATTTAATGAATTATGAAAATACTAATTAAATTTCGCTCTATTGGTATCTAGCTTGTGATACGATATTTCGATAAATTGTAAACCGCCTGGGTGATTTATCATAGACATATGAAGATAAACTTTTATATTAAAGTTAAATATAAAAACAGCCCAGCATCATAAAATACAACAACACACAAGAGTGATATGTTGAAGTTCTACACAAAATTTTGAAGAATTTATCTTTCGTAAATAATTACTTAACCACTTAAAAACAGTTAAATGAATTTATTATTTTAACGGTTCGCTGAATATTAGAATATTTTCATCAGATTTCAGTTATATTTCGTAAGTACTATATTTCGTTGATAGTGTTGTTGTTATAACGACGAGAACAACGATTTTTTATTTTTTTATATAATATGATGATGCTTATGTATTTTGTTCGGAAAGTTGGATTTTTTTATTCATCTTCTGTCTATGTGATGTTGCGGTTAATTATTTTTCATGAAAATTAGCTGAATTTTGTGTTTTAATTTGGTATTTTAAGATAATAAATTTTTATGACACATGAAGATGATTTGTTGGTTAAATGCAACGAACCTCATAATATTATAAGGTTGCTACTCATTATATATGAAAAACATAGAAAATGTTTATAGAGAGTTGGCGAATAATTAACTTATTACAATACACGGACATAAATCGTTCCTCATCCACCACTTTTCGGGTGAGTCGTCAGTTTGCAATTTAGTTTGAATTAATATTTTAATTTTATATTTGTCCCTTATATATACAGAGTTGCAACCAAATATCGCACCAAACCAAAATGTAAAAAGGATTCTGTAAAATGCGAAGTAAAATCAACAATTTTATAAATTTATGTATTTCTAACAATTAGATTGGTCGTAATTGTATTAAAAAGCTTTTAGAGAATAATTTTTATTTTTTTGTAAGACTAATAGTTTCGTTGTCATCGTTGTTCGTATAACGAAAGTGCTATTAACGTTTTATATTTATACGAGTATGTATTAGTAAAAGACTATCGCTAAAATTTAAATTATTTATTTTCCAATTTAGTTTATTTAATGAAAATGGAACAAATATAATCAGGCAGGGTTAAAATGCGGCGATGCCACAGAACCTAAGTTATTCTTAAGCACATTATAAAAGAATATAAATCAAAAATTGTAATCCTCAGGATCGGGTGGAATTGCTGGCTCATCTTTGTCAATTTCAACTCCATTAGTATCGAGTAGTCTCAATTTTATTTCCATTGCCATCAATGTTTCTAAATCCTCATATTGGCTACTGCTAGGCATTTCCAAATTTAAGAGTGTACTCAAACCATCGACCCAATAATTTTGAGTCAATTCATCCGGTGCTATAAATTCTAAAGGTTCACACGGTTGGTATGTCTGATCCAAGTAGACGATCGCAAATGCACGTTTTATAACGGCTTGTCCTTTTCTTTTCGCTATAGGGCATTCCTTTTCTACAAGCAACTGTTTTATGTCGTTTATATTAATTTGCTTATCTAACTGTTCGACCATTGGAACTTCTTCCTCATCGCAATCACCATAATGTAGTATTTTATGTTGTTTCGAAAGGCGGGCATACCAATATTTATCTTTTATCCGTTGACCCTTGTTACCGTAGTGATGGAAACGCGATCCTAAATATAGACAAAAAATAAAAAAATAAAAAGTTAAAAGCTCACATTTAAATTTACCTTCAACTAAATAATTAAGTCGTTGCTTTCTTATCATCTTTAAAATATGCGGTGTAAGTCTCTGTTTCAGGAGTACAATAGATGGTACTGTTGATTCATATTCTTCTCGTGAGGCACAGCTTTCTTTACGCAATTGGGTAATTTTAGAGTATGGAAAAGTTTTTATAATTCGCTTAAATTCACATAATGTTGATGGTTGGCCGAGAAGTGTTCGTGAAATTTGTTCTCTGGCCACCGAAAATACTTGATTAAAGTCTTCATTTGTTGCTTTCATATCTTTCCACGTTTGATTGAGGATTTCAATGCAAATACAGAACAATTCATATAATGGATAATTGTCCGAAAAGAATAATGGAGAAAACGTTTCATCTTGTTCACTTGGTGGCTCACCAATCCTCAACAAATCGCATATCATTTTGGTCAGCTCAATCGATGCCTCGCCCAGTGGAAATTCATGATCGTCGGAACTTGAATTAATTTCGTTTATGATATTTTTGTAAGCCGACGAATGAATTTGTGCAAAATGTAGTAGACAATCGAGCGGTAAGACGCCTGGTGGTGTTTTCTTAAATGATTCCTCAATATTAAATTCCGATTTGAATCCTAATTTAGTACGAATTTTTGAGCGTGCTTTGCTTGGCCGTTTAAAGCTGTCTATCTCACTTACGCTATTAACCAAATCTGGAAATGCAATCCGTTTTAATTCTTGTACTTTAAATAAATGGTCTTTTGTGTTGTCGAATGCCGTCATCATTTGCTTGCCATATAAAGCGCTCAGTAACAATGTTTGAAGTACATACAACTGATACAGTAATTCAGTTCTCATTACTTTTTTTAGAACCGCCGAATTTAAAACGTCACGAACTTTTTCCGTACTGAATTTTTGAGCAATTTTTGTTTTTCGTTGATCGTTCGCTTTTTGGAATAATGAGTTGATTAGAGCGATTGTATTTTGTTGTATTTGTTCGTGTTCATATGATGTTTTTAAAATTTCTAGAAGAGTGTCAAACTTGATATCAATTGACTCAGGATTTGTAGTATTTTGAACGATATTATCAAGAATTTCTAGTGCTGCTTCAACAATTTCCGGTACATTTTTTTGAGTGATGAAACGTATGATTCTCCGTACAATAGTTGATTCGACATTTTGCCATAAAACAAGTCCATGGTCCATGAGCTCATCGAATGATACAAGTATATCTGCTAGTTTATCATTTTCATACCGATCGGTGTTAATGCACCGTATTAGTAATTCCATTCCTTTCACGTTTATAAATTCGTTTGCAAACGTAACATCTTTTGCCATAGTTCTCAATTGTCTTAAAGAATCGGCTTTTTCTTCGGCTAGACCTTAGAATATATTATTATAGAAAAGACACTAGATTAAAACACTTGAAACTAAAATAAAACTTTATTTCTACCTTTCTCCAATTTGTGAACAATGTCATTGGCAACTTTGGCGGCTGACTTTGTTAAAACTAAAATGTTACCATTTTTTACATTGTCACGATTCTTTTCGGTTATATACTGATAGCGATATTGCAAGGCATAACTGTCCGGATCAGTAATTTCCCATTTCGGAAAATGACATAAGTCACGAATAATTTCATCGAGCGATTGTCGCTGATCGAATCCAATTAATTGTGGTGAATCTGGATGTTCATCATATTGTACAGCAATTTTAACAACATTTACATCTTTGTGTGGTCCAAGTTGTTTATTACATTTTGGGAACATTATATTTTTTGTCACTCACACAAACGGAGATTTGATATTTCAGCCAACAAGGCTATAAGCTGACTGCCGACTATACTAAATTTAAAATTTGTTTGCATATTGAGTTTTACATTTTTATTCACAATGTACCGATAACAAATGCCGGTGTGAGTTGGAAATTTTTGAGAGAATTGTGTGATAATACGAGCATTATTTGGTACTATACATATTCTAAAATTATCAATGGTATTCTAATTTTAAATGAAATGATTATTTTAATTTAATTTTTAAATTTTAATTCAAGATCATTTGTTCGGTTTTTCATTTTAGTTTTATTTTGCTCTTTAGCATGCATAATCATCTGGTTTGGTGATTCACTGAACATTAGATTTAACATTTTAATCATCGTTTCTAAAAATAAAATACGTAGATATATTCAGATATTTTATCCGGATTATGTTGAAGTTAGTAAAACTAAACTCAGTTTATTACAAATTTTCAAAATAAGTTAGAAATACATATCTTGAACACGGATATTATTACCGTTTAATGCACAGACTAAAATTGCTGCACGACTTTCTCGCACAATAACCAGACGAACATAGTGCGAAAGGCTTTTACTTTCAACAGAGTGATGCCAAATGCTACACAACCATTTCTCATCAAATGTTTAGTGTCATATCGACATTTTGCTAGCCTCTTGCCGATCCGATAGCCAACAATCAACATTGCCAATATTTCGGCCGAAAGGCTGCAGCAACAGGTCGATATGGTCATTTACCGGACATTATTGTTAATACCTAATGCCAATAAATGATATCAATCATAATTTTAAAGATTTTGCTTTTAGTTACTGAGTTATTCAACTAACAAATGGTTCATTGAATTATGGCCCATCCTAGCACCTATACAAATTAAAACTAAACCAGACACTGTAAAAATGTTTAGGACCCTATGTGAACGATAGATTTTTCTCGACAAAATTTATAAATATATGCACACATATACATATGTAACTCTTCGCTTCTAATATATTTCAAAATATATACCACTATCGTTGTTCATTCTCATTAAATGTTATATTCACTGGTAGTCTGTAGGTAATTCCATTTTGATTAAATTAATCGCTTTAAATATTGTATTTATTAATCAAGTGAAACAATTCATTTTGGTCGAAATACAATTTTGTTTGCAAGTAACTCAAAACCTAGCCCTACAGTTTCTAAATTGTTTAGTTTGTAATGTGGGTGATAAATTTAACTCACTTGCCAAATAAATTTATAATTTAATCGTTACTTTACCAGTGACCGATTACACAAGCTATAACCCACTAACTAGCGCAGATAACACCACAATTTGCCAATGGCTCTAGTTTAGTGTATTGTTCAACCAACTACTGAAATTGGCGAATAATATACATACATACATATGTACATATATTACTACAATAATCAATTACATAAGTTAAAGCTTCAGCTCATTTTAAGTCGTTCCAATTGAAAGGCGTTGATTAAACATATTTAACTTGTGCCCACCATGGTCCCGACGAAGGTCTAAACTATTTGAAATTTTTCTGACGCACCAAATTCTTACTGGCAATTTTCATAGACCTGATCTCTATCTAAAGCTGGAAAGTTCTAGAGAGGAACAATTTTTTACCGGAGAAAGCCCAATATTGAAATAAGTCTCACCAATCTTAGTCAAAAAAACGCCGCAGGACTTCGTGGAATTATTCAAACTTATTGACCCCTTAAAAATGATTAAGGTATCTCTATAATTTGGTACGTCTGAAACAAGCGATCTACTTTCGCTCCAAACAATTAAATTTAATGTATTCTGTCAAATGTTGAATACATAGAAGTTGGAGGTTCTTTGTTGACTGTTTTAATCACCTTAAAATGAGAATATTGGCTGATATGTAAAAGGTTCAAATTTTATAAACTGTTTCGAATTGCGGGTATGCTTTGGATTTTCAATCTTAATAGTTTGACAAACAGTGTTCTCTCTAAATAAACGATTTTTAAATTTGAACTTATAGCAAATCTTGCATCTCATTGATACATTCATTCTATCGCCGAATTTTGAAGTCGCACAAACATTTTTTTTTTGTCAAAATCAAATGTTGATGTTACAATAAAATTGTTGTTACAAAGTTTTGTGCTTTTTGTTATTTCTATACTGATTTTGGAATCGATAATCATTTGTTAAATAATTTAATAATCATTCTTGGATATACAACTATAATAAACTATAAGTAATAAAATAAGTTAATCGGTTTTTGTCATCAAACACAGTTTCCCGCTAAAAGTGACATTTTTATTTTAATTTTTTTGTTAAAATGAGTGGAAATTGTGCCATGCGTATACCATAAACCTTACTAAAGGTCGTTTTCCTGGTGTCAAATGTACCAAGTGTGTAAAGATTAACCATATTAAGTACGCTGATATATCTAATGATTTACTTAATGGACTCAAAATTGGATCTGCCGCTTGGGTATGTCCTGACTGTTGTACCACTTGTAGTGTTTTTTTATTCGCTCCGGATAGCTGCTATCGAGAGCCGTCATTTTAATACGCCTAAATTTAAATTTGACGCGCTATTTATTGGTAAACTAAACTTATTTAACATCAAACTATCATTTTCAATTCAATTGTTTAGCGAAAACTTGATATAAAAAATATTTGGCTCTACCTATTTATACGGAGCGCTATCCGGAGCCACTTTTCATATGACGGCTCTCGATAGCAGCTATCCGGAGCGAATAAAAAAACACTACTACTGTCAATATTTCAATAATGGATGAAGATGACTATGATGTTCTTAATATACCACCAAATACTGATACATCGAATACGAATACCGAATAAGTGTTAGTTAGTGTTCTTAAAGGTACGCAGAAGCTGTTAGACGCTTTCAAGAGCTCTGTCAATTTCATAAGCAAATCATTGGATGACATAAAGGAAACTATTGCCTGTCTCGCCAAGGAGAATGAATCCTTAAAGGAAAAACTGGCAAACTATGAGCTGAATATAACATTCAAGAGAACAAAATCAACTTTATGGAGGCTGAGATTGATCTTGCTAATTGTACGTAACTCCAAAATTAAATTTATTAATTTAATTTATTGACGGAAAAATATAAATACTAAATTCCCAATAAACGTTATAAGTTTTTATTTATTGATTTCACAAATTTTATAATTTACAATTTTTGGTTTTTTACTGTTTACGACTCTTCAATTTTATTTTTCGTAATAAAGGTTTTTTCACACAGATATGACTTGCCAATATTTTATTGTTCCAACTGGTTTTGAAGATGGTTGAAAAAACTGCACATAATTTTCTCTGACATCTATATGTGTTGGGTTGTATTTGAACTTATAAATATTATCTTTATTTGACTATTGTGACCCCTCTTAATAAATAGCTAACTAAGTCTAAATGAATTATAATAAGGTGGCACTAGTGCATACAAACAAAATTATTATCTGTCAATCATTTTTGACGCAACAAAATAGATCGAAACAATAATAAACAAAATAAGTATTTGATAATAAGAATACAATAACAATAATTATAATAATAGTAAAAATAATTTATAATTCATATTTCATTTTAGGATTTCATCGTATTCATTCCGCCTCCCTTGACTCACTGGAGTCAATCTTTGGCAATAAACAAATTTTATTGATTGGCCGCTTGTATGTGCCCTTGGACGTTTGAAGTGTTACAACTCTGACTAATTTATCAGAACCTGGATGTACATCAATAATTTTTGCTAATGGCCATTGTGCTGGTGGTGTGTGTTCATCCTTTAGTATAACGATGTCATTGATCCGTGGCTGTGTTTCGACTTGGTTAAATTTTGATAATTTGTTTAGTGATGTCAAATATTCAGTGTGCCAGCGTTGCCAAAAATGTTGTAGCATCTTCTGAAGCATCTGCCATCTAGTAATCCTGTTGATTTTTGTCGCTTTTAAGTTTGGTTCGGGTTGCAATGTCAGTGCGTGGCCTATCAAAAAATGTGCGGGTGTTAGAGGATCTTCGGAATCATCTTCTTTACATAGTGGCCGCGAATTTAGCACTGCTTCAATTTGTTTGAGAAAGGTAAGTAGTTCTTCATAATTGAGGATGGTGTCTCCAATGATTCGTCTTAAGTGAAATTTGGTCGATTTCACAGCGGCTTCCCACAAACCTCCGAAAGTCGGCGCAGCTGGAGGTATGAAATGCCAATTGGTGCCTTGTTGTGTTGACCAATTTTGAATTTTAGCTGTGGCATCCTCAGACCTTAACAGTTCACCAAGCGCGTTTAATTGGTTTTTAGCCCCGACGAAATTGGTAGCGTTGTCAGAATAAATATCACTGCATATACCTCGCACAGCTTGGAATCTCGTTAATGCAGCTAAAAATGTTTCGGTGCTTAAATCTGTCACTAGTTCAAGATGCACAGCCTTTGTTGCCATGCAGACGAAAATAGACAGATACCCCTTGATTATTCTGGAATTCTTCTGTTGATGCGCTTTTATTGAGTAAGGGCCTGCGTAATCTACTCCACTTCGTATAAATGGCCTCAGCAGTGATACTCTCGAGGTAGGTAATTGTCCCATTAATTGGGCTTGTTCTTTTAGCTTCTGCCGATGACACTTGAAACATTTGTATATAACCTTCTTCACCAATGCTTTTGCTCTAAGTATTTGAAATTTTTGCCTTATGTAAGTCAATAATTGTGATGGCCCAGCATGTAGTAGCTTAACATGTAGGTAAGTAACCATTTTCTCGATAGTCGGGTGGTCTCCGGGCAAAATAATGGGATGCTTGGTGTCATATGGAATCGGTGCATTAGTCAATCGCCCACTTACTCTTAAAAGCCCATTGCTATCTAGAAATGGAAAAAAATTTAATAATTTTCCTTTTGTTGGATGGATACCCTTGTTAAGCAGGTCTATTTCTGCTCTAAATTGTTGATGTTGGATTAATGAGAACAATTTTCTCTCAGCCCACAAGATTTCATCAACTGAAATCGTTCTAATTTCGGATTGGTTGTGAATATTGCTTATATAGAGTCGCAGCCTACGTATTCTTACTAAAACTCGCAATATAATTAAATATTTGGATACTCTGCTTGCCATTAGCTCTATCTGTTTCGTAAAATCGTTGTATTCTGAAGTGTTACACATCATGGTGACTGCATTTTCTAAACCCTCATCTTCAGGTGATTTTACTTCGTCAACATCTGCTTTCAAATAAATTGGATCATCCTGCAAAAATGGTGGGCCTCTCCACCACAACTCGTAGTCTTTTAACTCGTCTGCCCCCATGCCTCTGGAAGCACAATCGGCGGGATTCTCTTTGGAGCTTACATGATGCCATTGGTTGCGACTCGTGGCGGTCAAAATTAGGCTGGTTCGGTTTGCTATATATGTCGGCCAGGTATTTGGCTGCTTAGATAACCAATTTAGAACTATGGTTGAGTCGGAATATAGAAATATTTTTGGTGTGAAGGAAAGCATCAACGATTTAAGTGTAGATTCCAATATCTTAATGAGAAGAGTTGCTGCGCATAGTTCCAGTTTGGGAATGCTAATGGTTTTGATCGGTGCAACCTTGGTTTTTGCAGTGATGAGATTAACACTGACCTTTCCGTTTGATATTATGGTCCTTGAATACAATACTGCAGCATACGCTTCTTTTGATGCATCGGCAAATCCATGGATTTCGAAGATTTCTTCTGTATTGAGCCATCTTGGTATATTAATGTCTTCAATAAATTTGAGGTTGTCCCGAAATGCAGACCATACCGCCAATTGTCTATCTGATATCTCATCATCCCAGCCCAGCTTTTCTAACCACAACTGCTGAAATAAACTTTTAATAATGATTGTTATCGGTGCTAACCAACCAATGGGATCAAAAAGCCGTGAGGCCTCAGATAACAGCTGTCTTTTCGTCGTGCGGGAAGGCTCAGGTAGATTGACTCGGAATTTGAAAATATCTTGCTTTGGTTGGTAATAGATGCCCAAAGTAGAGATTGTTTTGAGACCATCGTGAAATTCTTTGCAAGATATTTGTAAATCTTTCTCCGGTAAGTGTTTTAATAAATCAGCATGGTTAGCAGACCATTTTCGCAAGCATAAACCGAACGGTTGCACCGCGTTAATCAGCTGTTTTTGCAAATTTAGTGCTTCTTCTAGTGTATTGGCCCCCGACATCAAGTCATCCACGTAAAAATCGTTCTTGATAACCTTTGCTGCTGTAGGATAAATCTCCATGATTTGATCAGCTATGTATTGAAGACTGTATGTGGCCAGAAACGGAGCCGACGAAGTACCATAAGTCACGGTAAGTAAGCGATAATGGTCTAACTGCTTGGTAGGTGAGTCTCTCCACAAAATTCTTTGGTAATCGGTATGTTCCTTTTGGACCACAAACTGGCGATACATCTTCTCGATATCGGTTGAGAAGACATACTTGTATTTCCTGTACCTTAGGAGTATTTCTGCGAGGTTCTGCTGTACGGTAGGACCTATCATGAGTTCGTCGTTTAAAGAATTTCCGGTTGTCGTCTTGGCTGAACCATCAAACACCACACGCAACTTAGTTGTAGTACTGGATTCTTTCAAAACTCCATGATGTGGCAGGTAGAATGTCTTTCCACTTGGTTTGATGATTTCATTTTTGGGAATGAGTTCCATATGACCCAATTCCAAGTATTCTCTAATGAATTTGGCATACTGCAGGTAAAGCGATCCATTGTTTGATAACTTCTTCTCTAAGGCAAAGAATCTTCGTGAAGCTTGGTTTATTGAATCTCCTAACTGCGGTGCATTGCGTTTAAACGGTAATGAAACTACTAGTCTTCCTTGGTCATTTCTAGTGGTTGTATTATGATAGGTGGTAATACAATTTTTCTCCTCGGTAGTATGCATTGGTGGACAGACGACTTCCTCAATCTCCCAAAATCTTCTCAAAAGGCGGTCGATGTTGACTTCTTCCTCTGTTGTAAAACAAACCTGTGTTGTTGACTCGTCAATTTGGGTTGGATTGCTCAAGCCTCCTATAATCCAGCCAAACTTGGTATTTAATGCCACCATATTGGTTCTCTCGCAAGTTAATTTTCCTTCTGTTATTGTGTTGAGAAACAGATCGCAGCCCAACAGTATATCTATGGATCCAGGTTGGTTGAAAGTAGGATCGGCTAGCGGTAATGCTTCAGCGGGTGGACGTGCCGTTTCCAAAACTTTCAATGGTAGATTAGAGGTGATGTTTGGTACAATCAAGGCAGCCACGTCTGTTACGTAGCTTTTGTCTATTCGCGATCGCAATTTGATGTTGGTAATTCCCCGTGAATGACCAGCTCTTGATTTGTTTATTGTCTCTATTAAAACTCGTCCATTTGATCTAGCTAGGTGTAATCGGTTAACACACGACTCTGTAATAAACGATCGAGTGGATGCGGAGTCGAGTAATCCACGTATATCCTGCCAGGTGTTAAACCCATTTTGAATTTGCAGCATCACGGTCGGTAATATTGCGTTTTGACCCTGGTCACTTGTAGACAATGCAAGTTCACCACTAATTTCACTACAACATGAGACATGCGCGTTAACGGCTGTTGACTTCGAACTAGGTCCAGGTAAATTGTTGGCGATTGGTGGAGGATTTAAATGAACCAACGTATTGTGTTTTTTGTTACAATTATGACATCTTCGTTTACTTCTACATTGGAACACTGTATGGGAATCAGCTAAACAATTGAAACATCTGGATTGTACTTTTAGGAATTCTCTACGTTCTGCGATTGTTAATCCAATGAATTTGGCACATTCAAAAAGCCGGTGGGTTTCCCCTGCACAAAGTGGACAAGAGGGCGCGATTAATGTGTGGAACAATTTAGCGGAAGACTGAGATTTAGAGTACACCTTTTTGTCATTAGTTGGTGGTTTGCTACTGCACGAAGTATGATCAGTCAAGGCACTCATTCTTTTCGCCAAAAAATCTAGGAGATCTTGAAGGGTTGGAAAATCGATCTCTGCTGTTTCGTACTTCCAAACTCGTCTGGTTTCTTCATCCAGTTTCTCCAATACGATAAAAATTAGCCATGGATCTCGAGATTCTGCATCCTGCCCCAAAGCTTTGAGTCCTCGAACTACTTCATCTAAATGGTCGTGTATCTGTGTTATATTAGAAGCGGTACCCTTGTGTAGTTTTGGTTGGTCCAACAAAGATTTAATATATGACTCGACAATTGGTTTTTTCTTGTTGTACCTTTTCACTAACCGTTGATAGGCTTCTAAATAACTAGCGTCGTCTACTCTGAAATGCCTTATCAAATCATATGCACTTCCCTTAAGTAAACCCTTTAGGTATTTAAATTTTTGCGCTGGCGTTAGCGAGATATTTTCGTGGATGGTAGAGGTGAAAATATCAAAAAATGATTGCCATTCTTGCAAATTACCGTCAAATGTAGGCATTGATAAGGATGGTAGTTTAAAATCAGATACCGCGTGGCCAGATATATTTGCGTTTATTGATTCGTCCAATTTTGGTACAGTATGAGCATTACTACGCAACGACGCTTGAAGCTTGGCGATAACTTTGAAGTAGCTCTCGTCGATTATTTCCATTTCAGAAGGAATTTTCGCATCTAACTCAAACAACTTGTCTTCCACTTCTACGAATTCGGAGTATAGTCGATGTGCATGGTCTAACCTCGCTTTTAAAGCGTCGTACGATAGTTCATCAATGTTAACACTCACGTAATTATTTAATTTGGTGAATTGGCCTTTGATTATAGATCTACGCTTATTGAGCGCCTCCATTTTAATCACAAATTACCACACACACACACACGCGGTTATCACGAGAGATTTTTTTTTTTTTTTTTTTTTTAATTAAATAAAATTGCTTTGATTGGTTTTATTGTAAATCTTTATATTTGAGAGCAAAACGATTTAGTGAAAATAAAAGAAAATTGATACTTAACAATTTTAACTGGTTCTCCACATGGATGGTTTTGGATGATGATTTCCCACGTTGCTCCAAATCTCAGTATTTTTCCGTCCAAAATGGTGTTTACAAATTATAATATGCCGGAAATCGGTAACACGTGCCTGATGATTCCTTTGATCAATATCAATCCCACGTTGTGCCAAATCCGGCTCGAAGGACCAAAAATAAATGTACGTAACTCCAAAATTAAATTTATTAATTTAATTTATTGACGGAAAAATATAAATACTAAATTCCCAATAAACGTTATAAGTTTTTATTTATTGATTTCACAAATTTTATAATTTACAATTTTTGGTTTTTTACTGTTTACGACTCTTCAATTTTATTTTTCGTAATAAAGGTTTTTTCACACAGATATGACTTGCCAATATTTTATTGTTCCAACTGGTTTTGAAGATGGTTGAAAAAACTGCACATAATTTTCTCTGACATCTATATGTGTTGGGTTGTATTTGAACTTATAAATATTATCTTTATTTGACTATTGTGACCCCTCTTAATAAATAGCTAACTAAGTCTAAATGAATTATAATAAGGTGGCACTAGTGCATACAAACAAAATTATTATCTGTCAATCATTTTTGACGCAACAAAATAGATCGAAACAATAATAAACAAAATAAGTATTTGATAATAAGAATACAATAACAATAATTATAATAATAGTAAAAATAATTTATAATTCATATTTCATTTTAGGATTTCATCGTATTCACTAATCAAAATGCAATCAAACGGAACATCGTTGTCATTGGTCTACACTCCAATCCTATCTTATATGCTTTGGAGAGTTTATTGTTTTTTGCGTTATCACGATGAGTGATTTTAATTTTGTGTATCAGAATATAAGAGGCTTGAGGAGGAATTCGGATTAGCTGCAACTTCGGTCTGCATGAATATAACCTGTTTGCTAAATTTAATGAGGATTATAGAAATGTCAGCAGTTCAATCTTGATTTCAGATCTTTTGATGGTATTGGTACAACTTTTCCTTGATATTCGAAAATGTTATGTGTTGTGTGTATTTACATACTGCATGATGCTGATATTCCAGAGTTCATTAAAATTTCACTAGGCTTCTGGAAAACTTGCCTTATCCAAACCTCTTAATTATGGGGGATTTTAATATGGATTTCGTTCGGAAAATTACACATGTACATGATCTCTTAGTTGTTTCTCTAGTTATGGCATTGAGATATTAGTTGATTAACCTACCAGGAGGGCAGATATCTTAGAAATAATTGCTTATAAATGAAGAAGAGTCTAATGCGTCATTAGCTATGATAATTTCATAAATATTTTTATAGGTCATCTTGCTAACTGCATTAGATTAGTTTCAGCCAATAAAACGGTTAGGCTTAAGGAGCTTTGGATGTCTGATAATTTATGAAGAGACACTCGTAAAAGGAATAGAATATATGCCACCTATAGCGAAAAAGATTCCATATAATAATAGTCTAGCTAACTACAGCCAGAAACTCTCTTATATGGTAAATCTTAAAATAGAGCAAACTAAAAAATACTTCTACACAAAACAGTTTGAAAAAAAAAAAAAAAAATGGCAATGATACTCGCAAAAACTGGCATTGATGAGGAAGAATCTTTGATATAGTTGATTATACAATTCTGCGATTAAAACTTTATGGTTGCGGCTTTCGTGGAAAATAATCTTCATTTAAATTTTAATTTATATACTGTGTCCCCAATGTTAATTTAGAGTTTCGAAAACATTTTTTTTTAATGTGGCTCCACCTATTATTTTTAACAACTTACCGTTTGAAATATAAGTGTACAGCAGCTTTTCCGCCATCGCCAAAGCTCTCAAAATATGATTGAAACTAAACAAAGCAATTGAGCATCTGTTTATTGCACTATTATAGTTTTGTCTTTTAATTTATTACTTCTACTTGTATAATGTTTAAAACAAAAAGTATTTTAAACTATTATTGTGTTATCATTGACTTTTAGATCTTTAATTATTGTAATATTATTAGAAAGAACCATTGCACCTGACATAAGTTTCTTTGAAAGTAAAGGTGCAATTATCCTACCAATAACAAACACGTTGAGCAGTTTCTAGAATTTTTTTGATTGTGTTTTTAATAAAATTGGTAATGATTTAAAAATAAAAATTTCATTTAGCAGTTCACTCCAGATATTTACTTTAGTTTGGCTGAACTTTGAATGTAACATTTTACAAAGTTATAGCAATAATTCGAGAAAAATAAAGTCTATTATTTATAATTTTTTTGTTAGCCAATTATCATCCTGCCAGAAAAGATAGTTGCTCAGGCAACATTATTATCTCGTGTTAGGTATATTTTGTTCATAATGACATTTTTAGCATTAGATCAAAACCAAATGAAGATCACCTGAAATAACAGAAAAATTGATTAAAACATTGCCACTTACTAATCTTTAAATACCAAAAAATTTAGTTCGAACAGATCCTGGTTTCGATCTTCCATGTTTATTTCATCATCTGTCCAAAATCGCTTGAAGTAACACGATAGCCGAAAGATTATTATCAATTATGTGATGTCGTTTTTCAGAACACTCAATCCAAATATTGTCAATTATTATTTTGATGGAGATCTACTTTGTAGAGTAACTTCAACTGTTGATTTAGGAGTTCTGTTTGATCAGAAATTAACTTTTGCTTTACACATAGATAAAATAATATTAAAGGCCAATTCTATGTTAGGTTTTATTTTTAGAATGACAAAGGATTTTATGGATGCATTTTCGTGTGTTAGTCTATATACTTCTTTAGTAAGATCTCACCTTGAATATGCTGTAGTGGTTTGGTATCCTCATCAGGATGTGCATATTGCAAGATTGGAATCTATTCAGAAACGTTTTACTATCTATATGGCCAGGAAGCTTGGTCATTTATCTGATCGTCATCTACCTATGTGGGAACAGGTGCGAAGTCTCCCATCGTATGTGATTCGGTGTGAGTGCCTTCATATTGATACGTTGGTTAAACGCCGAAAAATTGCATCTGCCTTGTTTGTTAGTGATTCCCTTAGTGGCCGCATTAAGTGTCCTGAACTCGTTTCTGCTTGGAGCATTTATGTACCTACCAGAAGCTTGCGTCCAAGGGAATTTTTGTTTGTTGACTTTCATAGAACGAATTATGGTTCCAATGAGCCAACCAAGTCAATGGCTAGAATTTTTAATGAGTTTTACCATTTATTTAATTTTGAGAGATTCAGAGTGTATTTTCGGAACGCAATCAGAAATTGCAATTTTTAATCTCATTTTACGTTTTTAAAGTTTTCGTTTTTTCATGTTCCGTATTGTTAGTATTCCTTTTATTTCTTTTTAATCTATAATAATTCTTTTTTTACTATTCATTAAGTTTTTAACTGTAGAATAGATTTAAATAAATAAATAAATAAATTACAAAATACATGCCTGTAGCACACACATTATCAAGTTTCAAGTTGGGCAACCCAACCAATTTTATATACTCTAAATATATTGTTATTGTCCCATCCCTATTGTGTTGATACTGCGTAATGATGTAATTCACCGTACCCTTATTCTTACAAAAACAAACTTAAAATCACTTAAACCTTAAATACATTTTGACTATTTAAACATCAAATTAAGCATTTTCCCTTTTCGTATTTGGTTTGTGTAACTTTGGTTTCAAAAATGAATGACAGATGAAATTTTATTTTGATATTTTACCCCTTTCATTAAGGTGTATTTAGAAACGTAAATTATTCAATGCGCCATTCTTGTATTTTTTTGGTTCGATTTTCCAAATGAATTTGGGATGGATCTTTCGTAATTAATTTACGATTTTATACTAAAATGGGAATCCTAGATTACCTATAACTGTGACTTTGATATGATATGTCAGCGAGGATATAGTTTATCAAAATAAATTATCATCATATTTGACGTTGTGTTTTGAAAATAATTTTATAGAGAAATGTTATTACTTAATATATTTTTGTTGAAGCAGCAATAAATTTCATTTATTTTTAATACAGTGATCTATACTTTATCGTCATCCTTGCGCACCAAAAATTAATGCGAAGCACCTTTGAGAAGTTATCAATTTTAGTATGTCATGCTTGCCCAAAGGCTCCAATGCTAAGCGGTTGTGGGGAGTTCTCTATTTTGGCGGCTTGGGGCGGCAGCCCCCATCTTCTCAAATTGAGGGTAACCAACCCATTTTAATACAAGCATTCAAATATTTTTTTGTACACGTACATATATATGTATAATTAAAATATTTTTTTTGGGCTTGGGTTGTAATTTTATTTTTTATTAAATCAGTATGGTTTATTTGTCTAAATGTGGTTTTTTGTCTTACAAACATAATTTTTAAGTATTTACTTTTTTTTTTTTTTTTTTTATTTTTTATTTTTTATTGTTTTTTTCCTTTATTTAATATTATAACTGATTTACAAATCATTTAGTAATTTATCTTTCTTAAATGAAGATTCACATTTGACGGGCAGTAGCCCAATGGTTACTCCCGTTTGAATTTACATAGTAATTATTTTTCTCTATCGTAATTAAATACAACTGCCCAATTCCAAAGGTTTCTGCCTTTGAAGTCCTCTTACTGCATTGGTGGTATCCAACAAACTTCGTATGTCTGCATTTTGGTGCCGAGATATCCGCTGAATGTGTTTCTTCGCATGATTTTGTATTTCTTCACTTACATATTCCATGTTTAAGTCCCTATGGAGGTTATCATTTCTAATGTACCATGGTGCGTTTACAATGCCACGCAGCACTTTGTTTTGAAAACATTAAATCATTTGTACATTTGTCTTCTTGGTACAACCCCAAAGTTGAATACCGTAGGTCCATACTGGTTTAAGTATTTGCTGATATAATAGCAATTTGTTATGTATTGTAAGCTCAGAGTTTCTACCTATTAGCCAATACATTTTCCTATATTTAATGTTCAATTCTTCTTTTTACTTTTTAACATGCTCTTTCCATCTAAGCTTGCAATCGAGAGTCATGCCGAGGTATTTGGCTGTATTTGCATTTGTAACCGGCCTTGAATTAAGTTTCACTGGAATCCAGTTAACTTTCTGGTTTGTGAAGTTTACGTGAACCGATTTTGCTTCGTTTAGGCTAATGTGCCATTTCTTTGTCCAGCTACTCACTGCGTCGGTTGCTTTTTGAAGTTTGGTCGTTGCTTCTGATATACACTTTCCAGTCGCCAGAATAGCTGTATCGTCTGCAAATGTTGCTACGGTGGCACCTTCTGTATTTGGCATATCTCTGGTGTACATGATGTACAATATAGGACCCAGTACGCTACCCTGTAATATGCCTGCTGATATTCTCTTTAGTTCAGAGTACTCTCGGTTATATTTTACACGGAAATGTCGGTCTGCGATATAAGATTTAAGAATTTGATAGAATTGCTTTGGTAGATCTCGATGCAATTTAAATGCAAGTCCTTGGTGCCAAACTTTGTCGAAAGCTTGTGCTACATCTAAGAAGATGCTGGAGCATATTTTCTTATTCTCAAGTGAGTCTTCGATTATATCCGTTATTCTGTGAACTTGTTCTATCGTAGAGTGATTTTCTCTAAATCCAAATTGGTGTGGTGGAATCAAATTTCTCTCTTCTATTATTGGCTTGAGTCTCTTGAGCAGTAATTTTTCAAATAATTTTGAAATTACAGGAAGTAGTGTAATCGGTCTGTACGACTTTTTATCGTTCGCTGGTTTGCTTGGTTTGGGGATCATAATTACTTCAGCAACCTTCCTTTGCCGTGGGACATATTTTAGTCTGAAGACAGCATTGATAATTTGAACCAATTTCCGTAGTCCCTTCTCGGGAATGGCTTTTACGACTTGTCCAGTAATTAAATTATATCCTGGAGCTTTTTTTGCGTTCAAATTACACTTGATCTCATTTTTCAATTCCTGTAATGTTACACATCGAATATTATATTCATCAATTTTGCTAACTGTTATTATGTTTTCATCTGCTGTTTGCCTAGGTAACGGTTGAAAGGTGTCTTCCAAGTGAGCCGCAAATAAAATAGCTTTTTGCTTATCGCTTTTGGCCCAGGTTCCATCCCCATTTTTAATAGGCGTCACATGCATTTTGGTTCTTTTTAATCCCTTTGTTGCTTTCCAAAGAGAGTAATCAGTATCTTTATGTTCGGTGAGACCATTTAAGTACTTGTTAATAGTTTCATTATTAATTTCTTTTATAAGTTTTTTTAGTTTATTGCATAGAAAATTGAGGATTTTTTTGTTTTCCGGGGCGCGTGTCCTTTGCCAGGTTTTTCTTGCCTTCCGTTTCTCTCTAACTAACTCCCTGACCTCAATAGGATAATTTTGATTCCTACGGGATTCGGTGTGACTAGCAGGATAACTTTCCCATGCTGCTTGTTGAATAGTACTGTTAAATACCTCTAGTTCGTCTTCCAACTGTACCGGTGTTTTAATCGGCACTCGTAGATTTATTTGCATTTCAATTAGATCTTGGAATAGGTCCCAATTAGTTCTATTATTTGTTAATTTAGGCAGGTTATCCTTATTAATTATCATTGTGCTGAGTGTCATGATAACAGGTGTATGATCACATGTAATCCTCGAAGATCCCTTTCGTTACATAAAATTCAATGAGATCTGGTATTTTATTTATATCAGCAGGCCAGTATGTTGGTTTATCTCCAGAGTAGAACTCGCAGTTATTTATTCGTCCGGCTTCGAATAGCTCTTTTCCTTTATGGGTTGTAAGTCTTGATCCCCAATAGGTGTTTTTTGCATTAAGGTCACCACCAATAATAAAATTGGATCCTAGTGATCTAAAGAGTCTATTATAATCTTCTTTGTTTAGATTATAGCGTGGAGGGCAGTAGATAGAGGAAATACTGTATTCATTATTATTGTTAGTTTCAACTTTTATGGTTTTAACTTGCATACTTTCCTCTTCTATACTAGGTTCTTCATAGTGTTTGAAATTCTTTTTCACTATTACTGTTGATCCTCCTCTGGGTTTCCTCCTGGGTGAACAGCATGGTAACATTCATAATCACGTATTTTAATAAATGATGTTTTTGTCAAATGGCTCTCCGATATAAGGCAGATATCTATTTTTTCTAAATTTAGAAAAATTTCTAGCTCTGGAACATGTTGCGCTAGTCCGTTCGCGTTCCAGGTGACAATTCTTAATGATCTGCTCATTTTAGTATATGAGGGCTGTTGCCTCGTTCAAGGTTTGATGCATATCTAGACGCTTATATAAAGCTTCTAGACCACGTCCTTGCTTTGCTAGCCTTATATTTATGGCTTCTATGCTTCGACAAATCCTTTCAAGGAGGTTATCATTCGTAGCAATAGATGATTGCTGTACAATTTGTGAATAACATACATCAAGTATTTACTTGACTTGATTCATATATTGTACGCATTTTTCATAAAATATTTATTTTGTTAAACAAATTTCGTAAAATTTTGCTACAAGTTTTTCTCAAAAACTTGAATGGAAAATTCTAGCCTGTTATGGTTTGTTTTACTTTCGATTTTGTATTCAAAAAGAAAACTTCCTTTGGATTGAGTTTGAAAGCACAAGTAAAAATAATAAAAAATAAAATTAGAACCCAAAACCAATAAAAATTCTTTAATTAATTACAATTAAGTATTGGCTAATTTTTTTAGTATAGTCGTACTTAAAGTGCTTTCAATTAAATGTAGATGATTTGTAGACGGTTTGTGTTATGCATTTTCAAATTATATCAACATACAAATTATAGTAATATTTCACCACAACATAACAACACTTGAATGGTAAATATAGTATACAGTTCTTTATGGAAGTTATGAGTAAATGTTATGTACATTGTGCTATAATCATACTTTCAACCGTAATATTTAACTATCATTAAAAGATATATATTTATAAAATAAAACATAAAATTGTTGGTATTCCAAATACATAGAGATTGATATTAACCTTACACAACACATTGTAACTGTACGTTTATTTTGTATGATAAAAATATATCATATACAACATTTACAATGAACCAAAATTTTAATGTTTTTCCAAACAATACAAATAAATATCATAAAAGCAACAAAAAATCAGAACTAAAGTACTTTATCTTTTGTGATCGGTAGCCCACCTCCCTGCTACATTGAGTTACATTTCTCTTAATGCCTCTGTCCCTATGGAGGTTCTCCGCTGTGACAGTGTGGAATCATTTGAGAGCGTCCACCATTAACTTGCTAATAAGATACGAGCTCTAATACCAAACAAATTTATTACTCAGAAATAATACCTTATATAGTTTATCGATCAACATGTTGACATTTCATTCAACAAAATATCAATAAAAGTTCACAGAAAGAGTTTAGATTCAAAAACATACTAGATTTTTTATTTCTTGTTTTTGGTAATATTGACGGTAGTATTTGCCATTAGCACACAGTATCGCTGGTAAATTTAGAAACTTAGGTTTCATATTACACGGTAACCTATTCCTTTTGTTTTAAAGACGCCTAAGGAACAATTGTGGAGTTAAGAAGTATTAAATGTAAAAAAAAAAATTTCTTCGAAGTTTTATACTACCTCGGAAAACAGTTCAACAATTTTATGACTGACATCGTATCCTCCGTAAACCCCTTGCACATAACAAGACCGAGAACTGCACTAAAACTCGATAAACTTTAAATCCCTTTTATTCTAACTACATAAAACCAACAGAAATAAATGCTTAAAGTGCTAATGTGCAGCGTACTTAAAATACATATGCATGCTATAACAACTAGTAATAAATAATTAAAATTATAGCCTATTTTTGAGTTACACTTGATTAACCCAAGAATATTTTACACTCGATAAATGCAAGGTTTTATCAAGTGTAACTAAAAAATAAGCTATAATTGTAATTATTTATTGCTAGTTGTTGTAGCAAAGTATATTTATGTTAAGTACACTGCCCATTAGCGCTTTCTGAATATTTTTTTTGGTTTACATACGAATAAAATGAATTTAAAGTTTATCGAGTTCTAGTGCGGTTCTCATGGAAAACACGACTACAATTTCCTTAAAATACAGCGTTCCCAGTTAGAACTGTAAGTACTGAAAAGCTGTGAGGAACTTATTCCATCCATTTTATTTATATCATAGCCGTAAGGTAGAAATAAAAGCTTTCTACAAGAGGTGAACATTTTGCTATTTCTCATAAGAACCAATGTAAAATTGGTAGTTTTGATTTATAAGTTTTTAGTGAAAATTCAATTTAATGTATTAAAATTTTGGATAATTTGCATGTTTAATATGTTTCGTAGATATGGTTTTAAAATCATAGAAGAAAATATCTCTACATTTTAAAGTAAATTGGAAAAAGGAAACCTCTCCATTTTCAACAACTAATTACACTAAGAAAATTCTTCTTTATAAAAGAAATATAAACAAACTAGACGTAAGCGCGTGCTACGCACGTAATATATCAGTCGATAAGCGCTTATCTACTACCTCACAGGTCAGTAATATCGGATGATTAACATGGTAGCACTCAGTAAACATCCTAAAAAGATTTTTACTGAGTGCTAGCATGTTAATCATCCGATATTACTGACCTGTGAGGTAGTAGATAAGCGCTTATCAACTGATATCTCACGTGCGTAGCACGCGCTTACGTCTAGTCCACTATATACTGTTGGGTTAATTTCCCAGCCATTAATAGTGGATTGAATGTGTCATCTCGAACCTGCAGTTGGTAGGAGAAATACTGCATCTGGGATACCCGAAAATGGGACCCACCACTAAGTGGAATGTTTGGATGCCATCCTACCCCGCCATACAGAAAGAGCAATGTATAGGTCATTGGATCAAGGCCAACATGATCAAATGCAAGAATTAAAGATCTTCTTGCCTTTGGATTGTTGGCATCTGGTCTTAAATAGATCAACAGATCCCCCATCATTATTTCTAAAAACCACAGCAACTTCGTTTGCAGCTACTGGGTTATTATATCGTCTCTGATCTAATGTTGGATCTTGACGAATAGCCATCATTATGTTGGGAAAACCCTCAACCCAAGGTCCTCATCTTGCTCTTGTTCAACCTCATAAAGCATTTTGTGGGCTATTGCATACTGGTTGTTGTCTTTCAACCAAGCACCAAGTTCCAACATTAAATCTTTTGAACAATTAGTGTTTACAGGATTTTCCATCCTAGACCTGGTAGCTTCCTGAGCATCTAAAACATAGAGCTGAGCATACTGTCGTTGTTCAGCTATAGCAGGGTGTAACGTTCGGTCTATATGCGGTAGCAGTAAGGGCCATGTCCAGGGGGAGGAGAAACTGAAGCTCCCATTGACACAAATCCAAGCGCACTGTTGAAAGAGCGTATATTTGCCATAAAGTTGTTAGATTCATCAGAATTTCCTGTAGTTCCGGTTAAAAGCTGTTGAAAGCGTACAGGGTATTCTCTCACAGGTGGCAGTACTATTTTGCCTTTAGCGCAACGGTTAAACTTTTTATCTGTTGGGCGTTCTCCATGAAAATGCTTGGAGTTGCAAAACTCACAAACAGCATCGATGGGCACACAATAGTGCTCATCGCGTCTTGTGTTTCGAGCCACCTTAAAACTGCCCAAACCCAAATCATTAAAGAAATCAAATTTAATTGTCATTGTTATTTTGGTATGTTACAGCCTGACCAACAGAGTCCTAGGTTTCCTAAAGTTTATTGTTATTATTATATATCCAATCACTTCAGAGACATCTTTAAGTACGTAAATAATTCAAAGAAATTATGTCTAGTTGTCAGTTTCATTCTTGTTTCCATTGGTTGCTTTGGTTTACTTTATGGTTTCGATACAAAAAAAAATGTAGAAAACCCCTAATTGTCTAATGCTGCCATCTTAAAGCTTTAGGATACAAATTTTTATATTTTTCAATTCCTTACGATGCATTGAAATGCCGTTATAAAATAAAAATAAGAAATCCGATCGAACCCGATTTTTTTTTAAATGAGTAAATATTGAATGAAATAATTTGCTGTATCAGCTTAAATGTTGATTACCAGTTTTATAAAATTTATTACATACTTATTGTTTTACAATATAAAATTGTATGTTTTTCAATTCGTATTAAACCAATAAAATGCCGTTATGAAAAAAAAAAATATTATTAAAATCAATACGGACTTTGATGAGCATCGAACCCGAAACGTTTTCAGTAAGAAGACGAAGTTTGTTTTTACTAATGTCATTGGGAGCATTCAGGTCCGCCAACTGTTGGCAACATGTTGAGTAAAATCAACATGTTGAGTTCTGAACGCACCCGATACATACAATTTGATATGGCAACACCGCTCGCTCAAATGTCATTTTTTCAATCAGTGGGTAAGTGTCGATACATTTAGGTATCATTAAATTTGTAATTTTTAATAGTTCTAATAATTTTAATAATCAATCATAATTATTTAATTAATTTTTTTTTTAATCTCAGCTAATTTCGTCTCAAACGATCAAACTAATTAAATATGGAAAGTAAGTGTATATTACATATAAATTCAAACAACATAACCTCAAAAAGTTATTTCCATTTTTCTTATAGGTACTTTTAAATGGAATAGAGAGACTACCCAACTCATCATAGATGAATACAGGTTACGAAAAGAAAGGTTTAGAGACCCTAAGCAAAAAAAAAAGGATTTATGGGCGGAAATTAAACTAGTATTTGATGGGATGGGGTACGAAGTTTCAGTAGACAGCTTGGACAGAAAATTTCGTAACATGAAAAAAACTTTCACCGAAATCAAAGATAAACACAATCGAACGGGACACGGCCGAATCAGCTGGGAATACTTCGATGTGTTCGATGACATTTTTAGTGATGATAGGGCCATAAATAGCAATGTTACGCTATCATCGATGACCAGTAATAATGAGCTGGGTGAAGTAGCGGTTGCAGAAATTTCTGTATGTTCGTCGGCCATGCAGACGAGAAAAAGAGCTCTAAAAGATTACCGGGAACAGTCACTCGAAATAGAACGGGCAAAATTAACAAAGATGGATAGATTAATTGACAACATTGAAAAAAATACAAGAGTTCATGAAGATCGAAATAATTTATTGAAGCAAATTATAGATCTTAACAATCCATTATAAACATATATATGTATATATTATATATATATATATATATATATATATATATATATATATATATATATATATATATATATATATACGTATATATATAATATATTCTTATTTTCAGATCTTTACTTTGCTTCAGTAAATTATGTTCACTCTTCATGATCTCTGGTATTCTACATATAATAGCTATGTATTATATGTATATATATTTATTTTTATTTTATGATTAGTACATACTCGTATGTCGTGATGAAATGTGATAATTAGTTAATTTTTTATAATGAAATACAATTTTTTTTTTAGTAATTCAAGTTTATTTTCTGTTTTTAATTTAAAGTATTGATATTTAGTTCTTAATAATTGTTATTAGATTTCTTAAATTAAGCTTAATAAGTGATTTCTCTTATAATTTGAAGTTGCAATTTCATCGATTGCTAGTCCAATAGGTTCTTCAGAATCGGATTCTATTTCTTCTATAAATTCATCACCGGGAAGAAGTTCGTTGGCCAAAATAAAATTATGAAGAACGCAAGCCGCAGTAATAGTCTCATTAATTCGTTGATGACTAGACATATCCACAAACTTGAGTTTTCGGAATTTACCCTTTAATAGAGCAAAAGCCCGCTCAATGCACGATCTCATCGAACTTATTTTAACATTAAAATGTTCTTGTTCCGTGGTTAAATGGCCATTTTGTTTAAATGGTGTTACCAAATAATTGGTATTTGGATAAGCCGTGTCACCGAGTATGTGGAAAGGTCGAGGAAGCAAAGGTTCATTCTCGTCAATTAACTTTTGATAAATAGTGCTTTTTTTAAAGACACGTGCGTCATGCATCCGCCCTGGACTACCAACAAATATGTCAATAAAATTCCGTTTGTCATCGCATGTAGCTATAATTAAAGAATCAATTAATTTGTTTCAATTAATGTCTTGAATGAGGATTAGATAAATTTAACCTTGCAGAATTATGGAATGCACAGATTTACGATTATAAAAATCAACCGCATTTCCAGTTGGTTGCTTGATCTGAATGTGCGATCCGTCTATCGCACCCACTACACCAGGAATGCCAGACTTTGCAAAAAACTCCTAAAATATTTAGAAAAATGGTAAGTATACTGGTTAAATATGGCTTCAGTAATTATCCTTGCTCACATTTGAAATTTGCACCTGTTTTGCGGTGTTGGGAAACTGAATAAACTGAGACTTCAAGTTTGAAATTTCTCTAATAATTTGAGTAAATATTAAATGGGCCGTGCTCCCAGCTATTCCAAATCTGTCGCTCGTCGATAAAAAACATTCCTCTTTAGCAAGAAACCATATCGTAAATAATATTTTTTTTTCCAATGGAACTTTGCCATTATCTCCTAATCTTTGTCGCAGTATACTGTGGAGTTTCTAAAACAAACAGAATATTTCAAATAAAACAATTTTAGGACAAACCAAGCACTAGACCTACCTCAAATGTGGATCTCGACATACGGAAATGTTTAAAAAAAACATCGAAACGATACTGAGGTATAATGATTTCGAAAAAATTCTCAATCCTTATGGGCTTACGCGAATCTCTCACCTGCTCCATATCTGGGGTATCTAAGGCAATTTCAATAACCCCTATTATAGATTCCATACCACTGTTTTCACTTTCACTAAATTGCAAAAATCTTAACAGGTTATTTGAAATCATTTTGACGTGTAAAATTACTCGTATTTGAACTAATTTATTTAAATTACTTTAAATAATATTTATTTAAGAAATAATTTCTATTTTAATTTCCTATTTAAAAATGGCACACCATAAATAAATGAAAATCAAAATGTTTGACAAATGATCCATCAGTTGTATTCAGTTCACATTTATGATGGATCATGTATCATAATAATATGATACCGATTAGTGATCGCAACATGTTGGCGGACCTGAATGCACCCATTGTCAAATCGTCAACACTTATATCACTTATGCTCCTGAGGTATAAAATATGAAGATGTAAATTGGAAATATAAGAAAAGCACTAAAAAGTGTTTTTATGACCTTTGACCTTGAAGGAGGTCATAATTTCAAAATGAAAGGAGAATGGGGCCGCCTAGATTTTTTTTGTGATTTTTAGAGCTATAGCATGAGGCTCTAGGACATTAGGAAGTAATTTTCCATAACAATATTAGATATTATTGAAAATTTAGTACAACTTAAGGATCATATATAATAGATAATCCTTGTTTTTTCAATATAAAACCAACGAAAGAGACAAAGAAACCGCAAAAGTAAAAGCTCCTAAATAAGAAACAAAAAAAATTTAGATTATCTTTGTCTTTCCAATATAAAGCAATTAAAAGTGACAAAGAACAATTAAAAGTAAAAACGTGCAAACACGAGAATAGAAAACAAAAACGGCATAGATATCTTTGTCTGATATACGCATAGAAAACAAAAAGGTGACAAACGTGTAAAGACAAAAAATAGGAACAATAGACATCCTTGTCGTTTTTGACAGATTACAAGTTTTGTTTCCACATATGTCTCAATAGAATTATGAATCTACAAATGGGTGAGCCAAAATTGTTCAAAATAACGACTTTTCATTCAGAAAATGTAAATTTAAAAAGTATTTTTTGCACTGCTTTACATGGATCATCATAAAATCTACACATCTTATAGAGGGCTTGTTTAAAAAATGGCGAAAGCATTAGGGCCCTGATATATACAGAGGGCTCTGCTATTACAATCTTTTTTTCTTGTCTTTTCGGGCGAGGGAGGGGTATTAATCAAAGCAAAATTTTGCCTCACGTAAAATAATGTATTTTTGTCGTCAAGAAGGGTCAAGTAAAATGTTTCCGTATTTGTTGTTAACGACAAAATAAATGCAGACTTGAATTATACCTATTTATTACCTATTATACCTGTTTGTGAACTTGAAATTTCCCCAGTTGGTAATTTTTAACACACACCAATCGGTAGTTAGCTTTTATTTCAATTTGACCAGAATGCTGTTGCTATGAAATATTTTTTAAATTTTGGTTTAAAGAAATCAATTATTACAAGATAATGAAAAAGATTTACTTAAATGACATTCATCAAAATATTTCAGAAATCATAATAAAGAATTTGTAACGTTTTCATTTATTATTATTATTGGAGGGCCATGTAGGCGATCAGCCACCTCGCACTGCGACCTAAAAGATCTATTGTGGTGGACCCTGCTTAATTATCCGTCCAGTCAATATTCAGGTTCTTAATGAACCTGACAATGCTGCCTCCCGGTACGTGATTCATACTATTTGGGCTTATTGCTCTCCCTCCTAGATGTTTACTACAGCATGTAGTTCCGCTAGAAAGACGGTAGCATTGGAGCCAAAGGACTTCGAGAGGGTTATCCCACTCCCGTATATTCCTACTCCTGCCCCGTCTTCCGTTTGATTTTTCTCTTCCGAGTTGCTGGGAATTGCACATCGCCTGTAGGTCACTCGGCTTTACTACAGGAAGGCTAAATAAAATTGGAGGGTGTCTGGTATCCAGAGTCCGCATATTTTGGACTGATTAGCCTATCAGCCATTCATCCATCGGCATATGCTGTTCCACCTTAGATTAGGGTTTTTTATCAAGGTTTTCTCCTTTAGCGCCGTACTTTAGCTTGTGCCAAATGGCCAAAAATGTGCCATTTGGCCTTAGTTACCAGTGGTTGCCACGAGGAGGCAGCACGTACACTTGCGAATTGTGAACAGGTTATCCCTTACACAACTGTACCCATCATGCAGCTGTCTAATGACAAGACCAGAACAGCTTATGTGATGCGCACTCTACTGGAAGGTTACGGAGCTGGTAGATTAATCTACTCAACTTTGGTCCCCCCTTCCAATAGACGCCAAACCACCAACGTTTTCGTTTCAAAATTTCACAACTGATTTGTTAGTTTATCGGGCAGGTATTACGAGTATTATTACAAATAAATTAGATTTTGCTTTAATTTAAAAAGAATTTGGCGAATTCACGAATATTTCTATATGGATCAGCGAACGTTTACCTACAAATTATATAATAAAAGTCCGTATAGTTTTATTGTTCAATTCAACACTCGTTCAATTTATAAACCAATTATTATAGGTAAAGTAAAGACGCAATTTTTCGATACGAGTGCATTATGTTTTAAAAGAGCGAAATGTTCTTTTATTCCAATAAACGACTAAACAGCAATAAAAATAATTTTGATCAATATATGAATACCATTTGAATGATTTAATTAGTGGATAAAATACGAAAGGTGTTATGCTGAGAAAATCTATTTATTACATAATTCAAGTATTTAATGAATTATTAAAATACTACTTAAACTCCGCTCTATTCGTATCTAGTTTGTGTGCACATACGATATTTCAATAAATTGTAAACCGCCTGAGTGACTTATCACACATATATGAAGATAAACTTTTATATTAAAGTTAAATACAGAAATAGCCCAACATCATAATATACAATAATATATAAGAGCAAAATGTTGAAGTTCTACACAAAATTTTGAAGAATTTATCCTTCGTAAATAATTACTTAACCACTTAAAAACATTTAAATGAATTTATTATTTTAAAGGTTCGCTGAATATTAGAATATTTTCATCAGATTTCAGTTATATTTAGTATTTCATTGATAGTGTTGTTGGCGTTGTTGTTATAACGACGAGAACAACGATTTTTTTTTTGTTATTTATATCATACGATGATGCTTATGTATTTTGTTCGGAAAGTTGGATTTTTTTATTCATCTTCTCTCTATGTGATGTTGCGGTTAATTATTTTTCATGAAAATTAGCTGAATTTTGTGTTTTAATTTGAAATATAAAGATAATAAATTTGTATGACACATGAAGATGATTTGTTGGTCAAATGCAACGAACCTCATAATATTGTAAGGTTACTACTACTCATTATATATGAAAAACATATAAACTGTTTATAGAGAGTTGGCGAATAATTAACTTATTACAATACACGAACATAAATCGTTATATACAACTTTTGTTCCTCATCCACCACTTTTCGGGTGAGTGCCAGTTTGCAGTTTAATTTGAATTAATATTTTATATTTGTCCCTTATACGTACAGAGTTGCAATCAAATATCGCACCAAACCTTAATGTAAAAAGGATTCTGTAAAATGCGAAGTAAAATCAACAATTTTATAAATTTATATATTTCTAACAATTAGATTGGTCGTAATTGTATTAAAAAGCTTTTAGAGGATAATTTTTATTTTTTTATAAGACTAATAGTTTCGTTGTCATCGTTGTTCGTACAATGAAAGTGCTATTAATGTTTTTTATTTTGTACGAGTATGTATTGGTGAGAGAGTATCGCTAAAATTTAAATTATTTATTCCCCAATTTAGTTTATTTTAATGAAAATGGAACAAATATAATCAGACAGAGTTAAAATGCCACAGAACTTAAGTTATTCTTAAGCACATTATAAAAGAATATAAATTAAAAATTGTAATCCTCAGGATCGGATGGAATTGCTGGCTCATCTTTGTCAATTTCAACTCCATCAGTATCGAGTAGTCTCAATTTTATTTCCATTGCCAGCAATGTTTCTAAATCCCTATATTTGCTACTGCTAGGCATTTCCAAATTTAAGAGTGCACTCAAACCATCGACCCAATAATTTTGAGTCAATTCATCCGGTGCTATAAATTCTAAAGGTTCGCACGGTTGATATGTCTGATCCAAGTAGACGATCGCAAATGCATGTTTTATAACGGTTTGTCCTTTTCTTTTCGCTATTGGGCATACCTTTTCTACAAGCAACTGTTTTATGTCATTTATATTAATTTGCTTATTTAACTGTTCGACCATTGGAATTTCTTCCTCATCGCAATCACCATAATGTAATATTTTGCAGTTTTTCGAAAGGCGAGCATACCAATATTTATCTTTTATCCGTTGACCCTTGTTACCGTAGTGATGGAAACGCGATCCTAAATATAGACAAAAAATAAAAAAATAAAAAGTTTAAAGGTCACATTTAAATTTACCTTCAACTAAATAATTAAGTCGCTGATTTCTTATCATCTTTAAAATATGCGGTGTAAGTCTGTGTTTCAGGAGTACAATAGATGGTACTGTTGATTCATATTCTTCTCGTGAGGCACGGTATTCTTCACGCAATTGGGTAATTTTAGAGTATGGAAAAGTTTTTATAATTCGCTTAAACTCACATAATGTTGATGGTTGGCCGAAAAATGTTCGTGAAATTTGTTCTCTGGCCACCGAAAATACTTGATTAAAGTCTTCATTTGTTGCTTTCATATCTTTCCACGTTTGATTCAGGACCTCAATGCAAATACAGAACAATTCATATAATGGATAATTGTCCGAAAAGAATATTGCAGAAAACGTTTCATCTTGTTCACTTGGTGGCTCACCAATCCTCAACAAATCGCATATCATTTTGGTCAGCTCAATCGATGCCTCGCCCAGTGGAAATTCATGATCGTCGGAACTTGAATTAATTTCGTTTATGATATTTTTGTAAGCCGACGAATGAATTTGTGCAAAATGTAGTAGACAATCGAGTGGTAAGACGCCTGGTGGTGTTTTCTTAAATGATTCCTCAATATTATTTTCCGATTTGAATCCTAATTTAGTACGAATTTTTGAGCGTGCTTTGCTTGGCCGTTTAAAGCTGTCTATCTCACTTACGCTATTAACCAAATCTGGAAATGCAATCCGTTTTAATTCTTGTATTTTAACTGAATGATCTTTTGTATTATCGAATGCCGTCATCATTTGCTTGCCATATAAAGCGCTCAGTAACAATGTTTGAAGTACATACAACTGATACAGTAATTCAGTTCTCATTACTTTTTTTAAAACCGCCGAATTTAAAACGTCACGAACTTTTTCCATACGGAATTTTTGAGCAATTGTTGTTTTTCGTTGATCGTTCGCTTTTTGGAATAATGAGTTGATTAGAGCGATTGTATTTTGTTGTATTTGTTCGTGTTCATATGACGTTTTTAAAATTTCTAGAAGAGTGTCAAACTTGATATCAATTGACTCAAGATTTTTAGTATTTTGAACGATATTATCAAGAATTTCTAGTGCTGCTTCAACAATTTCCGGTACATTTTTTTCAGTGAGGAAATGGACGATTCTCCGTACAATAGTTGATTCGACATTTTGCCATAAAACAAGTCCATGGTCCATGAGCTCATCGAATGATACAAGTATATCTGCTAGTTTATCATTTTCATATCGATCGGTGTTAATGCACCGTATTAGTAATTCCATTCCTTTCACGTTTATAAATTCGTTTGCAAACGTAACATCTTTTGCCATAGTTCTCAATTGTCTTAAAGAATCGGCTTTTTCTTCGGCTAGACCTTAGAATATATTATTATAGAAAAGTCACTAGATTAAAAGACATGAAACTTACATAACAATTTATTTCTACCTTTCTCCAATTTGTGAACAATGTCATTGGCAACTTTTACCGCTGACTTTGTTAAAATTAAAATGTCACCATTTTTTACATTATCACGATTCTTTTCGGTTATATACTGATAGCGATATTGCAAGGCATAACTGTTCGGATCAGTAATTTCCCATTTCGGAAAATGACATAAGTCACGAACAATTTCATCGAGCGATTGTCGCTGATCGATTCCAATTAATTGTGGTGAATCTGGATGTTCATCAAATTGTACAGCAACTTTAACAATATTCACATCTTTGAGTGGTCTAAGTTGTTTAACTTTATCATATTTTGGGAACATCATATTTTTCTGTCACTCATACAAACACAGATTTGATATTTCAGCCAACAAGGCTATAAGCTAACTGCCGACTATACTAATTTATGTTCACAATTTGCCGATAATAAATAGCGGTGTGAATTGGAAATATTCGAGAGAATTATGCGATAATATGAGCATTATTTTGTATTATATTTTAAAATTATCAATGGTATTCTAATTTTAAATGAAATGATTAGTTTAATTTAATTTTTAAATTTTAATTCAAGATCATTTGTTTGGTTTTTCATTTTAGTGCTCAAAGTGCTAAAAAACAAATTAGATATGGCCGTTTGCCGAACATTATTGTTCATATTTACCTTAGTTACAGAGTTATTCAATAAACAAACGGTTCATTGAATTATGGCTCACCCTAGTACCTACCTATATACAAATTAAAACTAAACAAAATTCTGGAAATATGTTTAGAACCCTATGTGTGTGAAAGATTTTTCTCGACAAAATTTATAAATATTTGCACACATATACTTATGTAACTCTTCGCTTCTAATCTATTTCAAAATTTATACCACTATCGTTGTTCGTTCTCATTAAATGTTATATTCACTGGTAGCCTGTAGGTGATTCCATTTTGATTTAATTAATCGCTTTAAATATTGTATTTATTAATCAAATGAAACAATTGGGTTTTGGAATTGGAAATTGGAGATTGGAATTATTGATCGTTCTTAAACAAAACCTAGCCGTTAAGTTTTTAAATTGTTTCGTTTGTAATGCGGGTGATCAATTTAACTAACTTGCCAAATAAATTTATGATTTAATGGTTACTTTTACCAGTGAGCGTGTTACGACGGGCATATGTCTCCACTTCATACAGGAAAAAGAAAAAAAAAATAATTTTTATTGCGAAAATTCCAAACGCTCAAATAGTTTGAATTTTTTTTTTATACCATGACCACCATAGTGTTGTATATACATACGCTCTAATTTATGCTTTCCCAAAATTCAAATTAATATTCTCACCGATTGTTATGTAAAAATATTTTATTTTTTTTCCCCTGCATTTACTTGTTTTCTATGTTGTCATGTACAAGCATACATATTTCTTGCGAGGTGGTGTGTGTACATGTATTGTGTAGGGTGAGATGGAATGTTTACAATACTAAAGTGTTCAATCTCGAATATTCCATTTTTCTTTTTGGTGTCATTGGCTTGAATTGACGCGTGATATTTGCTCTGTGTGGGGAAGAAAACCGATTGGCTGATTAGACATGAAGCCGAAGCGACCGTACAACTGAGTATATATATATGTTCGTCGTCGTTGGTGGTTTCACTCGTTGTATTGGTGCACATATAAAAAAAAAAGAGAACATAAACATGAATAAAGATTTTACAATAATAAAAAAAAAAAAAAAAAAATATAAAACTGATTGTATGTGTGCAGAGGTACAGCGAGCAGAAAAAAAAACAACGATGCGAAGAGAAAAAATGAGAGGGGGTAAAATTTTACTGATTTTTGTTTTGAGGTAAAATATATTTTTTTGAATAAGTTAGTTAAGTTTGGAATTGTATGGCTAAAGGGCCTAGTTTTGATGCTCAAATAATTTGGGTTTTTTTTTTTTTTTTGATTTTGGGGACATTAATTAAGTCACCATTTTTTTGTGCTTACATAAAAAAATAAAAATTGAGTTTTTTTGATTTGGAGACGAAAAGTCTAGTTCTTAGAAACGAGTTGGTGATTCTTAAGTTTTTGTTTGATATATAAAATCTTTTGAGTGATAACGAAAATAAAGTTATTAAGTTTTGTTTAAATAAAAAAAAAAAAAAAGAAAAATATATATTTAATTATGTCATTCAATTTATAAAATATATTGTTAGATATTAAGTTTGAATGAACTGTGCAAAATCTATTTAAAATTATATGTACATGCTACTAATTTTAACAAACAATAAATAAATAAAAAAAAAAAACTGTATGATGGCTGTGAATAGGAAAAACCCACAAATGGAAAAAAAAAATGAATCCATTTTATTAGCAAGCGGGGTTTTTACTATTATTATTTAACTTTATAAATCGTGAATAAAAAAAAAAAATTTTTGCACCTACTCATATTAAATTTTATTGTTTAAAAGTGAAACATAATAATATTATACAAATAAAACAAAATCTTTAAAAAAAAAAAAAAGTTGAACAACTAGTGGATATTTTTTTTATTAACCCATATTTTTTTTCTGCTGATCGATCTGTGTTATCAAATTTCAATTGATGTTATACTGACTTACATGTACGTTCAACGACGAATTCGAGTACTGTAAGTGTGTGTGTGATATTGGAGCTGTGTTCCCGCCCGTGGGAGCAGGCAGTCAGTTGTGTGAGGGGGATCCTGCGTCGGCGCTGGTTGCGGTGTGGTCGGACGGGCCAGGTGGGTAAGAAATAAAAAGGTACGCTATCAGCGGAAATTAACCAACTGTAAATTTTTAATTGTAACAGTTGTTTTTTTTTCTCCGCTTATTTTTCTATATATTATATATTTACGTTTTGCGGTCATACGCGCGATTCGTGGTGGTGCACCGATTTGGTGGAAACCCCACACCGAGCAAGTATCACGCCGATTTCATCTTTTCTCCGTTGTTTGAGTGATTGCGTTTGGAGTTTTCGCGATTTTTCTTTTTGCTTCGCTTCGGTTCGGTTGTCCGCTTTGGGTGTGGTTCGACCACATAGCGGTCCATTTTTCTGTTTCAGGTACTTTGGTGTTATTTTCTTTTTTCATGATTTTTTGGAACAGTGATTAGTGAAAGTAAAATCTTAATATAACGTAGAATCAGTGGTAACGTAGTTTTTCTAACGAATTTTTTTCAGTTTTTTTTTACTTTTACCGTAACAATTTTTTTCTTTTTGCATTTTTAACTGTCATGTGCTAAGCCGCACCATGTGCGCGTAAATAAATAATTGATCGGGTGATGTGAGGTGGGGTCATGCGAAGGGTCGGCCTTTTTCCATCCTTTTCCGTGCGTGCCGTTCGTTCCTCCAGGACAGGATGTGCTGGAGGGCGGCACGCCACATGAGTTGATCGCGTCGGGGTGACGGTCTCATTCCGGGGGATTGTCGCTGGGATTGTCATGCGGGCGTCCCTCCTTCATAAATGGCATCGGGAGCCGTCGCGACTGGGAAACAGCATCCCAGTAGGCGGGCCGATGAGGGGAGGCCCGTGTGGCAGTCACGGCGGTAGTCGCCTGGGATTGAGACTGTCACTCCGAAACGATCACTCCCGGCTTATTATTTCCTTTTGCCGCTGAGGCCGTGGCAGTGTAATTTTTAATTTCCATTTGCCCCTCTAATTTTGTTCATCATGCGGTTATTCAAGCATGAGAAATATGTCTGAGAATCCCCACGCCGCACCGTGAGCTCTAGCCAGCTACTATACCGCATCAGACCGCTATTCTCATGTCTGTTAACGTAATCCCTTTTGGGATTTCGTTACAGTGGCGCCCAAACTTCGGCTAATTAAATTCAATTTTTCGACTTTTCATTTTTCAGATTTTTTTTTTCAAAACTTGTTGTGAGCATCACGTACAAAGTCCAACGCTTGCGTTGTTTGATCTGTACGGATGCTCACATCAATGTTTCCCTTGTCCGGTTGGCACCCGCATCTGTATTGTAACCAGCGTATGCTGTTTGATTACATACCGTTGTGAGTGTCAATCCCTATTCTCAGTTCATCGGTTGAGTGGGTCTACCATTTCCGCTATGTGGCGTTAGATTGTGGTTAGACTCATTCTTCCTTTGTTCTGAGTGTAGCTTTCTTCAATTTTTTATTTTTCTATTTGCAGATCTACGTACCCTTAAGTAATTTACTTCAATTTTTTTTTTTCAGTTAATTTATTTTGATCCAACTACCTTCATGGGGAGCGATCCAAGCGTGTTCTGACTTCGAGTCATTCGACCTCGCTGGATCGTTTGCCACGTCGGTTCCGTGTGCCCTGAGCATTGAGATCGCGAACTCGTTGTTTCCACCAATGTGGTGTTGATTGGACAGTTCGTGGTCTCATTGGTCAATGGCACATCCTTAGTTCATTCTTTTGTTAATTTTCTTATTTTTATCTTCTTTAATTAAAAATTACTGGACCTCAGCGGTTTTATTATTATCTTTAGCAGTACCCCGCGTCTCATGGTGGAGCTCTAAGAGTGCGGCTGTGAGGCCAACGGGGGAGGAGACCAACCATTTTTTTATTATTACTTATTATTATTTTACCACCGGCCCAACGCATGGCCGCACCAAAAACATCATTCGATCAACTTCCTCTTATTTTTCTTATTTTACTTTCACTCACTTTTCACTGTTTGTGAAAATTTTATTTTTATTATCTCATCGTCATCTTTTTCTCCCTTTTCTTAATTCCTTACAGCATAGTGGAGCAGCTAATTCTCTACGTATATTCGCTTTATTTATCGATTTATTACCTTTCTATTTTTCTTTATTTTTTTTATTTTTAAAATTAATTAGTCTAACGCTCGTTAATAAATTAAGCCAATTTATTTATTTTTTTTGATTTTTTGATTGATTCTCTTTTATAAATAAACATTTTTTTTGGTGTTACGAAACTACACAAAACTAGTGTTACGAAACTAGTACAAAATTAAATGAACGCCAGTGTATCATCGTGTGATAATCCTTCAAGTACGGTTTTGATCAGCGTTTGAGTGAGCGGCAGTCAACAATTGACGCGAGTGAGTCCTTGTGACAGTAATAATATTCTCGTAGCTCCTCACGCTTCCCGACTTGTGGATGTCCACGTTATTATTGAAGTTCTAATTTAATTTTGCGGATGTATTTAATTAATTTAATTTTTTTTTTCAATGATAAACGTAATTTGGTTTCATATATTAACTTTGGATTTTTTTTTGTGTTAATTAATTTTATTTAATTTTGTCTAATCAATTCATTTGAATTTTGTTTAAATAATTAATTTAATTTCCGGGTAATTAATTAATTTAATTTTATTTGGTAAACGGGTATAATTAATATTTTCTTTGGGTTTTGGGAAACTTTATATTTTTTTTTTTATTATTAGAAATTTTACTATTTTGTAGGCGATATCAACACTATTTTTATTTAGAGTTCTTGAATAAATATAAATCATTTATCAATAAATATTTTTATTACAAATTGTTTTTTTTGGGGATTTGGGAATTTTTGGGAACCGCTAATTGATAATCATATTTTTTCTAAATTCCATTTATTAAATTCTGTATTTGCATTCTGGTTGTGGAACTTCTAAGTTTAAGTCTTGAATTTATTTCACGTCGCTGACGTATAGAATTAATTATATTAATAAAATTTTTTTTCAATTTCCGTTTTAATGCTTCCTAATTTTTTTAATTACTTACACAATTAAAATGGTTATTATTTTTAAACACAAATTTTTTTATCTGCCTTCTGCAAATTGGTTTTCATTTAATTTTTTTCATTTTTTTAAAAAAATAAGTCATCCGATTTGACACTCTTCCGGGAGCCCCGATCTCTAAAGAGCGTTCATCTCTGGAGTCGGCTACCCCCTTCACAAATAAGCTACCATCTACTGTTGACTTGCATAAAAGTATGTCAAATACCGTTCATATTCCCAATTTTTCCAGTAATCCTGATTATGATAGACGCTTTCTACTTCGATGCGGAATCTCCTACAGTGGTTCACCTGCAGGAATTACTGTTGATATGTTCCTATTTCAATTGGACTCCGTCGTTGCGTCAATTAAAATATCACATGAAGTTCTTCTGCTGGATTTACATCTTCTTTTGAAGGATGTGGCGCTGGAGTGGTATTGGACGTTTCGTCGTCATAATCCTTTAGCCTCATGGGATCATCTTCGTAGAGAGTTTCGTGAACGTTTTAAAGATCGGCGAACCTCCTATGAGATACGTCGCATGGTGGAATCTAGAAAACAATTGCCGGATGAATGTTTTCTTGATTATTATCAACATATATGGAGCTTGTCCCTGCTGTGTCACACCCCTTACAGTGATGATGATTTTATCCAACTTCTGATTAACAACATGAAACCTGAGTTACAATACCATTTAACTGACCGGCACTTTTCACACACAAGTGAATTAATCAAGAGTTGTACTGCCTGGGAGGATTCTTTAAAGCGACTTCACGCTTCCAACGATTACTCTTTTCATCCTCAACGTATCATAAGTGAACTGGATATCGTTCCTAATGACGGTATGTTATTGCCAGGAGAAGAGCAGTTCAACCCATTTTTCCAAGAAGAAAGAAGACACTGGCAGCAACACCGACCAATAAACTCTTCAGTGGAAGTCGATGCCAGATGTGAGAAAACAGACGAACCCGTGATAGCTCTCGTTGAGTCTTTTGATTCCGAATCATCGTCTGGATCGGCGACGTCTGGTTTCGCTCAAATGGTATCTGACTCTCCACTGACTTCTTCTAATCATTCACATTTTTGCTTTCCTAATAAAGTTCATTTTTCTAATTCTGCTCCGTCTGTCCTCGACACTTTTCGAAAGTTCAACCCACTTCGTTTACTACGTTCAAAGAAATATTGGGAGGAGCGTCGGGTCATGAGATCCTGCGCTGTCTCCTCAATACTCGGTTCTGAAACGAGTGATAAACGGCCTTATGCCAATATCCTTGTTAATGATGTTCCTTACCGAGGTCTGTTAGACAGTGGAGCGAGCGTCAGCGTTTTGGGTTGTGGTTCCGAAAAGTTGTTGAGTGACACCAATTTTAACTTCCATAAATTTCCTTCTTGCATTCAAACTGCCAGTGGTCAAAAACAGTCAATAATTGGTTATGTTCATGCTCAAGTGCAGTTTAATTCACAATGTCATAATATGCGTTTCTATTTGGTACCTACCTTAGAGCAGTCGTTGTATTTGGGGATCGACTTTTGGAATCAATTTGGAATTTCACCCCAGATATCTGCTTTGAGTGATATAACTGAATCTTTGGATTTACCCGTCTCTCCGAAATTTCATCTGCTCTCTCCAGAAGATAACAGCAAACTCTCTACTATTGTAAAGAAATTTCCGTCAAGTGTTAAATTAGGTCTTGGAAGAACCACATTAGTATCTCACGTTATTGATGTCGGTGAAGCCAAGCCTGTTAAACAACGGTTTTATTCGGTTTCCCCTATAAAACAAAAATTGATGTATGATGAGTTAGATCGCATGTTATCTTTGGACGTGATTGAGGAGAGTCATAGTTCTTGGTGTTCCCCTATTACCATGGTGCAGAAGGCTAATGGTCAAGTGCGTTTGTGTTTGGATGCCCGGGAAGTTAACAAGGCGACGGTCAGGGATGCGTATCCGCTTCCCCTTATCAATGGATTGTTGGGTCGATTGGATCAAACACGTTATATTTCGTCGATCGACTTAAAAGATGCCTTTTGGCAGATACCTCTCGACCCACAATCCAGAGATAAGACGGCGTTTACGGTCCCTGGTCGTCCCTTGTACCACTTCAAAGTCATGCCATTTGGGCTATGTAATGCTCCTCAAACACTATGCCGCCTGATGCATCGGGTAATCCCGTACCAACTTCACGACAGAGTTTTTGTCTATTTAGACGATCTCTTGGTTACATCTTCTACTTTGTCTGAACATTTCGAACTTTTGGAATTAATTGCTCATTTACTCCGTAATGCAGGATTAACAATAAATGTAGAAAAAAGTCAGTTTGCGTTGAAAGAGGTTAAATATCTGGGATATTTAGTGGGTGAGGGGTGCCTCCGCACCAATCCTGAAAAATGTAAGTCAATTAGCGAATTTCCGAGACCTAAAACCACCAAACAAATACGTAGCTTCTTGGGATTATGTGGGTGGTATCGACGTTTTATTAAGAACTTCGCTTCGTTAGCTGCTCCACTATCTGACCTAACGGGAAAGAAATCAAAAACTAAATGGAACCTTCACGCTGAGGAATCGTTTCAAGCCCTTAAGTTGGCTTTATCTTCTGCTCCTGTCTTGGCGAATCCTGATTATGGGCGCCCGTTTTATATTCAGTGTGACGCAAGTGCTGTTGGTGTGGGTAGTGTTTTATTTCAGGTAGACTCGGATGGCGCTGAACACCCCATTGAATTCTTTTCGCACAAACTAAATGCTGCTCAACGCAATTATTCTGTAACCGAGCTTGAGTGTTACGCCGCAGTACTTAGTGTGAAAAAATTTCGGCCCTATATCGAGGGATATCCGTTCACGATTTATACCGACCACGCTAGTCTCCGGTGGCTGATGTCCCAAAAAGATTTAGCTGGTAGACTCGCCCGCTGGAGTTTAAAACTACAAGCGTACAAGTTTGATATCGGTTATCGTAAAGGATCGGTAAACGTGGTGCCTGATGCCCTTTCCAGAGCTTTTTATACTGATGCAACGGATGATCTAAATACGGAACAGGATACTGCTTTTAATAAAAGTGCTGTGTTTAATGATTCTGCACCACCTGTTAGTGCAAACGCTGTGCAAGGAAATGTGTCAAGCCTCAATACTCCTAGTGACAATTCGGTCCTACATATTGATCTCAATTCGTCAGCTTTTCGGGATGATGAATACCTTCAGCAAATCAAACGAATTCAACAACTAAAAGACTGCGAACATAATTTTAAAATACGCGACAATAAACTTTTAATCTTACCATCTTATGCCTCGCGTTACACCTCGACGGATTTATCCGAATGGAAGTTAGTAGTTCCACTATCCATGACTACCAAATTAATTGAGCTGGCACATTCTCCTCCTACTTCCGCGCATATGGGTATTGCCAAAACGTTGGAAAAAATTCAACGACAATTTTTCTGGTCTGGTATGGCTAAACAAACTAAGCTTTTTATCTCTAATTGTCTTCATTGCAAGGTGAATAAAGCTGTTAATAGTACTACGCAGCCTCTTATGGGCTCTCAAACAGTGTCTACCAGGCCTTTTCAAAAATTGTTCGTTGACTTTTTGGGACCATATCCGCGTTCGAAAAAGGGCAATACTTGTATCGCCATCGTGTTGGATCATTATTCCAAATTTGTTCTCGTTAAACCTCTGCGTGAAGCTTCGGCCTCCTCTCTGTGTGCTTTTTTGGAGAATGAAATCTTCCTGCTATTTTCAGTACCTGCTGTCATCACGTCTGACAACGGCAAACAATTTCTTTCGAACATTTTTCAAGATCTGTTTAAAAAATATGATGTTAGTCATGTCCGCACTCCAATCTATTCACCACAAAGTAATGCGTCAGAAAGAGTAAATCGGACTTTACTAGCAAGCATTCGTTCCTATTTGGATGATAACAGTCACAATGAATGGGATTGTCATTTGTCCGAAATTACTGCGGCACTTCGAAATGCAAAGCATGACGTTACTCAGTTTTCTCCCCATTATGTGGTCTTTGGACAACACATGTCGTTGAGTGGATCTGATTATGCTGTACGTAAATTGTTGTCATCTCAAGATGACAATGAAATTCACGTTAGGTCAAAAACAAACCAATTAAATTTGCTACGGGACCAAATAATTCATTACCTTAAAGTCGCACACGAGAAGGCTGCTGATCATTACAATCTTCGAAGTAGAAATCGAATTTTTCATCCTGACCAACCAGTGTTTGTTAGATCCTTTGCACAAAGCAGCGCTCCTAATAAATTTTCAGCAAAGTTAGCCTCTAAATTCATTCCCGCTATTATTGTCAATAGAGTGGGTAATGTAGCTTATACCGTAAAAGATTTGAATGAAAAACCGTTAGGCACATACCATGCCAAAGATATTCGGGTTTAACACCACTATTTATTTATTATATGCCTGGCTTGAGACCTTATCTCGGGTGTGGGTCGTCCCCACGTTTGTTACGACGGGCATATGTCTCCACTTCATACAGGAAAAAGAAAAAAAAAATAATTTTTATTGCGAAAATTCCAAACGCTAAAATAGTTTGAATTTTTTTTTTATACCATGACCACCATAGTGTTGTATATACATACGCTCTAATTTATGCTTTCCCAAAATTCAAATTAATATTCTCACCGATTGTTATGTAAAAATATTTTATTTTTTTTCCCCTGCATTTACTTGTTTTCTATGTTGTCATGTACAAGCATACATATTTCTTGCGAGGTGGTGTGTGTACATGTATTGTGTAGGGTGAGATGGAATGTTTACAATACTAAAGTGTTCAATCTCGAATATTCCATTTTTCTTTTTGGTGTCATTGGCTTGAATTGACGCGTGATATTTGCTCTGTGTGGGGAAGAAAACCGATTGGCTGATTAGACATGAAGCCGAAGCGACCGTACAACTGAGTATATATATATGTTCGTCGTCGTTGGTGGTTTCACTCGTTGTATTGGTGCACATATAAAAAAAAAGAGAACATAAACATGAATAAAGATTTTACAATAATAAAAAAAAAAAAAAAAAAAAATAAAACTGATTGTATGTGTGCACAGGTACAGCGAGCAGAAAAAAAAACAACGATGCGAAGAGAAAAAATGAGAGGGGGTAAAATTTTACTGATTTTTGTTTTGAGGTAAAATATATTTTTTTGAATAAGTTAGTTAAGTTTGGAATTGTATGGCTAAAGGGCCTAGTTTTGATGCTCAAATAATTTGGGTTTTTTTTTTTTTTTTGATTTTGGGGACATTAATTAAGTCACCATTTTTTTGTGCTTACATAAAAAAATAAAAAAAATAAAAATTGAGTTTTTTTGATTTGGAGACGAAAAGTCTAGTTCTTAGAAACGAGTTGGTGATTCTTAAGTTTTTGTTTGATATATAAAATCTTTTGAGTGATAACGAAAATAAAGTTATTAAGTTTTGTTTAAATAAAAAAAAAAAAAAAGAAAAATATATATTTAATTATGTCATTCAATTTATAAAATATATTGTTAGATATTAAGTTTGAATGAACTGTGCAAAATCTATTTAAAATTATATGTACATGCTACTAATTTTAACAAACAATAAATAAATAAAAAAAAAAAACTGTATGATGGCTGTGAATAGGAAAAACCCACAAATGGAAAAAAAAAATGAATCCATTTTATTAGCAAGCGGGGTTTTTACTATTATTATTTAACTTTATAAATCGTGAATAAAAAAAAAAAATTTTTGCACCTACTCATATTAAATTTTATTGTTTAAAAGTGAAACATAATAATATTATACAAATAAAACAAAATCTTTAAAAAAAAAAAAAAGTTGAACAACTAGTGGATATTTTTTTTATTAACCCATATTTTTTTTCTGCTGATCGATCTGTGTTATCAAATTTCAATTGATGTTATACTGACTTACATGTACGTTCAACGACGAATTCGAGTACTGTAAGTGTGTGTGTGATATTGGAGCTGTGTTCCCGCCCGTGGGAGCAGGCAGTCAGTTGTGTGAGGGGGATCCTGCGTCGGCGCTGGTTGCGGTGTGGTCGGACGGGCCAGGTGGGTAAGAAATAAAAAGGTACGCTATCAGCGGAAATTAACCAACTGTAAATTTTTAATTGTAACAGTTGTTTTTTTTTCTCCGCTTATTTTTCTATATATTATATATTTACGTTTTGCGGTCATACGCGCGATTCGTGGTGGTGCACCGATTTGGTGGAAACCCCACACCGAGCAAGTATCACGCCGATTTCATCTTTTCTCCGTTGTTTGAGTGATTGCGTTTGGAGTTTTCGCGATTTTTCTTTTTGCTTCGCTTCGGTTCGGTTGTCCGCTTTGGGTGTGGTTCGACCACATAGCGGTCCATTTTTCTGTTTCAGGTACTTTGGTGTTATTTTCTTTTTTCATGATTTTTTGGAACAGTGATTAGTGAAAGTAAAATCTTAATATAACGTAGAATCAGTGGTAACGTAGTTTTTCTAACGAATTTTTTTCAGTTTTTTTTTACTTTTACCGTAACAATTTTTTTCTTTTTGCATTTTTAACTGTCATGTGCTAAGCCGCACCATGTGCGCGTAAATAAATAATTGATCGGGTGATGTGAGGTGGGGTCATGCGAAGGGTCGGCCTTTTTCCATCCTTTTCCGTGCGTGCCATTCGTTCCTCCAGGACAGGATGTGCTGGAGGGCGGCACGCCACATGAGTTGATCGCGTCGGGGTGACGGTCTCATTCCGGGGGATTGTCGCTGGGATTGTCATGCGGGCGTCCCTCCTTCATAAATGGCATCGGGAGCCGTCGCGACTGGGAAACAGCATCCCAGTAGGCGGGCCGATGAGGGGAGGCCCGTGTGGCAGTCACGGCGGTAGTCGCCTGGGATTGAGACTGTCACTCCGAAACGATCACTCCCGGCTTATTATTTCCTTTTGCCGCTGAGGCCGTGGCAGTGTAATTTTTAATTTCCATTTGCCCCTCTAATTTTGTTCATCATGCGGTTATTCAAGCATGAGAAATATGTCTGAGAATCCCCACGCCGCACCGTGAGCTCTAGCCAGCTACTATACCGCATCAGACCGCTATTCTCATGTCTGTTAACGTAATCCCTTTTGGGATTTCGTTACAAGCGATATCCACTCACATTTTAGTTCCCCAAAAAGCAATTAGCCAATGGCTCTGGTTTAGTATATTGTTCAACCGACTACTGAAATTGGCGAATATAGTATACAAAATTTGTAAATTTCAGACTACTAAATTTATGATGATATACACATATCACTACCATAATCAATTACATAAGTTAAAGCTACAGCTCATTTTAAGTCACTCCAATTGAAAGGCGTTTATTGAACATACATATATACATATTTGGAAATTCATCTTTCTCTAAGCGGCTCTGCTAGTATTCTAATGCATTAGATATTGATTGTAGAATTTTGAGCTAGTTAATTTTGAAAAAGTATTTAACTTATGTCCACCATGGTCCAGACGAAGACCATTAGATCTAAAATATTTGAAATTTTTCTGACGCATCAAATTTTTATTGCCAATTTATAGACCTACTCTCTATCTAAAGCTGGAAAGTTCTAGAGAGGAACAATTTTTTACCGGAGAAAGCCCAATACTGAGGTAACTCACCAATCCTAGTTACAAAAGCGCCGTAGCATTTCGTGGAATTGTTCAAACTCATTGAGCCATTTAAATTTGAACTTTTAACAAAATGCAACTTGCATCTAGAAATTTACTTTAGTTCGTGTGAACTTTGAATTTAACATTTTACGAAATTATAGCAGTAATTCAGAGAAAAATAATGCCAATAAGCTTATTCGTCATCATCCTGCCAAACAGATAGTTGGTAACATTATTATCTCATGTTAGGTATATTTGGTTAATAAAGACATTTTTAGCATTAAATCAAAAACAGAATAAAGATCACCTGAAATAACAGAAAAATTGATTAACAAATTGCCACATTTAGTTCGAATAGACCCCAGTTTCGATCTTCCATATTTATATCATCATCTGTCCAAAATCGCATGCAGTGACAAGATAGCCGAAGGGTTATTATCAATTACAAAATGCTCTAAAAACACTCATTATCAAGTTTCAAGTTGGGCAACCCAACCAATTTTATATACTCCAAATATATTGTTATTGTCCCACCCCTATTGTGTTGTTACTGCGTAATGATGTAATTCGCAGTACCCTTACTCTTACCAAAACAAACTTAAAATCACTTAAACCTTAAATACATTTTGACTATTTAAAAATCAAATTAAGCATTTTTCCCATCTCGTATTTGGTTTGTGTGACTTTGGTTTCAAATATGAATGACAGATGAAATTTTATTTTGATATTTTACCCCTTTTATTTAAGATGTATTTAGAAACGTAAATTATTCAATGCGCCATTCTTGTATTTTTTTGGTTCGATTTTCCAAATGAACTTGAGATGGATCTTTTGTAATTAATTTACGATTTTATACTAAAATGGGAATCTTTAATTGCTTGTAACTGTGACTTTGATATGATATGACAGCGAGAATAAAATTTATCAAAATAAATTACCAACAAATTTGGCGCAGAGTTTTGAAAATAATTTTAGTGACATTTCATTTGACCAAGGAATTGGAATTCAAATTTGGTCAAATAAAATAGTTAAGGAATTCAATGTTTGGAATTCAATGTTTGGAATTCGATTGGTTTTCAAAGGTTGGTAGCATTTTACATTTTTTTATGCGTGAAATACATTATTGTTCCCAAATAAAATATTGGTATATGGTATGTGGGTTTGTTTACATTTAGCGTATGTAATAAATATTTTTTATACTTTTAATTGTCAAATAAGTAGTCAAAATAATAATAAATTTCACATAGCCAACCTATAGAACTAAAAAAAATGTGCTCTAGCGTACCAAGCGTAAAGTAGGCAAACTAAACGATGAATTCGATTTTGAATTCCGTCAATTTAGGAGGAATTCGACGAATTCCTAATTTGAATTCAAATTGGCAAATGAAATGTCACTTTTATGAAATGTTATTACCTAATATAGTTTTAAACCATCGAAAAACGCAAAGTAAAATGCCCGGAGACCCTTTAAACTTTTCTTACCTACGTTCAACCACAAATTAGGTAACTATAGTTATCTAATTTGTGGTTCTACTAAAATGTGATAACAAAAGGCTGCTACATATGTACTTTCTTGATTCTTGTCATCCTTGCGCACCAAATATTAATGGAAAGCAGCTTTGAGAAGTTCTCAATTTTAGTATGTGAAACACAAATGTAAATAATAATATAAATATAAATATTTTTGAAAAAATTTCCACGTTTTCCTGTCATGCTTGCGCAAAGGCTCCACTTCTAAGCGGCTTTGGGAAGTTCTCTATATTAGAAGACAAATTTTTGCAAAACAGTCTAGTTTCTATAAATGTTGCAATTTTAATAAATTGTCAAAGCGGTGGCTCGGGGGCGGCAGGGTATAAAACGAATTAAAATAACCTTTCCAAAATTTGTTACATGTATTTAAAAAATTTGCTTTTTTGGGATTTTTTTTGTTTGTCAATCGAGGGTGACTAACAAAGAAGACAAACAGGAGCTTAGAAAATTATATGATTTTTAATATGTTCCGAAGATTGTAAGAGAATTCAATCCAGTTTCGAACTGATGAGCTTATGATTATGAAAAAATCAATCTTCTCATCAGGCCGCGGCGACTGGACTGATTATACCACAATTGGCTCAAAATTATTGGGTGAACACTCATTATCATTAAGATTTAGATAAAATTAAGACTGCTCGATATCGCTGGTGTTGTTTTGGATAAAACTACCCCTCCCTGCCTACCAGATCCTGTGGATTATGATTTCTAAATCTTAATCATCCATCGTCCTTACGTACATAAGTCAAAATCAAACAAAACTGTTAGCCTAAACCCTTTAATTACATATTTTCCTTTCCTCTGTCACATTTGTTCACGTCTCTCATGAATTAGTAATTGAATTAAATAAATAAAATTAAAAAATCATCCCTTGCACAATTTCTTATACTTGTGGGATTAATCATATGGGTATTTTATGGGTATGAGTATTTTCGTATAGATAAAATTCTTAAAAGCAATGCAAATGGAGGGGCTACAGAAAGATTGGTTTGTGTGTTTATTTAAAATTGTCATTGCTTACTTCGAAATTTCGACAGCCATCGTGTTTTCATATATCAAACAAAATGTCATCGAATAGTACATTGAGACATGCGAACGATTAATTCATTTTTATAGTATATAGGATTAATCGAATTTCGAATTAATTTCTAGGTGATTCATTTCTGTATTATTTTAAATGACTCATGCAGAAGGTGACATATATAAAATGTCCAAATAAATATTATATATGGACTATGTACAGACATTGTGGAGATACAGCGACACAAATGCAAAATTTTCCATTTTCATTAAAAAAAAATCAGAAAACAAAAAATAAAATCCAAGTTTTAATTTCCATTGAAAGCAAGGCGAGAATTTTATGTTTTTCGTCTGTTGGTTGCAAAATTTAAAAATCTCACCATTCGTTTAAAAAATGTGAATTAATCTACTGACTAGACTCTTGTCATGTGTTGTTTTATGTCTGATGGTTATTTTTTTTTGGTTTATATGTGAAAAATAGGAAATTTAAATTGAAAATAGTAAAAAAAAATGTGAATATATACGAAAATCAGGAAAAGTTTACACAAGTTGGAACAAAAATACAAAAGTGAACGAGAACTTTGGTAAATAATAAATATTTTGAAATTTTACGGCACCGAAAAAATTGTGGTCCAGTCACACTCTTCCCATGTATTCACTCTAAGTTATATCAAATTGTTCACAACTTAACCGTAAAATCATTTTAGAATTATCACGAAAAATTGCTGCATTAAATTACTAAGTGCCACGTAACTATACCAAATGGTTTACGAATATTTAACGATATATTTATTTATTCTACATATTTAAAAAATCCTTACTCAAAACAAAGTGTCATCAACGGTAGATGTTCCAAAAAAAAAATAAATAAATATTAAATAAGCAAAAAAACAAATTTCAATTTTATTTACATCTCTTGACATTCATTCCGGAAGGAAAATGCGAGGATATCTATTTATGTGCTATATATTTGGTCTCATCCTTGCACATTATCATGTTTTATGGATCAACAGTAAAAGCCTGCAAAACATGGGTTTGAAAGATAACCCAAAAAAATAAATTTTTGATAAATAAAAATACATCAAAAATAGTGGGGTCGTCTTAAAGAAGCTAAATAAGGAAAATCTAATTCTCAAGCTTTAAACACCCACCAAAAATTGTGTATCGATAGTTGGGACTGATAGCGTTTTAAACAATAGTCTTAAATCTGTTATACCGAATAGTAAGATTTATATAAGAATAAATGCTGATTACAAAAATTCTACCCTTCAAGCACATAATTTTATTCTCTCCCTTTATTACTACTTGTTACTGACTCTACCATGTTTCAGATCAATTTTCTTCTTGTTTATTTATTTAAATCTCATAAGATAATATTGTCACTGATTTCAATCAGAATACACTTTACAATAGAGTTAAAAAAAAATAAGAAGAGAAAAATAAAAAAATACTAAGGGAAATGTGAATTGATTTTTCACTGGAGATGATAATAAATTATCGCAAAGTGAATAAATGTCAGTTATCAATTACGTATAGTGTTATATAAAGCTTGTAAAATATGAAAAAGTAGAAGGGGGGAAACGGATGTGTCTGTCTTTAGATAAGATGCTTTTGTGTATAGTATATAGTTTTATGTCTAGTGATCAAATAATTTTTCTCTTGTTGTCGTCTGTCATTAAAGCACTTTGCCCCCTATTTACCACTTCTCGCTTTTTTATGTTTGATGATTCAAGATAGTAATGTGAATTTTATTTTAAACTCGACAAAGGAGGTTAAATGTATTTCAGTTTCAACCATTTTTCGAAAAAGACAAGTAACAAGAAAAAACATTGCATGTAGCACTTAAAAGATATTTTTTTATTTTATTAGAACACCTAGGAACCATATTGGTACTACTAATGGAACTAAATATTGGCTAGTTTTATAGAATAATCTTCAATAATCTTTAGTCTGCAATTAAATCAACGGCGAAAATGGCAGAGTTTAGGAAATATTTAAAATTATTTTTATAGTTTATCAGGATTTGCTGCGATAAAACTATAGAACTACAAGATACACATCTAGGGATATGGGTGTGTGTAACATAAGAATGTATTTGGTATCACTTTCAATTATTAATTTTTACTTTTTTTCTCTGAAATGTTACATTTAAAAATTAAATTCACTTATTAACGTCACGTTGAAAAAGAGAAATAATAATAGTAATAAATAATAATTTAGCATTCGTTATACAGGGTGACTGACACGAAGTGTTACCAAACCAAAACGCCACAGAATTTTTATTTTTTGATGAATTTTATTGAATCAAAGTAAAAATTGTTCACAAATATTTAAATTTTCGAATTGCATTAGCAGTTTTCGATTTGGCCACCCTTAGCCGCGATTATGGCCTTCAAACGGCCGACAAAGCTATTGCATGCAGCACGAAAGTGGCTCTGCGGTATTTTGGCCCATCCCCGGCGAAGCGCTTGCTTGAGATGATCGACACTTTGGTATTTTTTTGTCCCAACCTTGCTCTTCAAAATACCCCAAACCGAGAAATCTAGCGGATTTGCATCCGGTGAATTTGGTGGCCATTGGGCAGTGGAAATGAACCGAGGAACGTTGTTTCTCAGCCAATTTTGATTGACGCGCGCGCGCTTTATGACTCGGCGCCGAGTCCTGTTGAAATGTCCAGGCTCTGCGGCCGAAATGTTTTTGTGCCCAAGGCTTCAATGCTCCCTCCAACACATGATCCCGATAAATTTGAGCATTTATCTTGATGCCACGGTCCAAAAAAACGAGCGGTGAACAGCTTTCGGCCTTTACGGCGGCCCAAACCATCACCATCGGCGGCGCTTGGTTTCGAGTGGCAATCCATTGGTCCAAATTTTCAGTAGAACGGCCGGGCAAGTAAATCCGGTCGTTTTGCTTGTTCACATAATGAACGGTGACTCATTGGAGAAAACCAACCCTCCTTTGCTCTTTCCACTCTAACTTTTTTTTGAGCATCGGTGAGACCATGCGTTTTATGGAATTTCAAGGCCTTTAGTCCAAGATGATCTTTCAATATGTGCTGCATCCGTTCGAGCGAAATGTTCGCCAAATTGGGCCTTCACCTTCCGAATGATATACGGCGACGTTGTAGTGCGTTTCGGTCCGCCACCATGGCGTTTTGCAATGCGGCCAGTATCGTTATAACGATTTATGGTGCGATACACAAACATTTTATTCACATGCGGATGTTTTAACTGGTTAACAATCTGCGGCTTGATTTTCCAGCCAAATATAGAGAAATCACACTGTTACGCTTGAATTCCATTGCGGATAACTTTTTTTCTGAATATTTCACACTAACATGCTTCTGTATGCATGTAAACAATGGAATGAACTGTCATTAGTGTAAATTTGAGCGCTCTGTCATCACTGGTTTGACAGCAATAACAGTCTGAAGTTGGTAACACTTCGTGTCAGTTAGCCTGTAAATATATGTAAAAAATGTAGCCTACAACCATAGAGTAAATTAATATTATAAAGACGTCTTAATATGAATAAAAAAAAAAAAAATCCCAAAATTGATCTACAAACAAACACAGACATACCACAAAATTTACACGTTTCTTTCTCATTCCTTTTATTTTATGATTAAATTGTTGTTTTCCATTTTCCTTTTTTTTGTGTATTCCAGTTTAAATTTCTACCTATTGGCAACCGCTATGATACGGATTGGCAACCCCTAATTGGCAGAAGACTTTAAAAAGAAATCAATTAATTTTACTAAAATTCAAGTTAAAAACAATTGTTTCCAATGCAATGAAAAAAATGGAGGTATGGCCAACACACGACTTTGTGTTCCAGGGATTTATCAATGTACTGCTAAAACCAATTCTTTTAGGAAAATTGAGTGTTATTTCAAACAATTGAGTATTATTTAGAAAATTATTTAGCAATGGCCCGATATTGGCCCTTGAGTGTTGAGTGCGATTTCCAAAAAATTATTTTGTAAAATTTTTATTAAACGAACGATTCGTATGTATCAGGGTTTCTTACCTAGGTAATTAAGAGGCCTATGTTAGGTGCTAGCCAAACCTTTGTCATCATTGTTGGTAATTGCCGATATTGGATTTTGAGTGTTGAGTGCGATTTCAAAAAAATTATTTTGTAGAACTTTTATTAAACGAACGATTCGTATGGAATATGGTTTTTTAACTAGGTAATTTAAAGGCTTATTCCATGTGCTAGCCAAACCTTTGTCATCATTGTTGGCAATGACCGATATTGGCCTTTGAGTAGTACAGATACAATTATCAAATACATAAACCTCTTTTAGCTAATTTTTTGACCAGTAATATTTAGTACAAAAAACTTCATTGTTTTCTTCAACCGTTGTCTCTCTACTACGGAGTCAACTTCATTACAATGTAACTTAATAGTTTGTACCATATAGTAGTGGCTACACACTTTAGTCACATTATTAATATTTTGGATTGTTTTTAAATTTCGTACACGATATTTAAGTTATTATTAAATTGCATGGAATATTATAGATTGTGAAATTATTTTATAAATCTTTCGCGAGTTTCGCTAGCCTATACAGAAAAACGTTTGTTTACGTTTTTTTTTATATGAAGTTTTGTTAAAAACAATTACAATAAAATTGAGATTAATTGAATACAAAATACCATGATATGATGTTTAATGTAATAATGCCGATCATTATAATAATCGGCCATTCTAATATTGTTTTGCCTCGAGGCTAAGAGTAATAAAAGCCGACTAACCGACTTTGTAGACAGTTTTGATGTGAAGTTTAAATATTTGGTTTCTTTTGGATAACTGCCATGATGAAATTACTTCCTTTTAACACCATCCGTCAACTCCGCTTTTCAAAATTACAAACAGTTCTTGAGATAGAAGTGTAATAATCTCCTTTTTAAATACCGGAGCAAACAGTGCCTTCAATTGTTATTAGTGTAACCTTTCTTTGATATGTTCTTGTAGTGCTAGCACAAGCAGTTCAAGAATAAGTGAGATTTCCTTTAATATTTCTAGAGACTTGTCGATAACTTTTTCGATGCCTAATTCACCGAGTACATTAGTGGTACAATAATTCAATTTTATAAATCGGCTGATTGTCGAAATAAAAGTGTTCCACCGTATCTGAAAATCTAGAATACATTTTTGCCTTCCCGCGTTTCTATGTTCTTGCGTGCTTTGAAAAAATATTTTTTCTAACGGCAGAAGAGCCCTCTACTCTTATACATTATTATATTGGAGATACACAACGGAAAGTTTGCATTGTGCTTATGAATTTTTTTCGCGGTACTCGAAACAACTACCCGGGTATTCGGGTAGTTAAAAATTTCGAAAAATACCCAGTTATCTGTTACCCTAAAATACGAGCTCTATTAAATAGGTTGCAATGCCAGATATTGATGATCGGGTGGTCTATCCACAAGTGGTAGCTCAATTGTAAACCAAATCTGGGATAAAGTGCATGATGAACTGGGCAGCCGGTTGTTGATATTGTTCAATCGGCTTTTTTTAAAAATCTTAAAGCATAAGCTTACTATACAGCGCAAGAAACGGCTACGTTGCTCGATTTGAAAACAACCAATTGGCAATGATCCCTTTTGGAAACAGTTAATATAATGTAAACTTCTTCATGAAACTTCGTCTTCGCATCGAAATCACACTCAACCCTCAAGGGCTAATATCGGCCATTGCCAATAATGATGACAAAGGTTTGGCTAGCACATGGAATATGCCTCTAAATTACCTAGTTAAAAATCCCTAATCCATACGAATCGTTCGTTTAATAAAAGTTCTACAAAACAATTTTCTTTGAAATCACACTCAACTCTCAAGGGCCAATATCGGCCATTGCCAAAAATTATTACAAAGGTTTGGCTGGCACATGGAATAAGCCTCTAAATTACCTAGTTAAAAATCCCTAATCCATACAAATCGTTCGTTTAGTAAAAGTTCTACAAAATTATTTTTTTGAAATCACACTCAACTCTCAAGGGCCAATATCGGCCATTACCAATAATGATGACAAAGGTTTGGCTAGCACATGGAATATGCCTCTAAATTACCTAGTTAAAAAACCCTAATCCATACGAATCGTTCGTTTAATAAAAGTTCTACAAAATAATTTTCTTTGAAATTACACACAACACTCAAGGGCCAATATAAATAAATGTTTGGCTAGCACATGGAATAAGCCTCTAAATTACCTAGTTAAAAATCCCTAATCGATACAAATCGTTCGTTTAATAAAAGTTCTACAAAATTATTTTCTTTGAAATCACACTCAACTCTCAAGGGCCAATATCGGCAAGTGCCAATAATGATGACAAAGGTTTGGCTAGCACATGGAATAAGCCTCTAAATTACATAGTTAAAATCACTAATCCATACGAATCATTCGCTTAATAAAAGTTCTACAAAATTATTTTTTTGAAATCACACTCAAATCTCAAGGGCCAATATCAATAAATGTTTGGCTATCACATGGAATAAGCCTCTAAATTACCTAGTTAAAAATCCCTAATCCTTACAAATCGTTCGTTTAATAAAAGTTCTACAAAATTATTTTCTTTAAAATCACACTCAACTCTCAAGGGCCAATATCGGCCATTGCCAACAATGCTGACATAGGTTTGGCTAACACATGGAATAGGCTCCTTATTTACCTAGTTAAAAAACCCTTATCCGTACGAATCATTCGCTTAATAAAAGTTCTACAAAATTATTTTTTTGAAATCACACTCAACTTTCAAGGGCCAATATCAATAAATATTTGGCTAGCACATGGAATAAGCCTCTAAATTACCTAGTTAAAAATCCCTAATCCATGCAAATCGTTCGTTTTATAAAAGTTCTACAAAATTATTTTTTTGAAATCACACTCAACTCTCAAAGGCCAATATCGGCCATTGCCAATAATGATGACAAAGGTTTGGCTAGTACATGGAATAAGCCTCTTAATTACCTAGTTAAAAATCCCTAATCCATACAAATCGTTCGTTTAATAAAAGTTCTACAAAATTATTTTTTTGAAATCACAGTCAACCCTCAAGAGCCAATATCGGCCATTGCCAATAATGATGACAAAGGTTTGGCTAGCACATGGAATATGCCTCTAAATTACCTAGTTAAAAATCCCTAATCCATACGAATCGTTCGTTTAATAAAAGTTCTACAAAACAATTTTCTTTGAAATCACACTCAACTCTCAAGGACCAATATCGGCCATTGCCAACAATGCTAACAAAGATTTGGCTAACACATGGAATATGCTTCTAAATTACCTAGTTAATAAACCCTAATCCATACGAATCGTTCGTTTAATAAAAGTTCTACAAAATAATTTTCTTTGAATTCACCCTTAACTCTCAAGGGGCAATGTCGGCCATTGTGAACAATGATGACAAAGGTTTGGCTAGCACATAGAATTGGCCTATAATTTACCTAGTTAAAAAACCCTAATCCATACGAATCGTTCGTTTAATAAAAGTTCTACAAAATTATTTTTTTGAAATCACACTCAACTCTCAAGGGCCAATATCAACAAAGGTTTGGCTAGCACATGTAATAAGCCTCTAAATTACCTAGTTAAAAATCCCTAATCCATACAAATCGTTCGCTTAATAAAAGTTCTACAAAATTATTTTCTTTGAAATCGCACTCAACACTCAAGGGACAATATCGGCCATTGCCAACAATGATGACAAAGGTTTGGCTAGCACATGGAATATGCCTCTAAATTACCTAGTTAAAAATCCCTAATCCATACAAATCGTTCGTTTAATAAATGTTCTACAAAATAATTTTCTTTGAAATCGCACTCAACACTCAAGGGCCAATATCGGCCATTGCCAACAATGTTGACAAATGTTTGGCTAGCACATGGAATATGCTTCTAAATTACCTAGTTAAAAAACCCTAATCTATACGAATCGTTCGTTTAATAAAAGTTCTATAAAATTATTTTCTTTGAAATGGCACTCAACACACAAGGGCCAATATCGGCCATTGCCAACAATGCTAACAAAGGTTTGGTTAACACGTGGTATATGCTCCTTATTTACCTAGTTAAAAAACCCTAATCCATACAAATCGTTCGTTTAATAAAAGATCTACAAAATTATTTTCTTTGAAATCGCACTCAACACTCAAGGGCCAATATCGGCCATTGCCAACAATGATTTTTATTATTTTTATTTTTTAATATTACAACTGATTTACAAATCAATTAGTAATTTATCTTTTTTAAATGAAGATTCACATTTGACGGGCAGTACCCCAATGGTTACTCCCGTTTGAATTTGCATAATAAATTACATAGTAAATAATTAGATACAACTGCCCCAATTCCAAGAGTTTCTACCTTTGAAGTCTTCTTACTGCATTGGTGGTATCCAACAAACTTCGTATGTCTGCATTTTGGTGCCGAGATATCCGCTGAATGTTTTTCTTTCCATGATTTTGTATTTCTTCACGTACATATTACATGTTTAAGTCCCTATGGAGGTTATCATTTCTAATGTACCATGGTGCGTTTACAATGCCACGCAGCACTTTGTTTTGAAAACATTGAATCATTTGTACATTTGTCTTCTTGGTACAACCCCAAAGTTGAATACCGTAGGTCCATACTGGTTTAAGTATTTGCTGATATAATAGCAATTTGTTATGTATTGTAAGCTCAGAGTTTCTACCTATTAGCCAATACATTTCCCTATATTTGATGTTCAATTCTTTTCTTTTTAACATGCTCTTTCCATCTAAGCTTGCAATCGAGAGTCATGCCGAGATATTTGGCTGTATTTGCATTTGGAACCGGCCTTGAATTAAGTTTCACTGGAATCCAATTAACTTTCTGGTTTGTGAAGTTTACGTGAACCGACTTTGCTTCGTTTAGGCTAATGCGCCATTTCTATGTCCAACTACTCACTGTGTCGGTTGCTTTTTGAAGTTTGGTCGTTGCTTCTGATATACACTTTCCAGTCGCCAGAATATCTGTATCGTTTGCAAATGTTGCTATGGTGGCAGCTTCTGTATTTGGCATATCTCTGGTGTACATGATGTACAATATAGGACCCAATACGCTACCTTTTGGTATGCCTGCTGATATTCTCTTTAGTTCAGAGTACTCTCCGTTATATTTAACACGGAAATGTCGGTCTGCGATATAAGATTTAAGAATTTGATAGAACTGCTTAGGTAGATCTCGATGCAATTTAAATTCAAGTCCTTGAACCTAAGAAGATGCTGGAGCATATCTTCTTATTCTCAAGTGAGTCTTCGATTATATCCGTTATTCTGTGAACTTGTTCTATCGTAGAGTGATTTTCTCTAAATCCAAATTGGTGTGGTGGAATCAAATTTCTCCCTTTTATTATTGGCTTGTGTCTCTTGAGCAGTAATTTTTCAAATAATTTTGAAATTACAGGAAGTAGTGTAATCGGTCTGTATGACTTTTTATCGTTTGCTGGTTTGCCTGGTTTGGGAATCATAATTACTTCAGCAACCTTCCATTGTCGTGGGACATAATATTTTAGTCTGAAGACAGCATTGATAATTTGAACCAATTTTCGTAGTCCCTTCTCGGGAATGGCTTTTACGACTTGTCCAGTAATTAAATCATATCTTGGAGTTTTTTTTTGCGTTCAAATTACTCTTGACCTCATCTTTTAATTCCTGTAATGTTACACATCGAATATTATATTCATCAATTTTGCTAACTGTTATTATGTTTTCATCTGCTGTTTGCCTAGGTAACGGTTGAAAGGTGTCTTCCAAGTGAGCCGCAAATAAAATAGCTTTTTGCTTGTCGCTGTTTGGCCCAGGTTCCTTCCCCATTTTTAATAGGCGGCACATGCATTTTGGTTCTTTTTAATCCCTTTGTTGCTTTCCAAAGAGAGTAATCAGTATCTTTATGTTCGGTGAGACCATTTAAGTACTTGTTAATAGTTTCGTTCTTAATTTCTTTTATAAGTTGTTTTAGTTTATTGCATAGAAAATTGAGATTTTTTTTGTTTTCCGGGGCGCGTGTCCTTTGCCAGATCTTTCTTGCCTTCCGTTTCTCTCTAACTAATTCCCTGATCTCAATAGGATAATTTTGATTCCTACTGGATCGGTGTGACTAGCAGGAGAACTTTCCCATGCTGCTTGTTGAATGGTACTGTTAAATACTTCTAGCTCGGCTTCCAACTGTACCGGTGTTTTAATCGGCACTCGTAGATTTATTTGCATTTCAATTAATTCTTGGAATAGGTCCCAGTTAGTTCTATTGTTTGTTAATGTAGGCAGGCTATCCTTATTAATTATCATTGGGCTGAGAGTCATTATAACAAGTGCCATTGCCAACAATGATGACAAACAAAGGTTTGGCTAGCACATGGATAAGCCTTTAAATTATCTAGTTAAAAACCCTAATCCATACGAATCGTTCGATTAATAAAGGTTCTACAAAATTATTTTCTTTGTAATCGCACTCAACACACAAGGTACAATATCAGCCATTGCCAACAATGTTGGCACATGGAATAGGTCTCTAAATTACCTTGTTAAAAAACCCTAATCGATACGAATCGTTCGTTTAATAAAAGTTCTACACAATAATTTTCTTTGAAATCACGCTCAACCCTCAAGGGCCAATATCGGCGATTGCCAACAATGATGACAAAGGTTTGACTATCACCTAAAATAGGCCCCTTAATTAATCATGGGATCGTTCGTTTAATAAAAGTTCTACAAAATTATTTTTGTGAAATCACACTCAACACCCAAGGGCCAATATCGGCCATTGCCAACAATGATGAATGATGACAAAGGTTTGGGTAGCACATGAAATATGCTCCTGAATTACCTAGTTTTAGTAGTGGATCAAATTTAAATTTAGGTATAGAAAATTGACGGCTCTCGATAGTAGCTAACGAGCAATATAGACGTTGTTTGCGTTTAATCCCGCATCCATGTGTTGCGAAGGAAAACGTCCGAACACTAAGTAGTAGTCAACAATGCTGATAATAGACGTGTTAGGCATTTAAAACGGATAAAGAGGCATACTTTTCGAATTTTTTTATAGGAACAAGTTGAATTTTCCATTATTTGGTTAATTTAATCCTTTTCAGTGATGAAGTTTCTGGAACAATTGGTTGGGTTGTGGTAATACGTCCCTTCTAAAGATTCTGCAGGTGTTATTTATTTCCTTATCTTTCCGGTGTTAGAACTTTCGAGTATTGATTAAAATTTACTGTGCGTTTACATAAATTGTTTTATCGTGTTTGGAGTCCAATTTCAAATTGATTTGTGTACTAAACTGTTCTTTAATATATTTCTAACTTTATTTAGTAATATTCGAGATTTCGGTGCTGGTAGTCAATAGGAGCCTCATATTCAAGGTAGTCCGAGTTGATTAATTCCGGAATGGTTTGACAACACCGATGAATTTGCCAAATTTCCCTTTTACTGAAAAAATAAAAAAATTTGGTTAGCGACCTATGGCAACCCGAAATATCTTTTATCAAATTTATGCATACAATCCTTCTTGTTTCGTACCGTGTCTACAACGGTTTCGATTCCGTGGCAGTTTTTCTTATTGTTCTTGACCTTAGCTTTCCACATTTTTGTACATTAGTTACATTTTTAAGATATTTACCCCATTCAGCTTACCATTTTGTAAACCTACATATATGAACTTGATTTACCGTCTTCAATCATGTTGTTACACAAATAAATTAATAAACGTTTCCTTCTGCGTACTCGGTATGTTTGTGATCTGTATGTACATAACCTCGAATTGGACATATTTATTTATGGATTGGAATAAAAGATAAGAAAATTACATTGATAAATAATTTATGGATATAATTTCCGTATGAAACTTATCTTCTAGTATATAACGTTTATTGTAATCACCCCAATATAAATACAATTTACCTTGTACGTATATTTCGTTATTTGTGTATGTAATAATCAAAACAAAATCTCCTTTACTACACTTTCTCACCTTCTGCAAAAAACGCCAGTGACAAAAACTATAAAAACATTAGATTCTGAAGGGTGAATGTTGTTTGTATGTAGACGAAGAGCAAAAAAAATGAATTCATTACATTTCAATTATTTACTTTTAGTTTCACAATTCGATAAACTACCCCTCTCTCTCCCTACAAAATGCTTCCGTTTGTGTTATCGTTTATTATTGTGTAGTAGGGTTATTTGGCAGCATTATAATGAATTTAGTTTTGGTGTAGATAAATTGAACCAAATTTAATGTTGCATTTAGTTTTTTCATAGTTCGGTAGTTTTTGTGTTTAAATGATAATGATCTTAAATAATTTTTGGTTGGTGTATGCGGTTATATTTGAATTTCTAATCGAGGCAAAAAAAAAAAAAAGACGGAAATTATAATTTTTAATTAACGTCATTTAAATTCAATTAAGATAAACAATTTACATAAAATCGAAATTTATATTTTCGACGAATTTAAAAGGATTAGCATCAGGTTTATGATGTGAACTTTAAATTTCGAAGTTTGTATTCGGTTTTGTTTCCTTCCAAAATATTCGGTAAGGTAGGTACTACTATATACATACATCATATATCCGAACATTGAACTACAATATCTAGAATTCTATTCTTTGTTGCAACACACAAAAACTAGACGTAACATTGTAATTAACTGTGTATAGTAGTATACACTTACAAGTGGAAATCACATAAAAACTGGGAAAACTTTTTCAGTTGGAAATAACTTTTCATTAATTATTAACGCAGATACGAGTAATGAACAACAGAAATACGAAAAAAAAAAAATGATTTTTCTTTTTATCTGGTTCAGTTTTATGATTTTTTTTTTTGGTTTTTTTTTTGTTGCTGTTGTATGATGTTAGTAATTCTGGTGTACTCGTAATTCCTATTGCATTACATAGTATATACTGATACGTGACTCATTAAAATCTAATAAAATTATGGCTAATTACTAATATTATCGGGAACAATAGTATAGTGTAAAACAAAGTTATACTTACAATAAATTTTCATGATATGAATGATGTTCGTATGTGCCGTTTTTTATGCAATTTGCCCTTACATATTGATTTTCGATTAGTCCAGGTGGTTCGGTATAATTAACTGAAATGGACTATTGAGCAGTAAATTGATGGTGTAATACAGATAATTGTTAATTTTTAGGAAATTAATAATTTTACAATTCTGTTCATGGTTCAACTCGACTTAAATATTTAAAATAACTAACGCGACAATTAAACATTTTATTAAAAAACACCTTGATTCAACATAAAACATAAAAATTCTTAAATTTTTTGTTAATCATCCAGTGTAGTATTTAAAATAACATAAAATTAGAAAAAAATTGACTTACAATAAATAAAATAATGTGCACTTACTTCAGAGCAGCATTCGAAAGGAATAATAAAGCTGTTAAATATGGTTTAACAAGGGGCCACAGTTGTACCCATCCTGTTGTAGAGAGAACATATTTTGTATGTGGCTCAATGTTGGAAGGTTTTTCTGGAATTGTTTTTTAATGGTGACATCAGCATATACATATAGTGCCATCAGTAATGTACTGCTTGTGACTTTGTGTACAAATACAATACTTTGATTATCAATACTAATTTCTCTTAGCCTGGGAAAATTATATTTAAATAGTTTTATAAAATAACCGTTAGCCGTAATTTTTTCCCCGTAATTAGTTATTTGACAATTAAAAAGTAAAATTAAAATTTTTGGATACCTAAAATTTGTTGAAATACATCTGTTCCTCGATTAACACGGTACTTGATTAACGCGGATTTGATTTAACATGGTCAACGAAATGAGACAAATTCTTGATTAACACGCACAGAAGTTTCTATTAAGACGTTTTTTTTTACACAACGTAAAAGGAAAAGTATAAAAAATTATTAGTCGTTATTAGTCGCGATTAACACGGTTTTGAGTTATACGGTAATTTGGCGGAACGTAATTACCGTTTTAATCTAGGGACAGGTGTACAATTCTTCCTGAATATTTGGATTTTTTTTAAAACGGTTATCCCCCATTTTCCTCTAAATTAGGTTGCATATTACCTATTTCATCGTGAGTGTCGATGATGGTGAAAAAGAATTCCAAAAATGCGCGGAAACTTTACGGTGGTTTTTTAATTGATGATATGGTAAAATCAGATATTTCTCGTAAGACTGACAAATCTCGAATGTCTTTTTATTATTATTTTTTCAATATAATTTACAAGTTGTTGTTGTCAAGTAAAGATTTTGCCGAGTCATAACAATTTTGACGCGACATCTAATTATAATAAATAACAAAATATTTCAATGTTTACGTACACTACCGACGGAAAGTTTGAAGACACCTATTTTTTTTTAGTTTTTGCGATTTCATTAATTTAAAAAACATTTGATGTAATTCAAATAATTTTATTTTTTATTGTTACTTATTTCTATGTTTAAAAAAATATATAATTTTAAGATAATACGTGTATTTTCACTAAACATCCTTTTCATTAAAAAAACCACCATTATGACGGATTACCTCTTTGCATAAGCGAGGCATTCTATAAATCAATTTGTCTAGATCATCGGGTTGAATTTCATTCCATGCTTGCTTGAGAACCTCCCACAAGTGTTTTTGTGACGTAGGACATTTTATTCGAACCCTGCGATCGAGTTCGTCCCACAGCAACTCGATAGGGTTCAAGTCCGGAGACTGGGGTGGCCAAATCATGTAATTAAGGAACCGCCTCTTCTCTTTCTCTTCCAAAAACCCTCTACACAGTTTTGAAGAGTGTTTAGGGTCGTTGTCTTCCTGAAACACGAAACCTTTTCCAATTAAACGACGTCCAGATGGCAATACGTTCTCCTCTAAAATTTTTTTGTATCCCTCTTTTTTGAGTATTCCGTCGATCTTAACCAAATCACCCACACGATTGTTTCCGAAACAACCCCAGACCATCACCGAACCACCGCCGTGCTTCACAGTTGGTACAATACATTCCTCCAGAGCCCTCTCTCCTACACGCCTTCGAACAAAAACACGTCGATGTCCACCAAACACTTCGAACTTCGATTCGTCGGACCACAAAACTTTCTTCCACTGATTAACTGACCAATCTTCATGTTTTTTAGCCCAATCCAACCGTTTTATCTTATTTTGGGGCCGTAGTAATGGTTTGCGCATGGCTATACGACCAGTAAGCCCTGCCTCACGAAGACGATCTATGATTGTGGTTCTGCTGATGGGATTGGAGCGGCTTTCGTTCATTGTAGCGGCGATTTGGGGTGCAGTAAGTCGTCGGTCTCGGATACTGGTCCTCACTATAAGGTTATCCTCACGTTTTGTAGTGATTCTTGGTCTCCCACTTCTTTTTCGGGTCTTAAAGTTACCTGTTTCCTTATAAATCCGGATAGCGTTCTCCACGGCGCCTCTGGAAACACGAGCTTCTTTGGCTATATTGCGGATCGAAATACCTTTTCCATGTAAAAAAATGATGATGCTGCGAGTAGAAGCAGGAATTTCTTTTTTTGAACCCATTTATGCTTCAAATGACTCTATTATATGACTCTATTAACGAAAAACTAATTTAATTGTGTTACGCGGTGTAAAAGATGTGAATAAAATATTTTGCCTTACCAACGTCAAACATCTATCATCAAAGATCGTAAAAACATAGAAACTGTAAAAATAATTGGGTGCTTTCCCGAAATATAAAAATTTTACGTATGCATGAAATTTCCGAAAAAAAAAAAAAAAACAATAGCTCACTTTACGACGCCTTCTATGCAGGTGTCTATGAAAATTTCAAATAATTTTGAGCAACTAATACAGGATGTTCAACAGTAAAAATTACAATTTTCTCACTGCAAGCGTTTATTAAAAAATCCTAAAAACTTAAGTGTCTTCAAACTTTCCGTCGGTAGTGTAATACTAATATAAAAATGATCTTACTATAAAATGGGTTGAATTCTGAATATAAATAATTATAAAATATAAAGGTGCTTAAGGCGAAATTGAACTGTTTATAAATGAAAATAAGGTCTTTAGTAATAATAATATAAAAATATGGTCCAAGTTGAAAATAGACATCCTCCCACCTCACAGAAAATGCTTGCATTATTCGTCAATCGGTACCACTGATAATTTGACAACAGGCCGCTTCAATAGTCCAGTTGCTGTCTTTACAGTAACTACTCTTACTAAGTGGTCTTCTCCTGGGTGAACTACAACGACTCGTCCCAGATTACATTTATTTGCAGGTGTGTTGTCTTCCCATGTTATGACGATATCATCTATTTTGATTGCTGGGGAGTAACTTTGCCATTTTGTTCTTTTTTTGTAAAGATGTCAAATAATTTGAATGCCATTTTTTCCAGAATTCTTGCCGTAGTCGTTGTAGGTATTGCCATCTGGTAAGGTGGTTTAATTTAATGTGGCTAATATCTGGTTCTGGTAAATAAGTATATGGATGGCCAATTAAAAAGTGAGCCGGCGTCAACGGATTTATGTCGTCATCGGAGCTGATACAAAGTGGCCGCGAATTAAGGATCGCCTCAATCTGCGTCAACAATGTGGTTATTTCTTCGTATGTGCGCTTCTGACAATGTTCTTTTTAGATGATACTTTGTTGATTTGACGGCTGCTTCATATATCCCACCAAAATGAGAGCCAGTTGGCGGGTTGAACTTCTATGTAATTTGTTGCAGCGAAAGAAAGGTAGAAATCGCAACGTCATTTATGAGTTTAAAAAGTTCATTGAGATCATTTTTGGCCCCAATGATGTTTGAGCCGTTGTCGCTTATTATTTCACGACAAAGACCACGACGTGAAATGAAACGCCGAAAAGCCGCTATAAATGAATTGGTTGTTAGGTCGCCAGCTAATTCAAGGTGAATTGCTTTTGTGCTAAGGCATATGAAAACTGCAATGTACGACTTTTCCGGTTTTAATCCCCTTCGTTTTGATGGTCGAACGTATATCGGTCTAGCATAATCGACACCTGTCGATAAGAACGGCCTGACTAAAGTGACTCGGCTGCTTGGTAAATTTGCCATTATCGGTTGAATATTCTTCGCTGTGTGTCTAAAACATTTCAAACACCTTTTGATAACGCGTCGGATTATTAATTTGCAGTTCAAAATCCAATAATTTTGTGTATGGTTTCCACAAAGTAATTGCTCATGTGCTGTACGAACAATAATTTCAGAGATGACATCTTCGGTTGGTAATAATATCGGATGCTTCGCATCAAATGGTACGGTTGCTCGTTCTATACGCCCCCCTACTCTAAGTATACCATTTTTGTCTAGGAAGGGATTAAGGTTTATTAGTTTATGTTTGGTTGGCAATTGTAAATGATGTTTTAATGTTTTTATTTAGGATTGAAAGTGATTTCCTTGCACAAATTTTATTATAAGTAATTTTGATTCGTTCAATTCACTACAATTAAGAAATGTTTTAGGTCTCTCTTCTGGTTTTAACTTACAATTTTTAATAAACCGTTTACAATATGCTAACACACGAATAATTTTATTAAAATTTGAATATTTTGACACAATTAGCTGGATCGGGGACGAAAATGATGTTAGGTTACAAATGACTACAGGTTTTACTGGCCATTCGGTTACAGGATACCTTAATCCATTGTGGTCCTGTCCATCAAAGGTTGTGGTTCAATAATTCTGAAGGTAAAATGTTCCTAGAGGCACAATCCGCTGGATTATGTTTCGTTGTTATATGTTGCCAATATTTCCTGGGATAGTTGGTGATAATTTGGGATATTCGGTTTCCTACGAATACGTCGAATGAGCGAGGGACTGTTTCCAGCCATGACAAAACTATCGTTGAATCACTCCACATGTAAATATTGGTTTCTCTGTCTATTAAGAGATCTTGTACACTATCCATTAAATTAGCGAGATGTACTGCGGCGCAGAGTTCCAAATCTGCTTCTGTGCTGGTGTCACCTTGGTTTTGGCAGATACAATTGCCGCCTCTATTCCACCATTCTCATTGGGACATGTAGCATAGACGACAGCTGCATAGGCATTCTGGGAAGCATCCGAAAATCCATGCAACGTTATTGGGTGAGATGAAAATTTGAGCCATCTTGGTATAGTGACGAACTCAATTAATGGTAGCTCTTCCGGAATTTGCACCAATCTTCTGAAATATCCCTTGGTAGTGGGTCATCCCAATCTAAGCATTTTGCCCATGTCCGTTGAAAAATGATCTTCACGTAAATCGTAATAGGGGCTAGCCAACCTTGTGGGTCAAAAAGCTTAGATGCTTCTGACAGCATGCCTCGTTTGGTAAGCATTGGGTTTTCGTCTAATGAAACTCTGTAGGTGAAAAAATCATTGTTTGTATTCCAATACATACCTAGCATCTTGGAGTATTGTGCTTCTTTGTCGTTTTCAATTAGTTTGTTGTTGCTGGTTGAAACTTCATCGTTTAGTGGACAATTGGATAGCCACCTACGAAGGTTAAATCCTGATGTCTTCATTATTGTAGAAATTTCCTTTTTTAATGTGAAGAGTTGTTCTAGGCTGTCTGCCCCGGTCATTAGGTCGTCGACATAAAAATCTCTAGCAATGATTGATGCTGCTAATGGATATGATTGTTTGTTGTCTTCAGCAATCTGTTTTAGAATACGAGTTGACAGGAATGGTGCTGATGCAGTTCCATACGTGACAGTAAGCAAACGATATTCTCAAATTGGTTCTGTGGTTCCTCCCGCCATAAAATTCGTTGGAACTCGGTATGTGGGCGAGTGATCAATATTTGCCTAAACATTTTTTCAAGGTCTGCTGTCATAACAAATCTATGGAAACGAAAACGTAAAAGAATTTGTTGTAGGGTTTGTTGAATTGACGGCCCAACTAGTAAATTTTCGTTCAATGATCTGCCTGATTTGGTTTTCGCCGAAGCATCAAAAACGACTCGTAACTAGGTCGTGGTATTGGTTTCCTTATAGACTGAGTGGTGCGGTAAATAATAGGACTGATTTGGTGCAATGGCTATTTCGGTGTCAGGTATAAGCTCCATGTGTCCTAAACCTTCGTATTCCTTCATAAATTTAATGTATTCTGCTTTTAGCTCTGAATTTCTTGTTAATCGATGTTCAACTGATTTGAGTCTTCTGATGGCTTGTATTTTCGATTTTCCTAGTGGTACAGCTTCCTGGTCAAACGGTAGAGCTACGATATATCGACCATCAGAATTTCTTTGGTAGTTGTCTTCCATTTCCCAAAATTTAGTAAGCGTTTTGTCAATATTGATGGTGGTGCATAATGTGACGATTTTTTCCCGTTCTCTCTCACTCAATGACCCCGAAATTATCCAACCAAAAATGGTTTCTTGTGCTATCAGTTTGGTTTAATAAAGTTAAAAAAAAATCACAAATTCACTTATTCAAATTACTTTACACTTAGCGGGTTTAATTCGAATCAAATTAATTCAAATGATGATAAGTTCAAATAAAAAAATTAATAATAATAAACGTCCGAAATCAGTGAACAAAATTGTTCACTTATGGTTAAATAATCACTTATTGAGTTTATATGTAGTGTGAAAAGGTTATATAATGGTAACTTATGTATAACAGGGAAATGGTAATTTAAGGAACAAAATAGGAACTGGTATACAGTAAACAATAAATAAAAATGGTAATTATGATTTTCAGGGTGTTATTGTAGCGTGCGTAATTTCCACGAGGTTGATGGTTTTTCTCCAACAGTGGTGGCTGATTTATAGTTTTCAGCTTCCTTGTAAAACGATGCTCAAAATGGTATCAAAATTGCAAAATCTCCACGAGGTGTATCCTCCTTCACGCTGGTTGGTGTCCGGTCTACTCGAACGAAATCCGGCTCGAAGGACCAAAAAATGTCGATGATGGTGAAAAAGAATTCCTAAAAAATGCGCGGAAACTTTACGGTGAAATTAATGAATAAATTTTTTTTTTTTTTTTTTTTTTAATTGATGATATGGTAAAATCAGATACTTCTCGTAAGACTGACAAATCTTGAATGTCTTTTTATTATTTTTTCAATATAATTTACAAGTTGTTGTTGTCAAGTAAAAATTGGCCGAGTCATAACAATTTTGACGCGATCTAATTATAGTAAATAACAAAGTATTTCAATGTTTACGTAATACCAATATAAAAATGATCTTACTATAAAATGGTTTGAATTCTGAATATAAATAATTATAAAATATAAAGGTGCTTAAGGCGAAATTGAACTGTTTATAAATGAAAATAAGGTCTTTAGTAATAATAATAATATATAATTCATGATGGTCTCTAGCAATAATAATATAAAAATATGGTCCAAGATGAAAATAGACAATGAGTGGTGATGTTTTTTGTTGTTTTTCTAAAATTCTTTTTATTTCTTTTTTTAACCTTAAATGTGGAGCGGAATTTGCTGCATTTTGTGGGTGATAAGTCTTTTAGAATCTTCCTAATTTAAGATTATTTTCTTTAATTAAATTATTTTCAATAGTATCAAAATAATTTTCAATATTTGCATTGGATACGTACCTTCTTGTGGTTTACGCAATAAAATGGTGCCCAGAAAGGTAGGTAAGCCGACGAGTACAAAATATGTATATCAAAATACTTTAAAAAATATTCATTTTTCTGCTAACTGCTTCGTTCGCTTTCATTGGCTTTGTTTTAAGTTTCAATTATGATGTCAAAATACCGTTGATTATATGAGGATTGGCCACAGTCATTAGTAATGTCAATAACTTCGTCTTGATTTTTTTTCATCTTTTCAGGCTTTGATATTTCGGAAAAGGGTGTTTTTTCCTCCACCAACTTTATGAATGTTTCATAGCCTAGCAGAAAGGTACCGTTCTTATATTTAGAACAGAAGATAGCACATAATATGTCAAATCTTCAACTAAATATTTTGCGTCTAATATCATTAAAAATATTACCATTAAAAACTGTTTTAGTGTTTTTTGCAGCCCGGTTTTTTGTCCTTAATTTGACGAACTAATATCGCAGCAAAATGGCAGAAACATATAAAAATATCTTTAAAATTTATTATTTTTTTGCCGGAATTAACTAAGAACCTATATCATAGGTAATGCTTAAATAACTAGTGGCAGTTGTAGTATTAAATACTTTTAAAAAATTGTTAATAAAAAATCCAAGACCAATCAGTAACAAAATATTTTGGATTAATTAGTTTTGGTTTCGTCAGATCTATTTCTCCTTGTAATACAAAAAACTTAGTAGTTGCAATAATGTCGTCGAATACACAAATCTGTTTATGTTGGCCTCTGGAAAAAGTCGACATATTGCATCCATAACTTCACAATCTTTTACTACATCTTTTTTTTGTAATCGCTCAGATCTAACTTTTCTTAAATTAGATGGTCAATTATCGGCAGAGTTTTTAAATAAAGAGAATTGGTTGAGTGTCTCGTGCGACATTTTATTTTGCTCTATATCCGTATTTTTCTTTCTCCATATCTGTAATTAAGTGAACTCTTTAATTGTACCCTTTTAATTATCATATCCTTTCCTAATATTGGCATATAGGGAACTCGCATGCTGTTGCACTCTAGTGGCATTTTTTATTAACCTTAATCGTTTTAAATAATAACACGCAATGATTCAACAATTGTGGCAGGCAATTCGTTAATTACAACACATTCTCGAACAGGTTTACCGATTTCTTTAGTTTCATTTTTTATATTAATTGAGCCCTTGGAATAATCCAACTCTTCAAAAGGCATTCCGCCCAAAACTGCGCGATTTACTTCAATTTTGTTTTTTATTTTATGATACCACAAGTGAAAAATTTTTCCTGTTTTGGCATCGGAATATTTTATATCCAGATCAGAAAAAATCTTTTTAATTTGAATTATAGTACTATTAGCAACAGTATTAAGTTCATCAATCAAAGTAAATCATTTAATTTATTTAGGTTTTTGTAAGACTGAGATCTAATTGCTTTGCGTTTATGAACTAAATTAAGTTTAGTCTTTTTTTTACAAAACTTATAAAACAATAACAATAGCACCTAAGAAAAATAATAAAACGCAAAATAATAAACATTAATTAGAGAGAATGAACAAAGAGAAATATCAAAAGTACCAGTTAGGTACTGGTAAAACATAAGAAATATACGTTAAAATTGATAGAGAGAGAGAGAGCGAGAGCAAAATACGAAACAAATAACTGGAAAAAAATAGTTTTACCTTCTTCTGCTTATTTCAATGACACTAGGTAGATTTAAAAAAAGGTGTAAATACATCTCGCAAAAATTCCCAATAATTGAATCGATACTTTTAAAAATGACGAAATTCATTTCTCGAAAGCTCTTTTGGAAATGCGACTTTGGTCATTTTTAAATTCAAAAGTTTTATTTTCAATTTATCTTTTAACTATAAGAAGTTAAATAGAAATTATTTGAAGTAGGAAGTAAACATAAAAAAATATGAAAGTTTCATTTTAAATTTAAAACAAACTATTAATTTTTATTGATCAAGATTTGCCGTTAAACCTCACAATTAACAAGGCTTTAGTCATACCACTGAAGGTCATGCTAAACGCCTGCTTAGAAATGCTTCTATGGTCCAATTAATAGTTTTAATCCTTCAATCTCATGGGTGTGAGACCCATTCGATATTTCTGAAATCTTGAAGTTGATGCTAAACAACTTGGAATGCTACTGTGCAGTTCACAAGTTTGTAAATTTAATTTTTTTTGCCGACTGTCAAAGTGTGTTTCAGCTGATATTAGGTACATAAGGAGTATAAAAGCGGTATAAAGTTTCATGTCGGGCTTGAAATTTATTGTATTATAGTAAAAATTTTGTCCTGTGAAGATATCTCGGCCGACTAATATGATTCTAGGAAACAATGTTAAGTTTACTTACGGCAATAATTATAAAGTTTATGAAAACTAAAAATATTTGTTAAAATAGCAACATTTCCTGTTTATATTTTATTGGTCGAATCCTCTTTATGTTTTATTGGCCGAATGTTCGCAATTCTATACCAAAATGGCTGGAGTGCGTTCATATACTCAACATTGTAGAACAATGTTACAACTGTCATTGTACAAATGACATTCCCACTTACAACGAGTTACAAACGTCAAAGTAAAAACGTCAAAATAAAAACGTGGAACGAAGACAATTGAAGAATCAAAACGCAAAACAACAAAATATTTACAGATGCTTTATAATATTATAAGAATACATGTAATGTTATTATCATCTTCCAGTAATGTTATCATCAGACAAAATTTCATTATTTTGAATAATGAAATTATTTTGCTCGTCCATAGCAAATGAATACATTTTTGATTTCGTTAATTCAATTGAATTTTTGATTTTTATTATATTTGACAGCTAGAAAGGCAGTATTGAGTAGGATTGAAAATGACGTTTATAACAATAAGGGGAAATTTTGGTTTAGGTTTATGAACAACAAAAAGCACGTTGCTGTGGTAACAACCGAGGTTTATGAACGCTTTAGAACTGTCATTGTTAACAATATTGTTACAATGTAGAGTTTATGAACACAGTCCTGTTCGTAATGTTCATGAATTTATTTTGCGCTATAATAAACTCGTATAAAGCAATCTATGGAATTGCTAGTTATAATTTGTTTGATCCTTCAAAAACCATTCAAAAGAAATATAATTTGAAGGAACATTTTGAAACACAATTTTTTTAATGAAAAACTGGGCCTCAAAATGGGTCCTAAGCAAGCTTTCGTTTCCAGAAGCAAAATATTCTTTCCTACAAAAAGCGTGAAAAGTAATCTTGTGAAGTAATTATTTATAGGAAAAATGATCCTAGGTTAGGTTAAGGCATAGTATAAATACATATAGTACTTCCATGCAAACTTCATCGGTGAAGTGTTAGATGGAGATACTGATATCGTTTTCGATTTTTGAAAATATTTTTGTATATAAATCCGCCCAAATATATGTTCGAATTAATACGCCCAAATGTCATCATATTTTTCTAACCGTTCATTGAATAGTTAAGTGTGTAAAATATAGACATATCCATAGATATTTGTTTATTTCGTTTCGGTTCAACCAACACTAAAACAATATTATTTATAAAAATTTTTATTATGCACTTGATGGTAAATTTTACTGTTGATGAAAATTCTTGGCAGTGCTATTTGATTAAATATGTACAATACCAAATTCCCCATAAAAACCATATACAAAACATATACTAAAGATACATGTTAAACCGAAAGTGATCTGACTGAAAACGTCTGAGTTAAATTCAACATGTAAACGGCGACTTGACTGAAAGTGTTCTGAAAGTAGTCTGAGTTCGGTCAACTTAAATTTGGTTGGTTGAGTCAGTTTGTATATTGAGTTAAACATGTAAACTTTAGTTTAGTTGAACTGACAGATTTTTTCATACTGTTAAAAGGGCAAAATGTTTTTATACATTTTCCAAGTAGTTTTTAAATTATTTTAAATAATTTTTTAATAATTTAAATGTAATTTTAGAATAAAGTGACATTTGAACTGTCAGCTCAGATCAAATAAAAAAGTCCCATGTAAACACCAACCCAAATTTTCAGTCAGATCACGTTCAGATAAAACTCAGTCAGATCACTTTCGGTTTAACATGTATCTTTAGTAATAATTTTGTTTTCTTTTTTATAATTTCTATTTGTATGAAAAATCCTAATAAAACCATGAATATCAACTCTACACAATAATATTTGTAAACAAAATCAGCTGATGTTAGATTTTTCGTGTTAGTTCATCTTTAGAGAGAACAAGGGACCAAAGCATTTATTTCCCTTATGATGGAAAGAGAAAAACATTTGATGTGAAAACTAGTTTTTATAGACGGTTTGTAAAAAAACTTGTGCGGGGGCCTTATTCTCGAATTCCACATCCATTTTCCACATGCGGACATCTGTCAAAATTCATCAAAACGTTTTGAAATTTTAATTCGTATATAAAACACATGGGGCATGAACATATTCTTTTTGGAGAATTTCTTCCACCTGCTTATACCCATTCGGAAATATTCCCTTAGTACCAAAAAAATTCAATTTTTATGAATTTTGACAGATGTCCACATGTGGAAAATGGATGTGGAATTCGAGAATAGGGCCCCAGGTTTTGACCTACTTAGCTCTTGTTTCAGTATTGGTATAAAAAGTAAAACTAAAAATCAAAATCAAAAATGTCTAGTATTGTTTTAATATTCTTACCTAGGCCGTGCCCGAATACTGTGATAATACCGTAATAAATATTAATTTGTGACATTTACTTGAGAAATTTTCCCCTTCGCAGACATTTGTTATTTTTACTGCCCGAATTTAATAATAAGGCTGTGTTTCAAACGAATAAAAATCCGCATAAAAAATAAAAAGTTAAATTTTTGACAATTTATTCACGGACCAGTTAAAAATTTCTAGCTTGTATTTTACTTTTCTCTACGCAAAATAAAAATAAAAAACGTACACGTTAGAATTTTAACCAGTTCCATTTAAAACACCAAAGCGATTAAAAAGTAAGGTAAATTTAATATTTTTCACCACAGTTAACAAATGTAACTTTTTATCCGATTGAAACACAGCCTAATTTGTACGTGATAATTTTCTCGCCTACTTTTTTTAATAAAATCAAATTGAAAATAATAATAAAAAATACGACTACATTATACTCCGCGGTTCCACAACCCGATTATTGGTGAAATATTATCCTGTAATGATGAGGAAACGAATAAATACGAAGGATTTCTGGGGATTCGTTTCACGAAATCACAGATTTTTTACCACGCAAAACGCATGGATGGCAACGTTAGTTTCAACTCATGGATTTTGTGGCTTAAAAGTGGGACAAGGCATAGAATGGTGGGAGCTGTTAATATCAAATTATATTATTGTTAATACCCAAATTATATTTTATTTAATATTGTAAAAAATAATATGTTCTCGCTCTTGTTGATTGCTGTTGCTAATAAAATATTCAAATCACATTCAGTAATAAAATATTTCACATGGATCTGTCAAAATGTATCATAGGGAACGACTGTAATAATTTGGATGCGTATAATATTTAACAAGGTATTCAGGCACGGCCTAAATTAATGTTCGTGTAAAACAAACCAAAACAAGTTGTCGCTATAGTTTGAAGTATTTCTATAAAGGTATTTTGAAACTAGTTTCGTTTGTATAAATTTTATTTACATTTTTAAATTATTAATATTAAAATAGTGTGTGTTTATAAAACTTATTTAAACAAAAACGGCACCAATGCCACAAGAACATTTTTTATTGTGCCACAGGGCAATCGCTGTAAAGTTTGGTTGAAGCATGGTTGTGTGTGGGACAAACTCCAAGAGTGTTCAAAATACTATATATTACATTTTGTGAAAAACACTTCTGTGTCAGTGAGATTAAAATAACTGGGTATACAAAAGTTTTGAAAAGAACGGCGCTAAATAAAATATTTAATAGTTTTGTTTGTAAATGTAAAGACAATTACATCGACGTTGCTTGTCAAAGATTAATAAATCTAAAACTTTATACAACTCCTATTTCAAAAAAACCTTTGCCGCCAACCATTACTTTTAACACAGAGTATTCTGAGGTTGAGCCAGTACTCTGAGTAGGGCTGACTCGCCACCACTCAAACTAAAATATGAAGCAGGGCCCCGAAAACGTATCTAAGGAATTATGATATTCCACAAGTTCCTTTAGCGTGTCCTATATCGCCCTCTCAGTTCCTCAGTCCACATCACCGAAGGAGGACCGAAACCAATCAAGAAAATAAGCAACTGAAAAAAATGTCGAGGTTCCTTTTAAACACTCCGCCTAAATAGAAGCTCGCATCCGTGGATATTATGGTAAAAGATTTTATTAGCAACTTACTTGAAGAACGGCCAGAAGTGAAAACGTTTGTGTTTAAACAAATATTCCACAAAAAAAATCGACATGGATACAAACAGAGCAAAAGTAATTTCTAGGATTTTATTTTAAATCACCTGCTTTTTTAAGAATAAGGATTTGTATACCAAATTTTAAAAATATGATTTATAATATTTCACATAAGTAGCTATTTTATTTTATTAATTTAAAATTAATTTTTTATTTTTATTTAAATAGCTGTGCCACCAGATAGGAAATACTTCATTTTGTGTAACGAGTGGGATATTGCTCGCTTCGCTTATTTCGAAAATCACACAAGTTACACAAAATGATTATTCATAACGTTTCGTCACAAAGATTTTTTCTAATTTTTGTAAAAAAAACAGTAAATTATTGAATTTTGGCAAAAAAGTCTTAAAGTCGTAAAATTCCAAATTAATTTAATTTTTGTTTTTTTTTTGTTTTAAATCAAGTAGACACAAACTGGTGAATATTTCATCACCAGTTGTGAAATAAGGCAGTGATACGTGCAACGTGTTTCCATGCTGATTTGTTGAAATAGCTGTTACTTTTTTAAGATCATGTATTTTTGCGTGAAAGGCAAAAAAACGTTCTGTGTACAAAATTGAACAATGTTCAATTTTTGCCTTAATGCCGCATACTTGAAATCTACCAACGGTAACTTGGTAATTTCAAAGCAAAAGAACTTGACAAAAACGTCACGACAAAAAATTATAAACTTAAGAATTTTAGTGGAACCATTATTTTTCGATATTTGTTTTCAAACCAAACTTTCTTTACTTCTAATAAAATAAACTTGAATATTTTAAACTATTTTACTGTGGCATAAAATAAAAAACTATTAAACTACAAATTGTTATTGTTTATATGCAAAGCAAAATGGGGCTACATAATTCGCCAATCACAAAATGTTGACATTTTTTACCTTTTAGGAAAAAATAAACTAGACAAATTTCTCCAAATTAACAAATAAATTAATACCTCCGTTAAGCCTAGAGAAATAAAATTAAAATGAATAAATAAAACTAAAAAGCCATTAACACATTTCTTAAGTTTGGATTTCTTAAGTGACGTTAATTTTTCGCTGGGCGAGAATACAGAAATGCTATCTACCGCATTTTTAAGTTTTGTTAATTCTTAATTTTTAAGTTTACTAAGTGGTAACCAGCGAAAAATTATAAACTAATTAAGAATTAACAAAACTTAAAAATGCGGTAGATAGCATTTCTGTATTCTCGCCTAGCGAAAAATTGACGTCACTTAAGAAATTTAACAAAGCTTCGTTAAATTAGATCTGTCAATTAAGAAAAATTAAGAATGAGCGATTTTGTGTCCAAATGTAAGAAATAAATAAAAAAAATAAATAAATTTTTGGCGCGGTAGGTGCAAAGATTTTTATTTCATGCGATTTTATTTATATTCAATTCATGAATTTCATCAATTTAAATTTTACTTTTATAGGTTTTATTGTGGTATTACACTGTATATATTCTTCATTTCTTATCTAGTTATGAAAAATCTGCCGTTTCGCAACCTACTACAGTAACCATACGTTATATTAAAATGAAAACCAAATTATAGTATACTTAATACTCAGTCATATATTTTTTTTACTTAGGAATATCGACTATTTTGCGTTGGCATTCGCTAACAAGATTTGAAAGTGGAGTATCCAAGAATATAATTAGTCTTTTAAAAAATAAATGTGACGGCATGATTGAAATAGACCAACGTTGCATTCTGTGATGGATAAAATATCAATAAAAAAAGAATTGGAATATAATACAGCAGATGACCTAATCCATGGATACCAGGACCTTGGTGGACTTGGAAGGGGCAATTTGATTTCCGACAAAGCATTTGTATTTATGCTGCGTGCACTCAACCGCAATTGGAAACAAGTAGTCGGTTATTACATGGGTTCACCAAAAGGCGACCAACGGAACAGAAACAGTTGTCAACAAAGTTCACAAAACCGGTTTGCAAATAGTTGGTATCAAATATGGTCAAGGTAGTACAAACAGAAAAGCATTTTCAAGTTTAGGGAGCCATGGGCGAGGTTTGGTCCACGAAAAATATTTTGTTTTTACGACATCCCTCACCTTCTTAAAAGTGTTCAGAATTGTTTATATTCTGATAACATATTAACCAACGACTGCGAAAAGACAATATTGTTGCAGATACTACAAACACTTTATTCTATGGAGCATGGATCAGTGAGAGTTTTACATGACCTCACTCGTAAGCATATTTGCCCTGATATTTTTGAAAAACTTAAATTAATTTAAATAAGTCGCGTTTTTTTATTCGCTCCGGATAGCTGCTATCGAGAGATGTCATATAAAAATTGGCTCCCGATAGCGCTCCGTATAAATAGGTAGAGCCAAATATTTTTTATATGAAGATTTTGGTAAACAATTAAATTAAAAATGATAGTTTGATGTTAAATAAGTTTAGTTTACCAATAAATAGCGCGTCAAATTTAAATTTAGGCGTATAAAAATGATGGCTCTCGATAGCAGCTATCCGGAGCGAATAAATAAACACTACAATAGTTATATAAGGAATATAATACAAGAAAAGGTACAAAAAAATGTATGCAACAGCTAAAGGATATGTTAGCTTCTTTTTAGTATGTTTTGTTCCTAGATGTTAAATTATTATTAGTACTGCAAGTTGACAATGTAGATCTGCTCTCTAGTATATTTAACAGGATTTTTCAGTAACAAAGTTACTAAACAGTTTAGTTGTAACAATTGCTCAATATTGCGGTTATATACATATACAATGTATACAAATAATTAAGAACGAGAAAATTACGCTCTTTAAAAATAAAGACCCATGTAACTGAAAATACGAAATCAGCTGCATGCATATGGAAATTTGTGTCCTCCGTCGAATTCGAAGAATTCATCGAAAACATATTAAATACATTTAAAAAAACTATTTAAAATATGGGTTGCGAAGAAAATATTCTTGAGAAACTTTTTACGAAGTTTATTCACGGGAAATATCCACATCGATTAAGTAATGCGGACACTGCTCGTATTACCAAATATATAATTGCTGAATTTATACGTCTTAGCTTAAAGCAAAAAAAATGATGAACTCAAGCAACCGAAAAGGCATCAAAATAAAATTTTTCAATTTAGAAGAAAACGAAAACTAAAATTCTACTAATATTTAACTTTTTTTTTTGTTATTTTGAAATGGATTTCATTGTATTTACTTAAAATGTTTATGCTACCAAAACAAAATACAAAAGGTCATGACCGTGTGAACCGCAAAAATAAAAATTATCTTTTCTCATTCCTAAACAATTTTTTGCTCAATAGAAATTACATATCTACATATTCAATTATTTATTAAAATATAAAAATAAAAATAATTAGTGAAAATTTTAAATAAAATAAAAAATTGAGTTGAAATTAAAAAATGACAAATTGATTTTTATTGCCATTTTGGTCAGTTTTAGGCAATGACCTTTAGTATTTAAAAAAAAAAAAAAATATGTTTGAGTAGTACGTACAACAAAAATACACAATTAAAATGTGTATTTAAAAAGATGTGTAGTCGGCTATGAACATATGTTTATTCGTTACTAAGTGTTAGAGTAGGATAAAACTACACGTGAACAGTTCGAATTTCTGTTGTATGTTCAATTAACCATACAAACATTTAGGCGATGGCCAAAGTTTGTATATTAACTTTATATGCGATCGACGCGACATCTGGAATTTCACCGATTAAATATTTTTTTTCTATGATGGTAGTACTATATGTATTTATACTATGGTTAAGGTGACGGTGCAAGAAGAGCGGCACAGACACAAGCTGGTCTGTGATCATACCACAATTTATTATTTATCTACCTGCTCATTGGAAACATTTTTTGAGCAGTTGCCAAAGAGCTGGATACTCCTGACCTACATCTTACTGAGGTTCGTCAGATAATTTAAAAGAGACGAGGACAGGTGCAAAGAAGCTGGAATACTGTAGCTTCCTTCTCTTCGCCTTCACAACTTCGACGGTAGTTATGTGAGCAGGATCCAAGTGTCCTGTAAACACTCCAACAACAATCATGAACTGACCCGCTGAAGTGAGATCAGCTGTTTAGATTTCACCAAACCTGGCGGGTTATTACACATAACATTCTACTTGACCATCTGTAGTTCGTCATCTCTAATTACTAAAAAAATGTGGTCATTTCAATAACACTTAACATGTTAAATTTAACGGTAAGGCATTTTTTAAAATTTATTTATTGATTTTGTTAGTTTAGAGTATAGATGGTCATGTGAACTACCCCGATGAGCGGACATCAATTTTTTTTGAAAATTGTATTCAAATGCAGTTTTATTTTTTTTAGTTAGATAAACATTTTATTGCAAAAATGAATATCCTGTTAAATTTTTTAATTATAAAATATATAACGATTAATTTTTAAAATCTCTGAACAAACTGCAATAGGTCCTACGTCATTTTTGGTATATTTCATGGTTGGTATTTTTAACATTGCCTTTGACAGAACTGAATATTTTGTTGAAGGAAATTTGTTTTGATCGGAAATCCGTCAATCAGCGATATCATAATATCTAATATGTTTTATTTTTTAATTTGAAGTTTTAAATTTAATATATTTAAGAATGAGGTAAGTCTGTGAGAAAAGCTTACTCCATTTCAAAATATTTGTGGTCCATTTTATACTGTATATTTTCACTATTCTACACATCTTGCTTAAGAAACTCAACCACTTCTTTGCGAAGATTGAGGATACTTTGTGTTGTAATTAATGCCCACTAGCAACAATTTGAACTTTCTAAGGGTATACGAGCGTTTTTAAGGATATACGAGCGATTTTGTTCACGACGCTAATTACGCTTCTCATAGTTTCAGTCAATCCGGCTCCAGCTTTTGTAGAACCTCGCATAGATGGAACTCCATCGGTACAAACCGCATTCAATTTTGATAATCCACGTATTGACATTACGTGGAGACTGTAGCACTATATTTATTCTCTCCTTTAGTTAGGTTGTGCAGCGACTCTAAATTTAATAATCCTTCTCCCATGTTAAATGCAGAATCCACATACCTTACAAATATCAATAGTTGAGCTGTATCCGTATTGTCAGTTGATTCATCCAGTGCTAGTGAGAAATAAAAACAGTTTTTTATTTTATCTATCATTGGCTGTCCTGACTGACGGCTTATGTCCTGGATTCGTCTCGTTAAAGAGGCTCTTGACAAGGGAGTACTGTTCATAAGACAATTTAATATTTTCAAAAAACCTCCTGTTAAGTTGTTATGGGCAAAAGGTTGATGTTTTGGTCACTGCAAAGTCCTAACCTTAACCTAGTCGAGAAAACTTACAGGTAGAAACTAAGCGAGGTTTAAAAACAAAGAGTTCCAGGAATTCAGGCTTGCTGTTTCAAAATATTACGGAATTCTGGAAGTACATTCAAGTATAGTATTGCCGAAAATTAGTAGCCAAACATCCGAAAAGCTGTGCTTTGGTACTGAAAAAATAAATGCTACCCTAATCGAGCACGCAATTTACGGGTTCAAACAATTAAAGCGTCCTAATTCGCCTCTGATTACAAACTTGGTGATTTGTGCTACATTACTCAGTAACGCTTTCGAATAGTTA